>OY282589.1:26104412-26787418 GCA_958298965.1 Chrysolina haemoptera
AACCATCCACGTCTATATCGATCGGCGACGATTTGATGCCTGTGCCTGCACATTTCGATAATGTATTGCTCGAGTTACCTTCTTCTTCAGGAAATCAGCCATCTTCAAAAAATATGCTGGCTTTCGCTATAAATTTACATAATGCATCAAATTGTACATTTACAATAAATATTACGAATAATTAGTGGATAGAAAATGTTACTCTTGTTAGTTGTTTCCATTTGCATGAATAAATAATTGAAAAAATGAATTTGTTTCCTACGCTTGCAGAAAAAGTATTGTTCCTAACTCATGCGAAAGTGTCTTTCCGCACTTATTAGGAAAATAACTATTTCAAGAATGATGGTGGAGATAACGAAGCACCTGTTCCCAACAAAACTACGTAGCTAGGAGCGCCAATAAGCTAGATAGCTCCTAATCGTAGTTTCGGTTTTGCGTAAAAACTAATGATTTTATAAAAAAAAAAATCCTCTAGTTGTATAATTTCCTTAAGAACCCAGGAAACTACCTATTTTTTTCATTTGTCAAACCATAAAAAAAATAAACAAAAATCAGTTAATTTCCCGCATTCTTACAAACAAATTAAATCATTTGTACCAACACAAACTAAAACTGATCGCTCAAAACCGAAACTCGTTTCATCAAAGGTATTGTTTGCTCTTAAACAATCTGAAAATGTAAATATATTTTTCGTTTGTTATTGCTTCGAAACGTTTGCATTTGCTGAAAATATGAACGGTTCGAATACAAGTTAAACATGCAAATCAGATAATTCCCTAATAATATATCTGATCTATTCTAGAACTGAATCTTTCAGACCAATACGACAAATAATGAATACTATACTTAAAATTCAAGTTGGCGTTGAAAATAACAAAGATCCACATTTCACCACTATATTCACTTTCTGGCGTACAGCTTTTTTACTTTTAATAATACGTGTCAAGCTAACACTCCCAACAGCACGAAATCTCACTATTAATCTTATACATCACATTATGCCGAGGAAAAGAGGGCATAAAAGAGCTTAAGACGAGGGTCAGTGGTAGTTCATTTATCAGTTTCAACAGAGTTCTCATCGCTAATTCATGACCAACTCCATTCATATTGAATAGAAGGCTTTATCCATCACGGATTTAGTCATTCCTCATGGTAAGTCTAGAAAGTGGAAGGGCGATTTACTAAGATTGGACTACCAAATTGTTGCAATGCAACATATGGAAAATGTTATCTCTGATTCTGTGGAAAGACTTTATATTTCACCAGACTAAGAAAATGGAGATGAGGCAGATGTAATAGTGAACTCATTCAAGCAAAAATGTATCTGGAGCGCATCTGTTTTCAAGATACAGTTATCTTAATGAGCAAAAATCAACAAAAATCAACTAAAATTGTATTAACTCACAAGAATTCTGCGTTCTATATTGACCCGGAACCAATTAACCCCCTGTATTCGTTGTTATTTTGTATGGATGTTTCAAATTTGGTACATCTATTTGCTGTCATGAATGTACAATGTAGCAAGTACCAGACCGAATACACTTCCGACTTGACTGGAAACGATATATCACAATCATACTTATCATTCACAAACTCCAGATATAATTGAGATTTTATAAAAAATTACCTTTTGTATTCCCCTCGTAACGAAACATTATGATTTGTATGCAAACGTAACTATTTTCCCAATTTTGGTTTTTCTTTATTTTTCAACATCAGTAAACTCATTTTTTTTAAATGATAACATAGGATTTTTGTGTGGGTAAGAATCTTCACTTCGTTATTGGACTTTGGTAAAAGCTGATTGTTGGAGAAAGCTACATTGGGAAAAAAATTAAGAAAATTATGAAGAAATAAAAGTCTGATTTGAAAAGTTAATATAACAAAAAAAAGTGTTTTCGGTGACTTAGATGACTTCAGCATAGATATCGAAATCTTGACCCTCATACACCTTTATAACCAAGCACGGAAAATGTGTAAAGTGCGATCATATTGAATGGAATAAATTAATCATTTCTGAATATGAAGATATTTTGGAAAAACACTCGGATAAGACGATTTCCTTTTCCAAGGGGTCAGTTTTTATAACCCTACGGGTTATGGACATTTGAGTAAAAATAATGTTGGTGATATTTGTTGACAGAACACCCAGAATATTTTTCCTTCTGGTTAGGAATCATCGTTACGAATCAGTAGTGCTCACAGATTTGATTGGTTTGTGTTTGACGGCTACGAAAATATGGGACCAAAATTTTTCGAAGAGTACAACAGAGACTTTCAATCTTCCGAATCAAATGTAGACTCAGTCATAACCATTAGACATACGATGAAGTATTTTGCCCAAATCTCCCATCAAGCTTATATCAATGCATTTGTAATCACAATCTCTAAATCAAGTATGGAATAAATACTGGATATTTCATTAAGAATTATCAGAAAAGACAGTTTCACTCGAATGCCGACAATCCCATATATATTGAGTAGGATTGAAAAACTGACACTTTGGTTAAATAATGGATTTTTTGTACAACTGACATTAAAAATTACGTTTTTAATTCATTGACACATGAACTAAAAACTGACGTTTTCACAAAATCACTTTTAACACTAGTGTTAAAAGTACTTTTAACACTAGTGTTAAAAGTAAAATGACAGATGAGATGATGGATACTCAGTAATATAGATCTCTCTAATAGAAACACTTCAATCAGATATTATAATCAGAACACCTACTCAAGAGGAATCGTTTATAAAAGTTCACACATGTATTTGGTCGTTTGCGCAATTGATAATACTAATTCCTTTTGAAGTTACAAACGAAGTAGTATTTAGTCCAACTGTAGAATGTCCTTCATCACTGACAAATAATGACATTCATAAATAAAGTGCGTTGGGGTTTATTATATTTGAAGTATCTGTCAGTCAGCCTTGTAATCCAAAGATCGTGTGTTCGAATCCTTATGGATCTTATTTTTTTTTTGTTTTTTTCTTACTAGCAGTAACTGTTGAACAAAAAATTTTGTATGATACATTTGTTAAAAGTGATTTTATTTTGCTCGTGGGGTTGCTCCACTCGCTAACGCTCGTTTCGCAATATTCCCCACTCACAAAATAAAATGCCACTTTTAACACTTGTATCATAAATAACTATTTTCCATATTTTATTGGCTATATCAAGATCACTAGAAAGGAGAAAACGAACAATTTTTCACCACTTTAAACAGAGCATCAATACTCATCACTTACAAATGAAACCATCATTGAATAGAATCAACATAATCATGAGTTCCAATTGGCAATATAACCCCGTTGACTTCAAATTGATGCGATACTTGATCATAAACTAATATCCTGAAATTAAATGTAAGCAAATAACCGGAAAATCAAATTGGAACATTCAAATCCCATATTAATATCTCTTTGTCGGGCGGACACCGAATTAATTGAAATTTAATTTGTAATTTCAGACAGAGAAATGTTTTGTTTGGATAATAAAATGTGAAATATTTTTTAATTGAATTGCTGGTATCCAGATATGAAATTTAATTGAACAATAATCGTCATCGATTTCGTTTGTTAATAACGCTATACAGGATACTAACTTGATTTTCGTTCGATAACTGATGCGTAGACCAAAAAAGTATGAAAATCTGAAAATCATATCCTATAGCCTATGATATCAAAAGACTCTATTTGTGGGAAAATCAGAAGTGGCATATACAATCCAAATTAATGATTTTCGCAATTCATTGGATGATTTTACCGGAATCAACTATCTCTGTTAGTATTCAGTCGAATTGAAAACAGAATATTAATTGATACAAAGATTTTTCTTCACTGAGTTTTTCACTGAGACCAATCTGGGCAAGTTGCTGGATCAGAAATACGATCCCTGTACAAATCCTATGCACGCCTTCTATGTTTTCCACGTTAGGTGTAGAATGTAGAATTCCAACTCTTCAGATGATGTGGTGTTGCAGGTTTTTCCCTGCAGCTTTTGAAAGCGAATGCGCCACCAATATCATTTAAGCCGCCCCGGAGCGCTGATCAATCATTTTGATGTTTTTACTTTGTTCTTGTTAGTTTCAATATGTTAATTCAAACTAATAATATATTTTTTTATTTGACTGTGAATACATTATGATATTGTAAGTATTTATGGAAACAGTATGGTCGTTGCAAAGAAACTTTTTGTTTTCAAGTCATCAACATTTTTCTAATAGATTAGAAATGTGGGCAAGATAATAAAGCGGTTATCGAGCAAAGGTAAGGTTGTTTTTTATTTTTCTGTTTTTATTTTCAGGTTATTCTCTCAATAAACATCGTTAAGGCACACTGTTGAAACATTGATCAAAATTTTTCTTTATTGTCATAATCATATTTCGATACATCATTTGCTTGATGATAGTTGATATCCTGTGTTCGAAATTTCAATCGATGTGGCTCCCAACTAACACATATACAGTGTGTCTCAATCTTCATCTCCCACGTAACTTCCTCAATTATCGAGGTAGAATGATGAAACTCTCAGTACTGATGGAAACTGTGAAATGCATATACCGGCACAATGACGAAACAACCCATTTTTGAAATAAATCATTTCAGAGGAAAAATAGGCTCAATATTTCTTCAGATTCGTGATAAGGACAATAAAATTACTACAGATACAGAATACAGAAACACCCCTATAACTACCGTAATTATTGAGGTTGAATGATGAAACTCTCAGGACTGATGAAAATACTGAAAATGCACCTACCGGCTCAATGGTGTTGGCCTAAGTGAAATACACTGCCCGTCATTCGCGATGGAACAATCCATTTTAATAGTAATTTATATTAGGGGACAAACCAGCCTCGAAATTCGTTCATATTCGTGATCAAGACACCAGAATCACCTCAGATACATCTTTTTTCTGAAAAAATTCAGTCTTGAAAAGTCTAAATTTGTCTCACTTTTCATGGAAGCACCTCCGTAACTTCCGTAATTATCAAGGTAGAATGATGAAACTCTCAGGACTGATGAAAATTATGAAAATCGACTGTGGGTTCGTGATAAGACCTTCTTCAATTATCAGTATTATTTCAATGTTTTCTGTTTATAGTTCGTCGGGCCATGTTTGGGATAATCGATAATTAACAGATATCGATATCAACATTAACAGATATCGATATCAAAATTAACAGATATCTATAACAACAGGAACTTACAGAAACACACGAACGGCCCGACAGGATCAAGAGAAACAACAGGAACAAGAAAATGACAGAAACAACCAGGAACCATGAAAGAATAGAGGTAGAATTCATTCAATACGCACTATTAACAAAAATTGGGTAATATCAACCCTCATTCGTTTTCCATGGCAAAGCCATGACATTCCTGATTTTGATAGAATATAAACATTTGAAATCGCGAAAGACGATGGTAATGATGTATATTATGAAATGTGATTTTTCCCGAGAAAAAAAATAAAAAAAATATCCATCGTGTAAATTATTGATTCATTTATAAACTGAGAGCTCCAGAAGTATTCGTTTACGTGAAAAGTGTTCTTGGTGTATCTTTCAATTCTAAAAATTTCACAATTCTACGTCAACATTAACGGTGCTTCCTTGACAACAAATTCGGACTTTTCAGTTCAGGAATTTTTACAAAAAAACGGTGTATCTTTTTGTATTTTGCCCCCTAAAATGATTTACCGTGGAAGTGGGTTGTTCCATCGCGAGTGGCGGGCAGTGTATATTACTTATGTTAACAGCATCAGGCCGGTGAATACATTTTTACCATTTCCATCAGAATTTTGAGTTTCATTAGTCAACCTCGATAATGGGGATTTCCAGTAGGTATCTTAAAATATGCACTTTTCTACATGACGTAATGGAGCACAGTGTATAACAGAGTCCTAACAATTTATTTACCCTAAGGCCCGTCGCCCACATACAATTTTTAAGTTGTGCAATAGTTGAGCAACACTTTGATCGCAGTCTGTTAAAATCCGCCCGCATACGCAACAAAATATAGCAGATATATCAGTATCATCAATAATAAATTCAGTAATCGTAATATATTTTCATGTGATAATTATTATTTATTAAAACATCGTGCGTGATATGAATTTAAACTTTAAAGTTAATAAGATACTCTCCCTGAAAATATAACTGCAGAGTGGCAACCATGTGTACAAATCAATATAAAAAACATAACCTACTTATCAGCCATTATTCATTATTAGACGTATTGTTTTAATATTTTGTTTATTTATTGTGAATTTGGATTGTGATTTTGACAATGATCGCAAAAAAATGTTTTGTCTCGATTTGTCGAAATACGACGGATACCCCGAATAAAATATTTGTTCATGTGCCAAGAAATTCAGGCGTAAAGAATAACTGGAGGATAGCTTTGAAACTTCCTGAAACAGTTCAACTCGATAGAAACAATACCTTAATAAATAAATTAACATATTTTGAATTGTCATATATAAATAACAATGTCGAATTCATGTATGATACATTCAATAAAAGAGAGATACAATTGGAATAGTAAATAGTCTGCTGAATCCAATATACGAGACATTGATTTTCCAAGAAAACAGAATTTGATTGTCAGAATGATGCGTGGAGCAGAATAGATCAATAAAATTAGATAAATTTAGTTAAATTAAATTAAAAGACAGCTGTGTCACAGAGTTAAAATTAGTTAGTTTTAGTTGAACTAAATGAAGAGACAGCTGTATCACAGAGTGTCCTCAAAGAATTCATGTAAACTATAGTAGGCCCTATCACTTAGGAGTTTTTTAATTTTTTTCCTGAATATTTTAAGTGATGTATTTTTTAAGTTATTGGGGAGCTTGTTGTATATCTTGATTCCGTTATATACCAACGATTCCTCAATCAAGTTTGATGTAGGAATGGGTAGCCTGCGCTGATTTGACTGTCGTATGGGGTAGGGTGTGGTGGGCCTTCATGGTCAATTCTGTTTTTGTGTATGATAGAAGCTGTTTTCACTATAAATTTCGAGATGACTGTGAGGATTTCATGTTCAATAAATAAGGGCTTGCATGAATACCGCCATTTTGCTTGGCAAAGATATCTTTTGGCTCTCTTCTGCAGAACGAAGACAGACCACATTAGTTGAGTGCTGCAAACTCCCCAGAAGGGTATGCCATACCTCAATTGTGAGTCTATCAATGCATCTTTGTATTGGAGAACTCTAGTTCTTTTGCTACATTTCTCAGTGCGTATCAGCCTTTCGCTAATTTTTTGTTAAGGTGTTCAATATGTTTGTTGAACTTTAGGTTTTTATCCAGATGGACATCAAGGAATTTTGATGGGAGAGCATTTTCTATGTTATTTTCTCCTAGGGAAAGATCTGAAATGGTACATTTGAAAGCTAATACACTGGTTTTGTTTGTGTTGAGTGTTAGATAGTTGGAGTTGCACCAATTTTTCACTTTGTACATGTCTTCAGACATCCTGAGTATACACGAGAGGACATCATGAGCATTACCAATCAGAATCACTCACGCACTGACTGACTGACTGACACGGTTTCCCGGTCTTCTGATCTTTTGAATTCGGTAGTTCATTTTGGCGTTTTCAATAATTTTTATCTCGATAAATGTATGAAACAAAAAATTCGAAAACTAAACACGAGTTACGTAATAATGCACTATATTACGGGCGTGCTTCCATGAAAAGTGAGACACACTGTATGTTGTTTCAGGAAAAATTATAGGACAGAAAATTCCACTAGTCAACAGCAAGAACTTCAAATATTTATCTAGATGCCAAGCATTATGTTTTGCCAATCACTCCGATAATATGTATCATCGCACGTTCACGTCCACCTCTTTTCCAACACCAACCAGGCTAATAACCACCCCCGCGGACGACACATCCAATTAATATCGGGATAGGCGAAGAGACCCTCATAACATCATTGCATCTAGCCACAAAGGACCATTAACTTTCAGTGATAGTGACTGTGGCATAATTCAAGCTAATACCGATCGATATCGGAAAGTAATTCTCGGGGGCGGTGCACAGTTGACAGAAGAGGCTAACCAGTGGCGACCTCAACTATGGGCACAATAAATAATTTAATTCGGCGGGCTTAATGAGCCGGTTAATGCTCGCTCGTACCAGCCAAGGTGATTTCGACAATACTTTCGGTCCTTTTTCGAATGCCAGCACAGGACGATAATGAGATCACGAACTCGGGTTTGGTTGGTTTATCGGTTCTGCTCAAATGTTTGGTTGTTTTTTTTTATTGTTGGAAAATAAGTTTTTTGTAAGAAGTATAGTAGGCATACCATGATATCAGCCTTTCGATTTTCAAACAGTATAACAAAATCAAGTCAAACTGAATTATATTTCCACTTACTTCTCACTTATTCCGATTCACGTACCAAGCCTTCGCCAATTATTATTACTTGCTACGCCGGTCAAAAAAATGTATTTTTTTAACAAAGTTGATACTTCTGAACCAAAAAAATATGACTTTTTGATAGAAACGCAAGTAAAAGTAACGTATGTAAACTGTTTTGCAGTTTTCGGGCTTTGTCAAAATATATTTTTGACCATTGTCAAAAATTTATAATTTTTCGAAACATGTTTTACCCTTGTGCCTGTAAACTGCATTTTGAGACGTGCCTTGATGGGAGCTTTTCGCCTCAAGATGGGGTGGGGGGTCTGTGGTCGGAGTTTGTCGGTCTTGTTCTGACTCACCCTGTATATAAAAGGATTAGTTAGCTCATCATTCATGATGTAAATATAAATTTAGGTAATATTGCCTGTATTACGTCAATAAATAAATAAATAATTCACATACGTTCCTTTTACTTAAAAAAATAGGACCATTGGCTAATCTAACTTCGTCAGCAGTAATAATTGACGTTGGTCGTCCTTTAGTTTCTTTTTTTGCTCCCCGTTCACCTTTTAATGCCGATTCAGAAACATGGGTGGCCACCCAGGGTTTTTGACCACGCATTATCAATTCCTCCAGTATTAATAAAATTAATACTTCTGAACCGAAGAAAATATGACTGTCTTGCAGTTTATGAGGCACAAGGGTCAAATATGTTTTATGTAAATTGCACGTGCCTGGAAAACGGGTTTTTCAAGCATGTACAATTTACAAGCGAATATTTTTGACCCTTTTGCCTATAAACTGCAAAGCAGTTGACATATCTTCCTTTTACTTGCGTTTCTATCAAAAAGTCATATTTTCTTTGGTTCAGAAGTATTAACTTTGTTGATACTGGAGGAATTTATCATGCGGGGTCAAAAACCCCGGGTGGGCACCCATGTATCTGAATCGGCCTTGAAGGCTGATATTTTGATATAAGGTCATAAACAGGTTGAATATTAATAGCCTGCCGTCAGTCAGCCAGTGTTTGGGATAACTGAAGGTGGTTCCCAATTTGTAAAAAAAACACCTAAGTCTTTTTTGTTTTATAAAATCTGAAAATTAGTCTGCAGATAGCAAGACAACAACGGAAATATGTGGAAATAGTCAGCAGGATATTGCGACACCACGCGTCAGCTAAACCCATCCAAAAATTTGGTTGGTGAAAGTGTTTTATGAAATCTGAAAATTTTGTGCAAATACAATTCTCAATCCATTTGATTTTGATTATTTTGATAGTTACTGTTAAGAACGACACAACTCCTGGCCTAACAGACTCCTGGAATATAATTTTATGAAGTGTCAGTGTGGCAGTCAGTCACACTTTGTTTATTATAATAATAATTCAATTCTTTTTCATCTCTTTGGTGACTGACTGCCATACTGACACTTCATAAAATTATATTCCAGGAGCACAGATTAACCAGGAGTCTGTTAGGCCAGGAGTCGTGTCGTTCTTAACAGTTACCATGTATGAGTTTTGAATATCGGGAAATTTTTGTGAACAAAATCCCACGTGAATGACAACAATTAACGAAATATATAAATTTATACTATATAAATTGCAGAATATGAAATCTGTTGGTTGTATCGTTATAAACAGTTACCGACACATTTCTTACAAAAATCAGGAGATTTTGATCACGCACTTATTCAACATCAAATATCTTGAAAACCGTTAATGTTTTTGATAACGAAACCCATTCATTTTTTGTACATTTTTTGATATAAATCCAGTGGCGTGAAAGTTGAGGAGAGGCGATTAGGGGTACCCACCTGCCGTACGCCCCTGTTTGAAGTTACGAACACATGATTTGCATTGATATTTGGAACTTAATGCTTTCAAGTGTAATACCAAATTTTCTTAAGGAGAGTTGATCCGTTATGGAGTTATTCTGCTAAACAAACATTTTTTTATCTCTTTCACAAAGTTTCTTAGTTGTCTTGCTATCCACAGACTAATTTTCTGATTTTATAAAATACATGCGACATACGTGTTGTTTTTACAAGCTCGGAAACAACCCCGCGCCAGTTGTCCCAAAAACTGGCTGACTGATGGCAGGCTGTTGATGATCAACCTATTTATGACCTTATATCAAAATATCAGCCTTCATAAAACTGTTCCCTTTTTGGTCCCTCAGCTATTGGACTATAGATTTATTCTGTTTGTATTGAACTCGCAACTATTATTTGTAATAATGAAAATGAATAGCTGAATTCCTTGCTAGACCTAGAAAAATTGCTCGCAAATTTAAGGATTTTGTCCGCGACTTCGCCAAAAATTAAAAAAATGAAGGATTGTTTCTCAATCATCGCCAAAAAATATATTGGTAGTCGGCGAATAAAAAATTTACGAATGAATAAACACGAGAATGAGCAGTAACGACAGTACAACTCATCCTTTAGAATTTTTAAACACATTGAAATCAAGATGCCTGTCTTTCTATAAACCGAAGCTGATGATTGGCGTCCCAGGTTTGCTGATACGTAATCTCGATGCACGGAGATTGTGCAATGGCACAACGTACGTGTCACACACAGAGCTGTAGAGGAACATCATACAGGACACTATATTCTTACATCAGCTGAAGGAGAGAGCGTGTTCGAAAGTTCGATCAACAGGGGGCGTGGAAATTTCTAAAATATAAAAATTGACTGTTCATGAATAAGACTCTGGAAAATTTGAGAAAATCTTGGAGTGAACCATAACAGAATCTCCGGAAGTCTCTAAAACGTAATGAAAACACCAAAGTGAGTTCTAGAAAGTTCGGCTACCAAGAAGCACACGTGGTGGTGGAACTTTCAGAAAATGTTTAGGATATCTGAAACAAAATTTTAAAATGTTGTCAAAGATTCTGGAAAGAAAAAAAAATCGAGATCTCCATGAAATGAACGAGAACAAAGACTCCGGAACGAAAACGAAAATTCGACCGTGGTGGAGTTGCTTTTTAAAAATTTCTAGAACAAAGGAGACTCTTTAATGTTCTGAAAAGCTTCTGGAAACTCTTAGAAAATTCGAGATCACCAAAGATTGAACCTAAATTTTATTAATCAATGGCAGATAACCTAGTCCTTGGCTAAAAAATTCTGGACCCAAAGAATACTTGCCAAACATATCGAGGTAAGGAAAATGGATAACAGATGAAAAACTTATTGAAGTCGAAGATTCTGTAGAAATCTGCAATGGAAATACGCGAAAATGAAGGCCCTTATTGAGGAATTATTTGTTGAAAAAAATGAAGTATAGCCTACACGAAGTCAACTGAGACACTATGGAAACTTAAGTTTGACTTGCATCGAATGCCAATGTGTCTCAACTGACTTTGTACAGACCCTACTTCGAGGTCGAGGTCATCGAGGTCAAGTTAAAAATTGAGTGTATTCTCGTCAAGTTACCAAATTGTCCCTAATGTACAGACCGGTAAAGAATAATGTAGAATCATCATGCATATAATCTTTCACTAAGTCATCGATTCATTGATTGTTGTTACCTAATGGTATATTTGTAAGATGAGAAGTGTGCACATATTGATTAATATGAAGCTGATGGAAAAAATTAAGATAAGCATCAACAAAAAGGCCTACTAATTTATCCAATTAGATTCAATCTTTCAATCTGCCAATTTAATTCAAAAAAAGTCACGAATTACCTTAGAAAACATTGACCGAAAATCCACTAATATTCTAGCATGTGTATTCTTAATACTTTCTAAGAAAAAATATCTTCCACCACAACACAAAATACCATTTATTACTATCATTGTCATCATATGCCGCGAAGAGGAAAGCAATTACCAAACCAAACTGGTAAACACATTCGAGCACGTTTTCGATTCTTTGAAAAGCTCGAGGATGGATCCATCTGACAAACACAATATGAAGAGAAAGTGCTTGTTATCAATCGAAGGACGGAGAAAAGAGTCTGAAATAGTTTACAAATTCTCGTTTATGTTACGGATATTCGTACTTATTTACACAGCCTGTAGTTAAAAATAATGTGTTTGAAAGTATACATTGTTTGAAGGTATAAATTGAATTATTCCAGATTGATGTCCGGGTTTATTTTAACAGTTGCACGTGAGATACGGAATATCTGGAAAACATATAAATTTTATTACACCTCGTCGAAAAATAAATAATGATTGAGATCTACTTTATAGCAATCAGTACGTTGATTTATTTTCCTTCATTCATTACGATCATTATATGACTTTTTTAGAGAACAATAATATCAGATGAAAGCGATAACAGGATTCATGTTGTAACCTGAGGACCCATCTTTGAAGAGAGATGCTGTATCCCTGATTATAAAATGAGTTATGAATGAGCTTCTTAAGCACACAAATATCAAGAAAAAAATCGAGTTTTTGAGAAAACAGTCGAAACGACGACATTGAATTCAAAACTTCAGCATAAATATCGAAATTTCGACTTTTTTGTTGAAATTTCGACTTTGTGTTGAAATTTCGACTTTTCTCTCGATTAAATTTAAATTTAAGCTCATTTCAGAGTCTAAATCATGCCCCTTCTGCGCTTTCATAATGAACTGAAAAATTATAGGACGATAAATAATATACGAGAGCTCTAAATTTTTTTTTCATTTGGTGTCCCCTTTTACGCATTTAAAGCACGCTTCGAACTTCGAAACGCGCGTTTTTCGAAGTTACCTTGGCTACATGAAAAACTCGAGAACCGTGAAGTCTAAATGACAATTTTATGATTATTGATCTGACAGGAGTACCTTGTACATTTTTGAAATATATTTTAGATTTTTTCACAGAAATATCGTGGAAAAAAAGATATATCAAAATATTTTTTTTTTAGAATTTTGACTGATGTTTCGACGAAAGCGTCAAATTTCAATCCATAATGGTACTTTTAATCACAAACTTTTCGAAAATAAAATTCATCAAACCGACTAGTTTCCGACTTATTTTGCTCAATGCTCTTCCACTAATTCGTGGAAAGCAATTCTGAATGTAATATAGGAAGAAACCTTCTTTCTCGTTATGGATGTCTTCCACTTGCAATTGCTATAAAAAAAACAATTTATCCACAGCCGGCGTTACAAAATTTGCCAATTCTAATATCAAATTTGATAACAGTATGGAAACATCATCGCTATTGATATTGAACTAATGCAACACTTGCTGTCTCATGCATTTTGCGTGTATTCCATTCCATCATTTGTTACGGAATGAATATTCCGTGTTATGTTGTGTTGTGTTGTAGCAATAATACTGTTTGCCTTGACTGGCATCATAGTGACAATATGTGAATTGAAATGTCAAAAGAATTTTTCGTTGGCATTCCATTCGATTATATGTAAAAGTTGTGATTGTGTTACTCGGTTAGAATGAGAATTCGCGATGCTAGTGGTTCCGCATGCTGATATCTGGCTCGCGCTCGAAATTTCCCATTCGAATCGAATTTTTATTCTAACCTTGCTAAATATACTATTCAAAAACAAGTGAAAACAGTCAGTAATACAATAATTTCTATCATTGTCACATTGTCAAATAATCATCTACTTACTTGCATTCAGAGGAATCGCAGAATGAGTCGGCATGGTGGCGATATGGTGATGAGTGTTCTGCGCATGTCTGCCCTGGTACCCGAGAACAGGCCCATGATGGTAGAGCACATGGTGGCCGTGCCCACCATTGTGATGCTGCCTGTACCCCGCCACTGTGTTCGATAAACGTCACTTCTTAATCTGTACCGACATATTGTTCGATGTTTCCGCTGAGTACGTCAGAGTTGACACGCTGTTGATCTGAACACGAGCAAATATTTTTATATATGTATATATATGTATATTTTACCGTTATCGATGCATTTACTCAAGAGTTCGAGAGAAAAGTATTCGATTATATGATAGTCTAGACGAAAATGGGACAGTCGGAATAATAAAAAAAAAATGTTAGGAAGTTTGTATCACCGGAATTTCTGCAAATATGTTAAAATTTGTAACTCTTGCTTTTGAGCAGTTGATTGAGTGAGTCAGTTTCTCTCATTATGAATTAATTGAAAACAGATGAAACTACCAAACCATAATGATATTTCTAACCTACAATCTGAGTGGTGATTATATTTTATCATTTACATATCCTTGTTTTTCTGGTCGTAAGGAATCATAATAACTTACATTCCTCTCAAATGAAGGAATATTTGAACCCTTTTTTGAAAGTGATTGACAATGTTGCACTTTTAGTAATATTTCCATTGTCTCAAAAAAAAAGTTAAAATATTTGCAATTTTATTATTGACGACGTTTCGGCTATCAATATCTATAGCCGTTATTTAGCGTATGAATGCGAGAGCTTCTCAATGATACTTCTTTTAAAACGTAGGAGTTAATTGCCTGTAGTTAGGTTAATATGGCAGTTACCTCGCCTGGGTCCCTCAGGTTTACCCATATTAATTCACTATTTTACGGAAATTTCAAACGATCTCTTGAATGGGACTCTTTAAATTTTCTTCTGCACCAGTTCTCTTCTTCATGGATAACTTTGGGTTCAGACCATTTAATATTTTGTTGATTCATCCAGACATGATCTCCTATCCCTAATTTAGATGTCTCACCTCGTTTTAAAGCTAATAGACCGTCAGATAGTGACATATTTGGTTACCCCGTTTTTGCACACAAGTCTCGAGAATAGGGTTGAAAAATATATCGAATTGGGGTGAAATGAAGATAAATTTACTAGAATTTCGGTCTCAGTCTCGCCACTAATATTATGTGCTGGTCGACTGCCTTCTGTCTAGCACATCGCATGGCACATGCTGTGATGCGTTAAATTTCTGCCCGATCTGTAGAAATACCCAAAGCACCGAAACTACGTTAATTGTCATTCGACGCGCGATTCGCCAATATAGTTGGCATTCTTAAGAGCTAGAAGCTAGTAGTAAGCAAATAGCAGTATGTCTCTAGAAAGTAATGAACACACCCAAGTGAGATCTTGAGAGTTCGGACACCAGAAAGAGGCCACGTTACCCTGAAAATTCAAATTAATGAAACCAAATAATTCCCACCTAAAGAATGAAGCTTTTAATGTAAGGTCTATAAATAACCCAACATATCACCTCCAAACATTCATTACACTCATGAACATATCAAATATCAAAAACCCATATATTTATGAAACTGTAACTTTGCGATAAGCTGAACAAACAGTCAGAAAAACGCATGAAAACGTTAATGGATACATTGAATTGTGGAAAACGAAATACGTTCGTGCATATTTATACATGAAGGAGTTCTATTACGGCTTGCAGAATAAAATAAAAAGGGTGGAAATTCATAAAAGTAAACTCTTCAAATCCATTAGGCGACCGATCGAATGATATTAGTAGCATGTTTTTGTGTTTTCTGCAAAACATAACAAGCTGATGAAATTCAATTTTTTTTTTCATGTATGAAATGAAAAATTCTGACTGAAAGGAAATGGCCTTTTCATTGGTTAACGAATTGATGGTTTGAAGATACATGAGAATAAATCTGAAGTTGTGAAGAAACTTTGACCATTTCTAAAAAAAGTGAACTGCAAATAAGTAAATAACTGGAAGTGATAATTAAAGTAACATTTCAACTGGTACTTGTAGACAATTCAAGTTTCGACAATCAAGGAGTTTGAACAGCTTTCAGAAGTTTCAGTGAGAGCTTTTTTAGTCGCATCAAATAATGGACATACAGTGCGACGCTAAATTATGGAATGAATTTGTTATTTTTAAATATAAAGATATTTCGGAAAAATCCTCGGACAGGTCGATTTTCTTTTCCGATGGGCCAACTATTGAAACTCTCCCAAAATATATCGGGTGTTCCGCATTTGAGTAAAAATTACTTTGGTGATATTTTTAAATATAGTATATAATTTAGCGTCGCACTGTATATAGCAAAACATGACAGTGTGTATAATAAAAGCTTTTATTTTCCAACACTTTCTTATTTACAGAACAATATGAACCTAAAATGGTGGTGATAAGTAACTAGATTGAAGAATGATGATCAAAAATTAATTACGATAACATATCATACTAAAAACAATTAAATACCCTTAAAGCAATGTTAATTCAATTTTTCATCAACGAAATGAGTTCCGTGATGGAAAATGAATTAATATTAATTCGACTGGTAAGTGGATATTTCAGTTCAGTTTGTTCTTGTTCTTGGTAGTATAATCCAGTATGATTGGGTTTTGGGACAAGAATCGATTGTAGCACCACCAAATTTAGTATTTTAGTAGGTGGAACAATTTCTTTTTTTTTTTTTAAATATATGAATAGATTTTTCCTGTAATTTTGGAAAGTATATGATTTATCGGAAAAACAACTTTACGGATGGAAAACAAATTCAATTTTCCACAAAAATTATTCCTAGTAATTTCTTACCAAATGCGCTCGTTTTCCCAGAAAACGTGATTGAACGCCGAAATCAAATTTCACGTTCACCCTTACCCGCCGTTGAAAGTTCTGGCATATCGAATATTTGATTGGTCATCACTCTGCTAAAAATGGAGACCGAAAGGAAAAAGTATATATCGTTTCTGAAGACTCCTACTTCCTCATACAAATATAATATGCGAGTATTTGAGTACCTGGATGTGTTTTGACGCACTTCACGGAGATGTTTGCGGATAATCCGAAAATCATTAATAATTTAGTAAATATGGAATTATTATACTGAAGCAGCAACCCATACCCTCTTTGTCAACTTACCCATAAATTCAGCATTCTCTTCACTAAATGTTGAAAATAATCGCTTATTCATATTCTGCATATACATATTTAATAACACTATTGTGAAGTGCAAACCTCAAGCTTGAAATGACATACTTCATTTTTTATGTAGGATGTATATGAGCGATTATTTTCAACATTTACTGAAGAAATTGCCGGGATTATGGGTGAGTTGAAAACTGAGACAGGAGTAAAACCTAGTTTTTTCTTTGGTATGTATAAGTGATACTTGTCTCACTAGTCTTAAATCGTTGCATATGGTCCATAGAGGGTACTGATTCCTGCTTCAGATAATTATTTCATATCAACTAAAATATCCATCCGTAAATATCGTAGAAGGGTTACGTGAAGTGGGACAAAACACATTTTAGGTACTCGGATACTCACATGTTATATTTGCATGAGGAAGTAGAAGTCTTCAGGAACGATATGCACCTTTTCTTTTCCTTCTACTATAATTTAATAATAAAGTTATGACAAATCTAATTTTCGGCCCTGCCTGAACTTGGCGAATTAGCGTTCACTTTTTGCTCGTGTTCGTCTGTCGTTACTGGATTAGTATGAAAGTTGCATGAATTCGAAAAAAGTATAGGGAAATATCGAAATTAATCTGCCTGAGTAGATTGGAAGAGTCACCAGGGCAAAATATATATGCTGCCAATATCGACTGAATTTATTTATTTATTTATATATTTTGAAAATGAGGAAATCAATAAAAAATTTTAAACGCTCTAAATGGCTGTTTTATGACACCCGTACAAAGGGATAACACAATACAAGCATATTCGAGTTTTGATCGTATGTTAATAAAATGACTTGATGCCAGTCAATTTCTCCATCATGAAACCGAATGTTTTGAGTACTGATGAGACTTTTAAGGGAGCGTTTTCTAAGAAATTGAGCTGTATTTCGAAAATAACTCCTAAATTCTTGACTTTGGTACAATGTTCCAGTTTATTATTTTCATGTAAGAATAAGATATTGCAGTATTTTTTTTAGCATAACTTTTGGATTTTTCAATGTTGAGACATAACCAATTTATATTGCCTGAATGTAATCACATCTATTGATTAAAATTTACTTTAATCATTATAAGATATATTTATTTTTCCTTGGTGGAATCATACCTAAGATATGGTATAGCTTTCTGGGGTTATTGTACTAAAAATCTATTCGAATCCATTTTTGTACTTCATAAACGAGCGGTAAGATTTATGTCTCGAGCTGAGTACACTGCTCACTGCAAGCCCTTGTTCATAAAGCATAAGATTCGCACTTTAACCTCAATCTTTATACTGGAAACAAACTTGTTTGGTACACAAACACAGAGCTATTAAAACTGATGCTGAACATCCACTAACAAAACATAATACACGTCAAATGATAAGAAAAAATGTAGCTTTACCCATTCCTCGATCAGAGCAAACAAAGAATACTATAATGTACGAAAGTAGGAAAATGTACAACAAACTGCCCACAAACTTGAAAGAAATCCCGGAACACCACCTTTTCCGTAAAAAAGTCAAAAAAATACTTTTGCTCAAGGCATACTATGGCCTACAGGAGTACTAAGAGGATGGTCAATTCTCTTCGTGATGAAATTGAAAAAAATGTTTGTTTTCTGCCTGTATATTTTTTACTTCTATAATTGTATATAGGTGAAGAATTGCTTCTGACATCTACAGTCAAATAGCAGAAACTTAATTTGGATGGAACCCTAGACCAAAGACAGATGATCATCTGCTACATTGACAGGCCGACAACTGTTTAGTTATACTGACCAACCTAAGGTTCCATAAAGTTTCTAGTGCGTTAGGAGGAACGCAAAGACAGTAAAGGTGATAGAGATATAGTGAAAATTGTATGTGAACAAAACGAATTTTGTCTCTTCTGGAAAATTATTAAAAATAATGATATCAATAATACTAGTAGGTGTGGCTAATGACCATAGCAGTCGATGCCAACACACCAAGGAAAAAAAAATACTAGTGCTTTAATAGCACATATCAGTGTACTCAATTGAAAGAAATAAATGAATGTTATTCAGTATTCAGTCGTGATTTTTGTGCAGTTTTTTGCTAAAGCGAGATGAGTTCTTTTTTGCTGCACTGCCAATTTTATCTAATACATTTATTTTGCTAGAGATAGTTCCTGACAAGTTTCTTAAGGAAATGCTTCATCAATAAAAAAGAAAAATATTAATTCTGAGTATCGAGTGAAGTTACGAATACGAAATACTTTCGATTTAATCATGCAATTCATAAATCAAAAACAAAGGAATAGAGTTGACGCAGTGCCCTTTCAGACGCAAAACAAACTTCATCTGGCAGTGAAATCTTTCACGTACACGACAGTAAACTTTTCCTGACATTAAAAATTGTACAAACTGCTCGGTTCCGAAACTCCTATTTGAATTACGTTGGAAATGTATACGTTTCGAAAATTAATTGCTGAAATGAATATATTCATTCAGGATTTCGCTATTCCATTTGATGTTCACTTGAAAACGACATCAGATACTTTCGCAAAGGCTAATCACCAGCGAAACACTTATAAATGGAAATGCAAATCCTGAATCCATCAAAGCAAAATAGATGAAGTTAATGAGAGGAAAAGATATTTAAAAAAAAAATGTATAAACAGGAATATAATAAGAAATTGGCCATGAAAATATGTAGTATTAATTTATTATATACAATGAAACTCCTACTGGAATATAAGATTTAACAAAAAAACTACTGATATTGTAAGAATAAAATTAAATATATATTGATTGAGAGTTTGATTTTGTGGAGGAAATCCAATTCTTGACATGATTTTTTGGGTTTTTGACCTTCCACAATCTGAAAATGAAAAAAATTTAATCCAAAGAAATCTGTACAAGTGTAGATCTTTCTTTGACAGAGTCAAATGAAATCTGTCATACATTCTTTTGATTGACATTTGGTATCTTATTTCCAAAACCGCAATTCAAATTCAGTTTCTTCAGTGTCTTTCCAAGAAGTTTTGATAACGGAAGCAGATACAGCCTCTGAAACGTCAACAATTTTCAAAAAAAGAGAAGTATTCTTTGTTAATTCGATCTCTATTTTTTTTCAGATAGGCAAATTCAGTGTAGGGTACGTTACTGACAAAAATTAATTTCTTTCAAGACAGCAGTCTTGTGAACGCAGTAACTTATCGGGCAAATTGATTAATTTGCCCTTCTACACTTGTACAGATTTCTTTGGATTGAAATTTTTTCATTTTCAGATTGTGGAAGGTAATAAACCCAAAAAATCATGTCAAAAATTAAATATATTTCCACTTATCGGAATGAAATATCAATCACATCACAGGAAATACTGATTCAATATACGATAATTTTAAGGTCTATTAGAAATGCTGGGTAGGTTTGGAAAATAAAAAGTGAAAAAAGTTAAAATATATACTGGTAAATGATCGCAATTAGCTTGAATGTATGATTGAATTAAAGATTAGAGTTTATGAGCGAGGTAACATGAATTGTTTTTTCTGTATTCCAAGGCAGCTAGGATCCAGTGGCGTGTTCAGAATTTGTTTTTTGGGGAGGCCGAAGCATAAATAAAAAATATCATCATGAATTGTTTTGGTATATTTTCGTTTTTTCTTCGAGCTACACGAGCTGCTTTGAGAGGGGAGACGTAACTACACTTCTGAGAGATGCACCTCAAGTAGTTTCATTAAAAAAAGATATTGCTTGAGTAATCCTGAACGCATGAATGAAATATGCAGAAATTAATCAGGAAGACAACCTTGAGTAACCGGACTTGAATTTTGCGATTTTTAGTTGAAAAACCAAGCTATCAAGAATAACAGAAAACTGTCCAATCGAATACAGTAAGTCGCTGTTGATCAGCATTTCAAATATGAAATATAAAGTTCTTGAACTATAGGATTACGCCAAATATTGATTCACACCCGGACGACGTCTGAGAATTGAACACCTGTGGGCAATCACCTTCAAACTCATTGTGAATTATCACACCGCTTTCTCTATCAGAGCTCCGATATAAGGCTGTGAAACTAGAAACAAAAGGGGCATGAATGTGAATGATATAAATAAGGTAATTACTCGAAGATGGACTTATTGAACCATCCAATAGTCCCTGGTCCTTTCTAGTCATACTAATGAAGAAGAAAAATTTACTACCGTCAACTGAACAACCTGATAAAGGAAGGCAGCAGTCAATACTCTTTCAAAGACAGACGACACTCTACAAACGTTAGCCGGCTATACGATATTCCCGACTGTGAATTTGATTGTCACCGTTTGAAAGATTTATGGAGACGGTTCTGAAATAAACTTATGGAAGACGTCTCGATGACTTTATTGTAGTTGGCAGATCGTTCGAGCAATACGTGAAAAATCTGGAACAGAAACTCCAGATTGAAACTGAGTCCCAAGAAATGTCATCTGTTTCAGAAGGAAGTACGATATCTCAGCCAGGTTGTTTCAAGGAAAGCAGTAGCCGTAGATGAGCAGGACACGAGAGCAAAGCAGTAAAGGCTGTAAAGGGTTGGTCAATTTCAGAAAATATATCAAAATAGAGTTGTGCACCCACTACTTTTGAACATTGTGCTGGGAGAAGCCATATGAATGCAGAAGAATCGAACGCTTTTTGTTGGTCTCTGTCGATTTCTAATTGGTCAGAGACCGGGCGTCTATGACTTACCGCTGTGTTTGCAACTAAAATCGTTGTCCAATGACTTGAGGAAAATGAGAGAATAGGTATCGAAATGAGAACAGAGATATAATATATCTTGACGAAACGTGGTTTGATAACCATTAAGTCGTCCAATTCGGTTGGGCAGATAGAAGCAACAAGTGTGTTACTTTGAAAGCTCCATGTTCTAGAGAAAAAAGTTTTTATTCTTCATGCCGGAAATGAAAAAGGATTTGTTGCTAATGCGTTGTTGTTGTTGTTGCAAAAAAATATCAAGGAATCATCTGCTGATTATCTTAAGGACATGAACGTCGTATTGTTTGAAAAATGGGCATATCATTCCTATACTATTCACAATATATATATAAATGGCTTACTCCGAATGGAGTGCAAAGGCAAAATTATTAGTTTTGCTGACGATACAGCCATTTT
Organism: Chrysolina haemoptera; assembly: GCA_958298965.1. Taxonomy (NCBI): domain Eukaryota; kingdom Metazoa; phylum Arthropoda; class Insecta; order Coleoptera; family Chrysomelidae; genus Chrysolina; species Chrysolina haemoptera. Next base: position 26,126,684 of record OY282589.1, read on the forward strand.
ATATCAAGATGAAACATGGGTTCGTTTAAAGGAAAAGGCTGAGTCCGACTTCCGATCAATCGAAAAATGGTTTAGACATAACAAACTCACTCTTAACTGTGATAAAACCAAATATCTACCGTTCACATGTTATGCAAATGGACTTCCAAATTTGGGAAGCCTAGAAATTGGAATCGACACAAAAATTCCAGAAGTAGAATCTATCAAATATCTCGGTATAGTGGTTGATAGACATTTGAGATGGGACTTACAAATTAATAATATAATAAGAAAAATTCGAGGACTGCTTTCACGATTCAGTTACTTGAGGAATTTTTTAGACATTAAACAACTCAAAACAATATATTATTCTCTTGTTCAGTCACAACTGTCATATGGTATCGTAGGATGGGGTGGTGTCGCCAATTGCTATCTCGAGAAAACCTTAACGTTATTCAGAAATGGATACTTAAAATAATTTATAATCAAGGAAAATTATATTATTCGAAAAAATTATATGAAGAAGCTAAAGTTTTCGATACAAGACAACTCTACTGCTTCAAATTGTTGTTACATGTGTTTCAAAATAAAATATTCACTCAACAAGTTAATCACTCTTATGCAACAAGGAATAAGAAAAATAAAATTATAATACCAAGATGTGAGAAAACTATTGGACAACGATGCGGTTCTTATATGGGTCGAAAATTATACACAGTTATACCGGACAATATAAAAAATATTCATAGTTACTCAGTTTTCAAATCAACACTGACACAATGGATATTGAACACCGACAGAACAGTATTATATGAAATGTTTTAGAAATTAAGTTTTGTATCTCGATATTTTTAAAGTGTATTGAAATTGTATTCGTGAGAACTTCCTGACTGATGCCGACTGTGATAATTGCCAATTGTAATTTTTTAGAATGTGATCTTTCCTTACCATGTGAATATTCCCGATTGTGACAATCACCAATTGTAATTATTCCCGAAATGTGACTTCCTAGCCATGTCAATATTCCCGATTGTGATTGAGTTTTATATATTTGTTATATATACTTCCACACCTTAGCATTTTAGTATTGATTTTATCAAACGTGTATGTTTATGTAACAAATTTTTATTGTTAGTTTTATATGTAACTATTTCATATACAAGCAGTATTTACTACAGCTTTCGTGAATTCCTCTGTTCATTTACTCTTCAAATTGCTTTTGTAATCTTGTGATTTATTGTTGTCAATAAACATTATTAATTCCAGTCCAGATCAAAATACCTCCAACAGCAATACAAAAAAAGCCGATATAATCAAGTTCATGGAAAGTAAAAACATGAAAATACCCAACAAGAAAAACACGAAGAAAATATTGAAAAAAAAAAATCAAGATAGAATGTGTGGTTGATACATTTTTTAAAAAATATGGTTGTGTTATCCTACGTCTGCCGCCATATTTTCAACGGAGATGATTTGAGGAACAGTGAATGATATGGCTGGAAGTGATATGGAAGAAATGTGAACCTCAGGTGATGAACAAAGAAAATGAATACAATATTCTACCACCGATAAATCCGATTATCATTAACGTTAATAACGACTCAAATTCTGAAAGTGAACATTCCCAGGATCATCAGTCGCTCTATGCGCTCTCTGTTCCTCTGAAAATTGTAGTTTAGGTAACAAAAAGTGTTTTTGAAAGTGATAATAATAGTGGTGGCTGCCCCGGTTCTATCGTAAGCTCTTACCTTTTTATGAGTTGAACTAGGACCTTTTATTTCCCGAATTTATAGAAACAATTTCTGCTTCACACAACACGTGCAATTTTTATAAAAACCCATGGCGGTTTCATAAAAGATACACTGATCCTAAGTGAAATTTCAGTTTTTCTGCTGTCGTATAAACTATACACTGGCGAAGTCTGTTTTTGTTGCCTGACTTATATCTTAGGTTTTCCGCACTATTTCTATGATAAAAAAATAAAATTGACAAAACTGCACGGAAACTGTTCACATATTAGTTTCTGCATGTGAATCATAAATAATATGTTTTGAAATATGATATACGAATACTCCTTGTTCATTTTCCAATAACACAAAACAAACCGTTTCAATAATAGAGTACACACAATTTCCATAGCTGGAGTATAAATATTTGACAAATTACAACCACATACCAATAAGTAAACAATGATATTTGTTATGCATCAGCTAGGATTCAATTTTAATAAATACCCTTTTGTAATATAGACCATTTCATATTGCTATTATATATTATATATTCAATTCGATATATTTTCCAAAGTTATATTTTTTTATGCGGGACGTTTGGCATATAGTGAAGCATCATTATTTACTTTCAATTAATTCTGTGTTTTTTCTGGCGGAGAAGAAACAATATACACGCAAATGTTCATCCGGAGTGTAAACACAATATTAATTTCGAAAAATATCGAGAGTCTCTTGAAATGTTGCTGTGCTGCTATTAATCAGTGGAGTGGCTGGTTTTTTAAAGAAATTCCACTGAAACTTTGGAAATACTGATCCCACCAAATAATTAAACTATAAGATAAAAGTTTTATTTTATCTTGTAAATCTCTGATGACTCGGAAATTTAAATTGATAACAAGTTTAATAGGGAAACTTTTTCGGTTTTTTCATTTTAATGAGCGAAACTTTCCAGAACTCCTGACAGATTCGCGGGTAATAATGATTGATCATTCTGTTTATGTTCGTGTAAGCACTGTCTTTATTGTTCGCTATTGTTTGGATACAATCGCAACGCTTTTGGTTTACTGTTATGAACTGGAATTTTGGACAATTAGCACTTTTTGTCAGTACTTGTCATTTTTCTCTTGTTTGGTGCAAATATCAAAATAATGTTTCCTTATAATGACAACGATCATGTAAACCTGATCACGGCAGTAAACGAATAGGAATTTATTTTTTACATGGACCAGAAGCGACTGTCATGATTTGGAACGAGCGTTTAACAGCCATTACATGAAAGATGCGTACACTATTTTTTCGAAGACAACTAAACAAAATAAGAGTTCGAACCTGTGATGTTCTGGAAGATTCAAAGCTGTTAAGACAGATGATAATATAACTTTGAATTCTAATTTGAATTTGTATTTGTGCAGGGGTATATTATCATTGACTGTTATGAATCCCACAACTTCAGGAAGGGTGAAAAATAAATAAATAAAATTGCTTTTAAGTGAAATCTTGAAATAAAAGAATTAAAAATACCAGTATATATTGTCAATACATCTGTATCATAGTAATAGCAAATTTAGAAACAGAAATTCACCCTACAGGAGCTAAAATAGTATTTTATGTAGTAATAGTTGTTGGTTGGCAAATAACAAATGAAAAGAGCACAGGGTCCGATATGCCTTATTAGTACTTGCTATGACCACATGACCACTCAATTTCTTCATCAAATTATTTCCAAATCAATGAAATTTCTTTATATTTGATGACCGACTTTGAGATGAAATCCCCATTAAATAATGTTATGGTGATGGACGCAACAGTAGAGCTATTGATAATAATTCTGGATTATTAATCAGCATAACTCCCAAATTTGAATTTGACGGTTTCTGTCCTTGCATTAATTTTCAAGTGCATACCTGTACCTCCGCTAAAATAGATATTTATTAAATAATGTTAAACTCAATTATGGAAACCACAATGAATACAGAAAGCTAAATATACAGGAGTTATCAGTTGTTCACATTGTGGTCGTAGGAAAACAAAACAACAAAACAAATAATAATCTTCCAGCCAGGGAGAGAGTTTGGTATTCTAAAGTACACATTATCACCATGTCCGTTTCATCAACATGATTATATTAATTATAACTTTTTTTCATTCAATCATAGACCGAATATGTCAAATTTTCTAATCAAAAGAACATTTATTTATTGTAGATGAAATATGGGCCACCAGAAACAATAATAATATTTTTGCATGAAAGTATTGACAAAATCTAAACGATAATCTAACAATTTATAGCCAGTTTCATAAATTGTAGTTCACTCAAACATCGTTCATTGACAACCAAAACCTTATGAATAAAGTGCATATTAATTGTGCATTAAGTGTGCATTTTTTCACCAGGTCTGCCCATGAACACGCCTGAGATGAAATACAATATTTTTTATAAACATGCATGACTAAGCTATCACGTGCGATGTGGAATTATTTCATAGATATTTGTGCCTCTTTAATTTTGTCTCTCTCCCAAAAAATATTTTCCTTTTTTCATTTTCTCCGATGGTAACACCGCCTATTTTATTCATCTATTCAAATATAGCTTGCTGAAATTTTGTTTATCAAGTGTTAAGCAATTATTATATTTCGCTGTATATATGCCAAAACCTATTCATTTGCTCGATTCTGTTTGAATTCAGTTCGGTTGATGATTATTTTACCCATTGTTGCAGAATTGTCGATTTTCAGTCGCTTAACTAAATATTTATTATCAGTTTATTATATGATGGAGGATGGATTCACAATGATGAACTCACAATAATTTATTCATTGTGATAATATAATATTGTCTTGTTTAGAATGTATACCAGATTACTCGTCGTATGTAATTCATTTATTATTACATGTGCAACCTACATAATCATGGGATTTTGTAAACGAATTTTTTCGATAATCATGAAGAAAACATGAAAAATTCTGTTCCATTTTAGCATTTAGATCCACGACAGTTCTCAAAAAGAATATATTTCACATTTGAATAAAAAACTCACAAACACAGACACACCAGACAGGTTGTATTTTTGTAACAGAAGACAATGGCAGAATACAGTTCGTTATTCCTAGTTGTCTTCAAACAATTTAAAAAATTCATTTATGAAATTAACGGCCGTATGAAACGTTTTCATTTGTAACCCAGATTAGCTAATCTATATTAGGTGACTCGGATTAAATCCGTATGTACCCAAAAGAAATCAAGATAGAATAGATAACCTTTCATTACACCTGACACCGTTTATTTATATAACATAGCCCATGCTAAATGTCCAAAAGATAAGAAAACCAAGAGCCCATCTCAATTGAAAAAAAAAATTTGATTTTGGTTGTATATTGAAAAAGAATTCAATTCTTCCTCTTCAAACACTCAAACTCATGAAAGAGTCCATGCTCAATGTATTGTACCTACAGAAATATAAAAAAAGAACTTGATAGAAAAAACGACAAAAAAGAAGAAACAAACAGCCGTATGCATAGTCGTTCGCCAGCGACTCTCCAATGGTGAGCCGTTGGATAGCCTGGGCATTATTATTTGTGTAGCGGACGGCGCACCTCTCATGAGTCGCCAGCGAATGACTATGTATACAGCTGAAAGATTCATTACTGAAGGGCATCCAATTCATCCAGTAAAATTGGACATGACTTGATGAAATTTCACTTTCAGTGGTTAATGGAAAGTCCGTGAAAGGATTCAGTAACATTTCATTCAAATAGATAAACAAAACTAACCTCTCTTCATGAAAAACAAGTGAACAACGTGAGAATAATTATATTCAAGATTAAAACCTTTGAAAATGTATATTCAGGAAATGTTCTCATTGAATACAGAAATGGTAAAAACAGAAAATGATTATGTCCCCTTTCCATGTTTATTGAACATAAAGAGTGACTAAAATCGCATTGCCAATCACTAGGACCCATTATTCAATTTCAATTGTATAGTCAAACTTGTTTTGAAATTGAGGACCTACCTCATATCTATTTGACCATAACAATAAAAAAATCTACGTTTTTACAAGATACACATGAGCGAACAGAAAGAACTTATACATGATACACAAAGTATCTCTTCACTTATTTCATCTCAAGTAACTGCTTGTTCGCTTGTTTTTACAGATAATTAAATTCGGCCTTTTGATGATTAACAGGAGTTTTCAAAAACTGAATATATATTGAAAATGAAATTCCTGAAACTGAAAGTGTTGGGCAGTTGTTCAAATAAAGGCCTTAAAATTTCTTCGAACCACCCACCCAATTTTCTACATTAATTTCAACCAAAAATAATAATTTTTCTCTGAAGTCGGTGGCCCTCACTGATAACAGTGTTTGACTTTTATCATTACTAATAGTATGACTCCACTTACAAGCGAATGATACTTGTAAGGATGACATATATGAGTATGAGTTTAATGAAATGTTATCGATAACTTATATTTGATTTGTAAAACATCATAAAGTATATTAGTTGTTATTACCAATTTTTCAAAATTTTCAACTTATCCAAATAAGTAATTTGAATAATCCCGGGACTACTCATCCGAGAATCATGGATTCTTCTCAATCGCGATCAAGAGCTAAACATCAAGCGGCGCACAACATTTTTTCGAGATGATCCCGACTGAGTATCAACGTTGCATACTATGAACTATTTTCGGGTTCATAGTTATCGAAAATATTCCTTTCCTGATTCTTTCAGAAATGACATTTGGGTAAAATATGTAGGCAATTATTTTTCCATCGAAATGGCTCCAAAAAATAATGAAAGAGAACCATATAATTTGGTATCACATTGACTATATTTCCTCATGAAACTAACACAAAAAATCAAATTCTGATTCGTAACATAATTTCAAATTCGATTTACAAAGCTCCAAAGCATCTGAATTTTCATATTTTATATAGTCGTAATTTTCAAAGATACCTTCAATGGCAGGGTGTCAGGGCGGAGAAAATATATATATATATATATATAAATACAAAAATATTTGCACTCGTCACCCACCAAAAAAAAACAACAGCTTCGAAAACAAACGAGAATAAATTCACCACGAGACTGTACGATAGAATCGCGTGTCAGACGTCACGTGGAGAGAGAAGACGATGCCCAACCGACGACAAACGCGGTTGAATGACGACTGGCGTCGGTATCGGTTCGAAGGCGTCGAGACGCGTGCCTTAGGAGTTTGAAAATGCGCGCGCACGACTACTTCCGGGTAAATATTCCCGAAATGTTGTCCTGACATTCGAAAGCTTTGCCTCCGTCGACTTTGTGCTCGGGCTAGTGACATAATTCGGATTTTTTTCTCTGCGGCCAATGTCACTGATGGATTGGCGGTGAAAATGAATTTCTGAGCGGATATTATCGTAGATTTCATGAGTGTGTGATTAACGATGAAAAACTGGAAATTGATTTGTTGTAATTTTAGAAATTGTTGTAATTTTAGAAATGTATCGAAATAAAAGCGTTCTATTTTACTATATTTATTTATGATTAATAATATAACTTGACTCCATCGAAACGACTTGAAGTGAACTAAAACACAATTTCATTACAATTGAGTGGAATAATAAATAGCATTTTTTGATGTTTCAAAGTCACCCAACTTCGAAGTCTTAACATAAATACAGTGAGAACCATAGGTAAAGGATAAATTTATTTTTTACATTATCAGCCATTTTCAACAGGAACCCTGAAACACGCCGATTCGTGTTTTTTAAAATATACTCTATGAAATAAAAAACAGCCTCTAGCACTCCACTCGACGTGACAGCCACCCCTCCAATTTTTTTGAAAATAAAATATGGGGACAAGTTTTGAAAAGCAATTGTCTCTACAGCCGATTCTGATTTTTTTATCTAGTTCAGGCCTCATCAAAAAAATTGAAAACAATTTGTTATAAAAATAATTTATTATAACTTGCACGATCAAATGTGCTAGTAACGAATTTTTTATGAAATAAAACTTACCAAATATTTACACTAAAAGCCGTTTGTTCCTTGACAATGGTAAAGTCATTTCCACAATTTAATATAACAACCAAATGTTATGTGATGGCAGAACGATTAAAACATATCGATCAGATCAACGGTATCATAGTTAGTACATGTTTCGATCCTATATAGGTTCATTATCAGCTAAGTTAAAATTATGGAGAGGAAAATTGTTATATACAGTGACCGCCAAAAAGTATGTGCCATATGGGAAAAAAGTTTATTATTAGAGTATCGAAAAATAAATCTGGGGAAAAGTTTGTGCATTTCCTATAACCTGAAAATCGATTTTTGACACATGTTACGTGATCGCTGGTATGGCGGCAAACTGAAAAAAATTACTATGAAAGTGCAAACAGTGGGGTGAAATTGCAAAAGGTTATTTGAAAAAATTGCTTAGAATTTTATTTTTCACAATACACAAAGTATGAAAATATAATTATGGAAAATAGATAATTGTTATTTTTCTTAAATATTTTCCTAACTGTATGAAAATATCAAATTATTTTCTTATGAATAGCTCGACTATACTGAAATATTCGTATTTCAATGATAATGACAAAACTTTCTCATTTTCTACACACCAGAGAGCAATAATTTGAAATAAATTGAATTTTTTCAGAACCCTTGCTGTTACATTGGTGCATATCTAACAGTTATTTCAGAATTCCACGATTGTGTGGAAATCCAGAAATATCGTGTTTCTCCGATTATATTGAATTTTTGATGATAATCGTGCACAAACTCATCACTTCGCACATAATCTTGAAAACATTGCCTTAAATTTTGAAGAGGCTTAGAGTTTTGAACATTGCATGTGAAGTGAAACGCTTTGGCACGATTATCATCGAAACTTGATTATAATCTAGAAAACACCATGTTTCTGGAGTGTCATGTTATCATAAGGGTCGTGGAATTTTGATGAAACTGTTAGATACGAACCATGTTGAGCTATTCATAAGAAAATAATTTGATATTTTTATACAGATAGGAAAATATAAAAAGAAAATAGCAATTTTCAATTTTTCATCATTATCTTTTCAAACTGTGTGTATGTGTATAAAATTAAAATCTGAGCAACTTTTTTAGATATCTTGCCATTTTACGAACTGTTTGCCTTTTCATGATGATTTTTTACAATTTACCTCCTTACAAGCGATCACGTGACATGTGCCAAAATTGATTTTTAGGTTACCGGAAATGCTCAAACTTTTCGCAGATTTTTTTTACAAAACTCCAATAATAAACTTTTTTCCCATATGGTACTTAATTACTGTATCTACTGTTTCTACGTACTGCAGAAACTTTAATTAAAATTAACAATGTGTCACCATATATTTCCTCTAGGGGTTATGTGGGAATAAAAAACAACATGTGTCTTTTTTTAAATTTACACATATTGGTTTTTGTGTAGTTGAGGTCGTTCTCACGGCACCCGTTATCACCAAAGAGGCCACCTGTTGCACCTCACCATACTTTCCACTGAGTATTCCATTCTGTGCACCATACGGGTGACCCATATGGAAACAATGGTCTCACGACTGCCGTGTTCAGTCAGCGTAAACTCTGTATTGGTTTCCTAATTTTCTCCTATAACGATCCTAGGTTGTCAAAGTATGCTATACCGACTTTTGAATAACCCTATTGACATGCGGCGTCTGTAAAAGTTTGGAATCCAAAACAACACCTTGGTACTTCTGTTTTTGTCGGATCCACCAAGGCTGGCGATACACCAAGAAATCGAAACCGTTCTAACGAAAAACGTTTTTGACTAATTTAGGTAGAGGTTGTTTTTTCTCCACGAATTATATGAAGTGACACACTGGTACGGCAAAACAGAAAAAACACCTTCAGGCTCTTTAAAACTGCTCAAAACAAACTGTTTTTAAGTGAATCTGTTTTGTGTGATTCGTTTATTTCAAAATGTTTTGTCTTGCTACAAAATGTTTTGAATGAAAGCGTTTGGGAAACTTCGTTGTAGACAACACGTTGAAGCGCCCACTGCATGAAACAGTTTCGCTTTCAAGCGTCTTTGTTTTATCGGTGTGTGGCCAGTCTTCGTTTCACGTTTTGCTTTGAGGCGTTATTGATTTTTTTTACCTCATTATATTCCAATAATTCTACAGGCTGCATACGGTCGCAGACTTTTCAGATGAATCGTCCGCTGACTGAGGAATTATGTACAAAAAAGGGTGTGTAGGGAAAACATATTATTCGTTATCGAGTCATACAACACTGAACACATATGACTCTTAGGTCTGCAATAAGTAAATCAATCATTCTAATTTTCGATACTATTTGAAGGAATCATTATCATCTAATATGACTTATTTTAATATTCTTTTGTGCTTTACGAACATAAGGGTAGCTTATTGGACTGGTTCATAACGTTGTTTAATTTGGTGGCCAAGGGTACCAATACTCACCTGTTTTCAAACCCCTTTTTTACCTGAAACAGTTATTCCTTACCGTTTGTGATTTTATTTTAGATTGGTTTATGCAAAGTGATCAGTCTCTTACAACTAATCGGTAAATTACTTACTATCTTCTGATCAGTAAATGACGGTTCTAACTGATCGGATGAATACTGCTTTCCGATACGTAAATTAATTACTTACTGCCTTACCGATCGGTTAGTGAAAGTTTTTACTGATCGGAATTATACTGCTTTTCGATCTGTAACTAATTTATTCTTCTATTCTTCTAACCTAACCAGTAAGTTGAATTGACGAATTGTGCAAAAATATAATTTTTCGGCAACCGGGAAGTAGGTACGTACTTCCCGGACGATTTTTCTTTGAGAAAGTATCACTTCCCGGACTAGTCCGGGAAGTACGTACTTTCTGGACTAGTCCGGGAAATGCTCGAATTTCAACAAAAATATTTATATAAATAAAAATTAGAATGTTTCTGTTAGTACCTATCTTCTGTTCGCATTTCGATATTTTATACAAACAAGAATTAAAATATTCGAAATTTTCTCCTACAAAGAAATATAAAAAATAAATGTGTCTCAATTTGTTATTCTACACGGTTACCGAAGAAACTGTGTACGCAACATGTCCGAAAACAGTTTTTTTGGACTCGCACACTTCCAGGACTCGCTACGCTGATCCTAGAATCTTGTCCACTCGTCCAAAAAAACAGTGTTTTCCGGACTTGTTACGTAAATTACTATAACATAATTTCCGATCATAAGAAATGAGTAACTTTTTCAGTTTTATTGCAATTCACTATTGAATTGAGTTGGAAAATATTCTGCACTTCCAAAGTGCAACGTTTGAACCTTTGAATATATAAATTCAATCAATTTTGATTCATGTGTATTTTGTAATTGAACCGAATATCATGAATATGCAAAACGCAAATGTTCATTTCGATGAGGGTGTGAAAATAATTTTTATTATTAAATTTAAAAAAAATTGGTATAACTCACGTCATTGATTACTAGTTCTCCGGCAGCCAACACTCACCTGAAAATAATTTAAAAATTAATTAGTATCAAAAATTGGCAGTACTTCTACCGTGTGATCCACGGTGGTTGGGAGCACATCTTCAAAAGATGAATCACAAAAATTAATTATTTTTTTATTTGACTTTTATACATTCGAAAACAGTACGTCTTTATTTGCATAGGAAAATAACGAGCGTAACAGAGAACTCATTATAATCCAGTACGATTGGGTTTTGAGACAAGAATCGATTTTAGCATCACCAAACTTGGTATGCTAGTAGTTGGAATAATGATAAACACGAAAAAAAAATTGTTTACCAAAATTCCAGGGGTGGAAAATATATATTTTTTCGTTTAAAAATATATAAGTAGATTTTTGCTGTAATCTTGGAAAGTATATGATTTATCGGAAAAACAATTCAATTTTCCACAAAAATTATTCCTAGTAATTTTCTTATGAAATGCGCTCGTTTTCTGAGAAAACGTGTTTGAAAGCTGACATCAAATTTCAGGTTCACCCTTACTCGCCGCTGAAAGTTCTATCGGAGCCGAATATTTGATTGGTCATAACACTGCTAGAAATGATCGAAGAAGGAAAAGGAAAAGTTCATATTGTTTCTGAAGACTCCTACCTTCTCATGCAAATATAATATGCGAGTATTAGTGTACCTAAAATGTGTTTTGTCGCACTTCACGGAGATGTTTGCGGATGATCCGAAAATTATGAATGATTTAGTGAATATGGAATTATTATACTGAAGCAGCAACCATACCATATGAAACAATTTTAAAGTAGTGTGACAGGTCCCACTTATATAGGCCAAAGAAAAACTTACCCATAAAATCGGCATTCTCTTCACTAAATGTTGAAAATAATCGTTTATTCATATCCTGCATATATATATATATATATATATATATTTGTTAATTGGTCTAAGACAAAGATATATATATATATATATATATATATATATATATATATATATATATATATATATATACGTATATTTAATAACACTATTGTGAAGTGCAAACCTCAAGCTTGAAATCACATACTTAATTTTTTATGTAGGATGTGTATGCGAGCGATTATTTTCAAAATTTACTGAAGAAATTGCCGGGATTATCGGTGAGTTGAAAACTGAGTCAGGAGTAAAACCAGTTTTTTCTTTGGCATGTATAAGTGAGACTTGTCTCACTAGTCTTAAATCGTTGCATATGGTCCAAAGAGGTACTGATTCCTGCTTCAGTATAATTATTTCATATCAACTAAAATATCCATGACTTTCGGATCGTCCCTAAATATCGTAGAAGGGTTGTGTGAAGTGTGACAAAACACATTTTAGGTACTCAGATACTCACAAGTTATATTTGCATGAGGAAGTAGAAGTCTTCAGGAACGATATACACTTTTTCTTCTCCTTCTACAATAATTTTTAGCAAAGTTATAACAAATCTAATTTTCAGCCCCGCCTGAACTTGTATAGTGACGTCGGCGTTAAACCATGTTTTCTGAGAAAACGAGCTTATTTCATTAGATATTACTAAAAATCTCAAACTATTGAAATCGTTTTTTGATAAATCTCATATTTTCTGAAATAACAAATAAAAAATGTATATTTTTTTTTAAATGAAAAATTGTTTAGGCCAACAATTTTTTTCTAATAAGACATGATGTCGAGATGTCATGTGCCGAGTTTCAGAGTGCTACAATTCATTCTTCACTTTTTGTTCGAGTTTTTATGTCGTTACTGGATTATTAGGAAAAATAAGGAGAGGTATATTCGTGTAACTCCTACAGATATGTGGCGATATGAGAGACTGTTTTATTCGACTTGGATTTCATTTCATTTCATTCAGTTTTGTCTCAGAACATTCTCCGAATGTGGTGGAAGTTGAATTCAAGGTATTTTTGGCTTCAGAGAAATATATGAAATTTGTTGTCCATTTATTAGCCATAATGGGGAGCAATGATATATAAACAATTCTGAGAAATTATAATGAAAATAAAGTGAATTCTCAACCAGTAAAATTCTCTTTGAAACACATATTCTATTGAACTGATAAATAAACCCGAGCAAGCAATAGCCAAATATATCATACAATGATAATCTCATATTTTGAGATGATCATGGGTTATGCCTACACAACTTTTCCTTCAAATTTCCCCACAAAAATAAATCATGAGGTGCCAGATTAGGTAATCCAGGTGTTAATTTTATCGACACTCGCGTGCTTATCAAGCAACGAGAAAATATTCTTTCCGAATTCTATTACTGGTCCTGAATTATGAGAAACCGGGTGTTCTCGAAATCATCTGAAATATTTTGAAGTTCCAGATGATATCAGTCATTGGAATACTTGAATATTCAAATTGTCGTCTATAAAAAATTGACCTATATCAGTACGCGAGATTCGGTTGAAGATATGATGGAAAATCCAATTGAACAGCAAAAATGATCGTTCTTGGATAGAAAAAAAGATATCCAAGAACCGAACCCTATCACACCAAGTTTACTTCGATCGAAATATGATTTGATGTTACTTAAATCAAACAACTAAATATAATGCGAACATATTGTTTCAATTATAATGACATAAAATACACATTCGATAGTATTGGTTAAATCACGTACTAGTCATATAAAATTGCCGTTAATAAAGTCACCTCTCTATGCCTGAAGATATTGTATTTTTGCGAAATACATATAGGAACCGTTATAAGTACAGTTGTACCAACATAAATGAAAATATGCATGCCAATTATGCGCATTCGTCATACAACGGACAATTATAGTCCGTAATATATCCAGTGATAAGACATTCAACATAAGCGTTCGCTCAATAAATGAGAATTTCTTATGTTCAGCTATGTTTGTAGAACTGTATCCGTGGTTTCAACACGATAGATGTTCAGCACACTTCCATCGCCCGGTAACAACGGCACATTCAAATCAAACTTATCTCCACCTTTGGATCGCGGAAGATGATGTGAAATTTTGTTGCCGCCTCGTTCATCAGAGCTAAATCTACTGGATTTACTGGCATACACAGACGATGGAGTGGTCTTGGTCAGCGGACGATTCATTGAAGTAGCCTGCGATCGTAAGCAGGTCGTCTGCAGAATAATTGAGAGATGATGCGGTGCAATAGGGCTTTTTGTGAATCCGGCGAACACAGATATGATCCTGTTCACTGAACGGAAAAAACACGGGTTTAGGCCACCCAGCATGTTTGGCCAAGAGTTTGAGTTAGTCCAACAGGTCAAATACCTGGGGGTGGTCCTGGATTCCAAACTTTCATAGAGGCCAGACCGCATGTAATTAGAGTTGTACAAAAGTCGGTAGTAATCCTATGTCAACTGAGCAGAATTGTGGGCAAAAGTTGGGCAACCAACCAAAAGATTATGCGCTGACTGTTTAAAGAAGAAGTGGCCAGGCGCACAAAGTAGCACAATTGGCCGGAAGCTAAGCAAGGTCCAGGGCTGGCCTGCTTGGCAATCGCGGGTGCAATGGGGATAACTCCACTGGAAGTTGGAGTCTGGGTTAACGAAGGAGCGATGAGAGGTAGTGTGGAAAGTGGGTAGAGCAGGAGATTCCCATTTCTACCCTCTAAAACTGCGATGAAATAGAAATTTAACTCTCACTTTCACAAGCAGAGAACAATGGGAAGGACATGCGGCAAAGTTACACCCCAGGATATATTTTACAAACGGACGGCATCTTACCTATCGACAGGCTTCTACTTGGGAGGAAGAGTTAGGCGAGAAGCTACGCTTTGGGAAAATACACATTGGGCCGAAGAAGAACTGAACAAACTTTGGAGGGATACCGCTGGTTGCAGACAGTCCAAAGCCTTTGTAACCAGCTCGGGAATCACGGATAGCATGGCTCTCAGGCCACGATCGCCGAGCACTACGCCCCCTCATATGGATACTAACCGGGGCACAACAGAATAGGAGGACACCTATCACCAATAATAGACATAGAAGACAGCTCCAGTTGCTGCAGATATGGGGAAGTAGAAAAAACTTCTTTTCATTTTCTCAGCTAGTGTGAGACGTATGGAAGGCTAAGATTTAAAATATTTGGAGCTGAAAAACTCCACCAAGAGGAATTCATCGACATGGAGTGGACGGACATACTGACCTTCATCAGAAGGCCACGAAGGTTCGGAATGGATAAAAGTAATGTAGATATGTGGAGATCAAGGCAAAGAGAGCCCATGGGGACCTGAATGCGACAACGGTCTTCCGACTTTTAATACTACTACTAAATAAAACCGTCAAATGATACTTTGTCAGACACGTCTCCTACTGATAAAACTAGGCATTCATTTCACTAGAAGAAATCACTTCTGTTATACTATTTTGAAATCACCACCAAATAGGTAACTTATTGATGTAATGTGCAGCAGTAGCCCTGTACACTTTATTTTAACAATTGTTGTTTTTATTGTCATTTCCGTCAATCGGCTGCCTCTTACGAGTAACCCTCAGAAGTCCCGAGAGACTTGTGCGAACTAGGGAAGACGCAGCCCTTACCTTTTAACGTGTGATGCCATGCACGAGACCGGTGATGGCACGGTGAATCGAACCGCGTACCTTGGATTAGCAAGCGAGAACACTATCCACGCGCCACCCACAATGGGCTACACTTCATGGAAAAATGTAATTCCAAAACTTGTAATGAAAACATTTCGTATAGCCCGCCGTATAGCCATTCAATATTTCAGTGGAAAAAGTCATTAGAAAATTGTGGAATGGTACCAACAGCGCAGAAAAAACTACAGAGAGGGGATATTTAATATACCTACTTATTAAATAAAATATCTCAATAACGGTTAGACTTTTATAAAAGGAATTATGTCATAGCAGGTAGGGTGGGTATCCTTCGATCTACATTATGCTCGAGTTTAATGTGGTCTTTATGGGACACCCTGTATATCTGAATTTTATCTTAATACTTATTTCAATTTCATGGTGTTTTATTCTCATCATTTTATAAACTACTCTTTGGAGATTTCGAGATCTCAGTAGTAAGCAATGAAAAATTAAAACACCCATTATACAGACCTGGGCTGGAATGAAAATGCACCTAATGAAATCGAAACGGAAAACAAAAATAAACGTTCCAAAGCACGTTGAATGGCGACCAGCACTCGTACCGTCATGCATGCCCCCATATGCATTCGAGAGATTTTCCACGGACATGGAACAATTAATTTGCGGTAGACGGGAAAACAAAATTGAAGTTAATTTCACAGTAAGTGAGTAACAGTAATAAATGTATCAATTATTCGAAACCAGACCGGCAAAAACAAACAGGAAATGGACTGTTCAAAATTGAAACAAAACATCGAGGGATATACAAACAAAACAGCGTAAAATTTGTCTGCGTCTATGGAATGACGATCCTCTGATGTTTATGAATTCTACCGGACGAATCACTTGATACGGAAATGACAATTAGGCCAATTCCAACAGAACTGACCAAGAAAACAAAAAATAGGTACTATAGTGTATCTTTCGAAAAAATCCTGGATTTGGGCTGAGAACGCAATGTCATTTGCCAATACAATTATTTATTAGGTGCATATTATCGAACCCCAGATCAGACCTTTTTGGAACCTTTTTTGCAATTGAATCCTTTCATTTAGTTTCACCCGATACGGTCTCTGTCTATGATCAAATCTTGAAAGTAAAATTTGACCCTCTTCGAATCATCCGATGGCACGTGTTCATAATTCCGTTGACAATGCATTATGGAATTTGTGTAAGAGATAAAAACAAATTGGCGATTTTACAAGCTTTCATTTAGTTTCACCTGACCGAGTGTTTATCTATAATAGAATCTTGCAAGTTGAATTTGACCCACTTCTAGTCCGATTAACTTAAAATTTGGCATGTATTCAACAATATGGCCGGTGTCAGTCTGTAACCAAGTCCTGCAAGTCAAATTTCGGCCGATTCACTTGAAATTTGCCAGGTGTTTATAATTCCGGTGACAATACATTATGGAATTTTTGTTAAAGAAAAAAAAAACATAATGACGGCTCCATGATCGCGGACAGGGGGGTTTTCATTCGATATCGGATATTTTGAATTTTCAGTCAAAATGTATAAATTCAAGATGGCAGCTGGCAAGATGAGGAAATAATTTTGTGATTATGGTCATGGTCTGATTCGATTCAAAATTGGTCTTTGAGGTTCAAGATGGTGGCTCCGATAGGGCGGAATAATTTTGTTATTTTGGTCCGACTCGATTGAAAATTCCAATTTGGAGGTTAATTGTTGAGGGAGATATTTTCCACTGAGCAGGACAACGGGCAATAGGTATGAGTATCGTGGAAATCTGACATGTTTCGATGGACTTAATACAAAAAGATGTGGGTATAACATTTTTTTTCTCAGTATTTTCAGGTTTACAGAAGAAAAAACGAGCAAAGAGTTGGAAATAACGGAGCAGTAAATTCGTTCATTGAATGTAAAAAAGCTGCTAGTCATACGTCCCGTAGACTTTGACAAAAACGATGATGAGAGGGATCTTGTCGGATCGATATCGCTGATAGTCCGGGAGTCAGCGTTGCATATTTGATGGTGATTTCAAGTTGCAAATTTTTGTGTGTAATCGATAGTGTAGGTATAGCTAGCAATAAAAATAAGCGTCAGCTGTCAGAGTCGTGGTTGACCTGGATGTGAGAAAATGCAACTATGCAAGAATGAACTGAAAATGAATTCGAGTCGTTTGAAGATTTGCACCTGTATGAAAAATTAATGATGTAAAAACATTTCAGGTTCAATAAAACTTATACAGTCAACTCTTTATTTGATTTAAATTACCGTCAGCTATTCTTTCAATAGGCGTAAGATGTCAGCTGAGAGTTTATAGGTGCTGAGCGAGTATTTGATCTGAGTAACGCAACCCACAATGTATGATCTAACTGAGAATCTCTCCTCCTTCATAGTTAGCATATGTATTGAAAAAAGATTATGTGTATTATGGAGAACTGTTCAAACCCATATATTTTAGCTTGCATTACTTCCAGGTCACTTGAAATTCTGAGAGTTTGTACATTATTAAGAATTCGTGTTGGAGGTTAGTTGGGATTGGGATCAGTATATGTTGAGGAAAAACCATTATTTTTTTGCCGACGTTTAGAATTTAATTGAATTCTTCTTCAGGGCTCAGTAACAATGGTTTCTCATGAAAATGTTTTATTTTTTAACTTGCCACGATGTAATAAGTATTATAAATTACGATTAATTTAAAAAGTTTGGAAATTAGTCACCAAAAGTAGTTATTGCCATGTTAAAATCCTTGAAATTAAAAAACATAACTGGACGTGTTCGATACAGAACGAAAATCCACGGGAACTATAAATAATACATTTATTCCTTTAACGAAACAAGCTGAACACCGAGTTGAAAATCGAAGACTAGGAAGAAATTCAAAAGTAAAGAAAGGATAAAGAAACACCTTGAAACAGAAAATGAAGTCTTTCCAAAAATGTATTTCTTACCAAAAATACTAATAGATAATAAGCTAGTTTCATAGGTTCTCCAATTTACAAATTATTAAAATGGGTAAGTGAAATTTTGACGAACGGATTTGAAAAAGATGATTTTTATGTTAAAGAAAATTTTGTATTTTCAAATTTCATCGGAGATATAAAAATTCCTGAAGATTACATAGGTACTTATTTATTTACATATATAGCCATTTACCAATAGACCAATCGATTCACAATAAGAATAATAGAGAAAATGTAGAATACAATTTCAGAATTTACTACATTATCATTCGACATTTTCAAAAAAGTTTTTGAATTTTGTGTGGAATCAAATTATTTCAATTTCATTGGTGTTTTTTACAAACAAATATATGGTCTATAGGGATGGAAAACTGTATGTCACCCATATGTTCGGATCTTGTAATATCAGAATTGCAAAAAAAATTATCGTTCTCAGTACCCTTCTTCAAAAGATATGTTATTATCACTGCCATTACTAGATACAAAAAAGGGTTCTCTCAAAGTTTTCCAAAGAGGAAGTGGAAAATAATAATACCATAGCATTTCTTGATACCAAAATTATAAAAACTTTTTGAAACCGAGAGCACTTTCCATTTCGAACCCAGAATACCACAAAAAGAATTTAGAATTGATAAAACAATACCTAGTTAAGAACATTTATCTAATATCATTAGTCAATAGAATCACTCACGAAAATAAACCTTGCAGGGTAACATATAATGCAACAACAGTAATACCAAAAAATATAATAAAATTCCAAATGTCAAAAATCTCTTGGTGATAATTGCAACAGTTTTGAATAACGAACATTATAATATTGCTTTTAGAAATGAAAACATTATCGGAAAAAAAGTTTTTTACGACATAAAGAAAAAATCTCTTCAGAGTTACATTCTAATGTTATCTACAAAATAAAATGCAATAACTGTAGCAAATGCTGTGTGGGACAAACTGGAAGATACGTGAAGAAACGAATGTCTGAACATGAGAGAGACAAAAAAAACTCAATATCATAAATCCTACTGCTCTAGTCGAGCATGATAGAGAAAATAATCATAATTTTGATTTCACCAACCCAGTTATTCTAGATGTTCAAGCATATCTTTCCAAAAGACTCCTAAGTGAAATGATCCAAATTCTCAAACATGACAGAGTAAATACCAGAAGATTTAGATTTTTTGTAATAATTGAGATTTTCTCACAACCAAGTGGGCCGACGACGCTGACAGCTGACACTTATTCATTCCACTTGCTAGCTATACCCAGACTATAGATTACACACAAAATTTAGCGATCTGAAATCTCCATCAAAACCGCCACGCTGCCTCATGGACTATGATGGTACGGCGAAGGGAGTAACGATGTAAATTTCAACGATGTGTACAGAGTTAAAGCCGGTCCTGTAGATAAAACGAAGTTAGTTCGTCAGGATATCTTTAGGGCCTACCACGGAAATCTTGTATCGGATCCGATCGGACGATCAGATCTAGGAGAAGGACAATGTCACGAAGTCTAGTTATGAGGACAATAATGGAGTCCAGAGTTCTACACGCTTTCGAACGCAGCACAAACAAACATCCGGGTGTCCGAAAAAACGTTCCACTGCTTTCCAGATATTGTCACGTATTCGGACAAATTATAACGAAATCATTTCAATCGGTATGAACGACCATCTACGAAGTAAGTAACTCGACATTAAAACCAATAGAAGCGAATAGAAAAAGGGTAGAAATGTCCCGAAACGCCGAGCAGGTTGTTGAAACCTCAATGGGAATGACCAACGAATTATACACGTCTGACAACTGTTAATATTGTGTTCATGTAATAGATATTTACGACATGAGTATTGGGTATTGTTAAAATTCCTAATACGATATGCGGTATGAGATGGGGAATTTGGCCGAGATAGATAACCCATCGATTATCGTAAAATGGATTTACAAAACAAATATTTTACCCACTACCAATAACTTTAATTATTTTCTCGAAACTAGTTTATATTCCTGAAATTGATGATTATAATATCGTGTAACAAGCAAGCGTTACAAAGGTTTGCAGTGTTTGCAGTGTAACTTGCGGCAAACGAAACAACTCCGGGATAGATACGGAAATTTTGTTCTGTTATGTCTATATTTATAAAGAATTTGTTCTTGTTTAGGATAACTAAAAATTTATTCAACTTGGTCTCACTAGTGCGGTAAAGTATCTCATTACAAAACTCATATCAGTAACGTAGTGATTGACAATAAATAGTGGTATTGGGTGAAGTAACGAAGAGGATTTGCAGCCATCTTCTCCAATATGGACAAATAAATATGTACTAATTGTACCGGATAGTCTGCGATTCATTGTAGTTTGGGTGCTCTAGGAATAAGACTTTTTGTACTGATGAGAAGAAATTCTGAAAATAGCTGATTGTAATTAAATGTTCGTTAGCCAGGATTGCTAGGAAAGAACTTTGTAATTTTTTTGGTTGATGTTTGTTCATGAATTGGTACAGCAAAGTTTTTCGTTCTCGTTGACAGCCCAATCCCAATAACACCTTTTCGCCGATACAACCAAACCTCAGATCTACCCTTATAATCAGAGTGCAATACTGACATTTTCGAAATCAGTTTTACAAACCAGAATTCATCATGATTCTCATCTCTCAAGGAACTGATAATTTTGAATACTCGCGTAGTTCAAGTATCATTCTTTATTCATTACAAGCAGAGGATAACTTTCTGACGAGGCCCGACTGAGTACTTTAGAAAATCAAAAGTACTCTTCGGTATCATATGGTAGATGTATTCTGATTCATAATTCCACTCTACCATAGTTGAAGTAAAAGTTGAAAATTCCGACAAAGGTTGGTATATTATTAATACAGAGTATTTCGAAGCGAAGCAAGCATTGAAAGATTGAAACAATGGAAAAGACGTTTTCTCTGAATACTTAATTTTTATGGCAGTATTACTCACTTTATTAGCGACTTAGCGTACGAGAAAATGGCCATTAATTCTATGCTATATTGAACAATGCAATTCAGAAGTAGAATACTGCATTAATTCAAAAACTAATGGTCTATTAAACATGAGACCACACAAAATATAAATTAAAATGTGGTTTTTGAATTGCTCCACCCTGGCAACGTTTTTAATAAATAGACGTGTTAAAATTACAATTTAACAAGTTTCACAAAAATATAATTCAGCAAAAATAATTGGAGCATGTAACAGGGTCATAAAATATTGATTAATGGACTCATAGAAGCAGAAATATTAGCATTCGTAAAAACGCATTCATTTGTCAATTCCGAACTGAAAACTGAATGGACATCCACATCGAGTCGTTTCAAGTGATCTCAGTAGTCATTTATTCGAAAATATTCCGGGAACAGGAGCAACTCATTTTCAAACTTCAATCAGAGAACGATAAAAGTTCGTGTGAACCAATCTTCACACAATAAATAACGTGCCAGGAAAGAGAGCTTCAGTTTCAGTTTATATGCCAAGAAGATTTCGACATCGCCACTAAAGATTACTGCCGCAGTTGCAGTTTAAACGTTTGGAGATTTTAACCAAAGAGGACCACGGCCAAACCTGGAAATGAACCAGAACATTGACGCCAGCCGTGAAAACAATCTGGTCGTGAATTTCCCTGTACACTCATTAGAAAATGCACAGTACTGCCCTTCCCGTCATGGCCTATCTTACTTATTTATTATAATAGGGGAGCCCAAGCGGGGATTTCGGGATTTACTGAAGCGCGGCAGATTAATATACAGGGGATATCTTGAACCCGGTTAGGTACCTCCACCAAATATGAGCCCAATATATAAGGCCGCCCGTGAAGGATAAAGGATCAGATTAGTGAAAAAAAAATTGATCATCAGAAATTCTCGAGCGCGACAGATTAAGGTAGCGTGAGTTAAAAACATGCTAAAAAGTGTATATTTCACTAATCTGACAATTTGAGAGAGACGTAAAGAAAGGGGAGGGCAGCAAAGTTCGACATTCTCGAGCGTAGCTTTTTTTTTCATTTTGAAGGACATAATTCAAGGATAACGAAAAACATATAATCTGACGATTTCCGCAAATTCGTCGATAAAGTTCAATGAGTGCAGCTGCGTGATGTCTATATTTCCCTCTCCACGTTTCTATTCCTGTCTCACTCTATCTCTATCTATTACTCTCTCACTTCGTCCCCACTCTGGTTTCTGTTGCCATGACGCCATCACAGCTGATCACAGAGACTCGTTCATAGCACACTATGTACAACGTGTTTTAGCTTATTTTGTTGTTTTATTATATATATTTATATATTAGTTATGTGAATTGCACACTATGTACAACTATGTACTACGTGTTTTAGCTTATTTTGTTGTTTTATTATATCTATTTATATATTAGTTATGAGAATTGAAGTTTATAAATATTTAATATGAGTAAAAATTATTCAAAGTGTGTATTTTGTGGTGGTATTTTAGAATATCGTCGAAGCAAACCGGTTCTCCGAAAATCTCGAACAACATACGATAATCTCGAAAATTCTCGAAGTTGTAGTCATAACACCTGATATTCTTGAGGATATTCCAAAATCAGGTATTTCTTTTCTCTAATAATTGAAACAAAACGTTATTCATAAAAAAAATTATTGTTAAATATTTTAATGATTTTTTATTATAGATACGCAATCTGAGGATGAAATCGAGCCAGAAGAGGAAGATGATTCCACGGATGAAGATGATTCTACTGATGAAAATGATGATTAATTATTCAATTAATTATAAAAAATTTAACTTTTTTGAGCATTTTTTTCAATAATTTTCTTACAAATATAAGTATTCTACTTAAAAAATATACACTTATTTATTTGCATACTATTTCCTGAGCTTTTCATGTTCAATGATTGAAAAAAATTTAAAAATTATTTTTTTTTGTCAGATTAGGCGAATCCCTCTAGATGATCGTCAGATTATGAGACAGCACGTTTAGAACATAAAGATGAACCATATATATATCTTAAAATCTGACGCGCTTTTTTTCACATTATAATAATGGCCGCGAGTTCGCGTCACATCGAAATCGTCAGATTATTGAATGAAAACTTTTTTTTTGGTGCACTTAACACCCTCTCAGAAAATCTGAAGAGCTCGATTATTTTATTTTTATTTTCAACCCTTACGTACAACCACCCACTTCATGCAAACGATCAGATTAACATACTACATTAATAAAATTACGTAGGACATTGATGCTATCAATATCTGACGCGCTCGAGTATGTCCATGCAACAGTATTTTTTACATATTTAAAAATCTATAGCCGCTCCCTCAACCGATGAAAAGGTATATATTATATAACATTTTTTCGTCTTATCATCTGAGCTTTGCAACCCAATAGGTCTCTATGACGCTTGAGTAAATCCCAATTTAGCATCGTGGGCTCCCCACTATTAATAGCCATAATAACACTCACGTTGTAAATACACTATACAAAACTCAAGAGAGAGCCCACCTCTAACCTTGGCAGTTACTGTATAACCTCATTTCTGCTCCCCGTACCCTTATGCAAAATGCTCCTAAATATTCCCTGTGCCTTTCCGCAAAATCCCCGATATAACTCGCGTATTACTTGGCTAAATTTCCGACAATCGTATAGGTGTTGACTCAGTCGTAGCCGCGATTCTCCAGACGGGTGGCGGGGAAGGGAAAATCGGGGAAGTAAATAGGCACGCGTGACTCGATTATCTCGCCATTATATCACAATCCGGGAGACATGTAATCTTACGGTGGCCGCCACCGACTTGCCATTGCACCGCCGACCCATTACCCACCTGCGGATCGCACGGATTTATATCGCACCTGACTAACAAGATTGTCACAGCCAAAGGGGATGAGACTAGCCAATGTAGGTGGGTCGAGGTGTGAAAATTACTCTGCTTTATGGAAGAACGATAAATAAAGTACGATTAGAAATGAATACCGATTTTTTTTTACTGGAAGGTAACTTGTAATAAAAACCAACTACCAGCCTGGCTTATATCATTACTTTCAGAACTAACGATTTTCAATTCGTCGATGAGAGTTCACAAATATACAAAATATACTCTGATCTAATTAAGGTGAATATATGTGATCTACTTTTTGAATAGTTCAACTTTCAACCAATATAAAAAGATGCAAAGAAACGTTTGAAAAATTTAAGAGCGGTTTTGTACTCATTGTTTACGAGAAAGTTAAATAATGTTTGATGTTGGTTATGTTTCATGATGTTTTTTTAAAATCATATCAATATATCTAGGCACCAGTATATTATACAGCGGCGCGCACTGTAAAAAGTATTGTTTTGAAAGAAGACAGTGAACTTTTTTAAAAATGATATCTCTGATGGAGAGTTTACTTCTTCAGATCAATTATCTCATGTACAACTGAACTTATCCAATTTCTTACACCAAGAAATGCCATTTCTTGGTCATTTATTAAAATGGAACACTCGAACAACTTGTCTGAAATGAAGAAACTTTGGAACAAGATTAGTGATTTTTATTTTGAAACTGGCTACATTTTTGAAGTGAGAAACGAAATATTTTTCCTTGAGAATACGATGAAATTGAACTGATTGAATATATTTTGTTTCAACTTAATGCTTTATATCACTTGAAAGATCTTAACTCATTTGTAACCAAAAATAAAAAGGTCTTGGAATGAGTGTATTTAGCTCTACCCGAAAAACTGTCATTCTCATACTGAACTAACACTGATGTCTTGAAACTGGCTCATTATTCGTATCATTTTGAGACAAAATGTCTCATTTCAGTATATCCCAAGCGAATTTTTAGAAAATCTCAATTTCATTACTACAAGAAATTGAGAATATTCGATAGAGCGAAGATTATCTTGTTTGTACAAAATTAGTTTTTCACAGGCCGGTATCATTTGTAGGGGGAGGGGAACAACGGTTCTATGTGCACGCGGTCGAGTGCATTATTGTTGAGTGTTCGTTGAGAAAGGGTGTGGAAGGTACCAATGCTCCAAGTTTTTGATATAAAAGTACTTGTTAGAAGTTTATATAGGTACAATTTAAAACCCAGAGCATCTTCGAGAGTGGAAGCTTCCTCAGTTGATCCAAGATTTTCAAGGTAAGTGATGATATAATGTGTTTCATGTCAATATTTTACCACGTTGATTGTTGGAAAAACTGTTCTTCACTACAATAATGTGTGCATTCATTATCCTCGCTGATTATGTTACAACTTTTTTTCTAAAATAAAATCATTCACAATAAGTTATGTACTTTCATGAGATCAGTAGATATTTCCCTTGTCTTTGAATTAATAACGTATTCACTTAGTGAGTTTTCTTCAATTTCATCATGTTTTTTTTTTTCAAGAATGTCCATCTCTTGTTTCAGTAAATTCATTATTTTAAAAGAAGAAAACATTTTTGCCATCCAATCAATGAAACTTCTCTGATTCTTGACTTAGGTATTGAGCCTTGGCATGAAATACGGTTCAATTATTCTTCCATTCTCGTTCCACACTGAATTTCTACAATATTGAGTATTGTTTTTTTGTAGTAAAAAGAAACATGAAGATTACAATATTATGACAACCAAAACCATGACACTCTTTCCCAAAAAGAAATTCAGAAACATTAATTCAGTTTCTGCGAAAGGAAAATGAATAGATCAGGCCAGGAATTGGAAGCCGGGAAAGGTAGATATATAATAGAAGATCCAGCAAAAGACACATTATTTAGTAAGAAAGCACAAAGTTCTTGTAGATGATTTTAATAAAACGATTCCTCTTCACAGCTAAAGAAAATATTGAATCACAAAGGTTCCTCAGCTCGAGGTCAGAACCATGGGAAGAAGTCAGTCACTGAAACACTGGAATGAAGATTTCCATTTAAGAAGAACTACAAGTGAGAGTAGTCCCTGTTTGCCTTTGAATGTTATTTTGAATATTGACTAATGAAAAAATTAATAATTCTTTACATCATGATTTGTGAAATTATCAAATAGAAACAACGATTATCTCAAAGTTTTTCGCTGTAACTCAATTAAATATACATATATATTTGAAAACACGGTTTTCATTATCCTCTCTTGGACACACATTGGTAGAAAAGGTCTCAAGAGAAATAATTCATCACGAGCACAGTAGTTATTTTGAAGCTTCAACCAAAATAACTGATCGATCTCATTGGAAGTTGTTGAAGTTCTCAGTTGAACATATGAGTGTGTCTTCAAATGAGTGCTTCATGTAGTTTATGTTTTCAATTGAACAAGTGATATTTCTCAATTGAAGTAAACCAAATCTTCAAGTTTTCTTAAATTAAGTTTCTAGTCCTCTTCAAATAAGCTATATACTTAATTCAACAGAAAATCATTACATTTTTGTTCCGAGTACGTTTTTGATCTCTCCAAATGTTTAGAAATGTCTACTTGAAATTATAAGTTTCTTCGATCAAAGAATTAACTAATTTCAAATAACTATAATATCTGTTTTGTTCTGAAAAACTAGGAGATTTCTCTTGAATACATCGATAAATTTTGATGGGAAATTATATTTAGTCCTATTAAAAAAATGGTCCAATTTCAAATTGAGAGAATAGATTTCTCTATGTGTGAAAATATTTCTTTATGAATATGGAAGACAGGGATTTCTTTGATCGGAGATATTATTCTTTATTTAGAGATTTTTATTTTTACTGTGCGGCCAGCTGTGGCATTGACAAGATCCCAAGCCGATATTTTTCGGGTTTAAGAATCTCCATGACTTTAAAGCAGGTATACTTTCGGTACACTGTCTTCCTGGGTTTCGAATCCCCATATTCCATCAAGGACTGATTTTATTTTTCTTTCCATAGAAAAATAATGTGATGAAATGCCGAGAAAACTCTATTTTAAGTACTTAAAAGTTGACTGAATTGCATTTGAAATTTGTACAAGTGATCAGATTTGTATGAATATTCCCAAAAATAGCAGGGTTTTTCCTGTGAACTGGCTTTTCATACATGTTGATACGTGCTTTCATCTTTGAGTTATTAGCATTTGAATTTATAAACTCAAATATTCTAACCTAAGATTTGAAAACAGACATATTTAAAACCAACACTATTTGGACTGGTTAAACGTTATACAATTTGACAATGAATTATTTCTCAACTGATCATTTCACTTGCTATAAGTAATAAGACATTATTTCAGTAATCACAAGCATTTCATGAAGTCAAGAACGTTAAGACTATGAGATTTTGCAGCTGGCAACTGGGCGTATAAAAATAAATAATATCAGCATATAAAGCTGCGATCTTTATCTTCAAAATGACATAAGATTTGTCTGAATTGAACATTTCTGTTAAAAAATACCGAAAATGTGAACTTAAAATCAAGCACACAACACTCAGATGTCTCAGAGTTGAAGTTTTTGAAGAAAACTGAAAACGAGACCATTGGCTTATCTTACTTCGTCAGCACTAAGAACTGACTTCGGTCACATTATGGTATTTTGTATAATTTTGCTGCCTTAGTCAAGTTTCTCTTTTGTAGCAGCAAACCATGATATCTATAACAAATGAAATTTGTAAAACTTGCTATACAACTGTTTAAATTAACTGTTTGAGTAATCTAATTTTGAATCCAATAAATTTTACGAACGGGGTGAATATGTGATATACTATGACCCAACCTGTAATAACACATTTACCCCAACAACAAAATTCCAAGGGGAAAATGTATTATAGCAACATTTTGAGGTTAATATTGCGTTTTTATTTAAATAACATATGCCATATGTTTTCCCAAACTACTATGAACCACTAAGTATATGAAAATTAGATTAATATTCCTACTTGTCGAAAAAATAATAAATTATTTCATCAACGTGGTAAAAGTAGAACAAAATCTGTGTAAAAGTGAAACGCATGAATCCAAGTTTGGATTTCGACGGCTTCTAGTGGTGGCTAACTGGACTACCATATTTCGGGCTCCGGTTAATAGGTGGCACAAGCAAATTCATTCAAATAGCTAGTTTCAAACCTACTATCGCAATTGCCCAATTATCACATATACCCCCATTCACCTTTTACATGAAAAATTAATTAAAGATAGTCGTCTTCGAAAGGTTCCTGACGCTACTCTTACCTCCACGTTGGGAATTCTGGGCAACGACATGAATTGACATGACGACTAACGAGGGGAAGCTAAGGCGTCGCAGCAAACAGGAGCTCTAGCTCACCATATATCGACGCCAAGAACAATTATTTATCCGACACCTAAAACACACACTTTCTTGAAGTGGTCCATGTGCTCTAGCTGGGGACCAGGGACTCTAGAGTTGTCTTAAGAATCAAAGTGAAATGAACCAGACAGACATAGGTTAATGGTTGGAAAATTGTAACTACCATACGAAGATATCCACTTGCGTATAACGAAGGAGTTATTGAAAATAGTAAGTTGTAGTACATTACGTTGGCAACGAGAGATATATTATGTGACTTGAGGAACTGTATGGTATCGGATGACACAACGATGTCAGATCACCGAGCAATAATGGTTGACGTTTACGCTGAAACAGAGGATGTTTCCCAGCGCTGAAATCCTAGAGCAAATAACTGGGACACATTCTCAGGTCTCTCAAGGCTCAGGGGAGATCACACATAGATTACCTCGACGTTACAATTGGATCAGAAAGTAGAGAAATTATGAAACACAATGACCAAGGCATTTGAAGAGGCATATCTCCCTGGAGAGCGGCTCCAAAGCGCAGGGTTCGTCGGTGGAATAAGTTGTTGAAGAGCCTGAGAAACGTAACCAGAATGGCCCATAGTGGATCCATCAAGGAGCGCAATTAGGAAGAGGGAAAATTTCAAAGCCACGAGAAGGAGCTGCGGAAAAGTAACAGACCCTGCTGGAGGCTTTACTTGTGAGGTCAGCATAGCGTTAGGTTACGTTCTAATCGTCTGGAAGTCAGTGAGAGTAGTCTACATCCCCGAGACGGGAAAAAGTCACTACACAGTAGCAAAGACTGTCAGATCCAGCTCAACACCATACCTACTTGAAACGCTAGAAAAGATGGTTGATGTGTTCCTGTTCGAGGGCCCTAAGAGTGAAGCACTTTCATAACGATCAACATGCATACAGAAAGAGAAAATCGGCGGAATCTGTCCTCCACACCGTAGTGCAAAGGGATGAAAGGTATTTAAGGTTGAATGAGGTAACGACGTAAAAAGTGACTGACAATGCAAAAATAGAGACAATGCAGACAGCACTAATGGCCAGAGAAACGCCTCAATCGATGGTCGGCTGTATGGTGGCCAGGTGCACAGAGCAGCACAATAAGCCGAAAGCTTGGTAGGTTTCAAAAGTTAGCCTTCTTGGTGATAGCGGGTGCAATGAAAACTACCCCAATCGCAGTGTTGGAACAAAGGAAGTTCAAATAGTATGGGTCCCGGGACAGAGAGGCTGCTGACGAACTTGCTACAATTGGCTCCGCAACGCCGTTCTTTGGGCAGGAACCTGTACTAGGCATCGCAAGAAAACTTATTCAGCACTCAATGCCTGGAAGGGAGAAAATCTGAACGAACTTTGGAGGAATATTACCGACTGCTGCAATAATTGCCAAACACTGAGTCTTCTTACAGGACTATACTAACGGGGCATAACAAGTTGAGCAGACACCTTTTCTACTTGCCTCGAATGTGAAGAGGATGAACAAACTTCATCTCTCCTCGGCGAATGTGAGGTCGATGGTATGTTAGGATTTGAAATGAAGATAACGAAGATTCGAAAAGGAATATTAGGTAAGGAAAGTGATGTATATGTGAAGAATATTGAATCACAAAAATGACCCATGATGGTCTACTTGCCTGGCTGCGGTAGTGGCTTCCCAACAAGAACAACTATCACTACTAGACGTCTTCATAATAGGTATGAAATGAAATGAATTGCAATACTTTCATTCAGCAGATGCAATATCACGCTCCTAAAATGGAATAAGTCGGTGATACTCCACTACACTCCACTCAGAACCTCGCTCACTTCTAATAGCAAAAAGTTTGGAGATCTGTTTCTATTTTAAAAATATTTTCATAGACGAAATATCACACGTTTCACCGTTAGCAGTCCCATCGAGACTGACCGGTAGAGCTCAGTCCTCACAACAATATGTCACTTTGGAGACATGGCAGGCAAACATATCTTTGTCAGGGCTCGTTCTCCCAACGAACGGCAAAGGTTTGGAACTCGCTGCATCGGAAAAGTGTTCCCTGAGGCATACAGTCTAAAGAAATTCAAGAAAAACACCAATTCCTGCCTACTTTCCCTCGGCTGTCACGTTCTTCTCTCTCACAATAGAGAATATTCATTTTCGTGGGAACCAAAATTTGAAAATATAAAATAAAAACTTTATTTTATTATATGAACCAAAATTACCATGGGTGGTATCGTTGATTCATTTCTCACAAGATTCCCACTTTATCATTGCAAAAAACTCCACGAGCCCCGAAGTTAAACTTCATTAAACAGAGGATTCGAATTCCCGAACGAAAACCACAAAAAATGATAATAGTCCATTCAAATTAATAAACTTCAAATTTAATTAAACTCAAATACCACTCAAAATGCTAAAGATACTGCCGAATTTACATAGTAAAGGAAACAAAGAACGGAAAAAGAAGCTTAAACAAAAGTTAATCAAATTAGGATCAAACAATTGTCTAATTAAGTCCTTCCCAAGACGAGAGGTTAATCAATTGGTATATTGAGAACGGGGCTGGTGGTTTTCGTATTCATAGGGAGAGACTAGTTTGATTCGGTTAGCATTAAAAAGTCAATTACCATTCCAGGGAGATTTATGCGCCAACAGCACACTTTCCGAGAATGAAAAATTAAATATTTTAATTCTACAAAGCACTGAATCGAATACTAATAGGACGAAAACGGAACTATCTGAAGAACCAAGATTTGAACATTCTCTGATGCGGTAGTTTAGGCATGGCGAACATTCTTGGATTGTCAAGTAGAATCAATAATTCAATTGGCCATCAAACAGCGGAATTGAGACTGCATTTCCTTGGAGAGGTATTAGTAGGTAGGTATTTGTACAATTAAAATGGAATGATATACATTTCCCACGAGATGTTACATAAATTTCGTAGTACGAGCGCGGATGATTGTACACTATAGTTTTTCTAAGACTATTTGAATTATTCGAAATCTGTTTTTTATTACAGTTGATGTTATGCACTTTCATGCCATTATTAAAAAAACAAATATTGAAAAATTATATGAATATCAAACAATATTTTATTCGAATCCATTGAGAAAAGACGTATTTTTCCGTTCACCATACAACTATTTCAATTCCCAGATACACATTTCGATAACTAAGTTATCCCCATAAGTAGTAGGCATCAGTAACTTGGTAATCTTCCTCTGTGATGCATACTTTTGAGGATAACTTGGTTATCAAAATGCGCCTTTATTGAAATTGAATTACTTGTGTAGTGAAGGGAAAAATACTCTTTGTTCTCATTGAGTAATACCACAGGCGTCCAATATACCAGTTTCGAAAAAAAAAAGCCATTATAATGATTTAAAACCGAATCTCCCATGTGAAATTTACTGGAACAATTTTATATTTATCACGTGGTGTCAAATTTTGAACATCTCTGTCATTATTAGTACTCACATTGATAAGATCTTGAGTACTTTATAGTAGAAGAGCTGGTGAACAATTATGGGTTGGTTCTTGAGGCACTACGAAGTTTGAAGAAACCCTATATTAGCCAATCAAAGTCTGACTGATTTTTTTTAAACAATAATGTTAATTTTTCGATCTCCAAAAAGGCTTCAACGATATAGATTCATATGAGGTTTTGCTTTTCAAGTTCAACCATGAAAAAGAAAGTCGTCTCCACAAAGTTCAATGAAAGATCAGGATAGAAATCCTACTTTGAAATACATGTTTCGAACATATATATGTCCATCTTCAGTATAAAGTACAAAAGAATTGAAATTATTTGAAGGTTAACAACGTGTTATAAAAATTCAAAATATTACAACACGTTGTTAACCTTTAAATAATTTCAGCTTCCCCTTTCTTTTGCACTCTAAACTGAAGATGAACATAAACATGTTCGAAACATGACTTTTCAGGTAGGATTTCTACCCTAATCTTTTACTAAACTTTGTGGAGACGACTTTGTATTCTTTTTCCAAAAAAACTTGGTGTTCCACTTATTATTATGGACCTACCTACCTTCTCAATAGTAATAATAATTATGTGAATTTTTGAATTCACAACGAGCTGCGCAGTCCGATAACCCTGGAAGAAGTTCGAGAAGCCTTCCAAGGCTCGAAGAACTTTGCTGCTCTACGACCTAATGGGATAAATATCTATTGGTGGAAGAAATATCCAAGCACCAACCACCATCTGGAACGGGTTTTAACTCATGGCTAGATAGGGAGCAGCAGATTCCGGAATGGTATGTCGAGGGGCAAACCGTGCTCATTTCCAAAAACGGAGACTTGTCTGCTCCAAACTACATACCGATAACTTGTTTGAATGCATGTTATACGATGTTTACCTGCATGCTGTACACTCACCGCAGTTAACCCGGTGTATAAATGGATATATGAGCAAAGAGGGGGCAAAGAAGGGGGTCGCTGGCTGCAAGGAGAACCTGCTCATCGATAGATGTATCACGCAGAACTCCGTGCAGTATGAGCGTAACCTTTCGATGGCATGGATCAATTACCGCAAGGCATTTGATACAACCTCGCATGAGCTTATCTTGCATTTGCCCAGATGCCTTGCATTGCCCGATCCGATAGTGTGCATACATATCAAGGACCGATAGCAATACGAGGAGGACTTCATTTGGCATAATGCCCATTTGCGTTTTTCCAGTACATTGAAATCAGAAAAAAATTATTGACACACCAAACTACGTTGAAATTTCATTGGTTCGAGGGAGAATGCATACCTCAATCGGTACTCGATATTATTATTAATGAAAACTTCAAAGAAATCAATGACTGCGCTGAAACAAGTAAGTTTCAATAAACAATTTTTTTTATTATTGCAATTTCAAATTATTATTTGTTATATAATAATGATAATAATGATAATAACAATAATAATAGGAGCTTGCCTCCTAAATCGTCCGTTCCACGGTTATACTTCCCCAGACAACAGGGAGGCCGAGGACTTTTGAGTTTGGAGTGTCTACATAACAGAATGGTTCTGGATGGAGCCTGTAAAGTCATCAGGAGTTCAGATCCCCTTCTCTGCATGGTCCGCGACCATGAAAAAGCAGGGATTGGAGCATTTCTTTTCACGGCAGCAATCCGGGCAGCTGATGAACTTGGTCTCGTATTCGACACTGAACAGGCAAACCCAAACTCTGTCACTGAGTTGGAACCCGTTCAGCAAAAAGCTCACATCAAAGCTGCGGAGACTGAGGTCCTCCTGAAGCTGCACAAGGATAAGCCAATGGATGGGGTCTTCTTCAAGAACATTGAAGACCTTGGTTTATCCAAAAACTTGACCTTTGCTTTCTTCAGGTCAAGTGAGCTGAAGTCGGAGACCGAGGGTTTCATAATGGCTTGCCAGGATGGTGTCTTCAACACCCTGGTCTACCGTAGCCGCGTGATGGGCATATAGATCCCCGACACTAGATGCAGAGCATGTCGTGGGGCGCCTGAGATCCTTATGCATTTGCTTTCAGCATGTCCAGCATATGCGGTCTCAGCTTATATCCACAGGCATAACGCGGCTCTACGAGTGTTGTACTACCATCTACGACACTCGTACGATATAGACGAGACACCGGTGTTGCCTTATGCTCCGGGGGATATTGAGTCCGTTGTGGAGAATGAGAAGTGCAGAATATATTGGAACTACTCATTCCCCACCCTCAGGCAAATACAAGCCAATAAGCCTGATGTAGTCCTCCTCGACCATCACAGTAAGACAATTTTCGTCGTGGAGTTTTTGGCTCCTGGTGAAACGAGCATCGTCCGAAAAGAGAACTCCGCAGGCTCTACCCAAACCATTCTGTTAAAATGGTGGTTCTGATTATAGGGGTCCTTGGTGAAATGATGGACACACTACTCTCGAACTTAAAAATCATACCGGCTTGCCGTAATATGGCAGAAATCTTAGCCGGACGAATGCAGAAGGCCGTCATCCTTGGTTCACTGCGTCTGCTCAGGGCACATGATTTTTGGACCCAGTAATCGCTTACCCCACGGACGTGGGGAGTGGTTATCTGGGTAAACGATCCACCGCGCCCTCCGGATGTGTCGGAGCTCCGGAGACAGGGCCTGACTGAAATATCCTTTGAGGAAAATAATAATAATAATAATAATACTCCCTCATAAATACTCATAGCCTGTGTGGGTAGGGGAATAAATTTTAATTTTTCATGAATAAAGAAAATAATTCCAGTAAATCAAAATTATGGCATTCAATGACACATTTTTAATATAATTGCTTCATTTGTGGTATGTTCATTCGGTAACCTAGTTACGCGCAGATGCTATCCAGTATTGGGAAGTCAGAACGAATAATCCTGACGAGTAAGAAAACACCAAGCACTTTCTTCTCTTTATTTCCTTCATTTCTGGTTTTTCTCTTTTCTCTCTAATTTTCAGGTTGAGTGAAAGTACACGAGCTCCTTTGGGAACATCTTGTGGTTCGCCTTTTTTTTTACTCGACCGTTACTTAATGAGGATCGAGAAACATGACAACATGGAAAACAAAACAATTAAATGAAAATATTTTGGGCTCCTTAAACAACTTTATCTTTGTCATACTAAGAATTCCAACATTAGTCAAGATTTTTGAGAATCAAATTTTTCAGCATTCAGCATATCTTCTTCAATCTCGAAAATTTAAGACAATTGCGGATGATTACTAAACATAGTTTGAAACCCTCGAACATGTAAGGAGATGACTCAGTAAGAAATTGATTTTTTGATGTCAGTCAGAAATTGATTGTTTGATGTCAGTCAGAAATTGATTGAGTACTTACATATCTGCACTGGTAATCTATTGCGTAAATGAAAAGGATTTGTGCATAATATAAATCGAGATTAGTACAATCATTATATTGATAGGTTAGTTTCAACTATCAATTACTTTTTCCCTTTGATGATGGTACTAAATCCGCGATAGATAACCCAAACATACTGAAGTTTCGAAGCTTCGC
The DNA here is from genome assembly GCA_958298965.1 of Chrysolina haemoptera. Taxonomy (NCBI): domain Eukaryota; kingdom Metazoa; phylum Arthropoda; class Insecta; order Coleoptera; family Chrysomelidae; genus Chrysolina; species Chrysolina haemoptera. Next base: position 26,162,619 of record OY282589.1, read on the forward strand.
AGGATTGGTATATTAAATAAACCTGACGTTTCCATTATCTCAATTTCGAACACGCGAGAAGTGCCAGCAAAAAACATTTATCGCCGAACGGGTTCTTTTTATTAAATCCCGACATCGATCAGATTGGCCATAATATGGGATTTAGCCGGAAAAGTAGGTGTCTATTACATATAAGTGCATTTCTGTTTCCATCCCTGTTCCGTACGTGACATTGCGAAACGAGCCTCTCTCTCAACCTCTTGGCGCATCGAAAATAATCTAGAAACCTCATATTTATATCAGAGAAGTCTATATACGTAGAGATTGGGCTATGATCAGCATCCTTCACCGATTGAGACGTTGACACAGCATTGTACTCGGCAATATCCATTCTCTGCATAATCTAACCATTCACCTTCCGCAAAAGGATATTTCCGCAGACGTAATTCACTATTTAAATATTCGAATTGATTTTGGATTTTTTATTGTATAGCGTCTGTCTGCAGAGTTTTCTACTACATATACTTATTTTCTGCCTGCACCACGTTTATTCTAGTGATTGAACTGCAGTTGTTATTTGAACTGCATAAGGTTTTTAGGAGGGCGTATACTTTTGTGATGAAGTTGATAAATTATCAAGTTTTGTCAGGTAAGTAGGAGCAGAACACTTATTACTCACTAAGATCGATTTATATCATATTATCTCCGTTATTGATAGGTATAAAAATACTCATCTTTTTCGAATACAATATGTGATTTGTTCTTATGCGAATAAGACTCAGTATATGCGCGTCCCATTTACGTATGTACGTACCATTCCTGAGTACTCCGTTTTGAAGTTCAGCAAACCCGCTAATTCGTCTTAAGAACAAGCAATCAAACGTCACGAGTCGGCGTACGTTACCAAAGTAAAGAAAATTTGGCCAAACCCAGCATATGCGTTCCGCGCAATCCTAGCTGGTTAGTGAAAGGGACATCTAGGTGAGCTCTGGGTAGAAGTCAAGCTGGCAAGGTAGGTGTGTCAGCAAAAGCAGAGAAGAGACCAACCAGCCTAGACGAGCAGGCAAACGGTGAGAGAAATTCAGTCTAGCAATCTGTATCAGTGCGAGGAAGGGAGAAATTGCTAGGCTCTTGACAGGAGTCGTGCTGGTAATTCAGTTGTGACCGAGCCAGTAGAGAGAACACCACGCAACCAGGACCAGCAGAGCCCAGCCACCACCCGAAGTGAGTAAAATTGTTGCCAAGTCCAGCATTGGTATTCTGCGCAAGCCCGACCAAGCCGAGAAAAGGAGAACTTGGACGGCTCCTGACCGAAGCCGAGTTAGTAGGTCAGTCGTGATCCAGCAGAGAAGAGAAAATCAGCCCAGCAGAGCCATCCTCAGCAAAAGCAGAGAAGAGATCAATCAACCTAGACGAGCAGTTAAACGGCAAGAGAAATTCACTCTAGCGATCTGTGTCAGCGCAAGGAAGGGAGAAATTGTTAGGCTCTCAACAGGAGTCGTGCCGATTGTTCAGTTGTGACCGAGCCAGCAGAGAGAACACCACGCCACCAGGACCAGCAGAGTCCAACCGTGACCCGAAGTGAGTAAAATTGTTGCGCAAGCCCGACCAAACCGATAAAAGGAGAACTTGGATGGCTCCTGACCAAAGTCGAGTTAGTAGGTCAGTCGTGATCCAGCGTAGCAGTGAAAATCAGCCCTGGAGAGCCATCCTTTCAGTAAGGGAACTTCCAGTTCAGCGAGCATAATCAAACAAAAAATTCGCATTGGCACCGCAGTTGTACCCGCCCTCCGACAGAGTTTAGGTACCTCGGTGAACTCAACCCTGTCAGCTGCCGATTAGGACTGAAGAGAAGATTTGATCGTGCCAAATTAGCGCCAACGTAACAAGGATTTCTGTAACGTTCACCCATAGACAGTCACTCAGCTCTACCTGGCAAAACACGCCACCTGAAGGCACAATCCATGTGGAGATGCATCGAATGTTACCTCGTCGGGTTCGTCCTCCTCATCCCAGGTACCCATATCAGTCAGATTTCTCCGACTCCGTTTGATGTGTCGCCGTCTGCAATTGTTTCTACACTCGGTTGATGAGTGCCTGTTTGTGGTTACAAACAGCAGCTGTCACGTTCACTGGACCCTTTCAACCAGGAAAGCTTGAAATCATCGTAGGCAATCCCCGCCCAACATGGTTGGTCAATTATAAATAGCGGGACAGTCTGCGCATACATGTCCGAAACGGGAGAATACGTAGCCAAGTGAGCTGGGAAGTAAAGTCCAGTTGGGAATCAAAGACACCAACCCGTTGAGTCCTTAAGAGAAACACTCTTGGCCATAGAGAATTATATAGAGTAGGCAGTTTTTAGACCATTTCAGAATTTAGTAAGACCGTCACAAAACGAAAAAGCAGTCAATTGAAACACTTGGTATTCTAACTCAATTAAGAGTAGTGTGGGAGCTCGAAGCGTAGGAAGACTGTCAAATAGGGGAAACGCTATCAATTCATAAGCTCAAATACCAGGCGAGTAGGAGTTTGAAGTATAGGAGGACCGTTATACAGGAAAAAGCTGTCAATTGGAAAAATGAATATGCAAGATCAATTAAAATTTCAAAACTTTGGTTGATATAGTATTAGATCATTGTTTCATGAGTGATTAGAAATATTAATTTCTGTCCCTATTCCCAAGATTTGAAATCAGCGAGGTCAAGTCAGGTCTGCCTTTCTGGCCACCAGTGAATCGGTCCATACCATAAAATAATTGACCCCTGGAGTGTTCTTTCTTCACTGAGATATATCTCAGCCGAAGGATTTTTAAACTTATACGCATCCAATTTCCTAATATTTAAATAACTATGCAGCTTATGGTTCTACTAGCAACAAACCTCCAGTTGATCATTGTTTTCGGTACCCAGGTAGCACATATTAACTGAATCTCGATTTTATATTCCGTCAATATAGATATTCATTCAATATTGGTGGGATATTGGCTCAACCAATTCCGCATGTAGATTGTCATATATAATATTGAGTGAATTTTTACCAATGTGGATAAAAAATCATTATCCAAATATTGTTTTCAGCATCTAGAAAGAATATTGCAGTCTGAACAATATTGTTAATCCAGGTTTGGTAGCGCATTGGTTATATAATATTGCATTAATATTTTACCAATGTATTAACCTATATTTTTATTCAAACCAATACAAAAATCTAACGCCAATATTGAAAACATGATATTGATACAATATTACGATATTGAAATTTGAATATGTGCCGAATAGTCTATAAATATATTGAAATTAATGAAGTTCAAACCTGGATGAGAAACCTCTAGGTGGCTCTACATATAGAATGTCGACACCTAGACAATGGGTGGTATGAATAAAAGTTAGCAAATGCTTATACTATAGGTTTGACTCTCTCATAACTCAACAAAATGAATAAGTAATAGGTCTGTTTCAAGAAATCCGAGTGAAAGCATTGGCTTAAGGTTTATTCATATGGCCCAATATATTGACTGCTCCGTACTGCTTCTCAGTACTTCTCACAACATGTGGTTAGTCGACAGAGGGCCAGTATTATAAGTTCCAGTTAAACTCTGGATGGACTTAAAAATGGATTAGACTGTGCAAAACAGGCACTAAAAGGCTGATTCGATCAATTAAGTTTTTTTACCAGTTTACAGCTTGGTAAATTTTTCAGAGCCCACATAATAAGTGCATCCTTTAAAATATTGATAAAGCACTCTTGAAATATCTTCAAATTATTGTCAATAAATTTTATGTCGATCGGAATTTTGGAACCAGTTCAAAACCCTAATTCCTTTCAATTAGATCCTCCTAAATATATATTTTGTATCGAGCCTTCACAATTCATCCTATAAATACTTTTCGAGCACTGGTTCTAGCAGTTTCGCTTCAAATCAAAGACTTTTATTTCGGACGTATACGAGGGGTCACGAGAAAACTTTGATTTTAGCTTGACTATTAATTTATAAACAGTAGGTACCGTGATGTAACGTCTCTAGTATGACGAGTCTTGTTCAGAAATTCCTCACAAAATTCCGGATTCCTCACAAAAAGCATAAATTCTGTTTTTTTTTTATGTACGGCAATGAGCCCCGTGAAAACATACATATTTCAGTGAATGGTTATTCATTGTCTCGACGAAAAATGTATTGTGCCAATAAACGAAGAGGTATTCATTAATATAATGTACCGTATGTTTTAAAAATATATACATCAGTACTGGGACCATGATTTATGTTCGTTGATATGATGAACAATTTCAAATTATTTCAGTGTACCCCTTCTCCTCACCCCAATGAACTTTTCCATAGCAGCAACGAAACCTATTCATAAATGTGATCATCTTTAATCTTAATAAACTTGAATTCATTGTATCAATAAATACCTACGAACTTCAGTGAATGTTTATTCATTGCCACGATGAAAAATTTATTTTGCCAATGAAAGGAAACGACGATGTTCGTCATAGAGTTTTCCGCTCCTGGCGAAACGAACATCGTACGTAAAGTGGAGAAAAAACAGACTAAATATCAGGATTTAATCTTTGAACTCGGCAGGCTCTACCCAAACCATTCTGTGAAAAGGGTGGTTCTAATCATAGGAGTCCTTGGTGGAATGATGGACACGCTACTCTTCAATCTAAAAATTATACCGGCATGCCGTGATGCGGCCGAAATCTTAGCCTGACGAATGCAGAAGTCTGTCATCCTTGGTTCACTTGGTTCGTGTTCCGTGTGTCGACATGGCTCCGAAAGGAAAATGTATTGGTATAGTGCCACAGCTATACAATTATTTCGGTGTTAATTGAAAAAGAGAATAGTGAAAAGCAAAAGAGGAAGCATGAGTTTTGGACATTCCAGTCCAATTGATTGTAAACATTTATCGATGTTCCACTCCATATTATTATTATTATAACCAATATTTGTTAATTTAGGTTATATGCGTAGGTACTCCACTTCGAAAAATAACAAATGTCTGGACTTTTTTTGCTTAAAGTTTTTATTTGTCTTCGACTGTACACCCTTCTAAATATCCATTATGTTACCGAACTTATTGAAGCACTTGACTCCAATGTGCCTTGGAGAATGTTGACCTATACCTAGCCTTGATAACGGTTGATAAATATTTGTTTTATATCGTGTGTTTTATGAATGTACGTCTTCATTTTTGTTAAAAGCATGCTCATTTTCGTTAATATACAAGATCAATTGTAAAATAAGAAGACTAGGTAACGTTAGAATCTCTGCTTTTTTATAAAGTGGTTTACATGATGTGACAGGAGACAGATTATACATAGCTACCACCAATCCATTTTCACACGAACAAATAATGATGCCAAATGTACAGCTGTTTGCTAATATATTTGCTGGTAGAGACACTTATAATTGCGAACATTTGCAAGCAATGATAAACGTGTACTTTTGCTAAAAATGATTTTCTGGTGGATATGCACCTTAGACACTCGCAAAGGTTCAATTTGAGTTTTTTAGACATCAAGTGCCTACTGGGATATAAGCCGTAATACGTTGTATGAGGCCTTACACAACTGATATGTTTTGTGATTCTTAGGTCAGTATCTATCCATAGACCCAAGTTCTTGCTCTTATTTTTGACAATTTGAGTAGAATTACTATCAATTCTTATGGTAAGTAACTCAGAAAGAGAATTTCTCTTTCCTTTGGCACCGAACAGCATCATTTGCGATTTTTTCCAATTAAGTTTCAAGTTGTGTGCACAAGATGCATCAAAGAGTTGTTCCAGGTTTCTGATTATGTATTCCTCGGTCATGATGTCTTCACTGAAACTGCATGACATATATAATTGAGTGTCATCTGCGTAATCATGAAAATCGCATAAGTAGAAGGAAAAGAGAAGAGGACCCACAACATAACCTTATGTGAAACACCGTGTTGTAACCAATCAAATTCACAGTTTGAGTTCGTCCAGTTGAATCATTCTCCAAAAGTGAAACTGCACTGCCAGAAAAACCGAAATATTTGAGTTTTTTACATAAAAGGAATCCAGTGAATAAAATGAGACAAATGAGACAAAATTTCTACCGGTAAGGCAGATAGACAGGCATACGAACAAAGCAAGTTGAACGAAAGGTTGGTAAGGAGCATTACTGAAGAGGAAAATTCACTTACTAGCTTAGTAAGCTTATAGCTCTTGAGAGAGAATGATAACTTTGTTGGCAAAACGCGCATCGAGTGAAAGTGACGTAGTTTTGGTGTTTTGAGTAGCTTCTATTTTTCGAATTGAGATTGACAATTTTAATAACTCTATATGAGTGAATTGTGTCCCAAAGTTGCAACAATATCCCATTAACCATCAGTTACCGAGGGAAAAATAAACCCCAACAAGAATTTCCATACATTGTTATAACACCAGGTAGTATTGATCAGATCCAAAACTAAAGCTGTATTCCATTTTCATATTCACCTTTCACCTACTGCTCCCATCTGCATTTATATTAATGAGTTTATATGAATAAAATTTCAGCACACGTCATGTTACGTACAGAGTAATATATAGAGAAGCATGCTAGCTAGCTTCTGTATATCTCATCCGAACACTCTGAGACTCATGTTAAGACAAAGGGATATAAATGCCATTATTTAAGGGTGCTTTGTACATAGGGTCGGACTTGCACATTTGTTCAAGAAAATTGCGTACTCGTTGTAAATTTGTGTAAGGACTTTCTTCACTATTTGAAAACATTAAATTCCATTCTATGCCTTGCATCAAGAATGGTAGATAGGCTTATAGAGTTATTAGGTGAGTGATTTAATATTGGTGAAATAATTCGCATTAATTTGAGAAACAACTGAAGAACGGTGCACGAAAGTTTCTTCATTGCCTTCGAAGGTCATCTGATTTTTGTTTTTACACCGACCCCTGTATCGCATACCAGTCAATTAGCGGTTCGGTTCAGATTTTCGAGCATCCCTCAGAAGTCATCGAGATACTTGAACGAGCTAGGGAAGACATGGCCCTTGAATTTCAACGTATGATGCCATGGGCGAGTCTGGTGACCGCGCTGAGAATCGAACCCGTGTACCTTGAATTAGAAAGCGAGCACTTACCCACACGCCACCACGGCCCATCAATCAATATATTCCTTAGTGCACAAGAAGAGTTATTGAAAATTGAAGTTTCAAGCATATATGTACAGTAAACTCATTTTAACTCAATGATCAATAACAGGAAATTTAAAGACCATTATGCAAATTTAAATATGTCATAAATATATTTCGTAATGAACGAAACATACATGACTGAAAATTTCGAGAATTTTGGCCTAAATTATTTCCCTGGCTAATACCACGACGGACATTGAATTACATCTGACACATATTTGTGCAACAGTCTTTCGAGGACGACTCTAATTTGCACAAATATCTGTCAGATGTAATGTCCGTCGTGGGATTAGCCAGGGAAGAAGTTGTTTTTTGTCAGATGTTTGCCTCATATTTTCCACATGGTAGAGATATTTGGAGAAAAGGGTACATCGACATTACCGATTTTACTATTTGTGATACTCAACTCAGTGGCATTTAATCCAGATGACAGAGCATCCCGATAAAATGTTTTCCCCAAGCAAATTATTTGACATTCAAATTTCGATTTACTATCCATTTGCAATTCAAGAAGCTCAAAGTCAGATTAACTTTTGATAATCTGCGTCTATAATATGGAATATTTGAACGTCATATGATGAGTTGTCGAAATATTCAGTGACAGCAAGGTTACTACAGTCGCACCGTTCTTTAATTCTCATCAAATACTCGGTCACAGTCCTATTGCAGCAATCTAGGTTATGGTTTTTCAACAAAATTGTTATGTCATCAGCAAAGAGCGTAAATGCACCCACATGTGTTGATGTGGGCTACACTATTGACCTAGTACAGATCCTTGTGGTACGCCACAAATAATGTATTATGCGATACATCTGTTGACGATCAGTATGAGATATGACCGAAAACAATTGTAGGAATCACTTCTCACTGCATATTTCTATTTCTGTTTTATGCTATTTTGAATAAAACAATAAAAATACGATCTGAAAATTATTGTCGCGGAATATATCTCTTGTTATGAGAAGTTACAAGTTACAAGGAATATTGCATCCAAATCGTACGCATGCAATCAGTACCAGCAATTTCACTTATTTCACTTGGATGATATTATTCAATTGAAATTTCTGATGCGTGTGTAAATTATTGAGATTTTAATATCATCCTCACTCTTCACGGTACACCTCTCATATAAATGCACATCATCTACATATAAATAATTTTTTTGAAATAGAAAGAATTAACTACGTCGACAAATTGAAAGTGGATATTACAAACAGAAGTGAGTCCAGGCCACTGTCTTATTTTGCAGTCTGTGATTCAAAGCCACATCATTAAGATACCTATCCTTTGAACTTTTCGATGTGAAGAATTTCCCACCCTCTCAGTGTTGACAAGATCCAGTCCAGCCCTGCCCGCACATCTCGCTAACGATGAGTGATGACTTACATATTGAATAAGATAAAATACTACACTTTCAAAGTTTTTTCTTCTGCATACTTTCAAATTCATTCACACGACTTATCACGTTAACGCCTTTTATATTACGCTTAACTTAATGTCAATTTTGGGACAAGCCAGATTATGAAAAATTAATGACTGAACGGAACTTCAGAAACTCCCGTGATTCTTTCACTCTCAGGAGACTGGGTATCATCCATATTTTATTTGAAAAAAGCCTTTCACTAGTCAATGTAAATTTTGTTGTAAATTAAATTTTAGCAGACTGGTAGACCATTTATATTATAAAAAAAGATTTATACGCTCTGGTATTCTCATAAATCGAAAGTACAACCGTCAAGTAGCCGATTGGTTTCCGAAGCCGACGCCGACGGTGTCTAAATGGTCGAATATACAGTGCGGCGCAAAATTATGGAATAAATTCATTATTTTTGAATATAAAGATATTTCGGAAAAATCCTCGGACACGTTGTTCTCTTTTTCGATGACCAATTTTTGAACCCCACCCAAAATATATACGGATTTGAGCAAAAATAACTTTGGTAATATTTTTGAATGGGATACCCAATATCTTTCCATATTCGGTTGGGGATCGTCATTACGAATCCAGTGATACCAGGTTTGATGGGATTATATCAAACGGCTGCGGAGTGAACTGCCCCTTGGGATTTCCGAAAAATTGTACACATATGGTATTTTTAAGAAGAATAAGGTGGAAATAAAGTCATTTATTATTATTATATGGGCAAAAAACTTCCTCGTATGCCTAATGAGTCCGACTGCGAGTCTACACACGATTCAGAAGGTAAAAGTCTCTGTCGCACTCAGTGGGCATATGGAAAAGTTTTTTGCCCATATCTCTAACCAAATGTGGAAAAATATACTGGGTATCTCATTTAAAAATATCACCAGAGTAATTTTTACACTAATAATTTTAACCCTATGTATTTTCGGCTATCCGAGGATTTTTCCGAAATATCTCAATATTCATAAATAATGCATTTATTCCACAATTTAGCAATGCACTGTATACACATACCTACAGTGTGTACCATCAGCCAAATCTTGTCACTCCCTTGATCTACGAAATCGTAGAAAAAATTGAAAATCGCTCAGACCCACCGATTTTTATTTCATAGGTGAATTCCTTTGCCAAATACGTCATCATTGTGCTGTCAAATTCCTCATCCCCGCACCTCCTACTAATCGGTATGATGCAATTAAGAATAGATCAAGTGTTGTTGATGTTTTGATGAGATATTTTTATGTTATCATCATATGAAATGTTCGAAATATGAACCATTTCTATACAGAAGTAGGTATACGCGATTTTCAAATTGTTGTTTTGTCAAAATTGTTAAAATTGTTTTTCCCGCTAACAAGCTGTCGTCCCCTTACGAATGGCAGCCCTCAAAAGTCGAAACTTGTGCGAGCCAACGATTAACAAGGCCTTTTAACGTGCGATTCCTAGCATTTTCTCGGACCATCAGAAAAAATTTGTAATCACTAGGATGTGAACCTACACGATCAGAAACATTAATGGTGTTGAATGCGACGATCTTAACCACTTAGCTACCTGACCCCCTGACTACCAGAATTGCTCATTTCTTAACTTAACATTTCTGGAGTCACTATATGACAATCATCTAAGATTCTTCTACGTAGATCATCGAGAGAATTGGGCTGTGTGATATAAACTTTGAATTTCGAATGTCCCCATAAATGATGATAACATTTCAGGTGATGAAAAATAGAAATTATCTTGAAATCACCTAGTTTTCATCAAAACTTCTACAGAACATGAACGATTCTCAAGTACACCGATATATTTGTGATTGAATTCTCTTCAGAAAGATGCATCACAAGAATAGTAGTCTTATTGAAAGTGCTGAAGTACGGGCTGCTGGGGATAAGGGGGTTGACAGCACAACGATGATATATTTGGTGGAAAATCGACGGGTTTGAGCGATTTTAAATTTTTTTTTATTACTTCGGTGATAAGGGGGGTTACACGATTTAGCTGGGACACACTGTATTTACACATCATTGAAAGTGGAATACAATATTCGTAATGGGTTATACAGGGTGTTTAATGATGAGCGTATATTAGACGTTTTGGGTGAACTAGGCTCTGACCGATTTGGTGTTGAGCATAAGTATACAATATGATCTATAGCAGATCTACCCGAATGAAATACTATGGACAATGCAGCGTTGCGGCTTCTACTAAAAAGTAGTAGCAATTTGAATATTTTAAATGGAATAATTTTCAAAACCTCTGACGGTTTCTCAACAAATACATCTATGGTTTCCTATGTCTATATATGTAAATTTACTAAATACTACTCCGCTAAAGTTTGGCATGGAGAAAGGTGAATCCTTGGGGCTCTCTGTCTCATAGCCAAATTTCACTTAGCCTTTACGGGGTGGTAAAAAATAACAGATTCTATGGGTACGTGAAAAAATGTACGGAATTAATTTTTACCCAATGAGACGCCCTGTTGAGTACCTCCCATTTCAGTATCAAGCCGTTCACATTCACGATTTATCAACTACTGAAAGCGGCTTCAACTCTCGATTGCATGCCTTCTCTTTGATTAATAACAAAGAGTACACCATACTTACAATGTGACCCCACACAAAATAATCCAGTGAATTAAGGTCTGGTGTTCTAGGAGGCCAACGAACAGGCCCATTGTTACCATATATTTCTGTTGAAGCATCACCTACTCAATGAAAATTATGGGAGTGGGGGTGTCCATTCGACACCAAACACGTTTTCTTCCAGTTGATTATAATAGTGTAGAAGGAAATTTTTTCTCTTCCTCGATGAATTTACTTATTTTGAAATTTCTAACAGAGAGTTCGATATAAAAAATTGAATAATTATTATAGCACAGAACATACTGAGTCGCGAACAGCATGAGAATTATCCAAAGCCCAGTCATGACTATTGTATATATTGGATACCCCATTTTTCGTGAACTCAGCCTTGTCTGTCAATATAATATTGTCAAGAATGAGTCCACTTGAGTCCTGATGAGAGAAATGTTACTATACGAGGTAAATCAGTCTCTTTCATACGGTGAACATAGTAAAATATAAAGTCATATACCTCTCTTCATTTCAGCCTCATTTGGGAAACCAAAGACCATTATTTCATTGCGATCATCATCCACTTCTGGCTTGTTATATTAAATCTTCAGACGAAAAGTACCGTTTCTCCTACAGTTTTATATCAGTCGATAAATCTCATTATTATTCAGCTTTGGAAGCTGTTAGATATCTCTCACGAGATACCCGACTTGATATGTTTGCAATTCTATTAAATTCATGATAAATGTTTATTGAATTATAAAAATCTGCATTTCTCTAGCCTCTCTATCGATCTCTCAATCCGGCGACATTTTGACGTACAAAATTGAAATTAAACTATTTATTTTTTCAAAGCCTACTACTGTTAAAAATTGATGTGAATGAGTTTTGATTTCATATTGTAGAGCTACACAATATTTTGTGAATTTTTTGTAACCGATGACCGAAGGAAATTAACTCAGACAATAAAGTGTTTTAGCATATTAAATCTTCTGTGTTCTATAAACGCATTTTATTTGTTAAATTTTACTATTCAATATTTTATTTCCCAGTCAAATGTCTCGCCAACCCAATACAACGACTTCAACGACTTCAAAAATACACCCTATGCGTCTTTCAATAAATTAGGAAAACATTTAAGTTTGCGGTGATGTCTCTTCGTTTAGGCAGTTGGGACAATGGTTTTTGGAACCGCTCATCGTGCCCGATAATAAATTTCGAGTTTAGAGTTCGCATCCAAACACAGAATAGCGTTCTTAAATCTTGTTAACTGTTCTAATTACACGGCAGCCTAGAATAGTTAAATTATATTTTAAAAGGGCATGATTAACCGACAAAGGCGGCCAATTAAAGTTTATTCAGTTTGTTATCGCAAGTTTCACGGCACCATCCCAGTGGTGTAGAAAGGACGTTATCTTGGAAAACAAGCAGACTGCTGAAATGGAATCGGCCGTGAAATTTCCTCGCTAGCACTGCCCTTTTACTAACGAAAGCTTTAACGATCGGTATAGTCAAAAATGTTAAATCAAAACAATTTGAAATACTCAAATACTTCTGAAATAGTCAGATATCTGAAACAAAGCTCAGAGTTCTTTTTGGAGATCGTTTGAAAACGATAGTCGTCGCCGACCGATGTTTTTACCCTTTTTACTCCCATGTACACCTACTACGTAGGCTAATTTTGGCAAATACCTGTCAGAAAACAACTACTCCCCTGGCTGATACCACGACGGGTATTGAATTATATCAAACAGATACTTGTGCAATGTACCTCATTGCAGAGAAAACAATTGCAAGCGCTCGCTGTAACCAAATGGCAGAATTTTGTTTTGATTCGGACAGACTAGTTTCGATGTTCTTGCCTCGTCATCAGTACAGGTCACTACAGACAGCTTTGAAGCCATCTGTTTCCTGTCTGAATCATCCTACAATTCCGTCATTTGGTCAATCTGGTCTCGCGCTGATGAAACGGGTGTAAGCCACTCCACCTGGTGGCGAGTAGATCAAGAAGCACTCCGATTCTCCGGGTTGAGAGATTCAGTCAGATATCTGAAACAAAGCTCAGAGCTCTTTTGGGAGATCGTTTGATAACGATAGTCGTCGCCGAGCGATGTTTTTACCCTTTTTACTCCCAAAAATCGAACTCCAAAATTATCAGGGTCGTTCCACCAACAATGTAGACGTTCAAAGAATTATAAAAAATATGGACAGTTTCAAGTAGTTGTATCGTTTGGGAATTGCAGTTTGAATAGAAAAGGTCAAATACTGGTGATTGTATACCGCCCGGTTTCACGCCAGGGTATTTCCTAGAAATCAACCCAACTCGATCTTTTAATTAGTTAGTTTCGTCAAAAATGATACTGATATAGAAATAGGTCGTTCGTTGTAAGATGTATGCAAATTTTGTTACTTTGAAAGTAAGCAGGCAACTAACAATCGCATCGGACTAGCAAAATAATGTTCTGGCAGTTTTTGTGATCGTTTCTGCCAAAAAAGATTAATTTACACTCAGTGCGGTCCTATTTGTACGGGGCGATCACCCAAATGATGTCAATTAATAGGAAAAGTTATAAGTAGTTAATTTGTAATGTAGAACATGAAAATAGGGTTTAGAATACCAAAACCGGTCAAGTAACGACATCTGTTTTACAAGTTATAATCCTGAAGGATGAGGCTATCCTGTCTCCTGTTTCCTGGCATGCCTTGAACTCTGAGAACAAGAAATAAGTTGAAATGTTATTTTTGAATTAGTAAGAAATGTTTAAAAATTCTCAGGTCGAGGCCTCCACTCTGACCTGGGGCATACCGGTAGATTTTCTCAGAGTTGAAGGGTTTCTTAAATATTTTATCAGTCGCTTAAAATTTCTTATAAGTTTCGAGTATTTAAATATGGTCTTGGTAAGGTAACACGTTAGGTATTTTATTGTCCATTAGATTGTTTTTTTTTATTGAGTTAACGAAACATTGTTTGCAGTCTGTTTTAGTATGGTCATTGTAATTTTCGCTATTTTGACGTTCGTGATTAAAGTAAATTTGCTATTTCCTTCTTTTTCCTCTTAAATATCAACATTCTAGTCGCATATTTAAACAATTCATATTTATTTTCTCTTCTTTGCCTTAATAAATGAAAAACAGACTATCGTTGTAAGTTAAGTGAATAACTGAATCAAACAAAAGATTACTGAATTAGCAGAACCAATCAGCTCTGAACCAAATAATAAATTGTGCGTGTTCTATAAGTTAATGTGTACCTGACACACAAGATTTACACTAGTTCAAGGAGAGGGGTGTTTGGGTGTTGAAAACTCCTATTAAATATACGCCAGGCATAAGCATACACATTTTCTATAGAATAGTCTGACATCTCGTGGAGAAAGTAACTGTTTATCACTCTAAGACACGGAAAGATCGGATGTAATTCAGGAAATTACGTCTTGTGGATTTGAAAGTCACCCATTCAGAGCAGAAGTTGGGGGAAAGGTAACTTGAAACAACATGATAGAAGCCATAATACAGAAAAGACTCTAGGATAGCTTGATTTGATCAAGATAAGAACCGGAACCTATTTATTCGAAGATAACCTTCCAAAAAATTTGACGGACCTGAAAGAAGAAAGAAGAAAATTTGAAGAGTTTAAAGGAAGAGCTACTAAATAATTCGAAGAGTTTGAAGGAAGAAATTCACGAGAATTCGAAGACCTTGAAAGAATAACTTCAAAAAGAGAAGAGATAAGCTCTAGGACAACACAGAAGGCTTGAAAATTAAATTTTCTGGTGTGGCGGCAAACTAGGATAAGCTCTAGGACAGCACAGAAGGCTTGAAAATTAAATTTTCTGGTGTGGCGGCAAACTAGTACAAATAATAGAAACCGTGGAGACAGAGGTAGAGAAAATCAAAGATGAAACATAGAGAAAAGAGACTATGAAGGAAACAGTCCCAGACAAAATCAAAAATTATATTTTATATTAAAAGATAAGTTTACACTCATTACTATCGCCAGAATCTCATATTACTAATTTGGAAATGTAATTGATCCACCTGGCGTACGTCTCTGCCTCATCTCTGACGTGGCAATGGTCTATATTTTAAGTTCTGGGTATATTTTTTGCCCCATGTATTATACTTCCAGGATCCTGGTACGCGATGTCACTCCATTTTCGGTCTTTTTTCGCCACATTCCCGTCTCATTTCCGCCTACTTTGAGCACGCTACTAACTGTATCTTTTGGAAAGTTTGGTTCCGTTATCAACACATTATATTTCGTGCTTTTGCTGCCACGGTGTCTGAGAAAACATTTTTCGTGCCGGCCTACAATAATTTCGCTCTTTTTTGGCGAATCTTGGAAGTTTGGCAGGGTTTCCGGAACATTTTGTATCCGACAGGAAACTTTATTAATAGTTTGCTACCTCACGATAAGACTTTGATAAGGCTGAACTGGAAAGCATTTAGACGAAATCTAACGAGTTGAGCTCCATCTGTAATAGTATACGAGGTACCTGTTAAGTGAGTAACTTTTGATTCTATGAATAGAAGAAAATTTGTGTTATGTAATGTTATCAATACAACTTCACAGCATCCAGTAGTCTTTCTGTGTCGTTACTATAAAAACGGTTTGTTGGCACGCCGCGTGTTTGACTGTGTTTGCTCGTAGTTGCTTCAATTTCAAGTTGTTTTCAAGAAGATGGATGTTGATTATGATAGTGGTAGTGATACCCCATCAAATATATCTGAGAAAGCAAATGCAATAGTATCTAATATATTAGCGGCCAAATTCAAGTTAGTATATAAGAAAACATATGACCAATTTCGTGAATGGTGCGACAAGAAACGTGAAAAAAAGGTTTCTGAAAATGTGTTTATATATGCTATTTTAAGGAAAAATCTAAAATTATAGAACCTCCTACATTATGGAGTGTCTACTCAATGTTGAAAAATACATTGAATGTTAAAGAAAATATTCGTATAAGGAAGTTTTCAAAATTGGTCCCACTCATCAAGAACAAAAGCGTCGGATACCGAGGAAAGAAATCTAAAGTTTTATCAATAAATTTATTCAAGGTGAAGATATAATCATAATTTTGGGTATCAGCGGTGCTTCTCTCTGTAAAGAAGTATTACATATAACTATTGATGCCATTGAAGATCTATATTGATTGTTAAAATACCTGATACGGAGACTTATTGCGCAAGAACGTTTAGTGTTTCAAATTCTGATCATATTGAGATATACTCAATCTGTTTTAGGAGAAGTTCTGTAACTCTTCTGGCCAATGCAGGGGGCAACATTACATTCATAAAACGTCACGGTGGCTGAAAATCTGCCTCCGTAGCAGAAGCATATTAAGAAGATATTTTGAATAACAAAATTGAGATTTCTAACAATTGAATGTCCATCTTCTTCCAAACAAATTAAAATATCTTATAAAATTGTGGAATCAACTCTTCAAGAAATATCTAACGTTTCTGATTAGCGGCAACATGGAACATCTTCAGGAATTTGTGTTGGAAGTAAGTGTTCAAACTTTACTATCAATTAATATTCCAATTAATGAAATTTTTTTATGATGAATAATAAATTAATGATTCACTTTGTTAAAAATAAATCCTTGAGAAAGAAACATTTCATGTTTATTTAGTGAATTATTTGGGCAGTGAAAAAAGTTTTTTTTCACGGTAAAAAAAGTAAGCAGAAATGTCAAGTTTTTTTCAAAGTTGTACAAAAAATATTTTCAATTTTCGTTTGTGTTCTTGTTTCGGAAAAGAAAATCGACCTGACCGAAATATCTTTATATTCAGAAATAATGAATTCATTCCATAACTTAGCACCGCACTGTATATGAACTGTTAAATCAACAATTACTGTTTTCAATACAAAATAATTGTATCGATAACAAAAGATTACTGTCCAATAAACAACTGATAGATATTATTTCTTAACAAATCCATTATTGCTTGAACAGAACTCAAAGAATTTGTTGTACGCATAATATTTTCCATAGTAGGAATTTATTTTTGTTAGGTTAATAGATATTATACTTCAAACTGTTTATAAAAGTACTTTTGTTAATAATACAAAAGAAATTTTCTGAGTGTAGAAAATTTCCTGATAAGAAGGATAAGAAGAAGAACGTCTTGCTAGCCCTGGTTTTCAAGAACTCTCAGAAATGTTTTTGCAATGCAGCAATATAATGCCTGGGTATTGAAGAACTGTCACAAGAGTGCTACCAATCGAAATGTTCCACCACAAAACTATAATGAAAATAGCAATTAGTACCTATTCTCAGAGCGGATTTTTTAAAACTCACTTTTGATCCCACAAAGATTTTCTTTGTCCTCCGTAGTTTTCACAATTTCATCTAACTGGCATGCTCATAAGTTATATTTTTGTGAATCAAAAAATCTCTTCGATATCAATGGATACAGAGTTCTATAAAAACCGATATCCCTCAAAACAAAGACGCGGTAGCAGCGGTATAAATCACTTTTTCGTGACAATTCAGTAAAACACAATAAGATTATCAAGTTCTTCGGGAGGTTTCTTTTTGGTTTAATGGGAGGACAGAATAAAAGAAATTATATATCTCTTAATGTCACTTGTCGATTGGGAAAGCTATTACCTTTTATAAAATTCTCGACGGAGAAAAAACAAAATAATCAACACAAAGGGAAGAAAGTGTTTTCATAACTTTGGTTTCAAGTTTCATGAGAATGCTTCAAGACAGCCCTGGATATTAATTCAGAATTTTTAACGGCACAAAAAAATAATTATTCCTAAGAACACATCATCATTAGGAAGTTTGATGATACATTGACAACTGAATCACTATTCCAATATTTTCTTCAAGGTACTTTGTTTCGAAAAACAATGACTTATGAAGCGGTAACTAAATTCTTTATTAATCTTTTATCACTCTACCATAATTAGTTTCCAGGAAATATTTTCAAAGGGATACAGTATAATATTTTTTATATATTTTATATTTTGATTTGAGAGTTTAACCCTTCAATTAATGGGTTATACTAGCAACAACCGGATTTCATTTGAAATTATTCAAATTTGAAGCAAAAAGGGTATTGATTACATATCCAAGGAATTCGTTACAAAAACTATTTGGGACATCTGGTGGTCTGGTTTGTGGAAGTATTTCAATTTAATATTGGTCCATATATGAGTGATATACTCATTCAGAAATATTTTATTTGATATATTCATCTATTCTTTCAAAATATCACTTTCTATTGTAAAATATTACTGAGATATGTGGAAGACTTTCTCATATATTAATTCTAGTGTTTCTGTATTAACATTTTTTCAGTTTTATTTTTGCCGTAATGCTTCATGTTTTTCAATTTCTACGAGTTGCTTATATCCTCTTTCAGTTGTTTCTTAGTTTAAAACATCCATATTGTATAGATAAAAATAGAAACTTTTACCCAACTCAAGTGATACAATAGGAGTTTTGACAAACAAAACTTTTGCTCCGTACGATTTGTGAGATTTCTGTTCATCCAAACTTCTTTAGCTGCAGCTATTATTTACCAATATTATCTGTGATAGGTGAAACAAAGACAATACATGATATACCAAATGAAATTAGAATTTCCATCAATAACATTTTAATAATGCCTATTTTTTCATACAACCACAACGAATTATTAAGTTAATGATCACCTAGATGAGATGATATTCGATCCCATCCATGTACTCCCAATTCGTTTCATGAGAAATCGATAGCCCGTCCCACAACTGGCCAGAGTTTTTAGGTTAATATCTACCGAAATATATTTCAGAAGTTATGGTTTAATATTCTGCAAACGATTCGAACTTTTCGCATCGCATGAACAGATAGCAAAATTATTATTAGAAATATAACGCTTTTGTGGTAGAATTTGATATTGTGCATGATTTGCCAGTACTGGTCATCCAGAAATAACCAATCTATAGGTGGTTTCAGAATTTCATTGTCTAACTAAAATGTAGAATATTTATACGAAGAGTGTCCTAAAAATAATCTTTCCGAATATGAATGATATTAAAGGTTTACTATAAAGAAATATGCAGTATTTTATTTGCAATTGCAAATATCATCAAAATCATGGTGGAACAATATCTACACAAAACTTCTTGTCTCTATTTCCCTCACTTCATTCCAATGGTTCGCAGTGGGGATTGTTCATCACCTGCTGTCTCCATATTGTGAAAATTCTGAATCAACAAAATTTTATTCATCAATTACGCAAAAAATTATTAAATGCGGTATATTTATGAGAAGTTCATTAAATGACTATATTTCGTTCTGCTTCACTTCGACCGAATATTTAGACATATTGGCTGTAAAAAGTTGTCAGGTTATGAAATTTCTTGTTTTTCGAGGAAACTATCAACAAATATTTTCAATTTTAGGTCTACAGTAAACGAAATCCTTCCACCTGTATACAGATTGACTGACATTTAGAAGCAGAACACTCTTGTTTTTTAATTTATTATCCGATTTGAATGATTATTGAATGATAAAGCTTCAATGGCTCTTAAGGAGTGCAAAAACTTTTGAAATTAACTCAAAATCACACGGCCTGTTGCAAATTGAAGGATAATTTTCTAAGTAAAACTGAAAATATTCCAGGTATGTTTGAAAAAAGAACAACTGCTCTATGTAACAGTTTGAAATTGAAGAGGTTATAATCACAGTCTAACAGATTGGAAAATGCTTTGCAGATAATTTTATTGTAAACGATATTTGCCTTGAAAATGAAGTCAGCCTGCCGACCGTTTATTTTTTCAATTGGTACCTAATTTCCCGAAAAGCAGCCTGTATCGCTTCAAATGGGTGATTATGTTGTTGGTTCATTAAAGAGTAAGGGGGGTTTTTCCATTTAAATTCATGCAGCAGTAGCAAAAATTTCAGCAATTCCAAATTATTTTCCTTGATGTTCAATATGAAAAAATCAAAACACTGAAGCAAATTGAACTTATTTCTGAAGTGACAATGTTTGATAATTGCATCACTTCTAATAACCCTAGATCATGAACATTATTTTTCTTTTACCCTCATTATATTAAAGTCGGGAATAGAAGTTTTCTGTAATATTTTGTCCAAAAAGACCCGACACTGTCAGGAAAAAACACATTTTGTTTGGCAGATATTCCTAGTAAATGCTATACCCCAGTTTGTTTTAGGTGCCAAAACATTATAAGAATTTAGAACTTCTGAGATAAAAGTGTTGATGAAAAAGAAGTTCTTGCTAGAGAAATACCTTCACCTGGGGTTGAGCAAAATATTTTTCAGGGTAGCCTTAAGTCTGATAACGCTGATGAATCCCAAAAATCAATAAGAAGCTGCGGAGAGCCATAACAAATAATCATTCATCCGTACAATCTCTGCCTTTGAATTTGTTTATTGGAGACGAAATAACAATTTGACCAAGTCACATTTTTCTCCCTCATTGATAATATTAATTCCCAATTATATTCAAAGTTGTAAAACTGAACCCATCGCGAAGGATTATAACTGTCATACTTACATAATTTATTCAAATCCTCGTGCCTGTACTCTGCAAATTTATTGAAAACAATGAAAACTTTCATAACATGATAAATGCCTGACAAAGGAACTGAGTGCAAGCCCAAAATACATGAGGGTCATGCGATCCCATATCAAATGGGACACTTTAATAGTTTGTGTATAAATTGAAAATAAATTGTGATATATATATATATATATATATATATATATATATATATAGCCGGCGAAATGAAGTTCAGAACAGTCAACTGATCCGATTGTTTTTGAATCATGCAATTACTATTTATAGTCTTGGTAAATTTGGTGAAATTTCGGTAAGTTTTATGTTTAGTTATATTATAGAAGGAGCGCAGTCTATTCTGGAATCATAACGGTGCTAGGAACAGTATTCAAAACATACTATCTATCTATCTTTCTGTCAATTGACATTCCAATGTAAATGCAATTTGATCTTTCATGAATAGAGCAGCTGACGTTACAACATGACGGTCATGGGGGGACAAACGGAGCATTTGACATTTTATAAATTAATTATCACAATGATGCAAAAAACTTTTTTCCAGGAAATCACTTTTCGCAGAAAATTTACCAGAAAGATTCACGTAGCCTTATGGAAAATAGGTTCAATGGGTTTGGTTTTGTTCAGTTTGCTTTGTTTGTCCCCCTGTGACATTGTTCCTTAACTGTCATTATTACCTTACTGACAGTGCTCTATTCTATAAAAATGCACCCAACACAGATTACTTTGGTGGTAAGAAATGCCTTAGGTAGTATATCCAATTGGTTAGAAAATAATCCAAACTTCTTGTATATCTTCTGAAACAATAAATCAATTGAATTTATTTCAATTGAAAATTCCCTAGTAATAATATACCTACACCGCTGATGGCATTCATTGGGAAAATGTCGATTAGGAATATACAGTACTTCTAAAGGAGGGAACGCATTAGGCGGTCGCGGTCCCGTCCCATCGCGAACTGAGCTGGTCGCGGTCGTGGCAAAAGCAGTCGCATTTTGGCATTTGCACACAATCCTGCTCGCGCTCTTCATTTTAGGTAAGAAAATGAGTTCTGTGGAAGAGGTCTTTGTATTGGCTCTTCTATTTGAAGAGGAAGAAAATCGCTTAAGAAAAGATTTTGAATTCATCCAATTAACAGAAGCAGACTAGTAGAAGGTGAATTTCAAATTTCATCATATAATATTTTTCAACTAATATAATCAACTTTTCATTATCCATATTGCACTACTTGAGAACTATCGCACACAACAACAACAAAACGAATGTAAACAGCGTCAGTGGTGACGAATGTGGCCGATTTATTGCGATTGTGAACGATTCATAGAAATAGCGTGGTACGCGATCATCAAAAACGCGTGCACTAGATGTTCCCGAGCTCATCTCGATCGCAACGCGGTCTCCCGAGATTCTTTTGAAAGGATCGAAGGAGAGCGCGTCGCGAATGAGCAAAACCTAGAATGCCGAGTGCAAATGCATGCATTATAAAACATGGGAAATATCTTCACTCAGCGGGGTCGCGACCAGTTCAGGTCGCGATGCGTCCGGTCCGCGACCGCCTAATGTGTTCCCTCCATTACACTTCACGAAACATAGGCAGAATTAGGGCAGTTGATATTTGTCCGGCGCTGAAACCACGATGACAAACAGCGTGACTAATTTGCGAAATAAGCTGCGGTTTGGAAAGTGTGCGGATTTCAAGCGGTAAGAGTTGTAGACCATGTTAAACAATTGTTATTACGTCTCTGAAAAACTACCTATATACGCATCTCAGATAATTGTTAGAATCTCGCGATGACAGCAATTGTCATCGTGAACAACGAAACTAAAAACTCATCTATTTCTTCATTCCATACCTACTTGTCCTTATACATTGGGAATGGGTTGGACAATAGTAAATCAGTCACATTGTGTCCTATGTTCGCAGTGCTGTAAGATGATCTGTATAGGGTGAACTACGACCACTTACAGAAAATTACCCTTCAATGTACTCTCCCCATTGAAAGACGTGAAAAACGAACACACGTGGAAAGGCAGAATCAGTTTTCCTCCATTCATTCTCGTTAATCAAAGTGGAAATAAAGATGGTAATTTGAAATAAAGTTTTTCTCAACCTATGTCGAAATCGTTTGTTGATAAATCTTATATTTTTTGAAATAGCAACAAAAAAAATTATGTTTTTTAAATGAAAAATTTTTAGGTTCCACCCCTGATTTTTTGGTAAACAATTTTTTTTCTAATGATACATCATGTCGAGATGTCATGTGCCGAGTTTCAGAATGCTACAATTCATTCTTCACTGTTTGCTCGAGTTTGTCTGTCGTTACTGGATTACTAGTCAAGAACAGTTAGACCACAAGAAAATTTATTGAATAATGAACGAAAAATTGTTCTGGTCGCCAATGGGTTAATAACATGTACTTGAAAACAATAATTCTAACTTCCACAAATGTTTTATTTATTTATTTATTTATTTATGTTTGGGATACAACAGGCAGAAGCCCAAAACAGTACTCACTTAATATTTATTTATAGATTTCACATTCTAAATAAACATCAATTTTGACATAATATTAATATACAATTCACATCAGAAAGATACTGCAAATTTTTAACAATTAAACAATTAACAATAAGCATAACCGAGTTCACCAGTTTTATATAACATTATAGGATCAACATTCAGAAAAAAACGTTTAATACATTTTTTGAATATTGTGAACGATGCACTGAATATGTCATATTCATTGAAATATATATATTGAAATTTTTAGTCATTCTGCAGATTGGTGAGTTATTGGCAGAGTTCGTATTTTTGAAAGGGATATTAAACAAATTTTAATGTAATGGCACAGACAAGTTTATTTTATTCAAAATTTCGGGGCTATCGATTTTTTCATTTAGAATTTTATGCAGATTCAGTACACCGTTCATAATTCTACGATTTTCTAACGATAATATTTCATACTTGTTACAAATAGTGGTGAGGGAGGTGGCAGGACTGTGTGAATGTTTCCGGTATTTACTTCTCAACAAGATCTACCTTTCAATAAAATAAAATTAAGTAGCATTTTTAAAAGTATTCGTTATAAGTTAAGACTTGTAAGGTAATACTATTTTTCTATAGTCCCAGTATCTACGTTACAAGTGCGAGATAATTTAAAATATGTAAAGCCCCTTGTTCACTAGACTACCTCAAGTAAAACCGGAATGCGGTATCATTTTCAATCGTTTCCGTGTTGAAATAATAATTGAACATCGCATGAAACCCGAAACGAGACAGTGGTAAACTAGACACCAACAAAAAACAGACAAGATAATAACAGGGGCAAATTGAGGGACGCATCGGAAGTCGGACGACTCGGAAGCTATAAATCGGTTAGTTATGATTATTAAAAAACAATTACGCCGTTAAAACGAAGAGTTATTTCTGGCGTTTTCGGAGCCACTTCGGGGATAGATTTTCGTTTGCTTGGGCGATGCATAATTCACAAAGAGTGTTTTCTTTCCGGTTCATGGATTTTATGGCGTGATTTTAAGAGTAAAATTTGCATTTACTTCGAAAATGCACACTTCACATTCTCCCTCGTGCAACGCTCACGCTTTCTGGTGAGCCGACCGTTAATTTGGGCAGTGCAAAAAATATGGCCAAAGTTCAGTCAGGGCTACGTTATACACAAAACAAAGGACGTCCTAATGAATGTGATGATCATTATATTTACAAAATTCAGTGATGGACCTTTATTTAATTTTTTTATTTTCAGTCTATGTAACGACGGCCAGTATATACAGTGACAACAAGAGTTGCATACCATTATTTATCAAATACTCACATAAAAATTTTGGTTGACGAAAAACACCATAATTGCAGAAACGTGCTACAATCTGAATCACCCTTTTGAGTGTATCAAATACATTATCTGAAATCTCGACACGTTGCTTGATTCTCATTTGTTTATGGTCGTCATAGAAAATAAAGTGACAGCGTCATTGACAACGGAATAAAACGTCTTTGAACGATCTATGGAAATTAACAAATTATTTGCAAATGCTTTTCTTTCGTAAAGCTCTCGACAGCGCAGATCACAGTAAGAATGTCTAATGTGGAAGAACAGCTCAGTCTATTTTCATCCAATTGAATGTCTGAAATGATTCATAAACGCCGTTGACCATTCTTCATTCCGTCAGTGCCAACGTCAAGCAGTTTATTTTGAAAGTTTTGACAGATAAAAGGCCAAATCTGTATCACCAGGTTTAATATGCCCATTAAGATGGATACGGATGGATTGATGGATTTATTAGTTCTGTTTTATCCCGTTCAAAAGCAATCTTATTCTCTCAGATACATGAAACGAACAAACAAATAAACAAACAAACAAACATAAATAACGATAGTCGTTGCCGACCGATGTTTGACCCTTTATAAATACTGCCATATACACCTGCAAAGTTGGCTCGTTGTGGCGAATACCTGTCAGAAAACAACGACTTCCCTGGCTAACACCACGACGGATATTGAATTATATCTAACAGATACTTGTACAGAGGAAACAATTGGAAGTGCTTCCTGTAACCAGATAACAGAATTTTGTTTCGATTTGGAAAGGAGGACCAACTACAGTTTAGTTTTGAGGTTTTTGCCTCGTCATCTTTATTAAACGATCCCCCGAAGGCTGTCTGAGTTTTGTGTTCATACATCAAACAAAAATTATAGTTTATTCCAAAGTTAACATGTGACAAAAAGTGTATTCCAAAGTTTACAGCTGATAATTACAAGGCATAATATAAATTACATTCGTTGAAAGTTGAAACACACCTTCTAGGTGGGGAGTTTTCCCACATTCCCAGCAGATGTCCACATTCAAATTGTCGGAATATTATTACCGATATTTTACCGCTATTCAAGAATTGATCAAAAACAAGGAATATATTAAACACTATGGCCTCTTAAGGAAGATGGCATCTGATCACTACTATATTGTTTCGCGCCTTATATTCTGAACGCCATCTAGCTGAAACAAGTTTCACGATTATAGATATAGTTCTGAGATGCACAAAAAAAATTACTCCACGGCGGGGAATCGAACCCCGGTCTTCCGTGTGACAGGCGGGGATAAATAAATAAATAAATAAATAGGGTTTTTATTTTCAAATTCCATCATGTACAATTCACTATTAATGACAAGTCACTACACATATATTACATTTCACAATCCAGGGGGAAGGGGAAGGCATATACGGGCGCAATAGTAGCAGCTCCCTTACACCTTTTCAGGGGTGCAAGAGAGTGCCTTGCCGAGGCGAATGTAGCGCCCCCGCGAAAGGGCGCGGTAGTCCGCCCGCGCTGGTGTTAACGCTGGGCCGGACTTTTCATTACGTAGTGGTTATGGCCAATAAAACACGCCTCCTGCAAAGCTTATGCGTATTGTTCGAATTTTTATTCCTTGTAGATACGCCTTTGTTGCAGTTTGCGAGGATAGTTAGATCGATGCTAAACCCCGGAAAAGGCTGATGCAAAAATCCGGGTCAAAGTACTCTGCGTTTCAATCCGACTTTCGACTTAGTTCCCTACGAAACCGGTTCTTCCCTTCTTTCATTAAAGATATCAAGAGACTGATAAATGAGCCCGCCGTGTTCGCGAGGCTCATTATCAAACACTCTGAGCCTGGTTATTTCTCTAGTGAGAGGACTTTTATCGAGCATATATTAATAGAACTTATAAGAAAAGTTTCTTATAAATGTCGGAATTGAGTCGACGCCTCCAAGCTCCCTAAGAGTTTCCACTCGAAGGTATCGTCTGCTACCAGTGATGATACGAAGTACCTTATTCTGCATCCTATCAAGCCTCACAAGGGGAGTGTCTTTCAGGCTGACAGGCGGGGATACTCACCACTAGACTGCTTTACTGAACAGAGTATAAAATATTAACGAACGATAGCAATGATTCTTAATGATCATCATCCGGATTGGGCGATTTCGAAAGAATAATTGGCATGAGGAACAATACATGGTTTGCTTCAAGACAAGGCAATTACAGAATTAACCAGAATTAGAAGAAAAAAACACTACTCAGCCTGGTTTGACTTCAAAAAACATATGATTCCATTTCACAATTGAGAAGATTGATTGGAAAACTTCCCTTGAATATGAACATTAAAAACGTTCCAAGAGGATCCATGAATTTGTGGTCGATCGAAGTGAAAACAGACAAGAATAAAACAAAACCCAATTACATCAAAAGAGGCGTGTATCAAGGCGATTCCATAAGTTCTTTGCTATTCATACTAATAACTGCGGGAATCATAGAGCACATAAAAACCAATCCCATCATCAACAGATCTACTAAAGGCCAACATACCATTGTAGCTTTCATGAATGATATTAAGTGTCCGACAGACACCAAACAGAGCATGAAACTGATAACAAACGAGCCGAAAAGAGCTCCTGTTGAAATTGGTTTAGAATTCAATGAAGGCAAATGCGGAGTTTTCACTGGAAATCATATGCAGTCCCAAGAAGAGGACGATGATACTATATTTCTACCAGATGTTAGAGAAGGCTATACATACCCAGGTTTGGATCAGCTAGAGAGAGACACAACCAAAAACTTGGAAAACATAATAAAAAAATAACAACAAAAACCATGAAAGTATTTGAATCCAAACTTCCTGTGAAACAAAAAATTGAACTATTCAACACTACAATACTCATACTCATTCAAATACAGTTTGCCTTCAGTTCTAAGACTGTACGATCTGAACAGAAAATATGAACTTTCTCAGGCTGTTTCAAATGATACTCAGAGCGATAATTGATTTTCTCATTTTAGTATTTTTCTTTGACGACTTAACCATGTTTAAGAGTTCTTTAAAACATGTGTCATCCATTCTGAGGTAAGTTTTAAGGTCGTCTGTTGCACTAGTTCTTAGTTTTTGCACCAGTCTCATATGAGATAAAGTATCACGTTGTAACAGCCAATCTTTTACCCAAATATGTTTTTTTGCCTTTGCTGTAGAAACTAATAGCACAAGAAATGCGGCTAGTTTTTTTTTTCTATAAGTACAAAATATTTTTCACCACAGCAAGACTTTTCAATCGATTAGCACTGACAAAATATTTGTGTGTGTGGCGATAGCTCAGTTTTCCTTCAGTTCTAAAACTGACAGTCTTAAAACTGAGGTCGCATCGTTTCAGAAAACTGAACAGTGTGTGGCCTGAGAAAGTTCATATCTTCAATTCAGATCGTACAGTCTTAGAACTTTCATTTTACAGTGTTTATAAGGGATCATATAAGTATTAACATTTTTTCGGTTGTAAGCTTGAAATACCCAAATTTCTAATGCTATATGAGATTTTCTTATCCTACGATCTACATAAATTAAATTATCTTTCATGAAGGGATTCAGAGATAATATGCTACCTAGTTTCATTATGCAGCTCCTTGTCCTCTATAAGCCTTACATATTCTCTCGTGAACATTTGTATTTGCTCTATCTTGTCCAAATTATGCATTGCTGATTTCCATTTAGTGAACGTTGAAAGACCACTTTGCTTGTTATTAAATTCTCAACAATTATGTTTAAACCTTATCAGAAAGGCATGCAGTTATTCTCTGAACCCGCCTGAGAGACGAAATATTATTGATGAGATCTAAAATGACATTGGGGTCATTACAGTCACTTTTAACATTAGAAAGTGTGCGCTGTTCAGATATATCCTCATGATAAGAATATTCTTGCAAATTGCAATCACTAATATCATTGGAAAACCATTCAGGGCCATACGACCGCAATTCAGACTAATTAAACTCCTCGGGGTTTAATCCACGAGACAATAAGTTATGTTCCGATTTAACATGATACCAGTGATTCACGTCAGTAATATCTTGAATGTCGCTGACCCGATCTGATGAACAAGATTTAAAATTGCTTGGTTCACATCTTATCCAAGCTAAGGTTATCATGGATTCTGTCCTGCAATAAATTTTGTTGAACTTTATGCCAAGGGATTCTAGTTTTTTTTTTGTCAAACGTGCTATCAACAGTGTTCCACATGAGGCCCGTCGCCGACATGCAATTTTTAAGTTGTGCAATAGTTGCGCAAGAGTTGAATGGCGGACTGTGGACTGTTCAGATGCGCCAACATATTCAAAAAATTCATTTTGTCGTCAAGTAGAAGCCCAATAGTTAGCAACTGTGTGTACTTTTGAGCTCAATACATGGAAGAAAATGCTAAAAAAATATTCTTTGACTAAAACATGACTTTTTTTCATTGACATTGTTTTCCATCCAAAAATCCAAAGATGCGCTCTTCCGACCAAAAGTTCTTGTGCGGCATTCATCATATAAAAAAATTATCTAGGGCCCACTGCCGTACAAATTTCCGGTGAATGAAAAAAATTTCTCTGGCATTCGATTCCATTATTTTTTATGGCATTAGGATTTGGGAGATCATATTTTATAATCTACCACCGTTAGGAATGCCGTACAAGAGTATTTTATCGGGAAAGCGCATCTTTATCAGATGGAAAATTATTGTTATCATTATTATAGTCATCTGTATCGCCCAAAATTGACGGCATAATGCCTTATGTTATTTTTCCATATAGCAGGCATCGTTTTGAATAGAATTCATGCTGGATCACTCGACACTTCAAAATGTACGATGGGCTTGTAGTCCAAAACGAATGCGACACGTTTTTGGAAGATACAACTTGAACTTGCAACTATTCGATCATAAGTGGTCTTAGACGCGTTTGATTTAGTACAACACAAAACAGAATCTCGCAGTTGCGCAGTCCTTTAGTCTTTGCCAAAACACAAACCATTCAGTTGTTCAACTTTTCATTTCTGTGGCCAAACTGTGGCATGTCGGCTGTGGGCCTAACTCTAACCGGGGTAACCGCAATTGCTTCAGCAGAACAACTCCCGATTTAGCAAGTATATTTAAAAAAAAACCCTTATTTAAGTTATTTATTACCTTGCATCGGATATACAGTGTGACCCACTGAAGACCGGAGCACCTTTATAAAATCTACATTTTCCAACCGATTGGAATATTTTTAATTACGTAGACATTCAAAAAGTCTATTAGGACACCAAATTTCATGAATAAATCTCTTCCAGGGCCAAATTATCTGATTTTTCAAGGTAAAAAATCTAAAAATATCACTAGGGTTTTTTTTTCGAAAACTTTTAACTAAGCCGCTGAATACGCAACATTTTCAAATGGTTTATATATAAATTACGTTGAAATTTCTCAATCAAAAAAAAAAAATTTTAAGGGAAAGAAATTTGAAAAATATTCATCCAACCAATTCAATTTCAAAACATTTACTTATCAGAACTTTGGCTACACCACTGGATTCAGAGTCTCGAAATATCACTGACTGTAATTTGATCGAAATCTGTTGATAAATAAAAAATATGATATTTTCCTGAAATTCCATCAACATGTTTTTCAAATTTTATTTTGTTATGATTCTCTTATTTATGAACAGATTTCTATGGAATTTCGGCCAGTGATATATCGAGACCTCCTGAATATAGTGGTGTATTTCGAATTCTGTTAAAAGTTCTGAAATTGAATTGGTGAGTTGATTAAGCGGCATATTTTTCAAATTTCATTCCTTTCTAACTATTTTATTGGTTGATGGATTTCAACATAATTTACATATGAACCACATGAAAATGTCGCGGATCCAGTGGTGTAGCTATAATTTTTCTAAAAAAATCACTTGTATTTTTTTTTATCTTGAAAAATTAGATTAGTTGGCCCTGGAAATGGGGATTTATTTATGAAATTTGTTGTCCTAGTAGACTTTTTGAATGTCTACCTACTGATAAGAAAATCATTCCAATCGGCTGGAAAATGTGGATTTTATAAGAGTGCTACGGTCTTGAGTGGGTCACACTGTATAAGAAAGGCCTATAGGCCTTGAAAGAGGCGTCCGAAAAGCAATGCATTATACAAATGAACTACAATGGTAAATTGCATGGCCCTCTATGCAAAAATAACATTGAACTAAACTGTTAATTGAATGCTTTTTCTGAAAGTGAAATTTGAATTTTATTCATTTTACTATTTCAAATTTCTTCCAATCTGTCTACGAACATTTGCCATACATTTCGATAATGATTGACTGCACCATCATCTATTGTTTCACTATTTCAATCACATCCTTATCTGATAACGGTCTTAAATAATGAAATTTCTATATGTCAGACAAGGACTGATTTCCAACAACTAAGACCTTACCCATCCTTGAATTCTGACCAGTTTTGATACCGCCCATCGAATGTTGGCAGGTTTATTGTTGGTAATCTGACAAGACACTGATTTATCTAAACACTTAGTGATTATTCGTAATACTATGGACTGTGGTTCATCAAAATTGTAAGAAACAAACTTTTCAAGTGCGAGTTGGCAATCGCAATTTGAACACTGTGTACATATTCTGCAGTCTTCCTTTTTTCACTCAATCATCTGCCTCAGTGAAAACCCCAAAGAAAACAAAACCGGCAATGTAAATACGTTCTGGAATAGCCGGAATAATGATCCCCTCATTGATTTAAAGATACCACGTTAATATTATAATAACAATGCCGGCACGTCGGTGTACATTTCGGCCGGGAAAATTTATTCGACCTAAACATACGATATTAGCATTCGTAATAAAATTTTATTCAAAGTTGGATAGTCGTAACGGAAGGTCTTTCTCAAAATAATACGGAGAATGCAATCATATCCCATTTACCGCTATTCAGCGAATAAATACTTAACTCTCACGATATGTAGCACGTCAGGTGGTAGTTATTTTTAAAGGGTTGTTTTTCATTTTTTTCGCAAGAGCGACCTACTGTGGGTGATGTGGCTTTTGGTGGCCAACGGTGGGAAAGGTCTCGATTCCCCTGTTTGATATGACGACTTTTCTCCCTAATTTCAGCAGAGACTGAAATGTTCAGTGAATGGAATATAAAGTGGTATTTGCTCTCCATAATGTACCACTCGTAATAGTACGTTCTAGAAGGTTTACTAAAAGCTCCGGTAGTAACCATCGTTATTCATCAGATCTAGGAAAAACTAGAAAAAATAAAGAGAAAACGTAAACGTTCTGTTTAACGGATGAAACATACTTCTTATGAAGTTTCATAAATAGTACGAATACGCCTAAAATGGGTTACCAATCAAAATGCGGTCCAGACTATATACAGTTAGTTTCAAAAATTTGCACATGGAAAAAAAATGTATCGGTTAGTAAGAAAATTTTATTCTTCATAAAAATCAGTGCATTGCAGAATACTTGCATATGAGTTGTCAAAATTTCAGATTACAAATTGTGTAAGTACAGGGGGGAACAAAAATAGGATTTTGATCAAGAGTAAACTACGCTGGCTGTGATTCCAAATTTTGATATTGTTTTTAATTCTGAACAATCTCCTTGAATGAACTTTTTGGTAATGTCACTAATGAGGGGTAGTTTACACCTGATCAAAATTCCGATATAATAATGAGAAGTTGATTGCCGCATCATTGCGTAGAGAAAGCGATATTCACACTCCTCATCTACACAACCACCCATGCACCTTTTCCAGAAGTAAAAGATATCATCTCAATAAGCAGTGGAGTTATTGGAGATGAAAAGATAAACTGCCACATGTCTTATGAAATTGGTTGTACCCGCATGTCAAAAATCATTGGCAGCGACTTTTGTACTGGTAAATTTGAACGCAATGACAGAATAAAATCACTTGGTGTTATGAATACGGCCATTCGGATAGAAAATGACATTGTGCCAATTAACCGTTTATTAATTTTCCAAAGAATGTGCATTGCAAAAGAATCTGAACTTGAAAAGTTCCTCACGTACCAACTTGCCCCCTTTCCATTATCTCTTTTCAATGACGAAAATGCGTCAAAGCAATCTAGGCATTCAAGGAACATTCTGGGGACATTAACTTTGGAGATACAAGGTATGACGGAGGCACTTATTACACCGAGTCATTTGGCATCGTGGTGAATCATTTTCATTTATTTGCGATAACTACGTTACATATGTTTGATCGAAATATAAGCCCAATATCATAATCGTATTCGATGGATATCCGGAAGATGCAGCAAATTGTAGCACCAAATATGCGGAGCGATTTCGAAGATCGCGAAAAACTACTTCAGTTGACATACTTTTTGACTAGATAATGATTCCAACTGTGTCTTAAAGTAAATTTCTAGGGAATGATGTAAACATAAACCGGCTCATTAGAATGTTGAAGACACAATTTGAAGCTGAGAATATCATGGTCAAACAAGCCACGGAAGATGCGGACTCTTTAGTAATCCATACTGCAATTAGAGTTTCAGCAGGATTCGATACAGTAATTGTTGTCGGCGAAGATGTGGATCTTATTATTCTTTTGACAGATCTATCCATCATGGAAAAATTTCGCAACAAACATATTCGACTGACAGTATTATAGATAAAAATCATATTTTATTTTTGCATGCCTTCAGTGGCTGTGATACAACATGTGTCCTTTTCAATCAAGGAAAAATGAAATTTAATAATGTACTGCGAAAGAATCCAAATTTAAGCAAGGTATTCCAGACATTTAAAAATCCAAACGCTGATCCAGAGATAATTGCTAAATTTATGACTATAGATATGAATGCTTTATAAAATCAGCGTATAGAAGTAAATTTAATATTGCGTTGCTACCTCCAACAGAAGCAGCAGCATGACAACATTCGTTTCGAACCTATCACCCAGATTCACCATTGGTTTGAAAAAATTATGTTATGACACTTTGCACCCCCAGCTCCAGAATCCTTGCTAAAACTCATTTTTTCTACAACTGCTATGAAAAGTAGCGTATTTCTCATGGCTTACTTACTTTCAAAACCATGTTTTGCTCATACTGTGAGAAATATTATTTCTCAGGGCACTTTTCCCACACCACATACATTTATATGGAGAATCAACAAATATCAACAAAAACTAGTTAGCGGCTGTTCAGCTTCAAATAGTTGTCACAGTTGTCAAGAACTGTCAGATTACCTATAGAAGTTTTTTAAATTATTATGGTAGTTTTTATTCGTGTTTTGATTAAGAAGTAAACTATTTTCAGAATTTCTTTCGCTTTTTTCCTCGAAATAACATAACTTTTTGTAGTTGGTTTAAAGATTCTATTTCAAATTTTGTTATATACGTATTGAACAAATGAGAAGTACCAAGGGCTCCATGGCGTAATGGATTGTCAATCAGCTTGTCACGCGGTCCGGGTTCTACACCCAATACGGGCTATATTTTTACATTTTAATTATTATCTTGATATTTTCATTAAGTCAATTTTAAATAAATAATTCAACTGTTGAGAGGTAGGATACTTAATTGCTATTTTAGTTTTTCTAACAATAAAATTCAATTTTGAGGTACAATTTTGGATTCTTTAAATTTGTGTAGTTGTAGAAAAAGTATAGTGTCCAACACTTGTTGCACAATATACTATTTTGCATATGCAAAAACGGATGTCAAAAAGCCTGTGGGTGCAGAAAAGCCAGGTTAAAATGATCCGTTATATGCACTAATTGTACTGGTGGCGCTTGTGATAATTCAAAAAATCCATCACACGATAGCGATGAAGAAGAAGAAACTGTTTTCGAACAAACATGTGATGAAACCGAAAACGAAGAAGCTAACGATGAATTTGATGATCCCATCGCAGATGATATCGAAGAAATTTCAATCAGTGAAATCTAAATCGTTACTGAAGACAATGCACTGGCAACACCTGGCCATCAAGAACACCCAAACGATGAAGATTGCGCAAAATTTCCCAATTAGGAATTACATGTGGATTAGGTCTACTATTGATTCTGTGAAAAAAGTTGTAGGTACATAAATTGTAGAAAATTATCTTTAATTTAATTTTGTATATGAATGTTTTCATCGTAGAATGAGTCAGAAAGGAGATATCGTCAAAAAACTGCTGAAATATGAATGAGTAAATATAGCGGCGCCAGCGGCAAAGATACGAGGTGGCAAAGTTGAAATTCGAAAAGAGCACACCAAAATCTATAAAATTATTATTTTCAAAACTCCCGGAAAACTTTACAGGTAAAACTACCAAATGACTGGATTAGTGTGGCTATTTAGATTCTTGTATGGGTGGAATAGTAGAGTCGTGGAAATAAAATATACATATCTACTCAACGAATCGGCATTAAAGCTGTCTTTCATACAATGTTAGTGAAGGTCCCACAGGTATATCATAAAACCACAATAATCCGTGTTGGATGAACATGGCTTCACCTCTGAAAAACCACCCCTTTGGTCAAAATGCCTGTTTTCATCTAGAACCGTTGATAATATAGAAGAAGTGTATATTGACTGGTTTCTGTTGAAGCTCAAATTAGCGTCCACACTATCCGAGCATTTGCTCGTTTGGTGCTCATTCGGTGCTCATACGGAACGAATGCTCTAGTTAATACGCATAACTTTATATGGGATGAAATGAAAAGAAGAATATAGAAAAGGAGATTGGGCATTTAAAACGAGGTAACATTATTGTAATGGATATGATTGGTACGTCATTTCAAGGGTGAATAAAAATTATAGGGTTTCAGTAAGGGGTACCATCCCTGAGAAGCCATATACCAAAGAAGCATATACTACAGTAATAAATGATAACAAGAATATTATTTTACGACAAAACGATGAAATTGATATAAAAATTACGAAAGGTACGCGCTACATTTAGGTAAACCTTACTTTGATGAATTTTATAAAGAAAATCTGGTGGTTACAATACGAATTGGGGAATGCCTTCGTTGTCACTCTCACACGTTTATATTTGCCCTCGATCAACATTCTACCGAATTGCCTTTGACCTGCCGAATCGGTCCCAAATCATCCATCATCTAGCGGTCGAATTCATTGAATTCCTTTCCAGAGAAATATAATACAAACTGTCAAAAGCTAATTGCTGCCACCCCAACCTGTTCAGTCATGAAGTTTCATTCCGCAGTTAATTAAACCTAATGAATCAAAAGTCCTTTTAAACAATTCAGTCCGTTCGGATCTAGTCCGCGCCTTGCGGCGACCAACTTTCGGAATGCGTCCCGCACAACCAGAAATGACCGACGGTCGCCCGAACAAAACGAATAATGTGCTCTCGCTCGGAATTATATCCACAATTACTTTTATAAATATTCGATGCCCACGGCTCTATTTCCGCACAGGAAATTTACATATTTTCTGCGGATTTCATTGTTGCGAAACGAACTCCGGAGTTTATCAAAGTAGTTTTTTCAATTTAAATGAGTGGGAAGTTGGTTGTGAGCAGATAGTAATTAAATTTCGATTCGGAGCTCGCGTGGCCAGGAACTTTATAATCAAATGGATGGGTTCGAAAAAAATAACACAGACACTGAGTATTTATTACATTTATTACTAGTGGTTCAATTTGCACTGTAAATCCCCTTTTCAAATAATGACTTTTGAAATTCTGTGCTGATTGAGATAAACTCTACACTCTATACTTTTACTGAGTTGTTTCAATATGATAACTTAATCATTCTTTTTTGAATTTTAATTCATTTACTAACATTAGTTCTACTTATTAGAGCTTGCACAAACTGAGCTAAAATTGAAAGTAAACAGTACCATCCAATCTTTAACGTAAGTATTGTTCAAGTTCTGAAAATATATGTATGCAACCCGCATCTTGTTAATATTAAATGAACGCTATCAGCTGGACAGTCGACCTAATTTGAGGGCATGACCAAAATATTTAATGTTCTGTAGTCAGAACACAGAACAGTAAATTTTTTCAAGTCTTTTATTTTTCAGGCCAGCTGAATTTTTCAAACATAATTGTGTCATTAGAATACATTTCAGCTGTCTCGGGTAATTCCACATTATACTATTTAGGTGGAATATATGGAAGAAAGTGTCTATGTGACCGACCTGACCATTCAACTATAGCAGTTATTACACGGCTTTGTTTGTCCCTGATAAAAACAAGGATGGAGTCCAGAGTGCTTTCCCCAGATTATGTCATTCAGTTTCAGTGGGAAACCCCCTAATTTCCTGAATGTTGTGAAAATAGTAATTTATGTATCAAGTGAGTAAAGTGATACTTTTTTTAGAAGTAGGAAATGTTGACGCACGACGCCGTAGGCGGAGTGCGGCATTCCTACGAGTAAAAAAAAACCCTTTACTCACGAGTTTCATACAGTATTTTTTCTACAACTGTCAAGAAAAATAACCAATTCATATTTTTTTGCAAATATGAAATGAATTTGGCATATTTTTAATGATTCATTATTCGAACGAAGTTCGAAGAGTAAGTATACCGGAGAGTTGAGTTTCAAACAAATGAAACGAATAATTTCGACAGAGTCGCAATCCCTTTCTCTTCACACTATCCCGCAAAATGAAAAATTTGAAGCGGATATTAAAATAACATATTCATCGAGGTCAATATTATTATTATTAATGTTGACTTGACTTTCGAATAACTAGTCCATCGAAGTAACTTTTCATTTTCTTAGATTTGTATTCAAAATAAATAAACAATTCTCGTGAAGCAACGAATACCTTTTTCTTTCTTTGAACTATGTCAAGGAAATCTCATATTTGCACCATCCACGATTTTCTCAGTTCAATCTTCATCACTTCATTTCTACTTAAATTAAATATATAGTTACTTATCAACAATTCGTTATCTGGATAGATGCCTAATTTCACAAATTTCATTAATTATTGTTGTCAACTAGTTTCTGACGGCCAAACATCCATAGCTACCTTGGATTACCTAGTGTAGATTAGGTCCAATAGTTCCTTAGAGGTATATGCTATTATTTTGAATATATACGCCATGATAGTTCGGAATTTTGATAACACTTATTTAATAGTTAAGAATGCTAAGAATATTATTGGTGAAACTGGCTTTATGACAGGATTTCATTATTATTCGGATCTGTCACTGTTGTTGCATGAAACTGTCAGTTGTCTAGCAACAGCCGTTAAAAAAAGTGCACTTTTTCTACGATTTTCCGTTTAATAATGAAATCGTATGTTGATAGTGAAATATTGTAATACTTTATGCACACAAACCACACAAAAAAGGTGGACTTTTTTTGACAGTTGTATAAAAAATACATTCCCTATAATATCTCTCTAACATACAACCAATTAACATTCAATAGAAATTCAATGATAAAATTATTATGATACTTATATTTCCACGAATTGAGTTGGTCTTTAAAGATCGCGATTTCCAGGGTTTCCGGATGTTCTGTGCACCCGCGAACTTGACGGGTGACTGACACTTTTTGATTTCTTTTTCCGGCCTTACCTTCACTGGTGGCACTCAGAACAGACCTGTTAAAATATTCTCATCTGTACTGCAAGATCTGTTGGGCCACGTTAGTATATCTGTGTGTTCACCTTGTAATGATGCTCAGGCCATTTTCCTCGCGAATTCTAGGTTATCAAACGGCAAACAAATTATTAGGGTCGTCAAACTGATAGAGGTTAGTATTGTTAATGGCCCCTCAATCTGAACATACGTGGAATCAGAACTTCGACTGGTATTGTTTGTCCTACATAGGGTTCTCCGTTCATCGCTTTCACATCATTCACTACTCTCTCAGCTTTCTACGTTATTTCCTTTCTGTTCATCATTTCCACATTTTTCTTTTACTGTGTCATACTCAAAGTAGACACACATACAAGGTATTAGATTGATATGTAACTGTCCTCAGAAACTGAAAGACCACTGCGATCTGTCCACAGTAGGACCGCGATTGGCATGATTTGGCGGAAAAAGTGGCAGTAGAAACAGTATATTATCAGTATTTCTGAATTTATGAGATCGGGATCGGCTCCCTATCCTTTCTTTTTCTAAATCCACATCAGTTATCCTAGTACATAGTTGTAAGTTATCTAGGTATCGTCAAATACATAGCCCTTATTGTGTAGGTGATGTATGTGAATAATCGAATGGTCAGGTAGCCAGTTGGTTAAAACCTTCGAGTTCAAGCCATTCATCCTTCGGGTCGTGTACGTTCAAATCCTAGCCACTACAAATTTTTTTCTGATGACTCGAGAAACTCCTAGGAATCACACGTTAAAAGGTAAGACCTCATAAGGGGACGACAGCTGGTTAACAGCGAGTGCGTTGATGTCCGAGACTGTTAATGGCCATTTTAATTCACGAGTTTGTTACAAAACTTCTCCGTCGGCCCAAAAATAGAGATATCTTACTTTCAATGTTTATTCATTTAACGATACGATAAAAAACAATCACTATTTCCTATTTATATTAATTCTAATCGAAGTTACTTTAATTTTCCTCAGTGGCAGTTTTATTTTATTTTTTTATATTGAAATAAAAAATTGATTTCATGTGGGTTTTGAACTGACGACCTCAGTGTCACCTCTCTTGGCTGTCAAACCAACGTTACCATTACGCCACGTGACTTTCTATGAATTCAAGTGACAACTGGTGTATGGAAGATTTTCTAGAATTTTATTTCAGAATTGACAAATAAATAATGACAGGTAGTACCAATCAATATTAGTATATTAAAGTATAAGTGCATAAAGAGGTCTTTCAATCAGGCGCGAGTTTTCGAGCACGAGTGTTTGAAAGATCAGTTATCCACGAATACTTTACGATATTTTTTTCAATTGGTGCACTTTGAAATCATAAATACTGGTTTCGTTCTTACAAATAATGGAAATAAAAATATATAATGTAAAATGGTTGAATTCGTGACATCAGTATATCTTTCATTAATGTTTGAATAAAAGTTTTTCATTTGTTTGTAATATTTCCTTTCACGTTACACGGTACTCCTGTCAGATAAGAATCATAACATTGTCATTCTGTCTTCACTGTTCTCGAATTGTTAATGTAGCCATGGTAACTTTAAAAAACGCGCGTTTTTGATAGTTCGTTTGCACATTCTGAGGCGTGCTTTAAATGGGTAAAAAATGGCACCAATTGAAAAAAAATTAAAAAAGCAATGTATGTTGGGCTGCATATACTAAAATCGTTGAATAATAGAAAATCATTCATTAACAGGGGTCATCACAACGATTTTGAGTGCTTTAAATTCCATCAGGAATGAACGGTCGACGGAAAAAGTGATCAACACTGCGTTCTAGTAACGAAATCACCATAAAGTGTTCGTCACCCAGTCCAGCGTTTTTCTTGAGATATTGAGCTATTCCTCAGAAATGAGTTATTTTTTATTATCAATGAATAGATGATGATAAACAGTGCTATCATTGCGTACTGTATAATGTTTTTTTAGAAATTTTCAGAAACATTATCTCAATGACACAAAGACGATGATTCCCCCTAAGAAAAATGAATACCTTCACACACCTACCAGTATCAATTTTCGTGCATAACAAAACCAATATAAAATATGAAATAAGAAACGTTGCATTTCAGTGAATTGTATTGTGATGGGGTGTTGTGAGTCAGTTATAATTTACGGCAGTCATAAAAAGAGCATAATACCGTGTCAGTGAGCGACAGTGTACGTTCCATTATTGTCCGTGTACAGACTCGACAACTTCAACATGAAGTACTTAGTTAATAAAAATAATTGTCCTTGAATTAGAGGACACCTGGAGGACGAAGTATGAAGGATCGTTGTGGAGTATGAACATTTTATGATAATAAACTGTTTAGTGGTTTTGCTCACAAAGACCGTTGAAGGAATGATGCTTTTGCTACTTCCCAATGGAGAATTATGAGGGTGGCATTGAAAGTTTTTAGAATTGCAATATTTTTTTGTGACAAATGTAAAAGTCAGATGTTTTCACTTATCACCAATGCTAGGCATTGCAGTTGATTCATCTTGATGACACACTTCTTTAAAGAAAAGTACTAGTGATAATAGCCCACCAATGAATGAAGATGTTATGTTAGGGTTTTTCTACAAAACGCCATGGAAGAAGGTGTTATGGGATGTTAACACATTCATTTAGAATAAAGGTATAATTTGAAAACTTCCTTAATTGGAATAAGGTGTCATGTAAAGAACATATATGAGGTCTTCTTTCATATCATGTACTTTCAAAATTACGTCAGACGCAGAGTAAACATTCATAACTTTCGTCGATAATCAAGAAACATAACATAAAGTATATGGCATTAAAACATGAGAAGGAAATGGTGAAGAATTCCAATAACATGGTCTAGATGTGGATCTACAATTTTGTAAAACAAATTATAACAAAAATTGTAGAGGAAGTCAGTTTCTGTACTTGGACTGAAGATCTTGTCCGCAGAGAAAGTTCTGAAACATGTAGCTCCTCTTTTACTATACATTAAAGTTGATGAAAGTGTTATACCCACTTGATTATCTATCCGGTTTTACTTTTGTGCGGGCTAAAATAATAAATTTTTCGTTCTATCGACCATCCCGAGGGTGGCCATACTTATTTAGATTCT
The DNA here is from genome assembly GCA_958298965.1 of Chrysolina haemoptera. Taxonomy (NCBI): domain Eukaryota; kingdom Metazoa; phylum Arthropoda; class Insecta; order Coleoptera; family Chrysomelidae; genus Chrysolina; species Chrysolina haemoptera. The sequence continues at coordinate 26,203,773 of OY282589.1, forward strand.
TTAGATTTCGGTAGAATAGAAGAGGTACTACGAAAGAACGACAATGTGTATGTGCCCGATAGATACCGAGAAATTGAAAGCTAAAAAATCAGATCATCGATATATTTCATGAGATTTCGTATCTGTCCGATAAACTTCGCCTGATCAACGGATAAAATGATGAACTTCGGGAACACTGAGATTCAGAGATGGGATTGAATGACTAAGGATTAAAGAGTATGTATGGGTCCTACTGTCCTTCTTCCAAGAAAAATAAAAATAATTACAATTCACATTTGAAATTGAGAGAATTTTCAAGAAAAATATCGATACTTCTACGAACCCATCTTGGAAGACTAACACTTTTTGTTTTTATTCAAGTGAACAAATTAGGTACTACCGTTTTGTGTCGCATTTTGTCTGGTACATTTTTTCAATTTTTTTTTTGAATAAAGTTTTTTTGAATTGGGTTGATGTAACTGAAAATATATTACTTTTCATTATTATGTGAACATCATAACTTATTGATAATCTCAGCACAAAAAAAACATAAAACCTTCATCCACTCGTGTCTTCAATTTCAGAAAACAATGAGTACTTTGTCCAATGACCTGGAATTGACGTTGAAACATAGTGGTGATTGTTATAGAAAGGATAATAACTTACCAACAAGCATCACTTTTTTATACCACATAGTATCCATAACCTTCAAGTTGTTTTTTATAATTGTATAAAATAGGATTTTTTCCTCTCCATGTAAGTAACTCTTGCTTCGTATTAACAAAATATAGCATGCTAACATTTGTTGTAGAACTTGTATAAATAAGGTTGAAGATGGATTCTTTGCAAACCGAAACATGACCCACTCCGAATTTGATATTTGTCAAACTAAAGTTGTGGAGATGATTTTGTGATATTTCTTCCAGATTCGTCTATAAACTTCTCCACTTTGAGCAGAAATGGACTCCATACAAAGATTCATTATTTTGTATTGGAATTTAGAATTAACGTAATTAATTTTGTAGTACACTCTGAATAATTCAGAAAGGTAGAAACAAATATTTTGTTAGTACTCGGGTTCATTAGTTTTTATACCACCTACGCTAAAAAAGCAATGGAACAGTACTACGACCTGAGACATTTTCCATGAAGTGCGATTTCTTTCTTAAACTGATCCTATATCCAGTACTTCCTAAACATACCATCGACCATTAGTAACCCTGTATACCTCCAAAATAAATTACTTTATCTAAAAAGTATATGACTCAATATGAAACATTTTAAAAACAATGGACTCACCTGATCCGATCGGTGTCGACAACCCTCTGCTGCTTCCCGCCTCGCTGTCTTGCAATCCTTCGAGAGCTTGCACCAGAATATTATCGCTTGCATCCTCGGCTATTTCGCCCGACCTGCGAAGGTCCTCGGCAGGAGCCGCCTGGATGAATATGTGCCCGTTGCTATTATCGCCCCCACTGAGCAGCAGAATGGGCGAACTCAACCGCTTCACCGACTGCACGAACACCCCCTTTTTTATTTCGCTCTGCTGTATCAATATCTGACCGATTTTGCCGTTGTCGGCGTCTTCCAGCAGCAAGTTGCCTTTGGAATGGTTGAAAGAATCGGCACGAAGCAGAATATGACTCGCTTCGTTAGATTTGGCATTGCGAACTAGGATAAAGTTGTTTCGATTGATTTCCGCGGCGCTGGTGGTCGTTTGGTTTTCGTTGACGTTGCTGGTCGTAAGGACGCGGACGATTTTCGAATTGTTGCCGTGCATTTGTTTTTCGTTTTGCGATTTCGCGTTCACTTGATCTGGGTTTGCATTGCTTGAACCTGGAACAAAAACACATATTTCAGGTCATGAACGATTCGATATATAAATCGTCAAATACGAGATATTTTTTTTTGCATAAAATCATACAAGACTTCGGCTAGTCTCTTACAAAAAACAACTACTATCACATAAAATTATATCTGTTTGGTTATTGCAAAGGTTTCTACAAGAACTACTTTGCGGCGCTACATAAATCTCATAATCAAATATACGTTTGAATTTAATATAGTCCAGTAACCTAATACCTATTAAGTTGCATTTAATGGTGATAGAAGGTTCCTTTTTTGTTTCCCAGAGGAGCATTAAGTTTGCAGCATAAGCAGTAGGCGAAGGCTGCAAATCATACTAGTGGAAAATGAGCATACAGTGCAAGTTATACACTATAGTTTTTGTAGGACTATAATATGTAAAATTAGTAAAAATTGAAAACCACATAAAAAAATATTAGTTATGGCGTAGAATTGAACCATCGGCTTGATATTAGTAATGTTTTACAAATAGTATGACTAATAACTTCTGGAGTAACATTTTTTTCTATAAAAGGTTTGCAAATTTTTTCTTCAGATGACTTTTGGACTAAATTGACTGACACATGCCCGTTTTGCTGTTAAATTGACTTCTACTGTATTCACGTTATACTGTATTTAAAAAAATATATCTTGAGTAGAGACCGAAACTAGAATCTAGAAGGAACGCAATTATATCATAATACCACATAATCAAGAGAGACGGAATGATGCTCTCCCTTCCTGTTACACCAGTCGACTCCTCAACTGTCTACGTCAAACGACAATTCGATATTAATTTTGCGAGCTATTCGAGGACAAATGGTAATGCTCTCTCAATCATCAATCTATTACCACAATATCAAAGATATATTCTTTTTGATAATATTAACTATAACTATTCTTTACGCTCTCATGAAACCACCATTCCCAAGATGAAATCTTTCCGATACTGTGTGTTGCACCGCTACCGTACCGATGTACCGACTCGTCAGGACGCTGCCTTTAATCTCCATAATTGTGCAGATCCATTGAATTTCAATAACTGAGATAATATGTTCACCAGTACCACTTTTTCTGTGGAAATAAATTCTAAATTCTAAATTCTAAAGAAATTACTTTGGATGCATTTTTTCAGATGATTGTATGCCACAACTTCCTTCGACGCATTTGGATCGTTAAAAAACTAGGTGGAAACCCCGAAAAATAATAATTGTATAGAAGACACATACTTACTATAATGTGAGTAAATCACCAAAACCAATCAAAATTCTGTCAAGAAGAGAACAAAACAGTGCAAATAATTCAAAGTTGATGATGACAAGAAAGGCTCAATAACGATATTTTGAGGTGACGCGCCTTATAATAAGATCGTAATGCAAACGATCCTCTAACCCATGCCTTGAAAATGACTGGGGAGAGCATCAGTAGGAAAACTAAGTTCTCATAGAATGTGCAGGCTCAACAATTTCCATTAATTTTAACTCCCCTTAGGCGATTATGGTCACGAGAAGTGGCAGTATGTTTTTGATTTAACATTTTTATGAGATTAACTTCAAGTTCCTGAAGAAAGATTCAATAACAGTTTAGTAGGGTGATAATAGTTATACGAGGTTGAAACAGCTTACGTCTTATGTTTGCTGCTTTGAATAATATAATTAAACTCTATTCTGACGCTGAATAAAGGCATAGTAGAGGAAAAGGGACGAGAACGCGCGAACAAACGAAACGAATATAACATGAGCTGTGCTCAAAATAGAAAATATAGAGATACATTCTAATCAAATAAAAATATAACTTGATAAAAAATTTGTGTATTTTATGGAAATTCATGTTCCCTAAGAATAGAATAAAACATTTTCTTCTATTTTCCATTGAGTTTTATAATTTGTGACTGGTTTCGATTCATACCTGAAGGTTCTTGCATCATATCCATGAAGATGAGGTAAATAGACAAAATAAAACGTATATGTAATGGAAACAAGTGTTTTATTATATTTTTAATAAAAATAACAATCAATCAAAAAGACGAAATTGCTGTGAGTGATATGGATCAATTTAAACACTAGAAGAAGTGTTAAAACATTCGGAAACCTGCACTGGGAAATCTTGAGAGTAAACAGCTACCCTAAAAAAATGGTAAAACTGATAAAACCATTTGCTTGAAAGTTATCGACAATGCTTCAGTTTGAGTGAAATGCTTCAGTACTTCAATTATTTATAATAAAAGAAATCAATTCCATTCGAGTTCAAATCAAGACGTTTCGATTTTTAGTATCGACAATCGTCTTCAAATGAATACTTCCCTAAATATTTGTATGGTAGCTGATTTTTTTTTCAAATATGCGATGACTTAAAATATGATGAAAGAAATAGTTCAAAACAACTTATCATCTGTCGATTTCAATCATACACCACAATTTGTATAGGTATAACAAAAACGGAGATTAGAAAAGTGAATTTCATGCAGTTCCACACTTTTCACCAGAGAAGAAGTTTTCACAGGTGCCCTTAACGAACTCGCTAAAATATGTTCCCTTGACAAGCTTGCTATAATTTTTGTATAAAGTACACAATAACCACCGGATTGTTGTGAATAATGTGCGACCTTCATGTATCCCCATAACCAATTCTCTACCATACGATATATGTTAGAGAAATATAAGCACTTATTTCTTTTTGACAGTGCATCCAGATTTTGATAGCCATATTTTATATTCATTGGTAAAAAAACTTCGTTTATTATTCAAATGGTGATATTTTGAGTTCGAAATCGCTTCTGGAATATTATGAGGCGAGATTTAAAGACATTCAAAAGTTTGCAGAATGGTAGCATGTTCGCATTGGGGATTTGGCGTGGAAAGTTCTTTCTCTGCCTTCTCGGTAAAAATACCTCAAGTATAAGCTTTATGATAAATGAAATCTTTTTGGTAGGACTTTGTGGAGAATAACAGAATAGGCAATTGTTGAAGGGACTTGTCATCATTTATGAAAGAGTTGTCTGGTACATAAATTTTTTTTCCTGAAATAACTAATTCTCTAGATCGGTGGATCCCGTTGATTTACAAGGGTGCGTGTGCGATTATTGAATTGCAAAGGGCATATTCAAAATTCACAATGTCTTAGTATACTGGAATTGTCCTAATGTTTCGGTTTTCGTCATTGAAACATTTCTCATAAAACAATAATTTTTTAACAAGAACTTTTTTGTTTTTTTTTGTTAAAGTTATGTCTTTTTCGTGATTAATTTTTCAATGAGCAAAGCGACTTTCAAATTTCAATGTGTATTACTGAGAATCTTTTGAAATTTAGTAAGTCTTATCGGATTATAAATGTTCTACAGAGAGAGAACAAATCACAAATCAAAACACCAATCACCTGTCGTGGACCCATTTAAAATGGAAATGAAATTTTTCTTTTCTCATCAGGGAGATATTCAAAAAGTGCCCTAGGATACCTAGTTTCGTTACTGAGTCTTTGTTTTCAGTTTTCAGAGAAAATTTTATTATTATTTTTCAAGGTAAGAGAAAATTATTTTCAATTTTCGTTTTTCGAAAAATCTGACTCTACCACTGGATACAAGACATTTTCAAATGGATTAGTTCGAAATTACGTAGAAATACGTCCATCAATAAAAAAGTTATAACAAAATAAAATTTGTCCGATATGCCGTTTATTCAACCTATTTTTCTATTTTAAAACTTTTTTCAAAATTCTGAATGCACCACTGGATTCAGGAAGACTCGAAATATATGTTCATTATTCAACAACAAAAGCAAATTATGAGGAAATAAAATTTGAACAATACTACATTTAGATGGCTATCAGATCAGTGATATTTTGGGACTTCTTGGATCTAGTGGTATAGACAGAAATTCGATAAAATCTGCGAAATTGAAATGATGGGTTGACTGAACAGCAAAATTTTCATTAATGGACGTATTTCCATCGCTAATATTTTCAACATTCTTTGCATAGAAAAATAAGAATAGTTGGCCCGTAAAATGAAGACGAATTCATAGAATTTGGTGCAGCCCTAGTGTACTTTTTGAATTTCTACCTAAACTATAATGTTTTATGAGCGTGCTTCCATTTTGAATTGGTCACACTGTCTATAAATTTCTGTGTAGATGAGTATTGTTAAAACTGTTATATAGGACCAACAAAACAGAATATAACAACAAGAATAAAAAATTATAAATAGTATATAGAGAAAAACATAATGATGATAATTCTACATCTCTTGAAGAACATGTTCTTAAAAATAACCATAATTTCAATTTTGAAAATATTTAAGTTAAGGGCAATTTCATATTTTCAAACGCATCTTTCAAATGATATGATTGATACTATGAAATATTATTCACAGTCCCCTTGTGGCACTGGGGTGTTAAAACCAGTTCGCGGTAACCCTTTTGTGTTAAGGGCCTGATGAAAAAGGAACCCAATATTTGTATCTTCATTTGTGAATCTTTAGTAAGCTAACTGACAAAGAAGAAAAAGTCGTCGAATAACACAGCATTACCAGACCAACATTATCAGGATGGATCGACGCAATTGTGATTTTGGATTGTCGTTATCTAAATCATGTTGAATTTTTCTGGGGTAACCCCTTAGAAGTTCATCAAAGAAGATCATCCATTTCTGAAAATTATTTGGAAATTCTGCTGGTAAGTGAAGTTTTACTACTTTGCAGTTCAACGCACCTCTGCCGTTCGAAATGAGCCTGAATAATCCAGTAACGACAGTCAAACTCGAGCAAAAAGTGAAGAATGAATTGTAGCACTCTGAAACTCGGCAATGACATCATGTATTATTAGAAAAAAAATTGGTTACCAAAAAATCAGGGGTGGAACCTGAAAAAATTTTCATTTAAAAATAATATAATTTTTTTTTGTTAATATAAGATTTAACAAAAAACGATTGCGGTAGGATGAGAGATAATTCAATTCTCCACAAGAATGATTTTCAGTAATACCTCGTGAAATACGCTCGTTTTCTCAGAAAACACGTGGTTTAACGTCGACGTCACATTTCATGCTCGCGCTAATCCGCCACTGCAAGTCCAGACTGGGCCGAAAATTTTATATGTCAAAATTTTGCTAAAAATTATAGTAGAAGGAAAAGAAAAAGTGCATATCGTTCCTGAAGACTTCTACTTCCTCAAGCAAATATAACATGTGAGTATTTGAGTACCTAAAATGTGTTTTGTCCCACTTCACATAATCCTGCTACGATATTTACGGCGGATCCGAAAGTCATGGATATTTTAGTTGATATAAAATAATGTTACTGGAGCAGGAATCAGTACCTTCTTTGGACCATATGTAACGATTTAAGGCTAATGAGACAAGTCTCACTTATACATTCCAAAGAAAAAACTGGGTTTTACTCCTGCCTCGGTTTTCAACTCACTCATAATCCAGGCAATTTTTTCAGTAAACGTTGAAAATAATCGCTCATACACATCCTACATAAAAAATGAAGTATGTGATTTCAAGCTTGAGGTTTGCACACTCACAATAGTGTTATTAAATGTATTCATGCAGAATATGAATAAGCGAATATTTTCAAAATTTAGTGAAGAAAATGCCGATTTTATGGGTAAGTTGAAACAAAGTTTTTTTTGCATGTATATGTGGGACCTGACACACTACTTTAAAATTGTAGCATGTAGTCCAAAGAGGGTATGGGTTGCTGCTTCGATATAATAATTCCATATTTACCAAATTATTCATGATTTTTAGATCATCCGCAAACATCTCCGTGAAGTGCGGAAAACACATTTCACATACTCAAATGCTCTCATATTATATTTGCATGAAAAGGTAGGAAGTCTTCAGAAACGATATGAACTTTTCCTTTCCCTTCTCTGATCATTTTTAGCAGAGTTATGACCAATCAAATATTCGGCTCCGCCAGAACTTTCAGAGGCGGGTAAGGGTGAACCTGAAATTTGATTTCGGCGTTCAATCACGTTTTTTGAGAAAACGAGCGCATTTCAGAAGAAATTACTAGGAATAATTTTTGTGGAAAATTGGATTGATTTTCACCCTGTTGAGTTGTTTTCCCGATAAATCATATACTTTCCAAGATTACAGCAAAAATCTATTTATATATTTTTGAAAGAAAAAAAAATAAGTTCCACCCCTGGAATTTTGGTAAACCATTTTTTTTCCTTGTTTATCATGGTTTCAACTACTAGCATACCAAATTTAGTGGTGCTACAATCGATTCTTGTTTCAAAACCCAATCGTACTGGATTAGAAATGGATAATAATTGTAACGCAATGCAAGAAACCGTTTCCTTGCAAGTGCAAGAAATATTTGAGGGCAGAGGCAAGAAGCCGAGATATGCGAGTAAGAACTTCACATTCAAACATTATCTCGGAGTATGGTTCGTCCTCCTCTCATCATAGAACCTGCAAGTTTCATTGTGATGCAGATGTTTCATCAGTTGATGATATTTTGTCAGGAGTCCTACTTCCTTTCTGAGAGAACTAATGGCAACTGCTGCATAAATATTAAACAGCTGATTACAGCAAAGAGGTTTTCATAAAATTAAGCTTCAAAAGTATCTCAGTGCTGTCCACATTTCGGTGACAAGACATATCGTAACGCGACAATTCGTAACCCCACAAATGGTAACGGACAATTCGTAACGTCATCAATTCGTAACTGCCACACTTCATATAACATCAATTCGTAACAGTACAATTCGTAACGCCAATTCAATTTCTAAGCACTCAAATATCTACGTAGGATTAGTTCGTTCTGCTTAGATCAGACTAGATAAATACTCCTCGCAAAAATGTATGTATCCAAATTTCACGCACTCAAATGTCTACGTGCGGTTAGTTCGTTCTGGTTCGATTATACTTAATAATTACAATTTGAAAAATTTATATATCCGATTTCCATACTCTCAAATATCTACGTAAGCAAGGTCAGTTCGTCCTGGTTAGATCAGACTACAAGTGTTTTATTTCGATGTCCACTTGTTAATTTTAATACCACTTTAGACAAACGACAAACGGATAGACGGTCTAAATCCAGTAATAGTAACCATGCTAAAAAAAACTAAATGTTGTAGCGTTACGATATAATTGAGTCCGGACAGTGTGGTGGAAATGAACCATGACTCCTGCATTACCCGGATATCCTGCAGTAAATGGTACAGACCATACTGATAATAGGGCTCGATATTGATGTATGAATGAAAGGCTGAAATTTAATATTATATTATTCAGTCTGATGAAAAATTAATTATCTTAATAATGAAACATTAAATTCAGATATAAAATATGAGGGTATTCGATCTCATAAAAACTGAATCCTAAGAAAGTGTTGAATGTCCGAAACAACAAAGCATAAGCAAGAAACGATAATGTTACATTTAAAAAAAAATTATTCTCATATGATTTGAAACGCCAAACTGAACAAAAGTATAGATCGAGTAAAAACTGGAAATCATAGAAAGTATCGAATGAATAATAGATTATTGAATTTTTATGGCACTGGATTTCAAAATCAATATTTTTCAACCAAAATCTAGTAATGAGCCTAAATGATTTCTAAAACCGCTAGCAAATGAAGTTGAATCCTAGAACGAGTAACTTCATTTCAGTATAAAGTAGAAAAGCAAAAATATAACTGAATAATCTGGAGTTAACGGTTTGAAACAATCTTCAGATGCGCCGAAGAATTGTTCAAATAAAAAAACAGTCCTCATAAATCAGGAAAATCTGTATAAATTGAAGCGTTATCGTAAATTCCATAGGAAAAGCTTGTGCAAATCGTAATTGCCATAGTTCCGAAAGCGTTAACAGGTCAAGCAAGCAAACTTCTGTATCAAATAATAAATCAGGTTTTCCTGGATAAAATGTACGAAAGATTTAGAAAATTGCTCCCGTATTGGGTTGCCCAACTCGTTCTCCGAAGGCAATGGTGTGCTTTGGTATTAGTCCAAGAGGCAGAGCCGAACATTTTCTGTGAGTTTATCAAAGTTGGTTTTTCGTTAATCAGTTATAGACGATGTGTATACAAGCACAATCTGGTCAGTCAAGCGTATCGTAGAACAGGTGACTTCTATAATGCATATCAATGAAAGTTATATATATAGAAGTTTTATAACAATTTTCAGCTTCAATAAATTCATTGCGTTACCCCGGTAAATGCTACTTACATCTTTGATGTCGCTCCAGAGTCACCTGTTTTACGATACGCTTGACTGACCAGAGTATGTTTGTGTACACATCGTCTATATAACTAATTAACGAAAAAACAGTTTTAATAAACTCGGAGAAAACTTTCGGATCTGGCTAATACACATAGACGGAGTATATGTATTACCCAGCGGAAGAATAGTATATTGTACAATGAGCATGACATGGCATACATTTCCCACGAGTAGGTTTATGAAATTATGTAGTACGAGCGTACCTCATATACCTACGAGTGGAAAATGGGTCATTTCATGCTAATTGTACACTATACTTTTTCTACGACCATCTCATTCATAAACAAATCTGCAAATTTTTAATAGCACATAATTCTTGACGACGAATATCACCTTTGATTCCCATAATACCTACAACCTAACAAAGGAACTGAAGATACAAATATTGAAAATTATTATAAAAATCGAACACCAATCGATTTCATATTATAAAAAAAGGTGGAACAGTCATATTGGGCATTAGTTGTTTTCTGTTGGAAAATTGTCGAAAAATTACTCGTTGAATGAAGATTTTTGCGAAAGATTGGATTATAAAATCCATTTCTATTATTAATTATGTAGTAAAAAAAATAATTCGATAACTGCTCATTATTAGGTAAGTAGTTTGACGTGTACGTAGTTTAACGTGCTGAACACGACATTGCGTCTGTGTATGATATACGGAGTCGTCAAGAAATGGAAAAAGTTACATGAAACAATTCCAATTCCTTGAAAACTTGCATCGTTTAAATAGTTGAAAGATTCCTACTTCTTTCAATTTTTTACTCGTATCAATTGCTTGAATCTGCGATCGTCTTCAGGTGAATACTGACAAATTAGAAATCTCTAATTATAGGCCCGTCGCTAACTTGCAATTTTCTGTTTAGTCGCAGGAATGAGTACTATGTATTTATATTACTGTGCACCCACCTGCAACTGAGATGAAACTGAAAAGTTCAGCAACTGAATAATAATAATAATAATAATAATAATAATAATAATACTCCCTCATAAACACTCGTAGAGTGTACCCAAAGGCATAGCATGTGTGGGTAGAGGACGGCTATTATTATTATTTGCCGTGGCGCTCCGGGGCGACTTACTGATTTTTGGTGGCGTATTCACTTTTCAGCTGCAGGAAAACCCGGAAAACCTACAGATATTATTATATTAATATTTTGTGTTTTGACACAAACTGAACGTATGCGCAGCTCCGAGATTCTGTTTTGTGTTGTATTGGCTCAAATGCGTCTAAGCCCACTTGTGATCGACTAGTTGCAAGTTGTACCTTCCAAAAGTTTTTTCCATCCATTGAGCTTGAAAGTACACCCCGTTGCTAAGCTGTCGATGTCCATGTTGAAACTGAATAATTGCATTTGGGATTTCACCTGGTGACCGAACGATTTTCCTGCGTATGTGCTTGTACACTCTGCAATCAAACTGTTGCTCAACATTGCACAACTTGAGAATTGCATGTCGGCGACGGGCACTAAGGTTTACTGGTATGGTGTTATTACGTTGTAATTACGCGCGATCTTGTGGCGCGCATGTTTTCGCGAGTTTTGTCCATCAGCGGTCTACATACGTTTTCAATGTCTACCACTGGCTTTTATTTTTGTTACGTGAATTGTATTTAATAGGATTTGAGTAAAATATGTTATTATTAACTTGATCATTTGATTCGAAAGGAAAAGAAGTAGTAAGAACTTTTATTTTTTCAATTTCGAATTAGTCCATGTGTCGTGGGCCGTGGTGGCGCGTGAGTATTGTGCTCGCCTACTAATCCAAGGTAAGCGGGTTCGATACACCGGTCTCGTGCATGGATGGTATCACACGTTCAAAGATAGGGACTGCGTCTTCCCTAGCTTGCACATGTCTCTCGAGGACTTTTCAGGGTAGTCGTAAGAGTGCAGTCGGTTCAGCGAAATAACAATTTTAACAGCAACAACAAAGAAATATTAAGGATGAAAGGTTTTTTCCCATCAGCATATTCATTGAATAATTCCCAACATGTTTGAGAATATTCCATTGTTCCAAAGACAATATGCTATAATTATTTCCAGAATATTTAATGCTGTCTGGGATTGATTAACCACTGGATAGAGTCTCTCAAAAAGTAACGCATCAAATAATTTATGAGTACTTTGACAGTAATGGCAGACAAGGACAGAATGATGATCGAGAAGCATAAAGCGCTTGCAACTGTACTGGCGTATTGGAGCATACAAAAACTGCTATTAAATGCATCGAGATCCAACGTACGTTGTTTATTGTTGATCATTAAAGGAGCCCACAAAATTATAGCCTCCACTACGTGTGCACACGAAAAGCATTTAAAGTTCGCAATTGCAATTTTCCAGCAGTTATAAATATTGAAGTCGTTTAATGAGTTTTTTGTTTTGCGGCCGTAAAACATTTTTGAATTTAGTGTGTAATGAAATTTTATTTTCAGGCGGCTCTCTCCTTTCACCGTGTTTTCTTTTCCCGACCCGGATCCACTCTACTACCATATTCACCGACCATACACACCATTCTCAACCTCTGTTAATTAATGTATAATCTTTTACAGCGTTTCATAGGCGCTTTGTGGAATTCCCCTTCATTAAAGTTTCAATTCAACGAAAATAATGAAGTGTCCAGTTTTACTATATTTTCAGTAATATAACGTCATAACCACCGTTTAATGGTTTTCGTAATGTGGCAACATGTATTCAATTAAAATATGGATTTAAATAATATTTGTTGGGTGGAATATTTTTCATACTGGTATGAACAAGAATTCAAAATCGAAGATCCTCATTATACATAAACAAACGTTGCAAATACAAAGTAACAAAGCCAGTGATGTATCACTGCTGACTGTTTCAGAAAAAAAAATCAAAAATAGCACCCGTCAAGAGTATATTTCGCTATTGGTGGAAAAAGTGCGTTAACAGATAAAAAATTGACGCTTTAGTAGGAAAACTTCTTATAATAAAAGATAATGAATGATCAAAAATAATTTTTTTCTACCCGAGATTTCATCAACAAGTATTTTAAAATCAAGATAATCAGTCCAACGATGGAAAAAAAACTATCTAGGTGGCCAATTATATTAGAAAGGAAAAATTGTTCAGGTAGTTTTTAACAGTAATTTTCTAAAAATACTTTAGAAAATTATTTAAATTCTTCCTCTATCTACTATACATCATTATCTTTATTAAATGTAGCTATTGATGGGCAAACTACTTTTCCATTGCAAGGGTCAGGTAGTTCAATGGTTGAGACTGTCGCGTTCAAAACCATTGACTGCTGGTCGGCTAGGTTCAAATCAAAGCGACTACATATTTTTTTCTGATGGGCCGAGAAAGTGCTAGGAATTGCACGTTAAAAGGTAAGACCTCGTTAATCCTTGGCTCGTACAAGTTTTAAGTTTTGAGGGCTGCCGTTCGTAAGGGGACGCCAGCTGGTTAACGGAAAAAACAATTTTAACAATTTTTTCTAACAATATAAACGAAACAAGCATGCGCGTAGAATATGCCGTTTCTGAACCCACAATTTCCGGTACAGCCAGATGTACATACATATAATATAAAGAATATAAATAATTTGTTCATGGGATGGGGTACTAATGTATTTTTGAACTTCCAACCCCATTCAATTGGTGACATTTAATCACCTAGCCACGACTGGACTCGCAAATAAACCATTTTTGTGTGTCATAACGATTAATCTACCACGTCACAGTTTACTTGTTTTGCTTCTTATTTTTTGATGACTGGTAAGATTAGGTTTCAATCAGAAATGAATCTGCATCATTATTTTATTTTACAAGAGAAAAATAAGATCCCATCCAAGCATGTCAATAATAGGTTATTATTCCTATAACGGTATCAACTTATAATTATTGGGCAAAGATTTCATTCCGTTCTTGTGAATTGCAATACTTACATAATAATATGATTTTCTATAATCATCCACTAGTTTAATTAATTTTATATTTCAATTTTTCTAGTGAGTTTCTAGTAAATGATCAGCAACAGTCGATTCATTTCCTCGCAGATATTTAGCATGGGCTAAATGTTCGCGAAAACGAATTTTTGCAGATCTTCTGGTTTGATCATAATAATACGTATTATAACAATGTTGATAGTTAATTTCACCAAACCCGGTTTTTTCGTTGTTTTTCCGGGAGATCACGAAAACCCCAACAATACTTGGTCCTAATCATCTGATGTCTTACATATAAAGTAACAATACCCCCCGTATAACTTGGAGGAGACGGGGACATGAAACCTAACATACTCTGACTTACAAGCACGACAAGTCAGCAGCCTACACAACATCGTAGGGTCTGCCCGTGGGCAGACGTGGCTGGTTTTGCCCGCCCGCTGACATCCCTCAGCAGGGCAGGATGAAAAACCCATCACCTCCTAAAGTGCAACACTACTCTCTCTCAAACCCTCCTGTGGCTTAGAGATAGTTTTAATGCATTTTATATATTTATTTGTTGTGCCGCTGTATACACTCTTATCGATGCGTAGATATTAAACCTTTTTTGATTTTTGATTTTTGAGTTAATTTCATAAATTCATGATCTATCTTAAGTTGAGATTTTGTCGTTCGGATCACTTAATTTGGAGTGCTATGTACAAGATGAAGGTTTGCGTCTCGGAATATACATTGTGTTTCATAATTGAATCCTGAAGGACGATAATCCTTGGATGAATTTAAGAAAGAGTCCTCATATGAACATAGGTCCGCAACTGCTTTATATCGAGATTCAGGGTCCTTAAAGATTCAGGGACTAGGCAGCGGCCTTGTGGAAAAATTGACACCGGTTAATTTTTCTGAATTTTTGGTATGTTGAAGAATATCATCTCGTGAACAAAAGTGTCCCCGGGCCCAACTCTCCTATAGCTAGTTTTCGAGATACCGTGGCCTTTTCTTCAAAATAATATTTCTCTTATGAGAACATTGTGAATGAAAATGTTTTGCGCGACAAATAATACCTGTCCATGAGGCAATTATCTCAGAATTGTTTTTGATGAAAAATATTATTAGATACGGAGCATTATTCACAATGAAATTTTGAATCAACCCTATACAATAAAAATGTGAAGAAATCAAGTAACACACTAAATTGCTCATCGTTTGAATATGTCAAAATTGACAATTTTTTTTACAGGGTGAGTCAAAAACCGATTGCTTTATAATTCACCCTGTACTTCAAATTTTTTGGTTAAATTTTTCAATATTGTGTTATTGCTCTCAGTTTGATCATAATATCATAATATATTTTATACTTGTCCTTCATCTTTTCATAAAAATTTTCTCCTGACTTTAAGTGGAAGTGCACTTCAGATTAGAATTTTTTTTTTCGTTAAACTATCTTCTTGTTTTCCAATAAAGACTATTATTAATTTATTATTATTATTATTTAAAAAACAAAATGCAATTCATTGAGACTAACACAAAATCGCATATGTACAAGCAAATGAAGGCATTTTATTTTTTGTATCGAAAAAAGGGAGATCATCTTTATGAGTAGATGAAAAATAATTAAAAAAATATATTCTGTCTCAAGGGCATTTTAAACTTTTTCTTTTTCGGAAAATTATATATTATATTTGGAGAATATGATGATTCCTGTTTTCAATCTGAAAACTTTCGAATTTTCAATCCAATCATATAAAATTTTCTATTTCAAAATAAATTATCTGTAGACTGTAATTGTTTATTAGGTAATCTCCCTATAATTGTTTTATAAATAAATACATTGAAAAAAATCGCAAAATATCTAGAATCAACGGTAGTAGAAAATATCGTTCGAGCTTTCCACACCCTTGATTATCAATCGAATAATATTTTCATATATTTATCGATAAAAAATAATCGCTTCTGTATTCATTCCCGAAAAGACATGCTAGGGTTTTGTGCTCGTTCAAGTTTGTTATCGGATACCCATTATGCTATGTTTACGTTCATGGCGTCAAGATTCCTTTCTCTTCCATTTTTTATTCCACATGCTGGTATCGGATTTCTGGAAGAGAAAACGGTATGAAGGGTACTCTTATACAACAAGCTATACAGGGTGGCCCATCGAAAACTTCACATGAGTAAAATCATAGTAAAATCTTCAACCCCCCAAGTAAGGTTGTCATCCCAATTTTTTTTTTTCAAATGGAAAGGGGTACCTAGTTAGAAGGGGCTCGTCATTCCCTATACAGTGCTGCTTAGTTTTTAAAAATCGATCCACTCCTTTAGAAAATATGGAGCTTTGAAACTCCAACAATAATGTGTGACCAAAAATGTAAAAATCCATTGTATAATTGTACTTTGAAACTTATCTATTAGTCAAGTAAATGCTTGAATTGCTGTCCGCCAACCTGCATACAGTGGTACAAGTTATTTTCAAACCGTTGTCGTACATTCTGGAGCATTTGCGGTGTCACTTCGCGACATACGTTGATCATTCTTTTTTGCAACTCTTCCAATGTGACCAAGGATTTTGAACACTCCTCTTAGAGTATGGTCCAATTGACTGATTTTATCATACTGTCAAATGGCGTAAGCGTGATGCCTTCTCAATGGTTTATTTTTCTATATATATAGATATACAGTGCGACTTTTTATAGTCCCCCCCGCCTGTTAACTTTTGAACGGTTTGCCGTAGAGAAATAAAAAAAAACCGTTTCGAGGGTTTCACCGATACTACTTTTTGAAATATAACGCATTGTGATTGCTCGATAGATGGCGCGGGGGGGCACAAAAACCTAATTTTTTTAAATGGCACGGGGGGTCGAGTGACACATCGTTGAAAAGAGAATTTGATTCTCTTTTCAACCATCTAATTTTTTTTAAATTTCTTTGACATGTTTTTTCACAATAAGCATTTGAAATGTCAAGTGTAAGAGCGGATCTGAATTCGTTTCCTTATCTTACCTCAATAACTTTTGAAGGGTTTGATGTGAAATAATGGGACGGCAAATATTTTGGGTGGTATTAAAATAATAATGTTTGAAGAAAAATACCTTAATTGTTCTAGTGATTCACAATTGCAATCAATACCACGAAATACGGTCAATAAAGACAATTCACATCATTAATAATTATTCATTTTGAATTCCTTTCAAAGCTTAATTAGGTATTAGGATATCGAAATTATACCCATTTCATTTATTTTTAATGACAAAAGTAATAACAGGTACTACGAAAGGACTATTTATTGGATTTGTTTAAATGACAATAATTAATTAGTTACCTATAAAAGTACAATGGATTGATGAATTATTGTATTCATATTCACTGAGGAGTTTTGTCTACTTATAATTATTATTTACTTTGAATATTTGATATCATCATGGTTCGTATACGTCCTTTCGAAGAAAAAATTGAAGCAATTTATAATTTTGGTGAGTCCCATCGGAACTACCACGAAGCGGAGAGAATTTTTAATGAAAAATTTCCTATAACTCGGAAATATTTGAGGGAACTAGTTGAAAAATTCAACAGAACTGGCAGTGTTCGTAGGAAAGGTGGAGCTGGTCAAAAATCAATTCCGGAAGAGACAAAGGTTTCGATAATTGCCGAAATGGTGGTAAATCCGCAACAAAGTACCTCTCGTGTAGCAAGTACGATTGGGGTCTCAACAGCTACAGTAAGAAAATATTTGAAGAAACACAAGTTCCATCCATACAAATTAGTAATGTTACACCAACTCACAGAAGACGACCCAGACCGAAGAATGGAATTTTGTGAAATTATGGAGGAAAAGATAGCTAGGAACCCCAATTACATTTGGAATATTTGTTTTTCAGATGAAAGTACCTTTTTTTTTGAACGGAAATGTGAATACACAAAATGTGCGATACTGCAGTGATATAAATCCCCATATCTTTCGAGAAGGTCACACACAGTTCCCACAGAAAGTAAATGTGTGGGCTGGAATTCTGGGAGACCATATTGTAGGTCCCTTGATTCTGGAAGAAAACTCAAACGGTGATTTGTACCTGGATTTACTAAGAGATACGGTTGAACCACTCATACTTCGCATATTAGAAGAAAATGAGAACGAATTTCAGGAACACATCACCTTCGAGCAAGATGGGTATGTTTGTCAGGATGTCGTTGATTAAACAACTCCGCGACCTGATTTCCACATTCATCGTTTTTGAAAAAAGCTCAATGTTCATTTTTTTTCAACAGTTCATCGACGTGATTAATGGTCGATATTGGGCTGATTTTAACTCCCACATATTTCATGAGGTACATACGGAACATCTCAAAAATTAAACATATGAGCTGGTATTTTATGTGATCGTATCGTTGGCCCTTTATTTCTAGAAGGCAGCCTAACGGGGGATATGTATCTGGAACTGCTTGAAAACACAATTGAAACCATGTTAACAAACATTATTGAAAACAACCAAAATTATCTGGAGGATCAACACTTTCCGGGTCACTGTGGATTGGTAGGCCTGGTTCAATCGAATGGCCCCCACGATCACCAGATCTGCCTCCCCCAAATTTATTTCAGTCGGTAACTTGAATCATAAATAAATGTTGCCAAATCACCCCAGAAATGCTCCAAAATGTACGAGAAAGTTTTTTGCGGAATCTTCATTATTGCATGGAAACGCGCACATCGAGCAGTTTTTGAGATACGACTAATGTGGGTAAATTGAACTATTCAGCCTAATTGAGAAAACTGTACACCGTTAATCAAAGAAGTTAACGGGCTTTCAAACGATGTGCCACTCGACCCCTATTCCCTAATCAACTTTGAGGGGTTGTTCACCCCACTGCTCGGAGGTTGAAATGAGGGTGCTGCAGGTAGGACAACAAAATGCGCCCCTCGAAACTAATTTCTACTTGTTCGGGCCCCCATGTCAAGTTTTCGATGGGCCATCCTGTATGTACATGAAATTGTACTCAAAAAATCGTCAATGTGAGAGGGGAATAGTGTTGGTGCTGAAGTCGATCTCTGTGGGACATCAACGTTCAACATCGAATATCAAATGAAACTTATAGACTACGGCATACATTGAATCTGGTATAGTGGGTAAAACACTGAAAAATAATTGAATAACGAAAAAACACGCGAAAGAAAAAAGTGTTGTAATTCAAATATACTCATGAATTTGCAATTAATTAATGGTCGAAACATTTTTCGCCACCACATAATACACTGCAGATTCGTAAAATTCGCATTTTTTCCACGGAATAGTTTCCACGGAAAAATATCTGTTAATTTACAACCGTAATTTCCATCTGTTGGCACTATCGTTTCCACCGTTCGCGGTAGTGGTTCAACCAACAATGTTACATATGAAATTCCTAAATATAGCTTGTATATTCTTTCTCTCTGATCCAGAGGCGTGATAATGAACAGTTTCGTTGAAAGGCTAATAGTTCTTACAGTATATATATTCATTGAATTAGGCGATAAATACTAGTCAGGCAACAAGAAGTAAGCACTGAAGATGACGGAAGTCGTAAGCGTTTTGCAATGAATATTGAATTGTTTACACTGATATAGAAAAATCTTCGCTTTATTTATTACAAAGAAGTATATTCAGCTTCCTACATTCAAACTATTTAAGGGTAACAGACTTGAACAAATGCAAGATTGACTTTGAGTCCCGTTAGCCACTGGCCAAAGCAAAATCTCGCATAGACAAACTGCTTCAGAGTTACAGACCAACAATTTAAAGAACTTGGAGTTCAGTTGGTGACAGTTCTGACCACAAAATCGACGAGCCAAATTATCCAAGGTTCATTGAATTATTATTTATTTTTTTATTATTACTTTACTTTATTCATACAAAAATTAGATCACAATAAAATCACAACAGAAAGTTTTATTCCAAATCAGCAATAGTGCTGGTGGAGGAACATAACAGAGTTTGTAGCATAAAAATAAATAACAGGTAATAAGTACATCTATATCAAATTAAACAATATAACAACAATATAATTATAAATATCAAGAAATGAATACAATACACAAGTGTCTTAAACAATTACATATTATGAGTGCTTATATAAGTGATCAGTTCTTTTTTGAATGTTGCATAGCTGTCTTTGACTTTAATATAATTTGGTAAGGCATTGTACGTTTGGAAGCATTGTGAAAGTGGGTCATTCAGAGCCACATTAGTTTTTACTCGTGATAAATAAATTTGATTTTTTGCTCTGGTATTGTGGTCATGAATTTCGCTTACTAGATTTATGGATGTGTTACATTTTTGTTGGTTCCTCATGACCTTATATGCGTATTTGCACTGTTCAATTTGTAAAATTTTTTCTAGTGGTAAAATCCCAGTGGTTCTGTAAATCAAATCAGTATTTGCTCCCTTATCGAAACCAAATAAAATTTTTACTGAACAAGTTTCCCAGGCACAGACCTGAACAAAAGTTCATAAGACGTGGAGTCAGGTAGGGTAGAGTCCTTAGCACAAGCTTGAATAGATAAACTGTCTGAGTGTCACAGACCTGAACACAGGTTCGAAGGATGTGAATCTGTTTGGCTACAGACTAGAACACAAGCTGAACTAGACAAACAGTCTAAGGGTCACAGATTCGAACAAAGGTTAATAGGTTTGACAACCTTAAATAAGTATGAATTGTATTAATGCGACTATTTTTTGAGTAAATTTGAGAAAATGTTGAGATAAACATAAAAATTTAACGAAAGGCTTTGTCTGTATGTAACAATTTGAATTGGTTACATGGAAATTCAAATATTTTTAAATTTCTGATTGGTGGAGTAACTCTATGTTAGAAATTATACAAGGTAACGTGACTCAATTGGACGTTCTGATTGGTTGAATATCATAAAAAAAATTAATGATCACTATGTTCTGCTCCACTCACAAGAATCCATATTCGAATAATGACTTGAGCTCTTGATTTGGCTTATCATGTGCTCAAAATCTGAAACCCAACACGCTCAAATGGAAGGTGATGTTTTTTTGGACCTTCTTTTAATTCAAAAAGTCATCAATCAATCTATTGGAAATGGATATAGGAAATTAAGTTCTCTCTGAAGTGAATAAATGCAAGAATCCCGTCCTTTGGTGGTTGGACTCAAATCCAGATTTACGAAACCTCCAAAGTTCATTTATGTCAATCATCGTACAGTATCTCAAAATGTTAACAAAAAGTCATCATATTTAAACGAAATCACAAAAAATAGTATTTATTTATTCATTCTCCCTAATGTCTTTCCCAATATTCCATTTTTCCATAGCGAACACGAGAAAGATTATGACGTCATTGTAAACAAAATGTTGACATCTCCATTAATGTTTCACATAATGGCACCATTAGGATGAATTTTATGGGCTTTCTCATCTTCGTATGATCTGTTTACATGCTTTTTTTCACTGACGTTGCTATATAGCCCCCTCATTTACAATGGTTTTATCGAGATTCTAGTTGACCGTTCAACGACATTATTTCCTTATTTCCCTATCATCTTGACTTGATATTTTTTAAGATTTCTAGGGAAAACGCAACAAATTTCCTTTCCTATGGATGACATAATGGATTGGTGAAATGGATGTAGTAGGTTTATTATCAAATTAATTCATTTGAATTGACAAAATTAACTCCAGAAAATGAAGTAATTTGGAAGAAAACTTCAAAATATAATACAATCTGACATTATAACGTGCATTTGTTTAAATGGACAGGAGTGAATTCGTCCACATTGCACATGCTTGGTTTTCACTGGACAAGGTTTTCAATATTATCATTGAAATAGAAAGCTGCGACTTTCTAAAATTTTCAGTTTTGTTTTTTACCATATAAGAAATCATGTGTTCAATATTTGGGTGATTTATTCTGAGTTTCAACAAACATCGAAGCTTCCGAATATTGTTTTCATGCAAATAAATTGTTTTTCCATGAATAAATGTTATTTCATTCAGAAGAATAGAGAAATATGAAACCTTTCAACATAAAACAAATATTAATGTTAGTCTTCTGACTACATGATTTCAACGTGATGTCAGTCTTCTGACTGCATGACAGACAGCTACAATAAAGAATATTTTTGGTGGAGTTAGACTGTAAGTTTTTTCAATTTCCTATTGAATCTCACCTCCACTGTATGCAATGGATCGTCTCCGATGGATAAAACACAAATATATTAATTGATTGATATCAGATGATGTTAAACACCTGTTCAATGAACTTCCGTACGCACAAATTTCAATTTCAATGTGAAGTGACGAGGAAAATCGCGGTGGGCGAAGAAGGCAAACAAGAGACAAGAGAACGTCGTGCAGTGATCTATGGTATGGCGGGTGGTGCTTGGCAGCGTACCAAGTCCCGGCCTTTCTATAACCTCAAAGCCTCTGCCAGTGGTAGCTCCTCAGTGAATATTACAAACGGATTACGGTCCGCGAATATTTACTTTTAATCATCGGAATTTATTCATTTCACATTGTGCTCCAGATATTGCCATAAATTAAACATTGCGTCTGGCTGCTACAAATTGTCTCTAGAAATTTACTTTGCATCGCGAGATAGGTCTGGAAAGTTATGGAGAGAGCGGATATGGGGTGTAACAGATAACTTTCCAAGGGCTTTCCTTAGTTTGGGGAGTTTTTGTGTCGCTGTTCAGCCTTGGAAATGTCATTCTTTTTCTTACTGAGATTACGGTTGTTCTGAGTTTTCACCGAATTCATGAAATTCGGAGATAGAAAATATTTCTTAGATCTCAAAAAAAACTTGGATCTAAGAATTTTCCATCCAAATATACGTACTTCCATCGCATCTTTCCGTGGTCCTAAGGAATCATAATTGTAGTATCATGAGTTATAGATAGACATTAAAAATCGAAAATATAACAATAATTCCAAAAGTTTCCAAACTTTGGTCAAGTGAATGTTACATCGAGAAAGCATCAAATCTCAGTTTGCAACCTGTTCCGAAGTCCCCAACATTGTCAAAATTCTAAATAACTCGAATTTTGATATACATATACTCCTTAAAAATATTTCAATTTTCTGTAAACTTGGAGTAATATTGAATATATTATTTCATATCACGATTCAAGTTCGCAACCAATTTAAGTGCACGGAACATTCTATTCATCAAAAACTAATGTTGCTCTTTGATATACAGCAAGAAAAATATCCAAAAGTTCTGCAAACTTGACAGGTATACATCGAAAAAATATTCCGAACAGTTGTACAGATTTGCGACGTTTTACGTTCACCGGAACATATACAGTGTGTCTCACTTTTCATGGAAGCACCCCCGTAACTTCCGTAATTATCGAGGGAGAATAATGAAACTCTCAGGACTGGAGGAAATGATGGAAATGCATCTACCGGTTGAATGACAATGGCCTAAGTGATATACACTGCCCGCCAGTCGCGATGGAACACTCCAGTTTTACGGTAAATCATATTAGGGGCCAAAACAGAAGCAAAATTCCATCAGATTCGTGATCAGGACCCCCAACTTATTACAGATACACCTTTTTCCTGAAAAAAATTTAGTCCTGAAAAATCTGAATTTGTCTCACTTTTCATGGAAGCACCCCCGTAACTTCCGTAATTATCGAGGGAGAATAATGAAACTCTCAGGACTGGAGGAAATGATGAAAATGCACCTATAGGTTGGATGACAATGGCCTAAGTGATATACACTGCCCGCCAGTCGCGATGGAACACCCCAGTTTTACGGTAAATCAGTCTTATCTGATGGCTCGAAAAAGTCCTAGGAATCGCACGTTAAATGGTAAGACCTCGTTAATCCTTGGTCCGCACAAGTTTCGACTTTTGAAGGCTGCCGTTCGTAAGGGGAAAAAACAATTTTAACAACAATAACAAAACAATATAAATGCGTCCATATCTATTTTAAATTGGGTAGGTATTAAGATGGGAGCCCCAACTTCGTAACATGGAAACGCAAGATGGCACTGATTCACTGCTCCACCAAAGATAAAATTGTATGCAACAAACATTACAAGGCTTCATTGATAAATTTTGATCGGCTGGTATTTGCAATTATGAGATTATTATGCCTATTTAATCATTTTGAATCTCGGAGTAGGCTAACATGTCAGTAGGCGAAGATAGTTTTTTGTGGTTTTTCATGGTTGTGAATTCCAGTGAATTTTGTATTTTATGATAAGTACGAACTAAATATTTACGAGAAGGATAAAGAAAAAAATTATTTATTGATGTTTCAAGCATTTCTATTCATTTTATCCAATTGCCCTGTATTCACATGTACATTATGATAAATTCGATACCCGTAGAATATGCACTCAAATGAAAAGTTTAGTGTGATATTTTTTTGACACTAGTGGTTTCGACCATAATCCCTTGATGGAATAATGAACTCGCTACTCATGAACCTCAAAATTGTACCGGCTGTCATAGGACGGCAGAAATCCTAGCAGAATGAAAGCAGAAAACCGTCATCATTGATTTATCTCGTTCATTCAGATGGCACGATTCTAGAACCCACTCACTGACTTCCTACCTACCACACGGAGGTAGAGATAATAACAATAATAACAAATGTACGGCACAACTTCCAGGAAGTTTATATTTAGAAATTATAATGAACGGAATAATCATGGAAGGTAGCTATAATGCAAGATGTGCGTGATAAAGAACTCAAAATAAAATGTCGAAAACGATCTCATTTGGAATACATAAGGTCACAATTCAGCTGGAAAGAAATATATCGCTGTGAAAAAATATTACAAAATAGACATAGTAAGTATAATAATGCTAGTTTTAATAGGGTGAGTATAGTCTCTTTTTATTTCTGCTTGGATATTTCAACGGCAATCAACCACCATGGCCTGAATAGTATAAGGGAACACTGCACCTTCTAGCAAATCTTCATTATCGATTATGCCATGTAGTTTTACAGTAATTGGATGAAATCAAACTGAAATAGTTTTTTATCTTTTTTTTTTTCAGGAATTGAAATCAACTCCCACTTGAATTGAAATCAACTCCCACTTCACTACTTATTCGAAATGTTGAATGTTCATGGATATAAAAATTCATGTATTTGTTTAGACTCCTGGGATTGGTCTGTATGGACCATATTCATCAAGGAATTAATTGGTGGCACATTTATTTTCTCTATGATGGCATCCATGGATATGTAACATCAATACAATTTATTCCTTAATGAATATGGTCCATTGCCAAAGCACTTTTTTTAAAGGATATTCTCTAGTTTCCATATGTTTCTGTGAATTCTCTTTCTCGCGTTTGCAAAAGAATTGTTCATATATAATAGATAATGTGACTATAACTTTGCCGAATTGGCCAAGTTAGACCTTCACAGCTGATTTTTTTCAGAATTATTTAATAAAAATTTTTGGTCATCCTAGTTGTCAGAGAGTCTCAAAAGTTTGCACAAGTGCTGGAAAAAATCATTATCATCAAATATTACTTGTGGCACACCCGAAGTTATACGATATAATGTGTTGAATTCAGTGGACACCAAATCACGATTTGCATTTCAAAAACTTTGCAGTCCCCCCCACCCTCCTTTTTTAGCACAGGGTCCACGAGGTCCAAAGCTTGACAAAATGTTAATTAATCATCCCTAAATAACATCCTAAGGTTTCAATAACTTCCGACCTTTTCTATCTGAAACTACCTGTCCACTGAACTATATGCCTGATATTACTGATTGAAAATTTGATTTTGTGGAGAAAAATCGTTTCCAGACATGATTTTTGGGTGATTTAACCTTCCATGAATTGAAGTGTAGAAGAAAAATAAATCAATTTGTCCAAATCAATTTGTCCCAATAAGTTACTGCGTTACAAGACTGTTGTATATTTGCCATTCTACACTTGTGTGCACATTTTCATGAATTTACATTTTTCTATTTTCTAACTATAGAAGGTAGAGTTACTTGGGATTATCTTTCACAAACGAATTAACTAACGCATTTTGCTGTGTCTTAACACCAACAAAGCTATAGACGGATACATATTGAGAAGTCAGTATTGCGAGATAGGCCAATAGTGTTGCAGAAAGAGGCACTGATTTAACAAAAATAATAGAGGCGTACGCAGGTAGTACGCTATACTGTCGTGGTTATTTATTTTATCATGAATACATTTTATTTTGAATCAACAAATAATGTGATTACATTTATTTTCAATACAGTAACTACCTACCAAAATGTTTAACTCGAGTAAGAATACAATGCAATTAGTTAATTTGAGATTATCTGATTGAACACAACCAATCAGAACAATGATATATTGAAAAAAAGGTTACATGGGCTCTTTTCACTCTATTTCGTTGGTAAATCTTGATTTATTTCATTTCATTAACACAAAAAAGAAAAATAATGAAATTATCGAATCAAATATACCAAACAAAATAAATTGATTACAGTAAAAAAATTAATGAATGAAGAGCATTTATGGACTGCTGCAATTTGTTGTTTGAAATTGTTTAAACTTGTTTTTTATTTCGTTAACCATCTGTCGTCCCCCAATCAACGGCAGCCCTCAGAAGTTAAAATTTGTGCGATCCTAGGATTAACAAGGTCTTACTTTTTAACGTGCGATTCCCAGCACTTTCCCGTGCCATCAGAAAAAAGATTCTGCAGTCGCTAGGCTTTGAAACCACACAACCGGCACGCGACTAAAGAGCGGTGATTTTAATGCATATATCAGTTATTCTATTCGAATAACCGAGGCTTTGTAACCCAACAAATTGTGAAAGGCACCAACATTAAAGTTCTGTTCTAACTTCAACATGGATTTTCACCAAGTATCGGCTACATTCATTCAAAATTATCAATATCATCGGGGTGAGTATTACTACTGAGAACTGATGTACAGTGAATTAATTATTCCGTAATTTTTTCTAATTACCCGAACAACAAATTTCGTACCACAACTAAAGGATGCGGTTCTGTACCGACTCAACCGGCCGGCCTAACATATTCCCTCTTCGCATTTTCTTGTTCGTATACACATCAAAGACAAAGGACCAAAGTTGTAAACGTTCCAGCTATCTTAACTCAGGGGTCGTGTAATCCTGTGCTACGGCCGCTATGGGCAACATCTATCCCGTTCATTCTGGGATGGTTTTGGGCCTTTGGCAACTACAATTTTTAGGAGTTATGCACTGCCCGCAGTCGAGCCCAAAATAATTCCTCAGACATCGTATCCACTCGTTATTCACTACACATGGATTTTATCATTGGCTAGCAACAATCCCACAGTTATTCAGTATTCGAAGAAACACCCTACCTAAAATAAGACAACAAAGCCGTAGCATATACCATTGAGTAACCTGTATAATCGCTTATATTTCGTTCATCCTGCATTGCAAATTTCCAGCAATGAAGCGTATTGAAAATATAAGTCATATGAATTATTATACAATTTATATTGATCATCAATTCAACGATGACTAGCTGAAAGTTATCACGTGCAGAAAAACATATTAGTACAATGTATTTTTCGAGACATAATCTCATTGCGTTCTTGAGAAAAGTTTGAAACTTTAATAATGATTAGATATATATTCAGATGGAAGTAATTTGTGTTTTAATCTGTATTCAACACTTCTTTTAGATCTCTCATTTCCTATTTTCGTACTGAGAATTTCTGTACAATTTGTATCGTCATATACTAACTCTTTCGATATTATATTTCAAAATAATTATTCTGAAACTACACGAAAAGTGGAGTAATACTTGATTTGTTGAGATATTTTTTTTATTACAGTTGGGGATTTCGGAATAGGACAAAATTGCTCAATCAACAATACTTCAAAATGTTACAAAAAACTAAGAAATTGAGACGCTCTCTAGGTAATCTCGTACTATTTCGTATTACATGTATTTAAACCGAAAACAGTAAAGTTGTTTTTTTCCAAATACCTACTTTATGACTAAAATTAATAATTTGAACGTATCCAGAGCCCTCTAGATTTAAATTAAATATCAAAATAAAAAAATATATAGTTACAAAAAGTAACAAGTAATACATGGTTGTATTTAGAATGTCATATTTAGACAAAAAAGGTGAAAATATACCGGGTGTCTCATTCAAAAATCAAAAGTTTATATCACTTCCGGTGAGACCAAAAGTTGCACGAATCTGAGTCACTTGTCAAAAAATGCAGTTTTATGTCTCATACAGATCCTCCAAATTTTATTTCAATGTCTGCAAAACCAAAAAAATTGTAGGGGCGAGCCACTTCCCGTGGACACCTGGTATAAATTAGCAAATATTTGTAGAAATATTGTTTATAAGGACATTTTTATTACTCTATATTTCTACTTTATTGTACCCTGTTGTGTTGCTGTATCATAGAATAGTTATTTATGTACCAAGGACGAAAAAATGTCTATTACATTCGAGCCTGCAAATTGATAGCTGAGGCGCAGCCGAGGCTAGCAAGCAGGCGAGACAATAGACAGTATTTCGCCGAGGTGCATATTACATTTTTTCGTCGACCTCTACAAATTACCTACTAATTTCCGATTTTCGAATCGACAATCGACTGTTTTTTTAGGCAAGTATTTTTCGTCCGCAGACACTTTTCGTCCGCAAATACTTTTCGTCCGCAAACGCTTTTCGTCCGCTGTGGTCACTATGATACGGCATAGTGACCACAGCGGACGAAAAGCGTTTGCGGACGAAAAGTGTTTGCGGACGAAAAGTATTGGCCTTCAAAAATAGTCGATTTTTCGTCCGGTAATTAGTACGTAAAATGTCATTTTTTGTAGAGATCGACGAAAAAATATCTTGTCAGACTTAAATCAAACACAAGCACAGTATGATGACTTGTGAAAAAATAAATAAAAGGAAATACAACCCTATGCTGAAAAATCCACCGATAACACTATAGAATATTTGTAAAACCACCGAGTAAAATAGCATTCGTATCACCTTCGATTTGTACCGCCGACCATATGTCACGCTGGTCACGCAAAAAGTACACAGGCATGAAATCATGTAGGAAGTGACGTTCCGTGAAAAGACTCATTTCGAAAACCATATCCTCGCTGATTTCATATCGAGATAAATTCGTCAGTATTCATCATAGAACGTGTCAGAATTGATAGGAACAATTAACACAAAAAGCCCGCGTAAATCTCTATAGGTAATTCGGAATAATATAGGTTCTCACTAATTTGGCGCAAATGCATGGATAGAGAACGGTCCGTTAGATAGAACAATTTATGGTTACGTGAAAATGGGTAAACGATCGATGAACCTTCGAATCGAAAATTCCACGGGAATTGTGAATTGCCTCGGATTTAGGAACGTGTTGCAATTTTGTGATGGCAGTGATTAATTCAGAAAGGACCAATTATTGTCAGATGCAATTTCATCTTTTACGATTCATTCATTTCTGAAGACTCCTACATTCTCATGCAAATATAACATGTGAGTATTTGAGTAACTAAAATGTGTTTTGTCGCACTTCACGGAGATGTTTGCGGATGATCCGAAAATCATGAATAATTTAGTAAATATGGAATTATTATACTGAAGCAGCAACCCATACCCTCTTTGGACTATATGCAACGATTTTAAAGTAGTGTGACAGGTCCCACTTATACATGCCAAAAAAACCTTGTTTTAAAATCATTATTATTCATTATAATTGATAAGTATATTCAGTCCTCAGTCACACTTGTTGTCTAGATGAATATGGGTTACTGACTTCCAATTTGAATCAAATTTGCAAAATCCCACTTCGTGCGATGATATTTCCTAGTTTGAGATATCCCCGAATGCTAATCTCCAACAAATAAACAGTTATCTTGATTGTGTGCCCATACAGATATAGCCGGAATGGGGATTGTTCAGTCCGAGTTTCTGTGGCATAAATTGCAATAGACAAAATATTATGGCTAGAATTACCGACGAAAAGGGCTCCTTTGTGTGACCATCCTCGACATAAACAAATTATCCAATATTATAATGTATATTTCGACTCATACGAGACGTATGTTTATCGCCATTGGGGTATTTAATTCCAGATATATTGCCAACTATCTGATACTGATTTTCAAACTAAATTGGTAAAATCCACATGAGACTCAGGAAATTAGATTTTTGTTTATCATGGGTTTAGACATGGGTTTTCTCCTAAGTATTTTTCTTTTAAATGATGTATTCGTTTTCACCCTACTTAATGCATATTCATTTTGGTAATTCATTTTGGAAGTAAAGCAAGTTCTTCTCCTTTTTTTTATGAGTGAAAAATCGAAATCTCCAACCCCGAAAAACCCCACAAACCAATTTTGAATCGAATCTGATAATGATCACAAAACTCGTCCATCATCTTGGGCCGCCATCTTGAATACATAAATTTTAACAAAAAATTCATAATCTCTGATCCCGAAAACTCCCACACACCAATTTTGACAAACCTCGTCTGCCATACTGGAGCCGCCATCTTCAATTTATGAATTTTGATATGGAATTTGAAATCTACGACCTAAACAAACTCCATATACCGATTTTGAATCGAATCTGACCCTAACCACAAACCTTGTCCGCCATATTGGAGCCGCCATCTTTAATTTATCAATTTTGACAAGAAATTCATAGTCAATAACTCTGAAAACCGTTACATAGCAATTTTGAATCGAATCAGACAGTTATCACAAATCTCACCCGCTTTCTTGGAGCCGCTATTTTGTTTTTTTTTCTTTAACAGAAATGTCATATTGCATTGTTACCGGAACTATGAACACCTGCCAAAATTTCAAATCATTCGGACGTCTGAAAGTAGGTGAAAATCGCGTTCAAAGATTACGTTGTATGTAGCCAACTTTATGGTGGATACTTTATGAGTCCCTCGCAGAGTCTTACAATAATAATTCTTTTTCATATCAATTCATTTTTCCTGATGGCTCCTTTCTGTAGTATGAAAATACTAAGATAATGCCAAAATGCTTTATTGAGTGAAAGTTTTCATGGGAAATATTTCGCTTTGCTCCATCGTCCAGATATATCGATGTTACAGTTGAAGTAAACGATATAGTTTCCGAACTGTGACACTGCTATACCCAATTCGGGTAAAAGCAATCAGAGCCATCAGCCTCACGTCTTTCCTTCTGAAGACAATTGAAAGGAGGCGTCAGTCTATCAAGACAGGTGCATAAGAGAAAAGGTACTGGAGCAAAATCCGCTCAGCAAACTCTAGCACGAGAACCAGAGTGGCAGGGGCACGAACACTGCCCTCCATTCACTCGTTCATATATTCATTGACGTAAAAAAAGAATTTGACAACGATATAATAACACGTGTAATAAAATCTTGGGAGACGGCACTACATAAACGATCAAACATTTGACACAAATATGTCGAACATCGGGGAAAAAGGGGCCTAAGTTCTAAAGAAATTATTAAGTCTAGTTTCAAGAATCGAACTCCAAGTTTATTAGGGACGTATCACAAACAATGTAGATTAAAAAAAAAAAATTATAAAAAATAGTAGTAAGTAGTTGTAACGTTTGGGAATTGCAGTTTGAATAGAATAAAGGCCAAATGCTATTGTATACCGCCCGGTTGCAGGCCAGGGTATTTCCTAGAAATCAACCCAGCTCGATCTTTTAATTAGTTAATATCGTCAAAAATAACACTGATATGGAAATAGGTCATTCGTTGTAAGATGTATGCAAATTTTGTTATTTTGAAAGTGCAGAGGCAAGCTAAGAGCTGAGGGCATCGGATTAGCAATATAATGTTTTGGCAGTTTTTGTGATCGTTTCCGCCAAAAAAGATTAATTCACATTCAGTGTGAGTCCTATTTGTACGGGCGATCACCCACATGATGTCACTTAATGGGAAAAGTTATAGGTAAATAATTAGTAATGTAGAACACAAAAATAGGGTTTAGAATACTAAGATCGGTCAAGTAACGACATCTATTTTACAAGTTAAAATCAAAATGCAATGCCCATGACAGGTTTATGTCAAAAAATAACTCTCAAAGTGTTACAGCAGAAAAAATATTTCCATCATTTACATCTTTGACGTCTATAATTGCTTCTGAAGAGGCTTTCCAATTCTTCCAATCTCCCTGATGAGCTCGGCAAAGCGAATTGGGGATCAAATACGAGAGAAACGAACCTTGCTTCAATGAAATGAACGATTTTTGTGAGTGGTATTTTTGAATAACATTTTCCGTATTTAATTTATTTAATGATTTTCAATGAAAACTAGAGATAATAAAAAAAAATCTACTATCTGAATGAAAATGCGCATTTTCACTTTCAGATTTCTTCTTTTCAGTTAGAGTATTTTCATAATATCTATCAGATGTAGTTCAATATCCAGCGTGGCTTTAGCCGGGGAAGTTGTTGTTTTCTGTTAGATGCTACAAATAAATCACATTTTTCATTTTTCAATTTTCATGGAGAATGTTCCTCTTTTTACTATCATGGACTTCGTCCACTCGTAAGATTTCTATAGCAAAAAAGATTTGGCTATTGACAATTACCCGAATGTACCATTCCCGGAACACAATTGATCGAATTTACAATTGTCTGAATAGACAATTGGCCGAAGAAAAATTTCCCGAAATGAAATAACAATAATAAATTTATTTAAGCCCAATTTTATGAATTCATAACCAATTTATTCGACATGTATTAAATTTCCACTCAGATTTCTACGTAAGGTTAGTTCGTTCTGGTTAGATCAGAAAATTACCACCATTCATGTAATTACTGTTTGGTATTGGGATTGTTATACATCCATTTTCAATCTGAAACCATCAATGGATTCGTCGTGGAAATTAGAATCTAACGAATGCAACTGTAACAGATATTGTCCTTTGAAAAAAATCCTTTCTTGAGAAATAGTGGTACTGAAACTTCAAACCACCATAGGTACTCAACTAGGTGAAAAGAAGTGTATGCAATATTTTTTACCTCTCATTCATGTTCATCACATTGACTGAAGTGCGTCCCGGGCACTCTAGATGCAAAAATTAAAATCCTTCTGAAATATCGGGTTTGTAAATATTTGGTCTCGAAACTATGTGACAGAATCGTCCCTAGAAACCAATAGTAATAATATACAGGGTTTTCCATTTCAAATTTCCAAGTTGGAGTTGTTTCCGGTGGAACCGAAAGTGATAGGGCAGTACGAAATATTGAATAAATTTCCAATTCTTGAATCCAATACTCTTGCCGAGTTCAAATATCATACTCTTGGAAGTCTGACAACCACGTTGACACCCAGTATATAAACTGCAAATACAACTAAGTATTTCTGTCCAATAGATAACAACGTCTAAAGTAATCGAAAGAAGTCGTTGGAAATATCATCATTCTAACTTTCACTGGAATTCCTTTCAGGACCGCCCATGCGATGCTCTCGAAGACAATTTGCGTTAAAACGGATCTGGGGTTTCAAAATTAATTACTTCCAAAGTTGCCATTAAATGTTATTTCAATTTTAATTTTGGGGGTTATATCCTTACGGTCTTTCTGATGAAAGCGGTTTTCATAATCTTTCAAGGAGCTAAGGGTTGGATACATTTTAATTTCGTTATCTGCCAAAACGTAAATATATAATTAGCCAAGAGTTAGTGTACAAAGAAAATGGAATTTACCAAACAGAACAAGGAGAATTACGGTACTAAAAGTCAACACAAGTAAATGAAATGGAGCTTGAAGTATGCACGATATATACAGTAACTAATGAAGTGGGTAATGAATTCATTATATCTGAAAATGAGGATATTCTGGAAGAATCCTCAGATAGGTCGATTATTTTTTTGATGGGTCAATTTTTGAATCCCAATCAAAATATATAGGATATGTGTATTGGGGTAATGATGGAATGAAATGAAAAAGTTTTCAATGGGACATCCAGTAAATTTTTCTAGTAATATCTGATTTCATGGAATTATGCCAAACGGCCGCGAAGATATGAGACTTTTGACCTTTCGAATCTTGTGTGGTCACAGTTATGCACATTAGAAATTGATGATTTTTTCCCATATGTCTGCAGCAGATTTGATGAAATATCATCAAACCTGGCATCACTGGATACGTAATGACGATTCTTAACCAAATGTCCAAATATGACATTGATCCCAAACCTACACTCGAATGTGGATAACCCGATATTTTTTGAACTATACAAAATATACGAGTTATTAAATTTTCTGTTTGTTAGGTAACTAGTGAGCAGTTTCAATGGTACACCTCTAAAACCTATATTTGCCAATACTAGCAGTTATTTATGGTGACAATGTATCAAAATTCAACAACAAAACAATAAAGTAGTGAAGTTTCTATGTCCATGGCTCAACATATTTTTTTTTTTGGGAAGAGGGATAATCCCCCATTGTGCTGCCTTGGTTCGACGAAATCCATATTGATTATTTGATGACATTATTTGTAAAACTTTCAATTTGCTCTGAAGCATTTTTTGGGAAATGAAAAAATTATTAACAGCTTAGTAAAGCTGTTTTCGCAAAATTCAGTGATTAATAAATGTTGCTTAAAGTTTATAGTAGTGGAATTTAGAACTTTGCAGCCTGAAATATTTACAGCATTGTTAAAAAAAATTAATAATATATATTGCAAATAACCAGTTTTGCAAATAAATATCCAGTATGAAAAAAAAATTGTTTGTCTATGAAGTCGATTCACGAACGATGATTTTACATGACTCCTAAGGAAATACTTATTGATGAAAAATTGCATACTTTTATGAATTGAATTGAATTATTATCACTGAATTATCATTATTTTGTATAATACAAAGAAGGAGTTCTTTGGAAATTACAATTTTTTCGATGAATTACGATGAAATTGAAATCATGAATCAAATTCATGAAACTGATGCTTTTGAAAAGCCCGCCAGAACCTGCTTGATATAATAATATATTCCTTTGCACTGCGATAACTTTTCATTAAAACAAAAATACTCTTATTTTCTCGCACGGTGGTTGATCGGTTCAACTTGCCATTTCAGCCACATTGTTATAACATGTGTGAGGTCAAATATTAATGTTAAATCTTACATTAATAGCTACGCACGATATTTTGTTTCATTGAATACTAAATAAAAGCATTTGACTTTTTATACGATCATTTATATGAGTCATAATAATTTTTTTATCAATATTGTACCATAACCTCTTATTACCGCACTTGCCGACCGATGTTCCTTTGTTTAATAACCAAGCAACAAATATATGAGATTATATCGCTAATCAAATTCTTAAAATGCAAGAATTAATTACCTTTTTTGCTGCAATTGTTGTTGTAATAAACAATAGAAAGCACATTAACTTTTCACTTCACTTAACAGCTGACAAAACAGTTCACGTGTAGGTTGTGTGCAGCCGCTGTCTCTCTTCTACTCGGACGCATCGGCCGATGGAGTGGAAGAGAGATAGATGCGAAAATTCGTTATGCTCGTGGTTCCTCGTGCTCGAATTTCGGCTCGCACTTGGAACATTCCTCTCGCATTTATTCTAACCTTGTTACAGACTATACTATTCCAATACCCTATGGCATACTTTATGGCAGGCACATTATATGCCAATGTTGATAATTGTAATATATAGGATGGGTGGAATATATCACGTTAAATTATCTACAATTTGTACAGACCTACGTGCATACATTTCTTGGTCTTCCAACCCCTTCGATAGTGCAATAATATATTATCAGGTTTTCTTAGTTAATCTATGTCAGTTGAAATATTCAAAGGGAAATATGCAGACGAAAACACGATGCCAGAAGATCCTCTCTAAAAATGAACAGGTGAATAATATTACGAATGAATAATTCATTGCGAATACGAGAATATTTCTCGGCTTTACTTTCAATTAACAGAAATTGCCGAAAAAATAACGGCACGGCACGTCTTTCATTAAATAGAATAATAAATTAACTCCAAAACATCTCGCGAAGGAGGGAAATTCATCTTCATTCCAGGAAGAATACAAGGAGAAGGTCCAAGACAAATATTTATGTTTGCTAATAACTGAAGCTCGAAGAGTTTCAACGGAAGCGGAAATCTAATCATTGTTGAGTGTGAAGGATTAGCCTTAAGCCGTGTTCATTTATAAGCGGGCGGTGAACTTTATATAGGAACACCGATTTACTGTTATTGAGAGAGCGCATACCATATTTTCAGTCTGCATTGGACGAGAACATCATACGCGAGGTGGTTTCCACTTGACATTTTCAT
Source organism: Chrysolina haemoptera (assembly GCA_958298965.1). Lineage (NCBI taxonomy): Eukaryota > Metazoa > Arthropoda > Insecta > Coleoptera > Chrysomelidae > Chrysolina > Chrysolina haemoptera. The sequence continues at coordinate 26,240,000 of OY282589.1, forward strand.
TATTGAAAACGTGCTCAAAGAATATAAAATAAATAAAAATATGGATTATATACCAAAAGATGGTAATACAAAATTTCCGGTCATTTGTACCAAGTATGGCGACTCTTCGTGGCCCTAATTACCTAATGATGAAAAGAAAAATGATGGTCATAGCGCTGGTACTGGCGGCCCAATCTCGTGGACGTTAATTGAACGTGTCGGATTAATTAGGAAAGTCGAACGATTTGTTACACAAAAATTCTTGTATTTTTCGAAAGGCGATGAAAAAAGAAGTAAGCGGTAGCGTAATACCTCTCCGGTGTGGCTTACAGCCCGCCATACCGACGAGAAAATATTAATTAAATATAAAAAATTCTATCATTTCTATCAGGCTAATTTGTGCACAGATAATCATCGTCGAGTAGCCATTTACAAAAATAACCATGTCATACTTTTCCGACGATTCCAAATTGCCGCCATACCACAGCAAAGAAGTATTTTTTTTTTGCAAAACGATTTGTACAACCCTATGAATTTTTTTACCAGTTCTTTGTATAATTATAAATAAAAGTCTGATAATGCCATACCTGTGGGAGGTGGCCAACGTGTACAATATTTTTTCAAAATTGTTAAATTTTATGCGTATTTTGAACGATTTGTACCAGTATGGCACTAACATAAATACGAAATTTCAAACATATATGTGGCGGCAGTTTTGTTTTATAACCAGATGTTTTGTTGTATAACATTCTACGGCTACCACCGCTCGAACGATTCCTCGAGCCCTGTGGTCACAGTGTAGGCTAATTTTTCAACAACAAAAATAATTATACAAAGAAATAATTAAAATTACCTATATTAGGCTTACTGTAATCCGTACGTTCCTGTCTTGTACCTTTTGTAGCTAGAAGACCTTCCTCAAAATGATTTTTTCGAGTATGGCACCACTTTCGCACTTTACCAAAAGTATGGTATAACTTTCCCAACTAGAAAGAATTAAAAAAGTCAGCTATCTGAATGAAAATGCAAATTTTCACTTTCAGATTTTTTCTTACCTTTTCAGTTAGTCTTTTCACAATATCTATCAGATGTAGTTCAATGTCCAGCGTGGCTTGTGCCGGGGAAGTAGTTGTTTTCTGTTAGATATTACAAATGAGTCACATTTTTCATTTTTCAATTTTCATGGAGAATGTTCCCCTTTCCCAACTAATTTTGAAGTTTCGAAAATTTGAAATTCCATACTGTAACAATTCGATTTACTTTTTGGCTCTGATGTGAAGTCTTCCGCCCCATGGTTACAGTATGGGATAATATATTTTATGTAGATTTGTATCCAAACGAACCGAATACAACGACACCAAACTGTAAAATAGTTATTTATGCAACAAGTGCAAAAAGTACGTGTTTATTGCACTCGCCGTTAGGCTGAGTTGGACAAGACGCTGAGTGCAATAAACAATTTTTGCACGAGTTGCATACAAGGTTTTTTCTACGTTCATGCAAAAAGCAAAAAATGATTTATCAAGGTACGGCACTAGGTGTTGGAAAACGAAAAGCGCAACTTAAATAATTGATTATTACTATCGATTCGCATTGAAACAGATCATTATCATCTATTTTCCATTAATAATACTCATTTTAAAACTTTCAATTTTGTAATTGTCAGATATAATTTTTGACTGACGTTTCTATAAACACAGTAGCATTATAAAAATCAAAATCATAGTATCCGTGAGCGCGTATGTTATCACGAGGTGTGGTCATAGTACAGACAGTTTGCTATATTCAGGTAGACGGTTTAGAACAAAGTGGATCAGTTTTGATTATGGAGTTTTTCTCGGGAAGGCATTGGTTTAGCTCCGGCTGCTAACATTAATACGAAATAATATAAAATATGTAACTGTTTAAAACGTATTGACATTCTCACAGAATATCTGCTAAATATGTAGTGGGTTTGAACATTTATGTTTGTCATGATGACAGCACGTTGAAGTTGAATGACAGATGAGTGCAATAAAAACTTTATTGCACTAGTGCAATAAAGAACTTCTTTTTCCACTAAATATAGTTCACTAAAGTTTTGCTTTTTGCATGAATATAGAAAAAATTATTTTACGTATTGTACAGTCATATTATGAAAACGTGTCGAATAAATAAGTTTTTCAGGTATGGCACCACTTTTTCTCCCTACTAGAATAATTAGTATGGTATATATAATTACGGTCCCATTGTTTCCTATACTTTCCAAAAATCCAAATGCCATACTGGTACAAATCGTTTTGCAAAAAAAATTACTTCTTTGCGGTGGCATGGCGGCAATGTGGAATCGTTGGAAAAGTATTTCATGGTTATTTTCGTAAATGGCTACTCGACGATGATTAGTTGTGCACAAATTGGCCTGGTAATTAATGTTTTCTCGTCGGTATGGCGGGCTGTAAGCCACACCGGAGAAGTATGGCATTACGCTACCGCCTACTTCTTTTTTCATCGCCTTTCGAAAAATACAAGAATTTTTGTGTAACAAATCGTTCGACTTTTCTAATTAATCCGACACGTTCAATTAACGTCCACGAGATTGGGCCGCCATTCTTTTCATCATTACGTAATTAGAGCCCTGAAGGGTCGCCATGCTTGGTACAAATGACCGGAAATTTTGTGTTACCTCTCTTGGTCTATTACCAATCGTAATGAATTTTCGAATTATTGTAACAGGATTCTATTACCTACCTCATTGTATCAGGAATGTGCCAGTTTAAAGCAGATCTGCAACTAGCTACCCACTAAACAATATCAAATTGCTGCAAATTTTCAGCAAAATTTGTTTTGCGAGTGTAAACTTTTCAGTTAATTGCCAGCAAGTTTTCTCATAGATAGCATCTACCCCCTCTTAAACTTACAAAAGTAAACTTGTATTTTGCGAGTTAACAGACAATTTAATGTGAGATATAACTGAAGTTACCAGGAAGTTCTTACTTGAAAACTTCTACAAAAAAGTTACTGAAAATATCATGTGAATTCATTGAGAATTGCTGTGAGAGCTGAGAATGCGCTTACAACAATATTGATTTATATGACACTAAGGTAAAACACGATTAAATTTCCACAGATTTATTATCTTCGCGACATGTTTCGATCCACAATATCTTTCTCAAGCGAATGCAGCACACTCTGTACTACACCTTTTATAATAGTTACTGTAAGTTAAAATAAGAGATACTTGACAGGAACTATAGATTTGCAATTCAAGAGTAATAACTATTTGAAAATGAATTCAATATTATTTCCTCATATAACTCATAACTATATTAACACGGCGCAGCGGAAATTGAATGAAAACGGAGTTTAACAAATCGAAAGGACTTGATGTACATGGAAATATTGAAAATTTCCGAATCTTTCTAGAAGAAATTCGAGTATACATAACTGCAACTGAAACTAACAAAAAGTCGAGAGGAGTTCAAGTTGCTAGACTGAAGAACCTACTGGGATCTGATGTCTTGAAATTTCACAAACCTATGTCCAAAGTCCCGGAAGAGAATGAAATAATTTCGTCGCTATTGGAAGTAATAGAAAGGTAATTTTTACCAAAGAAAAATTAAATTATGAAACTTTTTACCCGTAAACAACAACTGAATGATCCGTTTGACCAATTTTTGGCAGACTTGAGGTTTCTTGTCAAACAATGTGAATTCGATTCCTAGAAAGTATTGAAATAACAAATTGTCCTTGGTGTGAATTCCAAATCCGTTCGAGAACGATTACTACGAGATGACGTATCATTGATTAAAACTATAAAGCACTGTAAGTCTGCTAACATGAAGTTGATTCTGGCGGATGCAAAGCCATCATCAAGCGTTGTCAGAGCTGATCAGGTAAAAAGCTCCTATACAAATGAAGACAACAGAAATGTAGGATGGTCTAGGTCTTCGAAAATGTTCAACTGTTGTAGGTGTTCCACCATTCAAATCAAAAAAATTATTTGAGCTATGTAATTCAAATAAAATTTCAATTGAGTTTTTGTAAAAAAACCTTGCCAATAATCTAAAAGATATAATTGAATGGCCGTAGGGGGCATTCGTTATTTTCTGTTGCAGACTCGTCGACGTATATAGGTACCTATTCTGTAAGTTAAAGCGGGTGACTGGATTATAATTTTAATCCATTTTGCCTTATTGGTTTATATAAAAAAAAAAATTCTCATAAATATACTGTTTTATACCAACACCAAACTATTTTCAAAACTTTGACACATATTCTACCATGATATTTAAAAACTTGTCGAGCGGTTTGTGGTGAATTCAATGGCATTTTGGCATTCAATTTTGCTTTTTTCTGTTGAATCACCCGGTGGATACAGATTCAGAATTGGTCCTCCAGAGAAATCGTATTCATTTCGAAATGGATCTTATACAAGCGTCAGACTTTTGTTTGGGATACTATGGCAAAAAAAAAGGTCATTGCGTAAAATATAATGAAATAGATATATCCACTTTCATCTTAAACGCCCCACATCTCGATAATTAGGCACAGAATCATGGCTTATGAAATTATGATCAAATATACTGAAACAGAAGACAATTATCCATATAGGAGAAGTGCGGGGTCCTTTACGATGTTTTGGCAAACTATAACTCTAAAAAACAGATGAAAAGTGGTTATGTAAGGAACTAGTCAACTAGCACTGGTCTCCTCTACTTTTGTATAGTATTTCTCCACCTATACGCCTACGTGGGGCCCATAACCGATAAAAAGACGACAAAAGGCGTGTTGAAGAAACTAGATGAACAAAGAATGGGTAAATGTAGTTCAGATCTGACAACTTTGTTAGGGAAAAACAGGAGTACGCTTTAATTACTCGAACTCTCGAACAACGGCCTCATTAGAGGGTCTTCAGATTACAAGTGCGCGATTACGTTACTCTGTAGAATACATAAAGAGTTGAAGAATAAAGGACCAAATTAAAATCTCACACTTCGATAACTCGCAATCCCGGATCAGTCCCGGACTGAGATCGAGGCTCAGAAATTTTGAGTGGTTACTTAGAAAACGACTAGAGGCGTAATCTGAGGTGGTGAATGGCCTCACCATTACCTGATGAGATTGTCGTGAAACATATTTATTGAATATTTGAATGAATTTTTTGTATGTTTACCCGTCTGGTCAATACCTTTTATTTTGCTATTTCCTCACTTCAAAAAGTTAAGAACAGAATAGACCGGACGACAAAAAGAGTACTAATGGTTTAGAAAAGTTAGTTGATCCACATATCCCTGAAGTAAGAAAGTCAGTCTGTAAATTCAATATATTTTTTGCAACAGCAATCGGCAACCATACAGAAACGAAGTTACCGCTTGAATTCTTAACTATGATGTTACGTTGATGGAATTCAGAAACAACCATCGCACCAATCATCAGTGTACTGGAAACATTGATGGATTTTTTGAAAGCATCCATTACACAGACTGGTGAAACACCCTCCTTGTCTTTGATTTTTCCAGATATTTCTGTGAATAATGGAATATTGCATATTCTTCCTAAGAGTCTCTCTATGACACATCATTTTATTTTCTCATTTCGAGAACAAAGATTCTCCTGAAATACTTCAAATTATCGAAATAATGCTACACTAGCAAAATTTCAATTGAAACATTATTCTGATCATGAACACGTGCAAAAAAGTACACAAAAACTGTACTATGAGCACGACGTTTCAATCGGTTCTGTATCTTGATCATTATCAAGTGTGTACGGACCACCAGAATGAATGAAAGAAACTTTATAGGTCTTGAGGTAATTAACAGGACTAAGTATCTGTAATGGGTACAGGCCCTTACCGTTGGCATTCTTCTAGAATCGTCCTGTTATTGAATAACACTATCCATAAATTCTTTATTTCTACGCTCGGTTAACAGAACTGAAAGCGTTATTGGCTTGGATGTATAGAGACTCTTTTAATTCATGTTTAAACCAGTGTTCTTCCTTGTCTAAGACGTTGACATATTTCCGCATCTTCTGCGACTCCAGACTTGCCTTGTTTCAGAACGCCTACCAGTCTTTTTGAAAGTTTTAGACAATGTAAATCTATTACTTTTAATGCAGACTTTTATTGTCTGGGACGTTTCTATGAGCAGGACGTTTCAATAAGTTAATAAGTATCTACGATCTATGTACACACTTGATAACGATATTGCAGAAAACTGCTTAATATCAAACCCATATAATTCAACGGTCGTAGAGGGCAATAGTTGTTCTCTGTTGGATACTTGCCGAAGAATTACCTAATGCATAGAATCTCTTTCGAAAGATTGTACACATCATACTATCCATTTTCCATTATTCATGAACATTATAAAATTTTGACCTCAAATTCGGAATTTTATTATTTTCCGAATTCAAAAACGAAATTTCATCGAATTCCAACATCAAATTCGGAATTTTATCAAATTCCGAATATATACTCAAAATTTCATAAATTTAAAGTCAAAATTTACTGGCAATTTTATAAAATTCCGACTTGTCACTCGGAGTTCTGTGAAATTCCGTTTTCAAATTCGGGAAATTAGTGAAAAACATTATTGAGAAATTATATGGCCTTCTACTCTTTCGTCATGAACAACACATATGATTGATATAAATACTTAGAATGAGAGAACTAAATAAAGTGAAATGACGGAAGATCAACCAAATGAAATTATGTTCAATTCAATTTCCAAGCAATTTGGTTAACTCTGTGGTTTCCTTGGCGATTTTGTCCCCACATATAAATGTTTTCTCGGGAACACTTCAAGCAATTCTGAAAGCTAATGGTATGGGACGGTTCAGCTCGAATAGTAACTTATAACGAGCTTAGAACCATCAGAAAACAACTGATGGAGTTGGTGAGAAGACGACTGTTCAAGAAAAATAATGAAAGTTTTTCTGTTTCGATTTGATTATCATTCCGTAACCATAATAGGTGAAATGAGTTTACTCAGAAACAAAATAGGTCTACGTTATAACGCTCTATTTATCTGCGACAACTTCTCCCACTGCTTGATTTGACCCATTTCCTCAGCATCAGTTCAAAACACATCAATGATATTCTGATATGCTTTCTGGGGAATACTTTGAAGACAAGTGAATATCAATTGTCTTTGGCAAATAGTAACGTAATGGCATCTTCCTCCCAAACAAAAAAAAATTGACAACTCAGTGCTCATCGTAAATAATCAGGAATCATCCAGGAGTTCATCATAACTATAGTAACATTTATTCAGCAGCAGTTGCTTTACTTTGCCATGAAACACTCTATCAGAAGTGATTCTGGTAATTTATTATACAGATTGATCGCATTATATAAAGGGGACTTTTTATATTTGGTTGTCCTGTGACTTGGGATGCGCAAAAGGTCACCATGGCGCGTATTGTAACTGTGTGCCATTGCATTTTATCTACATCTACAGTCAAATAGCGGAAACTTAATTTGGATCGAACCCTAGACCAAAGACAGATGATCATCTGCGACATTGACAGGCCGACAACTGTTTAGTTATACTGGCCAACCTAAGGTTCCATAAAGTTTCTAGTGCGTTAGGAGGAACGCAAAGACAGTATAAAGGTGATACAGATATAGGTGAAGAGAAAGAGTTTTCGCGTTAATTCACAAGAGGTCCACCATCCACCGACAGCTGTTTCGTGGTCTACCACTCGTCAGGGAGGCTTTATGGAGTCTCTTGGAATTAAATCGAATACACTGAAATAGTTGTGCACTAACACAAAGAAGAATAAGGTGAATTCATTACTGCAACCCCATGCTATGATATTGAGCGATATATGTGAATATACCATAGCAAAATAAATTTCTAGTAGACCTACTGTATTCATGCATGCTTTCATTTGCCTGGAAGTAACGAAAAGCCTTGTTCAGTTTGCTGCAGACATCTTTTATTTGTTGATCTCATGATAAGCTTTCATCCAAATGGGTTCCTAAAAATGTAACTTCACTACTAATCTTCAATTCGTCAATCACTTGTAGATCATCAGAAACATTTTTTTTCCTATTATAGGAATTTACTATAACTGTTTTAGTGGAGTTTAATATTAATCTGTTTCGTTGACACCAGGACCAGTACATCAATATTCCCCCCTGTAACTGTGATAGTGGTATCATCTGCAAACATAGTAAGGTGACAATCTTCCAGATATTCTGATAATTCATTTGCATATAAAAAAGCAGTGGTCCAAGAACTGACCCCTGTGGCACTTCTAACTTTACGTCATTGCACCCCGATCTGAAATTTTCAGTCATGGTGCGCCCTTCCAGGTAAGATTTAATCCATTCTAACAAGTTAATTGGGAAACTGAGAAATTCACACTGTGTCGAACGCTTTTGTTGAGACAAAAAATAAGGATATTACAAAGTTATTAGAATTCACCTCGTCATAAATATGATCCAGTAAGTGATATGTTGAAGTTTCAATCAATTTACTTTTTCTAAATCCATGTTGGTCTTTGCATAGTATATTATTTTCCTCCAAATAGTTGGTTTGGGACTATTTTTTCAAATAACTTTGCCAGTGAGCAGAGCAAAGAGATTTGCCTATAATTGTCTACATCAGAACGGTCTTCTTTTTTGAAAAGAGGTATTATTAATGCCTTTTTGAATTCTTTGGGAATTATCCTTGTAGACTGACTTGATAGATAAATGAGTCAGAGGGGTATTTATTACATCAATAACTTTTTTTATTTTTTCTATTGACTACTCATCCACTCCAGTAGACTTTTGATTTTTTAATATTTTTAGTGTGCCTAGCACTTCCGGTTCATTTATAGAATCATTTTGGAAAGGATGAATTATATTGTGATTCCTTGAGACTGTACAAGGCAGTGAAATGTTTTGCCCAAAATTATTTTGAGATGCGAATTTGGCAGCATTTGAGAAATTGTAAGCAAACAATTCTGCTATTTCCTTCACTGGTTCGTAAAGCAATGATATCGAATTTAAGATATCTGACAGAATTTTCGATGGTATTGAAGACGAGTTGTATTCATTTGGATCATATCACGAACGAGTCAAGAAAGCTTCATTGTCGTGACCATAAATTATTTCATATGTTATACCAGGTAAGAAGAAATATTCGCCAGTATTGTTTGAATTCGTGCTTGCCCATGACGACGTGGTCTTATCGGCTCGAAGGAACTTTGTACCATCAAAGGCACACCGCTTTTGATTAGTGCTTATATCGCAGGTGATTAGAGTTTCAAGTCGTGAGTGGAATTATCGATAAGGTAAAACCCTGTGAACAATATACACGATAATACTTCATGTGAACTCAAACTGTGATGGGGTGTGAAAGAAAGGCTTATTGTCATAGCCGTTTCAGTTTGACGGGTGAACAGTAACAGTTATTACACTACTCATTTGTTCACAGCAAATTAAATTTTGCTAGTGTCATATGGAACCCATATTATAACATACGTAAAGTAAGATTAGAAAGGCTTCAGAATAGATTTGTGAGATTCCTCCATTTCAAAATGACTAAATATACAGTGCCCGTCTAAAGTAAGTTCCCCCCAACCAATTTTTGAACCAACTGGTATATCGCAACGAAATTTGGAAGTCTTGAATAGGAGATAAAAACCCATATTCTCATGAAAAAATCACAGCTAAAAGTTTCGAAATGGCAGCTGAGCGCCATCTTCAAGATTTTTTTTTAAATAGAACACCCGGTATATCATTGCATGATCGGTTAGGGACGATCATAAGGAATACAACAACACTAAGTTTGAAGCCTATTATTTTCTCCATAAGCCGAATGAGTAGTAGAGAGAATATATTGACCCGCCAGAAAAAGGTTCTCTCTTCCACTCATTCGGCTTATGGAGAAAACAACAGGTAATATCCCCATAGTCTTTGAAGATAATAACATCAAACTTGATGTTGTTGGATTCCTTATGATCGTCCCTAACCGATCCTGCAATGATATACCGGGTGTTCTATTTATTATTTATTTATTTGAAACTTTTAGCTGGATTTTTTTCATGAAAAAGTAGGTTTTTATCTCCTATTTGAGTCTTCCAAATTTCGTTGCGATATACCAGGTGGTTCAAAAATTAGTAGGGGTGGACGGACTTTGGACGGGTACTGTATATGTAACTAGAGGTATTAGTAAATTTCGTACCCACTATAAGATACAACTTCTCGAACAACAAAGAATTATCAGTGATTTACTTATCATGTTCCTCAAAGGTATACTATGAATAGACAATCATTAGCGTGCCCCAATTGTTGAATAAATGAACAAATAAATAAATAAATAAATAAATAAATAAATAAATAAATAAATAAATAAATAAATAAATAAATAAATAAATAAATAAATAAATAAATAAATAAATAAATAAATAAATAAATAAATAAATAAATAAATAAATAAATAAATAAATAAATAAATAAATAAATAAATAAATAAATAAATAAATTCTATGTAAGAATGAAGCTGCTCTAAGTAACGAGTCTCTGCATTTGACTCTTGACAACTAAAACGAATATAACCAATGGTGAGGTAATTCTGATAATACAAAAAAATTATGGTTCACTGCCGACCCTTTATACACAATTATACAGAGTGTTCACATCAGAAGTGGGATTTTCTAAGAGTATACTGTGGAAAGTTGAAAATGTTTGTTTTTCGAGTATTGGCAACCGCAAAAGGTCATACCCGAAGATGGACAAAAGAACAGGAGAGAAAGAAGTTGCACTGCGGATAATATAGGGCAAGGAGGTGGTACGGAGAATGATTTTGATTACCATAATATCATTGCAGATTTGCTAGACATAGTTGATAATTTCAGGCGAGAAAATAGGTCCAACATGGGCATGAGTATTGAAACGTAGATTTAAATGAATGGGTAATTTTAGACGTCCCACTTGAGTATGTCTGTTGAGACAAAGATTAAAATTATTTAAATGTGATGTTTTAGATTGACCTGGGATTAATATCGGTATATTATGATTGAAAGGAATTGAACATTTGTTATGAATTGTTATTCTCTGAAAAATTATTGAAGGGGCATGATATACGATTTGACTATGTTGAATAGCGTAAATTATTCATGTAAACGTTTCCAAATCGTATATCTGTAATGTCCAAACGGTCTAACGCTCGAGACATAATGAGTAATGAAGTAATGAAAATATTATGATGTATACCTAATGAACGAGTTGTTTCCCCCTCGCTTTACATCCAAACAAAATCAGAATATTTATCAGTACACTTTGACAAGTTATCACTCATAAAGAAAATTAACCATTTCTGCTGATTGGATGTAGTGGATTTGATTGTAGGTGATAATAATAATAATGATAATATGTTTATTTGAAAAATAATAGTATCCATAATTACATTAAGCAAATATGAAGATGAAAATAAGTATGTGTGTACATTATATGGCTTCGATTTGTGTTTTCATTTCAAGAATTGCGTCATTTGTATTATTTATTCGATTACATCATTCATCCGAGATGAATACTAGTAAGACATGTTCTAGTTCTGAAAAAAAGAGAATCCAATTGTACAGAGGTAGAGAAAACAATTTAACTAAAGATTGTAAAGAATTTGATATTATAGTTTTGGTTGAATTATATCAATCCCTAGTTACAAGGAACCGATTTTCCATTTTAATTTATCGGATGTATTGTGGATTGCAAAAGATCAGACAAAATATCCATTAAGAGAAAAAAAGAAGTATGGATACGAATCGTTGATTGTATGTATATTCATACCGTTCCCAAAAACTGGTTGGTATGCACCAGTTGCCTAATACCTCAATAGTAATTGCTTCATAAGCTCAACCTCATCTTCAAACAATATTTGGATCGATTCCATCACCAAATATTTAGAATAACTAAACTGTTGACAAAAATCGAGATCATCATTTCCAATGGAATTTTTTGTATTTCGAAAGGTTCTTGGCCTTTGAACTACTTGTTCTTCTGATAATGAATTTAACTATGTTTCAGATATTGTCTATATGTTCACCTACCAAATCTTATTTATCTACATCACCTTATATGTTAAAAATGTTAAAAATGTTTACTAAAACTTGGAAATATTCAAATTATTCGGCAGAATTTTCATCTGTCAGTTTTTGATTGATACTTTAATCAGTGGTGGAGCTCTGATTAAGATAATGGCAGATCAAATTCGAATTGATGTGACGTTAGAACTTGAGTGGCTTTTATGCAACCGATATTTCACGTTGACTAGCAATCATCATAAGTTAACGTGGCATTGAGTTTTTTTTTTAATGTGCCATCAAGTCATTGATCAGAGTTTCTGTGCAACCCAATCTGGCATATAATACTTGACGGAGTTTTATGCAACTGGCCCTATGAATATCAGAAGTCACTCCAACAGTTATGAGCTTAAAATCAAGGTAGGAGACCCAATAATGAAATATGATTCGAATCAAAAACGTACCTACAGTAAAAATACACAATCCAATATACCGATTACAAGAAGCATAAATCAAATCAGTGGTCAATATTCTATACTATAGGCAAATGTCCATTAGAACAGAATGTAGAATCGTAACAAGGTTTAGGGATTTCACACTAAACGAGGTAACAGATCCCATCTGCATACAAACGACAACATTTGAGTTTGAACCGTAACACTATCATATGATGGATATTCTCCGGCAAACATTTCCGGATTTTGTTCGAATTTATTTTATCACTAATGGTTTCTATCAGATCATCTACGACTTTTACCATAAATTAGGATCCACGAAGATTTTATCATTAACTTTGCCAGTCCAGTCCTGTTCGGGATACACAAAGCAGGGGTGGTGGATTACAAAGCATCCGCTGAAACTTCGTTCCTAGCTCGAAAGTACACAAAAAGTGGGTCGGGGATATCCCGACCGTTGTAGATTAAAAGTGTTTTTGTTATTCGCCCGTTTCTTTATCGTTAGAAGGTCAGGAGTGAACTCTGTAAATGAATGGTTTTCTTCCGTAAATGCTTTTTCACTCAAAAATATGAAATATATTAAAATGCAATCAGCTGATGTTGAGAAGGGATTCGGACTGGTCACAATAGAATACGAAGTATCAAACGGAACAGCTTTTGTTATGAGCTGTTCTGCTGTATCATCACGATAAATAAGAACTATTCACCCCTAAAAGGGAACTGCAGTTGATTTACTCGATTAATATATATATAGAAACTGCGGTATCAATAGTTTTTAGTAATTATTACTTTCTAGCTTATAAAATCCTATTTATTCGGATACTTAGACTTTGACCCCCACATGATGAATTCCTCCAGTATTAATAAAATTGATACTTCTGAACCAAAGAAAATATGACTTTGTATAACAGGAGTAATGGGGTCGACTCCAACAGCAGCAATAGAGGTCATTCTGGACCTCACTACTCTCCATATCATGGTGAGGAGAACTGTTTGGGAAGCAAACCTCAGGTTGGCTAAAGTCGGAGTCAAAGGAAAAGCACACGTTGTAAGGAGTTCAACCTCCACCGACTGTGCACATCTTGCCGATCTCCCAACTGACGAAATTACCAGGAAAATCAGTTTCGAGAAATTGTTTCGAACGGAACTAAACACCAAGCGAGAATGGAACATGGAATCCATTCGAGGAGTCTTTGGGCCTTGCACCAAATACTCGGTACCCATTGGCCAGTTTCACAGCATTTTTCAAGCGGAAATTCACGCCATAGAAAGGTGCATTCAGTTCAACCTCAACAGGAAATACCGGAACAAGGAAATCGTGATCCTATCCGATAGTCTAGCAGCCATCAAAGCATTGAGCTCTTCTAACATCAACTCGAAGATGGTTTGGGAATGCCTAGACCAACTTAATGATCTAGGAAGGAACAAGAAAGTGACCCTCTTCTGGGTGCCGGGCAAGTCGGAGTGGAGGGCAATGAGCAAGCAGACACCCTGGCACGAAAAGGCGGCATTGATCGGGCTGGAACCATTCTGCGGACTTGGAAAATCTTACTTCCGAGAAGAACTCAAAAAAGCTGAAGAAGCACTGAGAGCAAAATACTGGCTCAGACTTCCAGGGCTGAGGCAGGCCAAATATCTCGGCAATTTCAACCGTGCAAGATTGAAGATACTGATCAACCTCAGCAAAACTAGTCTAAAGACAATCACAGGATTTCTAACGAGGCATTGCAGACTCAAAGAACACCTAAGGAAGCTAGGCGGAGGAGGACAGCATAAAAGATTGAATATACTGGGATCAAACCAGCTGACTGAGCGAGAAATACCACGAGCAGACCCCCCAAAATCCGAAAATTCCTAAAAGAACTGAGGCTTGAAGGGCGTAAACAAGACCACCTTGTGTAGCAGAAGAAGATGGGGCACAATAGATCTAATCAGGTCGCAACGCATCAGTCACCATCCATACCTACCAATACAATGGCATTATACACCTGTCCTTCATGGGAGTGAAAGAGGTTAGATTACACCCTGTATATGTTGACATACATTTTTTTTTAATGGTCATGTATAGCTCTGAAATTTTACATACGCTTTCGCACATGAACGGGCGTAAATATCTAATTTATTCATGCTATTGGTCTATAATGTTGGTGATGAAGCATTATCGAATTAGCGGATTGAAAAAAGAAACGATACAACTCGCTGAAGCAGATGAAGAGAATTTTTGAACTAATTGAATTTCTCAGTAACGTAGTCCATTATTGAGCCAAGCAGCAAACCCTTGAATGCGAAAATTCAAAGGGAGAATGGAAATGCTGAACAGATACAATAACGGTAAAAAGTTATTTCAAAATTATTACGCTGGGAATAATGTTTAGTGATACAAAACCCCGTAATAACACCGGACTAATGCACCATCTCCCCGTCTCGTCGTAATTAATAACTAGGGGTATTTTGAAACTATTTCCCGTTTCAGCAGACACGAGGATGGTACGATGCGGACGGCAGACTCGTTTCACCTCTCACAATTAGCCCCAGTCGATAGCATGTTAATTAAGTAGAAAACTTTCGACTTCGCCGTGTCGTGGCTCGTAGCCATTGTTCAAATATGTCTTACTTGCTGATTTTATAACTCAATACTGGAAAACAATGCCGGTCCTCCGCAGTATATTGTTTAAATTTATGTATATTATATTGCTCCAAAGCATTCTACGGATAGCAAGATGAATAACCATTTATTTTACTAGTCAAACATTTCTGTAAGTAAATATTTACAACCCGGAATCGCGTTGTGGAATATATAATAAGCGGAATTCCAACAATGAAACTAAATAATTTCAAGGAAGAAACATTACCTGTTTAGTTCGCTAACAATTCACATATTGGTGCTTTCGAAATGAAAACAAACCGGAAATAAGGATGAAACTTCCGAGAATGAACGCGAGCAAGTTCGTGCTTTCTCCTAATATTCCATTGGAATGACTCCCAGAGAAATTATTATCAGCTATAGTCACTCAAAATGTTAGTTGAGCTGTATTTCATCAGGTGACTTTTAGTAAAAAATATGGTTAGTATTATTTCTTTAGACACAATTCTCTTCATCGAGGCAAAAATTTCACGGAAAAAATCGTTTTGTTGATTCGAATATATATGACAATTGAAACTAAATATCCCAATTATTTCATTGGTAGCTGACCATACTGTATATATATACCATATTTTATCATATATATTCGAATTTTTGAGGACAATGAGAAGCGCCAACTCATTTCATTAATGTCTGTAGAACTAGATATTACTTCAACTTGGCATTGGCAATTATTTGCATTGACCCAGTATTAGCCCGCAACGGTCACTTCGTCTACAAAATTTCTACAGGAGTTATCTCGTGATGAGGGTTCGTGATAATAGTATTGACGCAAATGGAGTTTAGCCTCAACCATATATCGCAAAGAGGGGTTGCTACCCCTCAACTACTTTGCGAACTTGCTAGAGATGGTAACACTCCATTTGGGTTTGTCAACAAACCCAGGGCCTCCACCATATATCGCATACGGCGCATGTGGCCTCCACCATATGTCACATACGGTGCATATGGCATATGGTCGCAAAGGGGGGGCATCATTAACTAAAAAGCGAATTTGGAGTTGTTAGTAGAGATGGTTACGTTACGTAAATTTGATATGGGTTGATCTTCCTAGTGAAACTTGAAGATAACAATAATTAACTGGAATTAATTTAGTAGCTAACAGTTATGGCATGTTGTATACAGAATTTAAAAAAATTGTGATTGGGAATAAAATAATGTCCAACCCTAAAACCACGACCAAACTTCAGCACTACTGAATTCCTTCAGGGACGATTCAAGTAAGGCTCAAGCCTGCCAAGTCCTTATCCATACTGGCTGCGAGCTTCAATTAATGAGTTAATTACTTATAAGAACATATATGACTAACCTACGGCCAACGTCTTGTCAACCATCTACGAGTGATGACCTTCCTATTGTTGAAAATGTCTCTATTTATGTACTGAACTAATAATATTGCTAGGCCAGCTCAAACTTTTTGACAAAAAAAAGGAAATCTAAGGGGGGCATATTTTGACACGCCCACAAATATAATGGATTCCTGTAGATACTCGATAACAAGATATATCACTGGAAGAAAAGTTATATACAGAATTAGAAATAATGATAATTTTAAGAACGTGCATGAATATCTTATACCCTGAAATCAGGACCTACCTCTACAAGGCTAACTTCCTTCATAGACGACTTTAGCAAGAACCGAAAGAGTCCTTGCCACATTGGCTATCAACTTTATTGAATGAATGAATTACTTATAAGAACAACAATGACCAATACCTAGTCAAGCAAAAATTACCTATGACTAACGATTTTTTGGACCATTCACTGTCATCGTCTTTATATGCATCTTCCATATTGAATATATTGAATTTTTATACCAACACCATAACGCTATCTTTTTGAGCATCGACAGGTGTTTTGATAACCAAGTGATCATCTTCTGGTGGAAAATGTAATCCCTCATATATTAGATATATAGTCAAATGTATGGAACCGCCCTTTTTTCTCAGTCAATATGAGAGTTATCAAAAAAAAGTTAGATGTATAAGTTGTATGGTTTTACTCGACCTCTTCAGCGGTATAAGTTTCATTTATATAAAGTGTCCCAAAAAAGCGCAGCGACTTAGAAGTAATTTTTTTAAATAGGACACCTAGTATATCATTGCATGATCGGTTAGGAATGATCGTGAGAAATCTAACTATGCGTAGATATCGCCTATTATTTCATTCATAGGTTCAATGAGTGTGAGAGGGAATTTATTGACCCGCCAGAAAAAGTTTCTCTCTCCTACTCATTGGGCTTATGGATATCTATGGCGATATCTCTGTAGTCTTTGGAGATAACAGCATCATACTTCATATCTTTGGATTTCTCATGATCATCTTTAACCGACCATGCAATGGCATACCGGATATCCTATTAAAAAAAAACTTTTGAGTCGCTGCGCTTTTTTGAGAGACTTTGTATAAATGAAACTTAAATCACTAAAGAGATCGAATGAAACCCTATAACTTTTACATCTAACATTTTTTTGATAACTCTCATATTGAAGTACCAATTGTATTTGATGCGATTATTTTTTGAGATAAACATCATCCAAAACTTTACGACTCGCTTTTGTATGAATTGGTTCCTATGGAAATTCAAATAATTCCAATTTTCAAAATACTGCAGTGCAAGTACCTGTTATAATTCTACCTCGTGCTCGCAGTTCAATGTTTTTTTCAAATACGTTCGTACCAATAACATAAGTGATATATTGTTCAATAATAATTTTGCTTGGCTTTGGCAATGACTGAACTGGAGTTTATCCCAACACCAAACGCTATCGTTCACACATCGACACGTGTTTCAATCACCAAGTGATCATCAAGAGGAAGATTAAACTATTTGGTTTTAGTTTAGTTAAACCTTTATTTCACTTTAATCTTTCTCTTGAAGATGATCACTTGCGATTGAAACACGTGTCAAGGTGTGAAAAATAGCGGTTTGAAGTTGGGATAATATTCTAGTATATTCATTACTACACCAAAGGTTCCAAACCTCGTTCCAAACAGTACAGTACAAATTTGGCAATTAATGTTTAGTTCGAAAGTGACTGTATAAGTTACATAATATAACCATTTATCGAATGTGAATTTTCGGATGAATGAAGATTTTGTATTACTTAAATACAATAATTTCGAACAATCGCACTTGACAATATAATTTGGCGGTCGTAAGGGGTAGCGCTGTTTTTTTCTTTGTAGAATGCTTGTCGACGAAATTCGAATACGATGAAGCAAATTACTGAATTAGATATTATTTTGGATTTAATTTTTAGTGCCAACATGACATACTTTATAGGACTGAGTAATATAATTATTCATTAGAGTACTGAGGACTATAATGAAAAAAATATAGACACACACTTTATAGTACTGAGTACTATAATGATTCATTCGAGTACTGAGGATTATAATGAAAAAATATATACACAAAAACTCAAAATACTCACTGTAATGCAACAAAAAATTTATTTTTAAAGAAATCGTCGGAATATAAAATTTTGTATAAAATTTATCACACTCGAGCCAATTATTTCATTTAATCCCAGATGAAAATTTCGAACCTTTTCTTTCATATATCTATTACATAATTATTGGAATCAGAAATCCAAAAAACTAAGCTAAGAAGAAGAAGAAAAAGAATGCATTTTTCGAAAAAATATTGTCTATTACGAATAATATCAATATAAATGAATTTCAAGTACCTATATCTCATTCGATATATACCAGTTTCTGTCAGTTTCTGTCATATTTTGTAAATCAGAAAGATTAGTCATCTTACAAGACAAATTATTCACAATAGTATTTATCCCAATACTGCCATTCATTGATTTCGTGTGACATACAGATCTAATTTAACATTACATTCGAATGTACCATATCTCTCAACCACTTTCCCTTTTATTAATTTAAAATAATTAGAATGCAAACAATCAAAATTCACATATACTTTTGAATATTTATAAATTTCTTTCATTTGTAGGAAGTTGTTCATTGAGTTTTCTCTCTGTGGAAATTGAACTCACTTTAATGAAAATGTTTTGTTCGATTATGAACAGTACCCCATAACATTACTATGAAACTACCTAATTGACTTTTCTTCATTGATAAAATCTGTATTCTATCCACATTTTACATTCAGTGAATTTATTATAAAACAAGTAAAACGAAAGGATTGAAAAAATGTCTAGACATACGAATAAGAAAGATCAGAGTCTCTCTGTTCTACGCCATCTCACTCTTTTGTATAATTCATGAAAATAATTGGCTTTCAATTATTGGTCGATCTAAAACAAGTCACACCTCGAAACCGTTCACAAAAAGAAAAAACGACTATCCAACCAGCGGCAAACTGAACAGAGCAATTTTTACGTTTACGTGCTGGTCATTTTCAAGTGAGCAGTTCGAGCATTCAGACTCCTTGGGGAAGTACAGGATCTGAAATATAGGCACTTGTAAAGGCCCTAGTTGTTTTCACAATTTATTTCTACAATTATCTCGCAATACTCGATCGATTGCAGTCTTGTGAAATTACACTGATAAAAAGAGCTTTAAAGATATGTTTTTCAACCATTTTCCTTGAAGCTTTAGAGAATATGAATATACTGTATTTTCATCCCAACATAAGACCACTATTTTGTAGTTTATTTCGATTGTTTGTTCTTTTCATCATACGTCCTTACGAGAAATCCTGAGAAGTATTACCCTTAATTTTGACATTATCAAAAAAGATTGTTCCAAGCTGTAGAACATTGAAAACAATATTCAAATTTGGAATGACATTAAGGTTAGTTTATAGACTTGATAAATTTTTTTAAAATTTTTTGCTCACCTCTGTAAAACCCGAATGCTGTAAACTTTTGAAACTCAAATTTGAGTGCGTGGAAATCTAGCCAGAACGAACTAACCTCGCGTAGGAAATTCAATACATACATTTTGCGATGAGTAATCATTTGATCTGATCTAACCAGAACGAGCTAACCTTACGTAGACATTTGAGTGAGTGGAAATTGAATACATACGTTTTGAGAGAAATCATTCAGTCTGATTCAATCAGAACGAACGAACGAACCGTTAACCGTATACAGGGTGTTCATTTCAGGACTTCCAACCCTAATTTTCTCGAAATGTGTGTATTTTTTTGAAAAATCCTGAGACACGTCAACAAATGTATCGAAGGGGACAAGTTTTCATCGGGAAACTTGTCCCCTTCAATACATTTGTTGACGTGTCTCAGGATTTTTTGAAAACATACACACATTTCAAAAAAATTAGGGTGGGAAGTCCTGAAATGAACGTATAATCCAATATATATAATTTAAAAAAAAAATAATTTTTTTTTGTTGTTATTTCAGAAAATATAAGATTTATCAAAAAACGATTTCGATAGGTTGAGAGATAATTAAATTGTCCACAAGAATGATTTTCAGTAATACCTTATGAAATACTCTCGTTTTCTTAGAAAACGTGGTTTAACGCCGACGTCACATTTCACGCTCGCGCTAACCCGCCACTGTAAGTTCAGGCAGGGCCGAACATTAGATTTGTCATAACTTTGCTAAAAATTAAGGTAGAAAGAAAAGAAAAAGTGCATATCGTTCCTGAAGAGTTATGACCAATCAAATATTCGGCTCCACCAAAACTTCCAGCGGCGGGTCAGCGTCAACCTAAAATTTGATGTTGGCGTTCAATCACGTTTTCTGAGAAAACGAAAGCATTTTCGAAGGAATGACCGGGAATCATTCTTGTGGAGCATTGAATTATCTTTCACCCTACTGAAACCGTTTTTTGATGAATCATATACTTTTCAAGATTACAGCAAAAAACTATTTATTTATTTTAAAATGAAAAAAAAATGTGTTCCACCCCTGAAATTTTGGTGAACAATTTTTTTTCTTGTTAAGCATGATTTCAACTACTAGCATGTCAAATTTGTGGTGCTACAATCGATTCTTGTCTCAAAACCTAAATATACTGGATTAATAAACCTACCGTCATTCCAAAAGGACAGCTTCTCTGGATTAATCATGCCATTTTATGATCATTCACAAAAGTGGCAGAATATTTTTGTCTGAGAAATACCTCTTAAAATATCAATATGTTCACATATAAGTTTAAAAAAAGATATGAAACATTCAAAATGAATGGATCCAAGTTTTAAACACGTTGACAAACAATTTAAAGTATGAAATATTTCACATTGTTATTAAAAATACAGATAATTTTTCAAGGCCAGAGAATATTCATCAGTTTTGATTGTACACCTCTAATATCACATATGACAGGACCTCCTGAGACGGCAATGTTATGTTTGAACCTTATTATCTGATTCACGAATTCATTTATTCCATCCATTATTTTTAAAACTAGAATCCATGTATGTTATCGCCAACCTGACATACAAGATTTACACTAGTTACAGTAGAGGTGTCTTTAAGCATTGTAAATGGAGCTTAACTCCTATTAAATATGCGGCAGGCATAATCCAAAGTATTAGTTCACTAGAGCTAGTCACACATATGTTCTTTGTTCACCCCGTAAGGTACACTGTTATACTGGACTGGTGGGAAGTGAACTGACGGAAACCAGAAAATAACGTTTGGAGTTCGAATCCACACTTGAAAACTCGTAACAAATCAGTGCAGACCGTCACGAACTACAATTTGTCCAAATATTTGATGACACGTGACATTTACTTCAGTCATTTGAATCGTCGAAAAATGATTTTTTCCCCTGTAGGAAATAAACAAGTAAAAGTTATGCGATATAGCCAAAATGCTTGAATGAAAAGATCTATTGAAACTGCTTTGGTTTATACTTCAGCAACGATTGGTTGATATCGGTCATATCAATGAACTAACATATCTTTTGATTTTTAAACTGTTGAATACCCTTGGTTTCCGTGAATGTATTTGACCTGTACATGATGCTCTGGATCCCATTTATATCTAGATCGTGGATCCAGTTAATACTGAGGACAGACCTGTCGCGACTGACGGCGGCGGTTTTCCGTGCTCGGACTTTCGAGGAGGCTGTGAGCTTGTTCAAAAATTCTGGGACGCGGGGCACGAGCACGGTTTTGTGACTTCGTTGCCCGATAACGCTCTGATTGTCTGGACAAAAGCTCGGGTCGTCCAACGTCGCCGGATCCGATAGAAAAGGGTCCGATTGTGCCGATTCGACCGATATAACAGGCCTGATTTATGGTATTTCTTAAAGACGTTTTGTGAAGTGTTGGTGTGTCTGTCTAGAGGGTCTAACAACCTTAATCAGCACCTTTTTCACGTTGATGCCTCATTGTGTTTTCGATACTGAAGTTTCTCGACGTAAATGGGAATTCAATTCGCCATTACGACTAAATAGTAGACTCTGACATTTTTAATAGTTAGTCTGTTTGCTCGATCATTAATTCTACAAAATAACTTGAACTTGTAATGAGAAGATATAATCCGAAGAAGAAAACTTATTTCATATTAGAACAATCCACTGTATGTTTTTGCAAGTTTTACACTTCTGGGTTATATATATCAATCCATTTATAATTATTATTATTATTATTATATCAATCCATTTATAATTTGTATATACAGGGTGTCCAAGATAAGGATGAGATAGCATTTGGATCTCGGAAACGGTTGCAGTCAAAATATTGGTTAAATAAATGAAAGTACCATCTGATTCACGGTTTTTATTTTCCACCCACACATAATTCACAAACCTAATTTGTTTTCATTTCGGAGCTATATTCGATTGTTCTTATGTTTATTCCTAATTTTTTCATTGCCTACCTGTTTACTCTCCTGAGTATTATGTATATTATTTCAGTTGTTTTCTTGAATTTCATTAGATAAAACTTCGAAAGGGTTGAGCGGAAGAACGACGTGAAAAGCTTCCCTTTGGGAGCTTCAACTGAATTTTGCCCTTTTACCACATTAATATAATTATTATTTAAATTATTTTGTTACTCCATGTAACTGTTGTGGAGAATAAAGGCAGTTATTGTTAACATTATTATCATATTCCTTATGACCGGAAATGTATTTTATACTACCTCGCACTTATTATGGTCCACCGTGGTCCACCTCGAATATTAACTTTTCTGCGCCCGTTATATTTGTTTTTTTATTATTGCGGTATATTTCCAGGAAAAACCTGGTTTTATGATCATTGACTCTCTTAGATTTTGATAAAAGACAACCACATCTAGTGTTTCTAACGAGTGAAACACATGATTGACGACCAGGTGAATAGAAATTGAATTTTTAATTAGCTGTTGGTAATGAATTAAAATTGCGCGGTAATTTTCCTCACAGCTGAAAATTATGGATTTTTTCCAAACTATACAGTTTTGGAAACTTCTCATCTAGGGTAAAGACAGAAATCGACGCGAGCAACAAGGAACGTAATGATATAAATAAGAGAAACGCACTACTGTGCGCCTATCCTGTTACCTCACCCGACGAATCGACAGCTCATGTCGATATCCTTTCCACGAACGAGTAGAGGAGAAATTTTTATGCTCTCTCAATATATAGTAAGCTATTTTTTAGGCTCTCATGAAACCACCATACCCAAGATGAAAACTTTCCCATACTATATATCTCGGATAGTTTAGGAACTAGAACCTGGCTAAATCAGTTTGGGGCACCCTGTAAACTCTGTGCCTGCCCAGCCGATGACAGAATCGGGTATTTGATGTTCGGCAGAGCCTCGATCTTGCCATAGGCCCTGAAAAAATCCCACCAAAAGAAGTCTAGTGGTGTGAGGTACGGTGAACGGGCCGATCAAGCCATTGGTCCGTAAGTATCAATCCATGTCTGTGGAAATGGGGAATAAATCTTCAGGCCCAAACATAAATAGCATTGTTGTAGAACAAGGTGACTGATACAACTGAATTCGCATTTATAGTCATAACTAACACAACCTTATATACGTTTAATAACTATTTAAGTGTACTGCCGTTTGCACACTACTGTAAACAGGTCAACGGACAAAAAAAGTAATTTTCATTAGTTTTTCTGCTACATCCACTTCTTTTAAATTGTATAATATTTGTCCCATAGCGGCGGTTGCAATATTTTGGGAATAATAGGTAGATAATTTCGAAAACACAATTTTTTTATAAACTAAATGTTCTGCCATACCAGGATTGCTCATTGCAATAATACCATACAATAGGAATATATTTGTGTCGAAAATCCATCAGAAAATAACTACTTTTTTCTTACTAATTCAACGACGAACGTTGAATTACATCCAATGAATTTCCGTGCAGAATTCCTAACAAGCCTATCTCCGCATTGCTAGTTGCATGGACATGTTGATTCAAACATTTGGACCACATCTAAATCGATTTCTGGTTTCCTGCCATCATAAGTATACATACAAACGATGAAAATATACTAGGGGACAATTTGATGAAAAAAAAGTTCGGAGTGATTGTCAACGGTTGGTAAAAGTAAATGAAGTTTTCTGAACGTCGTTAGAAAGGTGATGGATTGCCAGGCTAGGAAACAGTTTCTCATTAAACAACCTAAATTTGCCCAATAAAATATAAACCTCGCGTACAATCAGTTATGTGATGAATTAACTTATGTATTCACCAAGACAACACTTTTTTATTATTATATGACTTTGTTGAAGCCAAACGCGTTGCTATCGGAAAGCCAAATGTCAACAAAATTTCCTACATTTTGTGACAAAGTGTTGTGCACGCAGAAAAAAATTGTTTAAATCAACAAAAATTGCATGGGTTTAACAAAATCTGAGGATCATATATCCACGACAAAATATTTTCTTGTTATTTTCCAATTAAATACTTTGTTTACGTAAAATACTATTATGTTATATTGAAAATGAATAACTTTTTTGTTAATATCTGTTGTTATTATTGTTAAATGAACGAAATGCATTTTATTGATCCAACACCAAGAATAATATTAAACCAAGATATTTCTTTTTTGTATCAACTGTAGGTTTTGTTGGACGAAACAAAATTTTGTTCATTTGTACTTAAACAACAATCCAAATAATTTGTTAATTTAAATAAGGTGCTATTTTGAAATAAACGTTTATCTTGTTATTTAAAAAAAATCATTCAAAACAAAAAGAAAAATTTAACCAAAAATTGATTGTTGGTACAACAAATTTTTTACCGAAATATCCACAAGTGCAGTTGTCTTCCTAGCAACATTTATCAAACACTCGACCTATTCTACACTGTCACCAATGAAACATTCAGTCAATGGGCTACCAAATTTAGTGAAAAGGATCAAAATAATACTTCAGACCTTTCTCCATCATAGTGTGCCTACTTTTTGCGATACTTTTTCCAAACGGAAGACTCAATAAAAACTAATCGCCAAACACGAAGGTCAATAAACCGGTAACCGTCACACAAAAGCTCCATATTTCTCTTTCGATAGAAAAATTTATCGCACCGCTCAAGCGCTCAAACGGAGCGCAAAAAAATGAGATAAAAAGAAAATTGCTGAATATTTCAAAGTATCGAATTCCGGCTGTAATAGATGCAGTTTCTTAGAGTTGATAAGTATAAGCTTTCGCAAGAGGCGACTATCCGTTGTAGTAAACGTTGCCTCAGCGAATGGAAACTCTTTCAGGCAAGCGGATGCTTTCTCCGATAAACTTCGCATTCTTATACATAAAATCAAATATTCAGCTACTGAAATTGAAATATGGACGGGAGCGCGAAATGCTGTCGGAAAACTAATACCGTTCAATTTGAATAACAAGTAAAGCATTCGATCACAAATGGAAGTGCTATACAATCGAATGTTGTACATATGGACAATTGATATTACTGGGGAAGGTATATGCAGTAACACGGAGATATTTCCTGAAATGATTTCAGAAAAACTCAAATAATTAATAAAATCGTATGGAGACAAATTCCAAACCTCGACTGATTTATTTTACCGTAATTTTCGAAGTCTTAAACCGTCTAAATTATTTCGAATTCCTACGCGTTCTCAATCTGGCTATTAGGGAAGTGAAATCTCTTCAAATCAAATTATTCCATGATTCCATGATTTTCAATATTTTCACAGATTTTTCCAATTTAATTTTCGCGAGTTTCCGCAATTGTTTCCTAGAATGAAGGGGTCTAAGTCTTTCGACCGTTTTTTTGAAGTCTGGAAGAGTCCAAATTTTTCCCTATTTTTACAGACTTTTTCGATATTTTTTTGGCTAGTTTTCATTATTCGAGAAGAAGGGGTCCAAGCCCCAACCTACTTTTTTTCACCCTAAGGTTTGACGTCTGAAACGGTCAGAAATGTTTCCCAATCACTGGATTTTAGGAAGGCAGGAGGCATTTTTTTTTTTTCGATGATAGAGTAACGAATATTTTTTTAAGGAAAACTCGGTACATATGATGTTGAATTCACAATGTGACTCAGCATGTAGATCTCTGACCAGTTCATGACTCTGCCAAAAAAATTAGAAAAGTCTCCAGTTATCTTTATCTTCATCTAGTTCGTAAGAATTTTTATTTATTGAAAAATCCGGTTACTTTTTATATAACTACTCTTCTGGATAATGTTCTGTTTCTATTTCATTAATATTTTTCAACTTTTTCTTGGATACAAATATCAAGCAGATATCGTACCATATTATAATAACTAGAAGATATAGCCAGAAGGGAACACGTTTCAAATTGTAAATTCATAGCAAAAAAAAGACGGACAGATATGTAAGTCATCCCCATTGAGCCCAACCTACAAGAAATTCACCACTTTTTTATCAGGAGATAGGAATAACCAGCAGCAATAACTTTATTTTCCAGATAGAGTTCTACATAGAACGGCTCAGGTCATAGTTCCCCAGGGCAGTCATTATTCCTTTTTTGCTTGATATAGCTTTGTTTGCAGATGACATTAATAGTTTTTTGTCAAAATGTCTAATCCATTCCTGAACATCAAAATCAAAAGTTGGTGTGATGCACTTATACTGAGAGTGAATATGTCGAAAACCAACCAAACAGTAACAGTAACAGTAACAGAAAACAGTCACAGAAGTTAGTCACAGTATAGAATAGACTTGCAAACTCTTCCTGAAATTTCTCGCCTCAAATATTGATAGCGATTTAAATTTTGAGATACATACAGCTCTAAAAAAATATATCTTCGGGCCGTTATGGTAAAAATGGATATTCAGTTACATACCACAGCCGACTTAATCTCCCAAGCCGTGGAGAGAAAATCGGCAACACCGCACGGAAATCAATTTGACGTCCTACTCATTAATTCTTCAATGCCAATTTCGCGGCTTATTCGACTAGGAAAAAAACATTAGAGAATAAATTTGTAGGAAAAAAAACGACGATTAATGTGGTTATTTAATTTTTTTCATCACAACCTGGAATCGCAATATATTCAATTTCTTAGATATGGGAAATCTGTCAAGTTTGGTTGTTCCTTCCTGAAATTCACATTTCGGGAGATATTTTTTATTTTTTTTTTCTGATGAGTGCATAAACCACATAGATGATCTCTGATTTTTTTCAATTTTTTTTTTTGATGAAAATAATATATTACTGGATGGCTCATATACAAAAGTTGCCAAACTCAGGTAAATTATTTTATATGAATATATGGCAAATATCTGCCGAGTTGTCTCCGAACCTTGCCAGTCAGCATATTTTCAAGTTGTGACCACCTATACTCAATGTCAGATCAATAGGAAGAATCTATTTCAACTCATTGAATTCCAACTTATTAATACCCGAGTTATTACCAAGGTACACATGGACCGGCATCTCGTTCAATATTATTATTTGCGAAGTTATTCTCAGTTCATTCTCATTATCAGAAATCAAAACATCTGATAGCATACCTGATAAATAGAAAAATAGTTTACTATCAGTTTGATAACTTTCCAATCATCAATTTTTTATCATATTCCCCGAAGGGGAAGTAACTCGTTCATTAGGTGTACACCAAAATAATTTCATTACTTCATTACTCATTATGTCCCGAGCATTAGACCGCTTAGCCATTACAGATTCACGATTGAAACGTTTACAAGAAAAATTTACGCTAATCAAAATAGTCAAATCGCATATCATGCCCCTTCAATAGTTTTTTAGAGAATAACCTGGCCCCTAAAACTTTTCTTATTATTTTTCATTGAAAGTAATTAGTAATTAGGTGTACAAAAAATAACTAGTTGTTCCCCCCTTGGTAATTAGTAATTGGGTGTACAAAAAATGACTAGTTGTTTCCCCCTCGATATTCCCTAACTAACTGCGGATAAGATCTAATTTTTCAAACTCTTCTACTAAATTATTATGACATCTTAACACTTCTAACGTCTTTCACCGGGTTTTTTTTCAGTATTACAGGTTTTGAAAAATAGCTTGGTAGATTTGAAAAAATTGAAGGAACTGCAGTTTTTATCAACGTTTGAGATTTTTTTTTTACTGACCCATCTGGTAGAGTGGTAGGGTTTCAATCCTTACGTGGTAACGCAAAAATCCATTTCTTTCGAAATTCTCCGTCTTTCGGGAAAGAAAATACCGAGATATTATTTTTTTGGGAATCGTAATTCGACTGGCACCCTGTCACACAACAATGACACAATCACCTTAAGTTTAACACTATTTTTGATGCACTTTGAACATACTTTCACTAATAAATCGAACACTAACTAGATTTTTACTAACATTTGGTAAACCATGTTACATGAATCTTACGTGAAATTAATCTGGACACAATAAATTCACAATAAATTATCTACCTAGCTTATTAAATTTATGTGAACAACAGAACATTGACTATACAAGGCGGCCATCAATAGACGTATTGACAATGTTGTCGAATTTCTTCACCACAACTCGGGAGATTGACTAATACACTAACTGACTTGTACTAATTATTGAATCACTCTTATACGGATGGTTACGCGTTGCGCGTGCTTTAATCCCTCATTTCTACACTTATATCATATATACCAATCGTTTCTCTTTCAGCAGTAGGTCTTTGAGTAGACACAGTGTATATATAATGAATGGAACTTGCATCCACGTCAAATAACTTTTTTGTTAAAACTTGCAATTTACCTGTGAATCCGTCAGAAAGCCACAACCATGCTGGTCCGCTATAGTGGATTATTATCGTCGGACCAATGACTTCAATGGCATTCGAGTGTCCCATTGTATTAGTTTCGACAGCATATTGCATGCCATGGCAGGCGGAAACTTTAAAGTTGAGGTTAATGTTGGAACAATTAGGCCGATATATCCCGTTATGGCGCGGTTTCTCTCGTCTCAGCTTCCTCTCGCCGACTGGTCAATACGCTTCAACTGTTAAGCACCATTATTCCGAATTAATGAGCTCAAAATGTTTCAGCCAGCGACTAATGTAATTTCCAATCCACCAGAAAGTGCATGCCTCGGACATACTCGTGTGGAAAATCAGGGAGTGTTACAGGAAGTAACGATTATTTACTGTAGCCTCCCTTCCTTTATTTATGTCAAAGCGTTGCGACTTTGAGAATAATGGAAAACAAAAGTGGATATGATTCTGAAATTTTGGTTTTAGGCCTGAATGGCAAATTGAATAAATAAATAGAATATACCAAGAACAGAATACAAAAAGTAGGTTGTAATTGGAAGAGACAAGCACACATAATTTTCGATAATAGTACCACTGAGAAATATCAAGTATACTTCAATGTAACAACACAGGCACTAACTATTACACTAACTATATCTTTATGTACAAATGGGATAACTTCTCACAATACTTTCATTGTGTCGGATTTAGACAACTTCTTCTGATTGACAGCATAATATCAGTATGGTGGAGTCCATGTACATAAGTTTTGTTTGATTGATGATTTTTTGGCAAAGGCTTTTGGTGATCAGTTCATTGCCAGTATCTACTGACCCATACTGTTGGCCACCATATTCTCCTGACATGACACCTTTTTTTTCTTCTGGAGGCATGATGTTAGATGTTACAAGGGAGCTGGCCCCTTGGCCTAATCCACTGCGACCTTTTCAGATCTATTGTGGAGGCTCCGATTGCTTATAGCACCTCATCTAGCTTCGTCCATTTCATCAGACTGAGCAGATTTGATAATGGCCTTTCGAGGTAGCTCTCCGCTCTTGGCTTTTCATCTCCAAGTTGTAGAAACCGCACCCTTGCTAGTCCTTCGCACTGGCACATTACATGTATTGCGGTTTCTTCTTCTTCCTGGCAGAACCTGCAAATTGCTTCTTCCGCCAGACCTATAATATTCATATGTCTGTTAAGCCTACAATGGCCTGTCAGCAGGCCTACTACTTGTCTGACGATCCTCCTTTTATAGGTGAGGAGTTCCGTCGTGAATTTTGGCGACCGTCTTCTGATGAACTCCTTGGCCTGTCTCAATCCTGGTCGGGTTTCCCACCACTCTTGAGATTTGTTTTGTACCCACTGTTTGGTGTGGGCTTTTGTGGTGGATTTTGCTACGCCGCAGAAGAGTTCCAGCCCAATGAGCGCTGCCGAAGAGCCTTCTCTGGCTAGTGTGTCGGCCCGCTCATTGCCCAGGTGTCCCTCGTGGCCTGGCACCCAAGCTAGGGTCACATTGTTACGACTACCCAGCTCGGCCAGAACCCTTCTGGAGGCATACTACAAATGTTGTTTATGCTGATCCACTAACAAAAAAGTTACTGCCAACATATTTTACTTCAGAGTTAAAATAATATTCCGCAGAAATCTCTGCTTCTTTCTGAAAAAATTGCAATATTCTTAATTGAAAAAAATATCTGAGAAATATCAGTGAGGGTTCCATTCGATACGCCGTTCGAACTGAATGGACTCCCATTTATTCAAAATTCACACCAGGAGCGTTGTTCAGGTTTTAAGTAAACTCTGAGTACCTTGTAATTCGAAATGAAATTAAAGCCCTTTCACTCGAATAAACAATTTGCCAGCTCGGGAATAAAAAGTGGAAAATTACATTCTTCGCGAGAAGACGCACTTATTGAGAAATTCAAGACGTATAGACGGACATTGAGAAGTTCGCTCACAAACGAAAACGGCAGCGCGCAGAACGTTTGGAATGAAAGAGAACTGAAATTGGGTAAAGGTTCTTCCTTTCAGAATACGAGAGCTTTCTGAAAGGCTGACTTTCAACTCGAGACTCGCGAATTGGCCTCTCGGTCAGACTCCAATATTGGATACATGAAATCTTTACAACTTGGCGAGCTCCGGATTCATCTTGTAACATGGCTTTGAAAGTTTACGACTACTAGAGTTTTCTATCACTTACTGGAGTATATCTTTTATTTGTTTGGAAGGATACTCTATAATTTCAGTATGTTAGTTGCAGTGGTGAGGGACGATGGAACGAACTAGTGAATAGGGGAGAAAATAGTGGACGATGTGGTAACTTGGAAAATGTCCCATTTAGTCCAGTGTTTGATGGTGAATATTGACAATTACCTCAGAATTTTCTAGGACTATACCGATTTGGATGAAAATTGCACACCAACAGTTTTTGACCAATGGAATGCTCTCATTTTGATATATTACCATGGCAATCAATTAAATTTTTTGGAGGGAAGCGATAGCACTGACATTTTTTGACGTTAGTTACGAAATAAGACACAACGTGACAGCGTGGTCCATTATTCCACCAATGACCTTATAATCAGAACCATCATTTTAACAGGATGCTTCTGGTTAGCCTGCGGAATTCAGTGATTGAATCTTGATATCAAGTCTGTGTTCTACGTTGAATCTCTTGTTGAATATTGCGTGTTCATGATAAAATTGAATACGATTTCAACACAGCTGCTTTCGTCAAATGATATACAAAAATAAAGAAATTGTTTGCAATTATAAAAAAATTGTGGAAAGTTTAAATTTTGTTGGAAAATTCGAAAATCTTGGAAACGCTAATCGAAATTACACAGTTTCTTCCATGCGGCAGTTTCAGTATTATTGAAGCTCTGCTTCGGTCAGCAGACATTCGGCGGACAGCGGTTCCCAAAATTTCGACGAATTTTCTAACACAATTTAAACTTTCCACAATTTTTTTTTCAAAATTTTCACAGCTGCCATTCGTTATAAAATGGCATTATACATACAACAAAGCGGTTAGATTACACCTTGTATTGTCTACTGAGGCGCATTCACCATTTTCTTCAAATAGCTTTTGTGACTTTTCTCTTCGTTTGGACCACTGGTACTTTCTATCGCCTACTCATCCTACATCAATTTAGACTGATTTCACAGAGCAGCACAAATATGTGTATACTACGTGTCATGTCCTTCGCCCCTCACAGCTGATTTTTTAAAAATCCTTTAATAATATAGTTATTTATGATGCGAGTTCGTAAAGTAGGACTTTTTTGTATGAGCGCGAAATTTGTGCAAGGTCATTTACTCTTGCACAATATATAGATTATTTTGTCTTTCTCAACAAAACCATCAATGCTGTGATGTATGCGAGCCATGACAAAATTTCGCTCAACTGACTATTCCTGATAAGAATATACTAGACGAAAAGCTTTTGGCAAAACAGTAATGAAATCTGAGGACTTATGTGAGAAACACTGCCACAAATGTAAATTACTCGAATAAATTTCGCTAGAATTTAATACCATACTAGCTGTTTACCATAACAGCACTCCTATTGAGGGTTCTGCGAGTTCACTTATGAATAAAATTATTTATGTATGTCTGTGTTTACAACGCTTCAACTTCACTGTAAACAACAAACTCCATAAACGATTCAATATAATATGCTCTTTGTACTTTTCTATTACCTCTTTGTGAAAAATTCTCTGAAGGCGGATAAACTAAATTCACCTCGCTTTGCTTCCTCGAGTGATGAAGCTGAGATTTACGGAACATGATTTTCTCGTGATTTACGAATTACTTCCGTATTTCAGTAATAAGTCGATGAGGACTTGAACAACCCTCTCGATCATACCGGGTGACCACGAGGTGAGGTACGCATCCGTTTTCTTCATTGTCTCTCTAGATATATTTCTGAAATTTGGAACATTGAATAAGTTCACTAGACGGCACTCTTATATATATTTAAAGAAAAAAATCAACTTCTGGGTTTTCTGTAAATGACATAAACTTTCGATTTTCAAATGAAATACCCTCTATTTCACAAGGTCGGTTAGGGATATCATGAGATCAACGATACCAGGTTTGATGGTGTTATCCCCAATGACTACGGAGATATCCCCATTTATTTTATCCATAAGTTCAATGAGTGGGAGAGAGAGTTGGATAGACCCGCCAGACAAAGTTTCCCTCTCCTACTCATGAGCTTATGGATACAAAAAATGAAGATATATAGTCATTGAAGAAAACACTATCACACCTGGTATCTTTGGATTCCTCAGAATCATATCTAACCAATCATGTGATAATATAAAGGGGAGAAACCGGAAGTGGTAAGTTGGTCAGTAGTGTCGTCAAAATATGCGTATTCAAATACTAAAGCAACATACCAAATTCGAAATATCTTGAAACTATATAAAAATTAGGGGGCGTACCTCACCTTGTGGTAACTCGGCATTCAGGTGAAAGTTCAAGTTTAAGTGAAAGAATAAATAATAATAAATGAATTTATTGTCATACGGAGCTATACTGGTTCTGATGGGCAGAACATATATGCTAGAACTATATCGTGCACTGCACTATTTGGAACCTTCGGTGTGGTAATGAATATACTTACTGGAGTTTTACCCCAACCCCAAACCGCTATTTTTCTCCTCGATCACCAAGTTATCATCTTCAGAAGGAAAGAATAATTTAAGTTTATTAGGTGACAGAACATGATGAAGACCTTGCCAATCAAGGATCAGTCACTTTTCTGAGCATTCAACCTGAACCACTATAGCAAGGCGTTCTAAAATAAAAATACTATGGAATCATACCAGGAAAGAGCCATTGCAGAATCGTGCGATACACAGTTGCTAGCTCTAGGCAGGAACCGGTTGAGGATCATTACATGGCTTTCCATCGAGATTGCCTTCTAAAGGAACACCTGTACAAAGAAGAACTCTTTGTGGTACCTGAATAGACAGGAAGAATCTTTAATGCGAGAATCATCACTCCTCAACTTTTGCTCCCCACCTATCACAGAAACAATTCTTTAGGAAGTTTATTATTGAACAGAAAAAAATGTATAAGCTTCCGTGCTAGTTTGTAAATCTCCCATAATATTGGTTATTGTTTTCTTATTAGTGTTAGAAACCTCAGTATTGACAAACCCTCGCAGTGGCTACTGTCTTATTTTCTCTTCCCGACAATTCATAACAGTTTTTCGGTCAGACTTATAAGTTTGTTGAGTCTTCAATGCCTGTCGTTTAAACTAATAATCTATTTGTACTGCTTTTTGACATCCATTTCATCAGTTACCAAACGTCGAAATTTTTCTTTCCAATGGTCTTTGGTGAGTCCACCGAAAGGTTCTGTTCCGGACAATTGTGTTTACCCATTCTTTGGCAATTTAGTCTGCTTCCTCGTTGCCTTTAACACCTCTGTGACCTGGCACTAACATCAAAGTGATCTGCTTGTTTCTTACCAGTTCTCTCAGAGATTGTTGGTAGTTCCAAATTAGCTCAGACTCGTGATTTCAGTGTTTTCGGTGCTACTTGGCTATCCGACAGTATATAGATTTTTTCCTTCCATGTGCCCCTTTTCAAGTACTACTGTGCAAGTATCTCTATAGCATGTACCTACTTCAGCATGGGGTGTTACCAAAGGATTCTGAGAGCCAGACACTTTCATCGATGTTACGTCACAGTAGTTTCAAGACAGCAAATATTGGCCGGACGAATGAAAAACGCTGTCATCCTCAGTTCTTTGCGTCTTCTGAAAGCACACGTTTCCCGAACCAATAGCTGTAACCCTTTAGTTTGGAGAGTGCTTATTGGGGTAATGATCCAGCACGCCCTCCGAATATGTCTGAGTTCGGAGAAAGAGTCCAACTGGGAAATTTCAATTCAAATAATAATAGCAATAACCCAAACCACTGTTATAATGGTGGTTCTGATCATGGTGGTACTTGGTGGAATGACGGACACGCTGCTCTTTAATCTGAAAATGACATTGGCTCAACGTGATGCAGAAATCTCAGCCAGACAAGGCTGTCACCCTTGGTTAAATACGTCTACTCAGGGCACATGACTCTCGGACAAGTAATCGCTCAACCCACGGACATGGGTAGTGATTATCTTGGTAAATGACACCAGCGTGCCCTCCGGATGTATCGGGGCTCAGATAGGGCTAATAGTAACCATAATCATAATAATAACGGTAACAAAAATATTCATGATGACGTTAATGATGATAATAACAGTAATCACAATCGTAATGATAACAGTAACAATAATAATGATAATAAAGGTAATTATACCATACAATCAGAAAGGGATGTCACATAAATTTATATTATGAATGTAAATACGAAGTCTCATGGAAGCCACGTGGCATCCGTGAATGTGGCACTAGCCTAGCCTCATGCAATTCCCCAATATTACCCTCATCGGATTCGGCCGTGAACTCTTTCTACCGTTTTGAGCGAAAAATAAAGACCGCTCGTCGTTTCGTTCTTCCTGTGCACGGTTGGCACAGTGTTTATTACGATTTCTTTATAAATTTAGTGCTCGACTTGGCTAATATATTTGCCTAAATCCATATTATATTTTCATCTGGTTTTCAAAGATAAATGACGTTGCATGTCTGTGGTGACGATGTTTATAAATAAAACGACTACCCGACATGCATTCGCTGAATATTTGCATGGTCGTATAACTTATCAACCGGGAATGGAGAGAGCACGTGTAAGTGAGGGAATGCACTCGAACTCGGCGGTATAGTTACTATTATCGTGTCGAGAATAATAGCCGTCAAAGCAAACCGAATTCTTGTACATTGCTCAGCGTACATGACCTCTATCACTTCGGACGTCCACTGTAAGTTAACAACAGATGAGAACTCGGACGAAAATGGAGAAACCACAGTAACAACAACGAGTACAGACAATAATTTCAAATTCACTCTCAATAATGATAATGAAAACAAGATAATAGCGATATTCTTTTTACCAATTTTAACTGAGATCAAGTAAGATTCTCAGCACAGCTCAATTGCTCAGTATACGACAGTTATCAGTCTTAAGTAAATGTAACATGTCATTAATAATACAATACTAACGTCACTGTCAAAACTGATACCAAAATACTTGTATCCAAGGTAACTCACATCATCTCACAAATGCATTGCTTTTATATATAAATGAAGTTCTAGAAAAATGAAGATATCAATAGAACACAAAAAGAATGTTGGACGATTGATCCAGAACAAAAGTTAGTGTTTCTAGATTTTTCCATTTAATTCTTCGAACGATCTCGAACAATTCGAAAAATCTTTATCAAATTTCAGGTCTGTAACAATAATATATTCTCATGGGCAATGAGGTTTTTTAAAGCGGTCTTTTCAGCCCTTGAAATGCCGCATGTTGGAGGTTTGGCTTTTCTTTCTTTCACAATGGAATTAGAAAAAAGTTGGCAAATCCTATACGTGGATGTATTGGTCACAAAGAAGGCAATCACTTGAGCCATGAGGTGTACAGGAGGAAAACACACAGGATGAATCCAATCATCATGTAAAACAGAAACGTACCATCCTCAAACACAGGGAAGAGAACGTTGAAAACATATGAACCAAGACACATCGACGACGAAATAAAACACCTTGTTATAAGAGAACGACTACAACAAAAAAGATATTATTCATGTTGGGCGTCCAAGGAAAAGAAGTAACACCAGTGAAGAGTAATTCCAAGGCATTGTCTATTTGCCATACACAGAAAGGAGTAATCAACCCAGTTGTGAAAATTCTGAAGCACGCGAAAATGAACAACGTTTTCATATCAGCGAAAAAAATAGCGAAATATTTGAGTTCAGAAAAAGACAGCGGAGATCCACTCAAAATAGTGGAAGTTCACAGGATTCCATGTATTTGTGGTAAGTTATACAGTGTGACCCATTTAAGATGGAAGCACCCTTCTAAAAATTACATTTTTCAACCGATTGGAATGATTTTTTTTTCGTTAGGCAGACATTCAAAAAGTCCACCAGGACACCAAATTTCATGAATAAATCTCCATTTCCAGGGCCAACTTATCTTATTTTTCGAGGTAAAAAATCTAAAAAATTACTAGCGATTATTTTATAAAAAATCTGACTGCACCACTGGATTTGTGACATTTTCAAATGGTTCATATGTAAATGACGTTGAAATACGGCAATCAATAAAAAAGTAGTAAGACAATGATATTTGAAAAATATGCCGTTTAATCTAGCCACTAATTCAATTTCAGAACTTTTATCGAAATTCGAAATACACCACTGTATTCAGGAGGTCTCAATATATCACTGGTCAAAATTTCATCGAAATCTGTTCATAAATGAAAAAATCATAAGATAATAAATTTTGAGAAATATATAAATGGAATTTCACGAAAATGTCATTTTATATCATAATTTTTATTTATCAACAAATTTCAATGAAATTATAGTCAGTGATATTTCGAGACTCCATTAATCCGTTTGTGTAACTAGTCAAAGTTTTGATAAAAGTTCTGTAATTGAATTGGTGGGTTGATTAAACGTCATATTGTTCAAATTTCATTCCCTTATAACTTTTTTATTGATTGACGCATTTCAACGTTATATACATATGAACCATTTGAAAATGTCACTAATCCAGTGGCTGATTTTTTATAAAAAAATCGCTACTAACTTTTTTAGATTTTTTACCTCGAAAAATAAGATAAGTTGGCCATAGAAATGGAGATTTATTCATGAAATTTGGTGTCCTGGTGAACTTTTTGAATGTCTACCTAACGAAAAAAAAATCATTCCAATCGGTTGACAAATGTAAGTTTTAGAAGGGTGCTTCCATCTTAAATGGGTCACACTGTATATCGGCCAAACGAAAAGGAGTATTGGTACTCGCCTGGTCGAGCACAAGCGAAGTTTTCGATTGGGACAAACCCAGTCCGCAGTCGCTAAACACAAGATCCTCTTCAAAAAAATTGAGAGGCTAGCAACGTTGAAAGCACTGAAAGGCGCCATAACTAAGTCATGTCACCCAAAACGAGCGGAAAGTACGTGCGAACCCATTATCGCAGAAAGTCATAAATGACGAGCTCGAAATAGAAGCTTCAGTTTCAGTCAAGAAGGTATTACGACAACTCCACTGACGAGGACTGCCGCAGTTGCAGTTGAAACTTTTGGAGATTTCAAACAAAGAAGACCATGATGGCAAAACGCGGAAACCAACCAGCTATCAGTAGACACGTAGTTTCTGATGTTTTAGAGCAATTGTACATTCAGTTAAACAGTGAAATATGAAATAAATCATCCGTAGGTAATTTGTTATTGTTTCTTTCTATTATATGGTAATCAATATCTGTTAGTATTTGCATTATGATAATGACTCTAAATATTCACGAAAAGAGCATGAATTCCACAGGCGACTGTTGACAATCGTAATATATCAATATGAGGCTTTAGCTATATGATTGTCGAGTGGATTGAAAACGTTTCATTTGCTAGTGAATATAGTTATTTACCTAACAAGTGCGGAAAGTAGTACTTTTCCGCACGCGACGGCCGTTAAGGGCGGAAAAGATATTTCCCGTAAGAGTTAGGTACAAAATTTTTCCTACGAGTGTTTTTGCCCATCTTATTTATGAAGAAACAAGGTTTTTAATAAACAAGTTTTTATAATAATGCTACAAAATGACTAATAAGACAGAATAGTTACATAGATCATTTAGTTACCTAGTCCTAAATATCCTCATTTTCAAAAATACAAAAATCGTGCGGAAAAGTAAAAATCGTTCGGAAAGTAAAAATCGTGCGGAAAAGTAACTTTTCCGCACGCTCGTAGGAAAAACCATTTAACATTTTTCTTGTGCAATTAGTGCTATGCCTCAGATAGATACCATACAAATCTTGTACGACTTTTTTATGCACACATTTGTGCAACTGTCTGCTTGTCGCTGATTGGCCACATCCGGTATGTCATCATTTTTAACACGCGTCTTACTCAACAAAAATGTCACATAAAAAATAAAGAACACGCTTTACTTCTAACATAAGTATACTAAAAAGTAAAAAATTATTGACTCAAATGTAAAAAAGGCGTGCGCGCTTTCGATCTATATTCTCACGTCACGTTTCTTTTTTACATTTGACTAAATTGTCAATTATTTTTTACTTTTTAGTCCATGTTGGAAGTAAAGCGTGTTCTTTAGTTTTTTAAACTATTATTTTTTTGTGACTAAAAAATCGAAATCTCCGACCCCGAAAACAATACCAATTTTGAATCGAATCAGATCATAATGACAAATCTCGTCCGCCATCTTGGAGCCGCCATCTTGTTTTTTTTTCTCCAACAAATGTCATTATGAATTATAAACACATGCCAAATTTAAATTATTCGGACGTCTGGAAGTGGGTGAAAATCACGTTCAAAGTTTCCTTTACATACATAGAAGAGAAGCTAATATAAGCGCGTTAAAAAAGGTTTCATAGAAATATTTTATTGACTATTCTTGTCATATGTCAAAACTGGATGAAATAATAACTATCAATATAACGAGATTATTATGCGATTTATTTAAATTGCACACGGAAAGAAATCCATGTGTAGATTTTTTCCTTTATTAGTGCAAAAAAAATTTATAAATAATATATACAATTGTCGAAAATTAGCACACCTGGTTGTGAGTAATATATTTTTACCAATGATTGTTTATTTCGGTTTATGATGAAATTTTGCCCCTTTTTGTGACTTTTATAATACACCATATGTGTAATATATATAATTGTGGATAAATTTTACACATATTTTATTCAGAAGGTACAATACGAAACGTAATAAATCACAAGACTGCCCGCCGATAGAGGGCACAACCCGCGCTATACTAGAATTCAGTGGGATTAATAGCAAGACCAAAGCAATCTGTTATCTTCTCCCGAAATACTGATTTTTTTAATTAGTATTTCACCTCAAATACTATCCCTGTGGATAATATTGTAAAAATATTATTTCCCAAATTTTCAAGAGTGAGTATATCTAGCCCGGAATTTCCAATAGGCCCCGCCCACCAGTGGTTCGGTTTCCTATTGGCCGGCTATAATTCCCCGTTTTTGTATAAATATAAGCCTGTCTGCTTCATTCTTATCACTCTCACCGCAGGCTTGGCCGGGTGTGGAGTTATCTGATAGCCCTATAAGGGCTCAGATATTTTTAGTAACAGTATTTCGTGTATTTTGAAATCTACGGCCTGGCATAGTGTTTAGTAGAAGCTCGGTGGGAACCACCACAAAAATTAAGAAAGAATTCGTGTATTAACACACACCTTCGGCTCTGAGTCGTTTTCACGACTCAATAGAGCATCAACGGCGAAATTTTTCCAGATACAAATAAATATTCGCGACTTTGGGACTAGCTGGGGGAAAACCAAGCTACCCGGTTATATTTTCCACACAACCTAGCGACTCCCATTTGTTGACAAATCTTCCACCATCAGTTCCATTCAGCATTCAGTCCCCAATCGATTAAGAGGGAAGTGGTAGCTAGAGAACGGGGAAGCAGTGATGAGATATTTAAAAAACTAATTCTGTAAATATGTCTCACACAATAACGAGTATTTTACAGGTATTTTAAACCTTGTTATACGGTATTGTGCATTTTGAATTTCAATTTTGTCCACAGAACTGTAATAAAAATTAAATGTTGTGTAAAATAATAACACAATATTGTGATTTTTTTAAATATATGTCAAGAGAAATGTAAAAATAAAAAAAAATTCTGTAACATTTACACACAACGGTGTTGTCAACCAATTTAAACAATATTGTGTAAAAAATGTATTAAAAAAAATATCCACAGTGTGGATATATCAGTACAACAAATTAGTGTGCG
This sequence comes from Chrysolina haemoptera, assembly GCA_958298965.1. Classification (NCBI taxonomy): domain Eukaryota; kingdom Metazoa; phylum Arthropoda; class Insecta; order Coleoptera; family Chrysomelidae; genus Chrysolina; species Chrysolina haemoptera. The sequence continues at coordinate 26,281,039 of OY282589.1, forward strand.
AAATTTCTACGCAAAATGGTTTCTGTAACCATTCCAGACACAATTTGTTTAAAAATTTCAAACAATTCTAGAAAAAATATCACACATTTTTTTCGTGCATAATAATCAAGTTACATTCAAAGCTTTATCGTAAATAAAATCAATAACTTAAGTAATGTCACGTTATTGTCATTTTAGCGTGCCATTTGGTATCTAGGGTATTATAAAGTACCTAACGTATTTTATTGTAACTGAAGTATTATGTGTTATGATGACGTTATGATGATAATGATTTGTCATGAAGATTTAACTTAAAGAAAGCTCAATATTCAATGATACATAAATAATAAAACGAAAATAAAGAGTTCACATCTATGTGTCTGCAATATCCAATTAACTCATACTGTTGTAAATAAATTGTCTCCTGTATAACAGAAACAATGTGTGGGGAAAAAGCTTCAGAATTGTAAATTTCACACTGTACAGACCCTCGCAAAATATGGACAGGAATTTAAGTCATGTAGGAAGTTCCGAATCGGCAATAACACAACATAAATACACTGGTAGCTGTACATTGTTGAAAGCGAGCACTAAAGTGTCAGCAAAGTGCCATTAGAACGAACGTGATGTCATACAACTTGGGCCATAACAAGTTGGCTGGACGTCAACAAACAAGGGAGTTTGATTTTTTGCCTTGACCGCACATTAATAAGATATATTAGCCTACTCGATGTAGTGTTTTGTTTATGACATTGAATGGAATGGCCGACGGAAGTTGGGTGGTGTATATACAAAAGACCGAACTTTCTGGGTGGAAAATGGATGTCGGATTGCTTGAAGTTGGCGAGTTGGGAGACAAGCATTCGTGTAGAAGAAAGATAGAAGTTTGACGGAAAAGAGAACCTGTTTCTGAATAATGATCAGCAGGGATAACTATGAGGGTGTTTTAATCGATGTAAGCGCGATAACTATTATCGTTAGAAAAGGAAATATGATTTTGTATGAACGGTGGTTGCCAATGAAATGTTTTCATAGTACAAATAATACACATCAACTAATTCAAATATAGGTACTACCCAAAACACCAAAACTACGTGGAATTGGCGTAGTTGTTGCGGTGATCTAAGTAGTTTCTATTCCTATTCCTTGAATTGTGTCCACAACAAAGGTTCCGAATATTCCTTTATTCGATCACATCAAGTACTGAGAACATTCCATAAATCACCATAGTCGTTGCCGACAGATGCTATCACCTGTTTACTCACATATACACCTAAAACGTGTATAGGGTTATATTTCGGCAAATATCTGTTAAAAAACAACTACTAACACCTCTGGCTGATACCACGACCGGTATTGAATTATATCTTACACATATTTTTGTAATGTACCTCATTACAGAGAAAAAAATATCAAGTTCTTCCCTGTAACTAAATAGCAGAATTTTGTGTTGATTCGGACATGGGGCACTTGTAGACTAGTTCAGAAGTCGTTGCTTCGTCATCAGTACAGGGTAGGTTATACTACAGACAGTTTTGAGGCCATCTGTTCCCCATCCGAATCACCGCACAACCCCATTAAACTGGCCATTCTGGTCTGACGCTGGTGACACTGGTGTAAGCTGCCCCACCTCGTGAGAGATTCAGTCAGATATCTGAAAGCCAAACTCAGAGTTTTTTGGGGAGAACGAAATCGATATTAAACAATCTCATATCAGATGTGTTTTGCCAATAACCAATCGTAGCGCATACCTGCGTAACACGTGGCCAATCAGGTAATACATCCGCGCGGATGGCACTAGTGACAATTTGAATTAGAAAACTTCAGAAAAATATTTTTTTCAACAATAATAAGAGATTTATTCTTAGTGAACAAAGCACAATAATTATTCTGTAGCATGTAAATGTTCGCTAATGTAATTTGTTGATCAAAAAAGATTTCACTCTGTGGTGACCTACTAAAGTGAGCCTGAAAGCATATATGTGTATGTGTATATTTGGTTGTCTAACCTCATTTACAGAAACCCAATGAACATTCCAATGAAAATTTTGATTGAAAAAACCAAATTTAATGATAAATAGCATTTTACAAGTTGTCGCGACAAGGAAAATAATCAACAAGTTCTTGTTTCACCATCAGAATCATTTCATAACTTTTCTATTTTCGACTTGTTCTCACTGAAACTGCATTGGTTATTGTCTTATTTGGTTTACACCTCACAAGGTCGATCTAGAAATTATTGAAAGTAAATAGGAATTACTTCAATAAAAATACCGTATACTCACTTTGATATCCAATGTTGTTTTCAACGGAATTTTCGTGGGTGATTCATAATATGTATGCCTGTATTCTGGTTATTGAGAAAGTTCATGAGGAGTGTCTTCGAATTATTATCTCTATTTTGATTTCTTGGGTTTATTATGATTATAAACCAAATGTTTTGTTTGTTTTGGTATTTTAAATTTATTTTTATTTGTCAGCTGTCAGATGATGTTTCAACTATCAGCTGTCAACTGTTTCATTTTTCGTCAGTGTAGCCAAATTAGATTTTGCGATGTCTGACCAAACACACCATCTGCTCAGATTGGTCGGTTATGCATTGAACATGCCAATATTTGATATATCGGAATGTTGGTACTCTATCTTCCAAAAAGAAGAATAAGAAAGAGGATGTCATATTGTCATTTCCGAATCAGTTTGGCGGTGAAATTGGGAGAAGTCTAGCCATACAGGTGTTCCTCGTTTTGTTCGGCTGACGAATCCGGATTTTGTAAAGTTATCCTTAGTGGATATTCCGTTCTACCGATCTCACCATCAACTTCAACGTCCTGGCTTTCGATAGAGGCCAATATTGGACTATGCATTAATGAAATGAACGATTTCTGTGAGTTATGATTTTCTCATACATTTATATGAATTTTCAATGAAAACTATAGATAATTCAGATTTTTTCTTGTCAGTGAGGGTCTTTTTACAATATGTATCAGATATGGTTCTAGCCGGGGAAGTAGTTGTTTTCCATTAGATATTACAAAAAAATTGCATTTTTCAATTTTTTTGGAGGATGTTCCCCTTTTCAACATGAATATCTCCCAGGAAGTTAACCAGATGTGGTTCAATGTCCAACGTGGCTTTAGCAGGAAAATAATGAAATTCCGACTTCAGAATTTTATTATTTTCCGACTCTGGAATCGGAATATTATTATTTTTCGACTCTCAAGTCGGGATTTTTTATTCGTAGCTTCACCCCCTTGATTAAAATCTGACGACAATATCCAGGCAGGCCATTTTTGTCATTTATGTTCTTGTGGAAAAGAGTTCGTTCATTGAATAATCTTGCAGCTGCACGAAAATCGCGTTCTCATTATTGTTATCAAGACGAAATAGCGCGAGAAAAACTGTTTCAAACATTCAAGATTTAAAGTTCCAATTCAATTGGCTGTGAACGCTCACCTTGGCCGGATAAGAAAATACGTGCAAACTTTTGAATTTGTTCGCTATCTTGTTTCTTTCGCAGGAAAAACCAACATTTTGATGATACTCGATTTGTGTACGTTATACGGAAACGGAAAACTTCGCTAGGCGTGCTCCCCTTCCTAAACTGTCACACACAAATTGGTAGGGATTGATTTAGTATAATCGAATAAATCTATTTTAGGATTTTATTGGGAGTGCACGCACCTTACGAAAAAGATAAGTGGAACAGATGGCGATTTTTATGTGAAGATCCTATAGTTTACGATGTTATTCATAATTCCTATATAGATAGCTACAATAACGTTTTTAGTGGCATCATAAATGAAAATTAACAGGTTACTTAAACATAAAACTAGAGAATATCGCTTTTTTTTCTAGAACTCATGTTGTGACGATTATTTGTAAGGGTACAGCCGGAAGGTGGAGAAAACAAATAAAACAAAATTTTAGATCAAGCTACAAGTGAGCTTTAAGCACAACATATCATGAAATGAAATATATCTCAGTAAAAACAGATGACAGCATTATCTGAAATTCATAAAATGAAACATAAAGTTGTATAAATAAAATTTCTAACGGGATACATATTCAGTGAGTCCATAAAGTAACTCCCCCCCCCCTGTTAACTTTTGAACGGATATGAAGCATCAAATCCTTTAAGGAACTCTTCTATAAAAAATTCTGTACCGGAAATCGAATTATCATTATCAGCATACAGATAAAAAAGCAAACTGAATGTTAATAAAGGATCCTGACAGCAAAACTCTATCTTTATGTAGCGCCATTTTGAATGAGGTATCACTCGAACCCCAACGATATGACAAAATAGATTCCAAAAGGGTCTACTACACGAGAGTTTCAAAATCATTATAATTTTGATAATATTTTTGGTTGAAATTTTACTAACGTATAGAGAATTGAAAAATGTTTCAAATCACTCGTCCACCCATTCCATTTAAAAAATCTTTGAATTTGGCAATCCTGCGCCAATTTGAAAAATAGTTTATGAACCACAATTTGACCATAAAAATAACAATAAAAATACAATGTGTTCAAAAGTTAACATGAATTTATGGGCAGGATAGTCAGAATTCTGAGATCAGAGTCGGGATCCAGAGATTGAAGTTAGGATCCCAAAATTAAAGTCGGGATCCCGATATTGAAGTCGGGATCCCGATATTAAAGAAAGAATCCTGAGATTGAAGTAAGGATTCTGAGATTATAGTCGGGATTCCGAGGTTAAAGTCGTGATCACGAGAAGATTGAGTCGGAATTCTGAGAATAAAATCGAGATGTCGAAAATAAAGTCGAGATCTCGAGACAAAAGTCCGATCCCGAAATTGAAGTCAGGATACTGAGACCAAAGTTAAAAAGTAGTTTATAAAACATCAAAAAAATTATTTTGGGAGATATTGAACTATAAATTTTTCAAGACACCTTTGTTAATGAATGGTCAGAGGTCTACAACCTACGCAAACCAAGTGTAAACACTGCCAACGGACAGACACGCTGTGGCCTGGAGAATCAAACCAGTGTATGGTATCACACGTTAAAAAATAAGGGCTCGCACAACTCTGAGGATTGCTCATAAGGGTGCAGCCGGTTGACGTGAATAAATCAAATAAATAATTTTCATTTTCAACAACAATTTTCTTTTCACTCCTCTGTAGTATCCAGGTAAGTTCTCATTATACATAATGAAATGAAATCTTAATTGTCTCCAGTATTGCTCTCATAAATTGTCCTCCCCATTTTTTGACAATGCCCCGTTTATTGTCGGTCTGATTATTGTTAGTTATATATGTTACGAGAACAGGGTGAAATATGACCTAGTACAAAAAAATTATACGATTTGCTCCATCCACTAAGTGGAAAACTGAGTGAAATTTGGAAGGTTTTATACCTCAGTTGATATAATATTATGAAGAACTGAAATTTCTTTTCACTGAGACATTGCGAATGACCTAAAGAATGTATATGCCATCAATCGTTCCACCGTTAGGGGTCCCATCGAGTTCAGTCCTCACATCCATATGCCGTTACTTTGGAGAAAATCCGATCATCTCTTTCAACATCATTCAAAAAAATATAGGCCATTCAGGGGTAAAAATTTGTCTACTCCCTATAACATGGATTTTCATTATATATATTTCAAAATATAAAGATAATTATGGATCGTTGATTTAAAAAAGATTTATATATCTATTTTTACTTTACGTTGAATAATTTTCAAAGAAACTCAAATTTTCTTTGTGGACACAATGTTCGTAATGAAATTCATGTTGACGTAAAGATTGAACATAACTAGATTGAAATACCGTTTTGTTTTAATTTTGTATTGGTCGTAGAAAAAATAATATATGCAACGATCATTTAATTGCTACTAACGATTGCGCACGAGATTAACGATAGTCGTACGAGATTTACGACACTCGCCTACGTCTCGTGTCAACATGATCGTTACATAATATACCTACTACCTATTTATCCGGTTTTATCCCTGGTTCTATAAATATATGCAATGACTTCCAAAATGAAAATATTATTTATGATACAAGTGTTAAAAGTGGCATTTTATTTTGTGAGTAGGGAATATTGCGAAACGAGCGAAGCGAGTGAAGGAACCCAACGAGCAAAATAAAATCACTTTTAACAAATGTATCATACACATTTTTTTGTTCAACAGTTACTACTAGTGAGAAAAAACAAAAAAAATAAGATCCATGAGGATTCGAACACACGATCTTTGGATTACAAGGCAGAAGCTCCAAAATAATAAACCCCAACGCACTTTATTTATGAATGTCATTATTTGTCAGTGACGAAGGAACTTCTACAGTTGGACTGAATACTACTTCGTTTCTAACTTCAAGAGGAATAAGTATTACCAATTGCACAAACGCCAAACACATGTGTGAACTTTTATTTATGATTTCTCTTGAGCAGGTGTTCTGATTATAATATCTGATTGAAGTGTTTCTATTAGAGAGATCTATATATTACTGAGTATCCATCATCCCATCTGTCATTTTACTTATAACACAAGTGTTAAAAGTATTTTTAACACTAGTGTTAAAAGTGATTTTGTGAAAAAGTCAGTTTTAAGTTCATATGTCAATGAATTGAAAACGTCATTTTTAATGACAGTTGTACAAAAAATTATTTACTGAATTGACACACATTTCTAAGTAACCCTTTTACGTCTGATTGCGCTACTTATTTTTTACACATGAGGAAATTCGAAAGTCTCGTACGCTAAAACAATGCAATTGAACAAAATGCAACTGCGGACTTATTCATAGAAATTTTCCATAAATATCTCTTATGAAGACCCGTAGGATGGTTTTCTCATAATTTGAATGGTTTTTGCAGCGTTGCTATTTACATGTCGATAAATAAGATTTTTTAAATTTTTTAATTATGTTTGCCTAAACCACACATAATTTTCATAAGTTATATCAATACCAATCAATATACGAAATATCGATCCCAATGAGTTCTTATATTTGAGTTTTTCCTTTTAGAGAATACTGGACAATGTAATAAAATGCGGCAAGCGTTTGGGTATATATTTATAGACAGCCTCGAAGCGTTCAAGGTTAAACTTACTATGACTATGCGTATTTTTATTTTACGGCCAAATGTGTTGAATTGAGACACTAAGATTTATTTTATTTTGAGACTCCTCCCCTATCAAATGGAATTCGTACCTCGTCCTTTCACCCGCAAATATACTTTGACAGTTTTCAGAAGGTAAACGCCTTCTTAATGTTGTCATTATTAAAAATGTTATTTCTATCAACCGGCTGCCATCTTATGAGTAACCCTCAGAGGACCTCGAGAAGTGCGAGCTAAGGAAGACGCATGCCGCCCTAACCTTCTAACGTGTGATGCCATGCACGAGAACGGTAACGGCGCAGTGATTCAAATCCGCATACCTTGGCATAGCAATCGCGAACACTACCTGCGCGCCACCAAGACCCATAATATGTTCATCAAGTTCATTAAGTTTGCTTATTATCATAACTGAGGCGAAGCTACTTGTAAACAAAAGAGTCGTGGTTGAGTTGTCTTTATGACGTCTGGTCACTAACTAAGCATTTGACTTAACTACTAGAGCGATAAACTCATTGTTTTGTTAACTCAACTGACTCGTTGTCAATTCTGTAATCAACTGCTGTTATGGACTGTTGTCAATCAACTTTGTTGTTAACTGAAATATCAACTTTGTTATTAACTGAATTATCAACTTTGTTATTAACTGAATTATCAACTATTCGTGTACTTATTTTCATATTGTACAGTCATAATACATTTCTGATATTTGAATAAAACCCTAGTGATATAGTCAAAATTCTGATAAAAGTTTTGAAATTGAATTGGTGGGTTGATTAAACGGCATATTTTTCAAATTTCATTCGCTTGTAACTTTTTTATTGATTGACGAATTTCAACATAATTTACATATAAACTATGTGAAAATGTCACGAATCCAGTGGAGTAGAAAGAATTTTTCTAAAAATATGGTTAGTAATTTTTTTAGATTTTTTACCTTGAAAATTCAGATTATTCAACGCTGGAAATGAAGATTAATTCATTAAATTAGGTGTCCTGGTATAGAGTTTTTGAATGTCTTCCTAATGAAAAACAAAATCATTCCAATCGGTTAGAAAATGTAGACTTTATAAGGGTGCTCCGGACTTATATAGGTCACACTGTATATACATATGACATATATTATAGATAAGTGGGATCAATCCCCACATTTTAGATCAGATTATTCAGCCTTGGAAATGAAGATTAATTCATTAAATTAGGTGTCCTGGTATAGAGTTTTTGAATGTCTTCCTAATGAAAAACAAAATCATTCCAATCGGTTGGAAAAAGTAGACTTTATAATGGTGCTCCGGACTTATATAGGTCACACTGTATATACATATGACATATATTATAGATAAGTGGGATCAGTCCCCACATTTTTAGCAAAAAAAAATTCAGATTGTTTTGAAACTACATGTGGGTTCTCAAGGTAATTTCAAATGTGTCTATAAAAACATTTTTTTTTTGTCCGTCAAATATTAACTGGAATAACTATAGTTATAGTAGTGGGGATAATACTTCGTGATACTCTAGTTTAACCTGGGGCAATAGGAGTATCCCATGGATTAGCAGGATAATTTTGGTCTGAGGTCCTTTTAGGGTCGTCGAATATTAACAGAGAAATAAAAAATAAAACAGAAATTACAGCTTCTATTGGTTTCTTCAAATTAACTTGACTGGAGTACACTCTATAGAATACCAGGATCGTACCAGTGCAGAACGGAAAATGTTATCAATTCGACAACAGTATTCCAGTGCAAACTGTTATACCTAGAGCATCCATGAGTAAGAAAACTCACATCTCAATTGTTTTCTAACAATGAATACATCAACCAATGCAGAAAAATTATCAAAAAACTGCTAAAAATATTCACAAATAAGCACCAAAATGGCAAGGATATTCGGAAGACTTGGCAACGGCGCGCAAGAATATGGTAAAACGGGACAGACGACTTCTCATCAATAATTCTTGTATTTCAACTTCATTTTCTTTTTATACTTACAGATTTGAAATGAACTTAATTCTGTTTGTTTGTCAATTTGAATATGGTCCACTTAATTCGATTCCATTGAAAGACGAAGCTACCTAGTATGACTGAAACACATTGAAGAGATGGGTCATAACTCCAAGACCAAAATTAATGTAAAAAGAAATTAAATTGATTGTATGTTTTTTGTTGAAAAAGTCGCTATTAATTTCAATACTATTCGACTTATCTAGACCAATTATCGGTCATTTTGACCACTAAATGTTTACTATTATTAATTTATATCGGCTCGTTGGTCTAGGGGTATGATTTCCGCTTAGGGTGCGGGAGGTCCCGGGTTCAAATCCCGGACGAGCCCTACTTTTTTTTAATTTTAATCATTAAAATTGTTCAGTTTATTTATAAAATCTAACAATTAATTTGAATTCTACACTGCAGTTAGTTCACAATATCTATCAGATGTAGTTCAATGCCCAGCGTGGCTTTAGCCGGGGAAGTAGTTGTTTTCTGTAATATATTACATACTTATAAATCATATTTTTCATTTTTCAATTTTCATGGAGAATGTTCCCCTTTTCAACATGAACTGGTGAATTTCACAAAAAAAAAAATAAAATCACTAGGATTGTACCAAATTTCACTGTCAAAGGTGAGTACGTGCTCGAGTCAGTGAGGTACCTCAGGGTACACCTGGACTAGCGTTTGAATATACAGAGGCACGTCAGTTTGGCGATCCAGAGGGTGTAGGCTAATTTGAAGCGGATCTACCCCCTCATCTAAAGGAGATCTAAACTGGCGTTGGAAAATAAAAGTTCAATATACTGACAGATCGTTCGTCGCAACAAAGACTCAGGCTTGCCCGGTGTTATGCAACCTTTCCTATATTGAAACACTGAAGTTGGAAAGTACTACGTATATTCACCAATACATTGTAAAAAAATAACAGCATATAAAACCAGTCGGTGTCCTTATAGCTCCTGATAATTATAGTGAAAAATAGCACCAACATATTTCACACCGTTCTATGGTGTAACATAAAATACTGTACGTGGTGTTGACTGAATTCGCAAAGATCAGATGTCACAACTGAAAAAAGTCATAGAAAAAACTAACGTGTTGTTAATTGTCCATCTGCTAAAACTGCTTCTACTGTGTTGCATAACACTATATTTATGTGACAATATATCTCCTTGCTTAACAACCAATCGGTGGATTTCAAATTTTGAAATTCAGCCAATAGAATCGGAACTACAGTGAAAATATAGCTTGTCGCTGTATTTTCATGGTGATAAACCTGCTTAGTTTTTGTTTTACTAACTGTCAAGTGAAAATAATGATTTAAATTATAAACGTCAAATTTATGTGTTTTGACATTTATCTTTATTTTTCAATATGAGCGATCGTTGAAGAGTATTCCGTTGAATACGACAAGAAATAAAGTATCAATTACCAGGCAATTCAACAATTTTTGCACAAACAGGTGTTATGTTATCAATGCAAATATCACAATTGCGGAGCTGGCTGATATTTTGAAAGATTATGCCTGTAATATGCGGAAATTGGATGGTACAGACTATAAAGAATCTGTTATCAAAACACACTGGAATACTGTTGCCAAGGAACTACAAGAAAGTTGTTTGAAAAGCTATGGAAAAAAATTCAACCCATTTGGTGACCTAGAATTTAAAGGTGCAAGGAACGCACGAGATTACAAAAGAAAGCAGTTACAAATGAGACCGGAGAAACGTAAACAAAGCGCTGCTGCTTTTACTAAGGAGGAACTGTCATCTCTGCAAAAATGTTGGGACGAAGATTCACCTGCAGGGTTGCAGAAGAAGTTTTTCAACATCGTTGCTACCGAACTTGCTTGGAGAGGCAACGAAGCAGCGAATGCTTTAGTATCGTATTTTCAGAAAGAGCTTGACAATTACGGCAATGAAACAGGAAGAATAGTGTACAATCCAGTATTTACAAAGACTAACCAAGGAGGTGCAAGAAGTTGTGCTAATAACAAATGGCTGACTCCCAATGAAATTGACCCAGACATATGTCCAGTTCGTTTATTCAGAAAGCTGATGGAGAACCGTCCGCCGCATATTACAACAGACAGACTGTTCATTACACCAAATCCTAATTGGAAATTAGTCGATTCTAAAGGTTGGTACAAAAATACTCCCGTGGGGAGTTGTGAGTTGTCCAAATGGACTAAAAATACTGCAGAACAAGCTGGGCTTGATACAAAGCGAAGGAAAATCACTAATCATAGTCACCGATCTACCGCAGTTACACAGCTTGCAAACGCAGGTGTTTCAGATCAGCAACTTATCAAAATTACTGGTCATGGTGATTCTAATTATATTCGTTATGTCTATTATATTCGGTCCGAAGCTATTCTGCTTATTTATACTCTGAACATTTTTCATACAAAACTTCCTTCATAATTCCTCTAACACCTTTTTTATTACTACTCAGTAACTGATGAAATAGTGTAGTGATAAGGTACATATAAAACATCTATTCCATACATAAAATCTGCAAATTTCAAATTATGGTGAAACTCACGTGAATGAAGATTAACTCGGTAAACAGCAGGAGAAGCCATATCACCATGTCACATCGAGGTACCATTTCATGTTGTTGCCAACTGAAAAAAAAAAACATTCAGCAATCAATAAGAGTAAAACTAATGTACACTTTCTGAAGCAACATCATTTGAACAAATACAGCAAATTTTTCACATCACATATTTTGAGAACAAACGCGACAAAGATCTTGAACTGGAGGAAGATTGAAATTATTAAACTGAACTATTGGTGTTGTCACGTATCCAGACCAAATTATTCAGTAACGGCTGGCGCCACCTAAGAAAGAGTGGCGGCGGCGCGAGTGACGACTGGGGCCATCTGCCAAGGAATAGCGACGACGTTGGGCCCTTTCCAACTCCAACTATAAATGAGGCCGCGCGAGTCTCTGAAGAAGTCAGTATTGGTAGAGTGAAAATAAATAAATAGTAGTGAAGAATTATTGATGCATAAGAGTGCATTTTGTGAGAAATAACAAAGTATATTTCTTTTGGAGAATTGAATTATCTCTTGCCTTGTTGAAATTGTTTCTTGATAAATCTTATACTTCCCAAAACCGCAAAAAAAATATAATTTTATCAAATATAAACTTTTTTGGGTTCCAATAGTTCTGCAAACTTGGCACATACATTGGAAAAATATTCCGAACAGTTGTGCAGATTTGCAACCTTTTACGTTGACCGGAACACTATTTTTATTTGTGGTAATTTTTTTTATCAAGGTGCTCTAGAAATAATTACAAAAGTTTTGAAACTTTTTGCCAATTTTGAAAACATCTATTCTGATGCAGTCACAAATTTGCAACCTTGTACACGATCCGGAATTTCATGCAATTTGCAAAAATCCAATTTGTAAATTAATTTGATTTTTCAAAATTTAATGAATTTCCGGATCGCAAAATTGGGAATGCATCAGAATAGATGTTATGAAATTTGGAACAAAGTTGCAAAAAAAAATGTACAAGTACACTTGAATTGGTTGCAAACTTGATTCTTGATATGAAATAACATATTCAATACTACTCCAAGTTTTCAGACCTTTTGGAATTTTCTCAACGAGTATACAGCAAAATTCAAGTTTGATGCCATTGTGACAATGTTGTGTACTTCGGAAGAGGTTGCAAACTGACATGTATTGATTTCTCGATCACTTGACCAAAGTTTGAAAACTATCTCCACTGGCCTAAACATTGTAGAATTGGTAAGTACTCGTTACACCAAGCTCGACATAAAACATAATGATGACGAGATGATTGTTGAATTTTTCGCCCGTTTTGGACAGGAATTGAAAATTCGAAGATAGACATCGGAGACGTGCGAAGAAACGTCGATTTAGTAAAAGGCGTGGCTGACGGAATTTTTAGGTATCACCGATAATGTAGGCTCAATAGTATATCATTGTTAATTTTTGATGTTTTTTCAATACCAATAATAATGAATTCGAACAAAGTCCGAAAAGTGTGCCGGGGAGTTTCAAATAAATGAAACGAAAAATTTCGACAAAGTCGAAATCCCCTTCTCTGCGCACTATCTCCAAAAGTGTAAAGTATGAAGCAAATATCTAGATAACCCTTCGTGTTTTCAGATAGCATAAACATATTGAAAATAAAGCTGTTTATATTCTTTTTTTTTTTCACACAAGCATAACCTGATTGAATTTCATCCCCGGTCGTAATCACTTTGTAGAAGGTTCGCAGTACAACTACTTTTCGAGGGTATAACACGTTTCAAGAGTGTGTTTGTCTGTAATCCAAATTCAGGGCTAATGTATCGCAATCAGGCGCTCAATTTGAAACTCACTTCTCAACAAGCTGTTTCGTGTTAGGGACTTTGCGGTTTGCGGCGGGTTTACAGAAACGGGGACGTCAGTTCCTGATGAGAACCACTCACTAGGGACATGAAGGAATTGTAAATATGGCGGAAAAATGTCATGCTGAGCGATGAATATACCGAATTACCGCTGGCTTACGCACCGTTATATTATTGTAGGAGCTCATGAACTTTTCATATAACGGTCGTTCAGTAACGCTAGAATTTGTTTAGACATATGAGAGGATACTAACTGAATCAATCATCTATGATGTAATAGCCGTGCATGTCATCAGCCCCTATACAGGGTATATCAGAATAAACGTTACAAACTCCGATGGTAGGATCCTAACTTCATTCTGAGCCTAAAGGTTCCAATAAACATATATCCTAAAATGAGTGTTAACCGAAAAAGTTTTCCATATGGTACAAATTTTTTAAACTCACTGTCTGGACCACATTTTGGTAGGCAACCCCTTTTAGTCGTATTCGTCTATTTATAAACAAAAACGGTGAAGTTCGACCTCTCTTCGGTTCCTCTACTGGAGCAGGTCACCAGTTGATCTATGATACCGGAAATCATATTGACGATCATTGATAATTCTTGAAGGTTCTAGAATATTTGGATGGAAGCTCTGCAATGAATTTTTATGTGCGGAGATTGTTTGGTTAGGTATGTGTACCGAGTATGTGTTCCATGAGCTCGATGTTGATAGTTTTCTCCATGACTTTCGAGATAACAAATAGCAGTGCGATAGGTCTATAGTTGCTGGGTAGGGTCTTTTTCCCATATTTTTTGGGGACTGGTTGTACCCTTGCAATCTTAGAGTTGGACGGAAATACCTCCAAATTATAAGAGGGGTTGAATAACTTGTAAAAAACTGGTGTCAGATTCGCTAGCTTTGTTAGTGTTGAGATCCAGTAAAACGCGTCTTATTATTCGTTGGCGGAAGATAATCTCAGTCATATGACTGTCGATGGAAATGTTCAGAAGTTGTTCCCAATGAATTTAGCATAGAATTTGCAGCAAACATGTTGGCAAAATTGGCTTTTTTCTGAGCGTTCGTTGCTTGCGTTCCATCTTCCTTGGTAAGGCAAGTTGAAAGTGAAATTTCTTGCCACGGCTTTGGCAAATGATCAAAAAGAACCGGACCTGTTAGGACACTCAAAGAGCTCCGATCGTACCTTGGCATTGTAGCCTCTTTCGAGGATTCGAATGTCTCCTTAGAGATATTTCTAGCTTCAACATATTCTGATCTGGTACCTTTCTACCAAACCGGGGTTTGTCAAATTATGTTCCTCTTGACGTGTTTGGTATATATGTTTCCATGTCCAGTATTATGATCTCAGAAATACTCTTGGAGCATTGTGCTAGATCTCTGAAAGTGAAACACACTCTTTCCCATGGAAATGCTCAGTAAAGCATACGAAGACCATCCCAGTCTGCTGAATTGCAGTGCCATATGAGACTGGACAGCCTCGTGCTGCACGATGATGTAGAAAAATAGCAAAGAATGGAGATGAGGTTGTGGTCGGAGTTTCCTTGTGCAGCACAAACTTTCATACTCTATGGATCAGGTTTGGCGGCGAGAAAAAGATCGAGTGTATTAGCATACTGGTTGTTGACATCAGGAATGCGTGTGGGTAGCTCGACCAGTTCCTCTTGACCATACGCGAAGGCCTCAGCTTGAAGACCTGCCTCGTCTGTTTCGTTAGAAAATTTGGGCCAGATAGAGTTGTGTACATTGAAATCTCCCATCATAATGACTTCAGCTGTTGTATGGATTTACTGGATTAGGTCTAATTTAAGTGATAAAAGCTCAAAGGAAGGTTCATTAGGAGAAAAGTAAAGACAGCAGAGGAATTTGGTCTGTTCGATATTAGACATCTTCAACCACATCACATCACGCCAAGTATTTCGGCTCCGCAAACTCTTGTGGCATGCGAGGCTAGTCTTGAGTAGAAACAAACTCCACCAAGAATTGACTTCGTAACCAGGACCTTGCGCCCTTATATTACGTTTTTGCATCTGTAGGTGATGGTGGACATCATCAATGTTCTTATTGAGTCCACGGATGTTACAAAAGTTAATCTTCAAATTATTCTATGGTGGGTCACCTCGAGTACCCCTCTCCCGGAAATCCCAATGGAGGCATTATTATTATCATACCTGTTGAAATTTGAGGAGAAAGGAAAGGAAAAGGGTGACAAGAAGTTATCGACCAAACACTAAACCATGGAATAATCCATTTCACAGCATGTAGCCGATGTGGTGGTATTTCACCGAGCGACGGTGAAGACCAGCTAGCACATAAGGTTATCCTTTCAGTCGCCTCTCACGACAGGCAGGATTGATCATGGGATTGTTCTTAGTCCGACCTCATACAGACATCATACAGGCATCGTGACTTCAGAAACAATGCTGGAAATCACTTTCAGATCAGGATAAATGTGGCTTATTACAATTGGATGAACTGACATTCCATATGATAAAACTGATAACTTGGCGTTATTAACAAAATGGTTGATAGCAAGGAATGTTATAATCTTGAAGATTTCGCACGCTTCCTACCTGAGACTAGCACTTGAGAAATTACATTTTCCATTTTCCATTTTTTAGACAATATTGTTTGAATTGGTTAACAACACCGTTGTGTATAAATGATACAGAAATTTTAGTTTTTTTTTTGTATAATTCTGTTGTCTATTTAGTTGAAAAATACACAATACTGTGTTATTATTTTAGACAACATTTTGTTATACAATACAATACTGATGTATAAAAATTTTACACAAGTCTTAAAATAGCTGTTGGGGAATATAAATTTAAAATGCTCCCTATTGTGTGAGACATTTATAGAATGAGTTTTTTAAATATCCCATATCACTACTTCCTCGTTCTCTAGCTATTCCTTCCTTCTTAACCGGTCATGGGCTGAATGGAACTCGTGTTGAAGATTGCTTTGGTCTATCTAGTAAGCCTCGGACCAAGTGAACTCTAACATAGCGCGGGTTGTGCCCTTTATCGGCGGGCAGTTTTGTTTCGTGTTGTACCTTTTGAATAAAAATGTTTAAAATTTGTGTACAATTATGTATTACACATATTGTGTATAAAAGTCACAAAGCTAGGGAAAATTTCACCACAAGCCGAAATAAACTATCAATGGTAGAAATATATTACAACCAGGTGAACCAATTTTTGATAATTGCATACATTATTTACACATTTTTTTTACACTGTTAAAGAAAAAAATCTCTACGCAGGGATTTCTTTCCGTGCTCATACTCAACAAACGTTAAGACCAAAAAGAGTAAATGGGACAGCTCTATACGGACTTTTCAAAAAAGTCTTTCCTAAGAATAGTATTCCGGCGATAGTATTCCGGCGATGTTCAAAAAATACAACACCTCGAAATGATTGCGCCAAGGTTTATATCTAACAAAGATCGACAGCAACAAGATTAATAGCTTATAACTTCAGCGATGCGGATGTCGATAAATGTCACCGTAACAGCTACAAGAAAAAACAAATGATGTACACAGTCCACTTGGCTCGTGAGTCTATCCAGTAAAAATCCAGAATCGGACATGTTATTTATTTAATACGATATTTCCAATCACGACAAATGACTTCGACGACGGTCGATTGATTTTTTTCTAACGTTAAATTCGGAACGATCACCAAAGAATCGCCGATAACGGGATCTCCAAAATGAAGCGTATTATGAGGGTTTACTGTTCCTAATAGACTTTCAGAGGACAATAGAACCAGTGGCGCCACAGTGTCTGCCGGAAAAAGCTATTAGAGTTATTAAAAAAAATCGACGCCTACACAAGTTCAATGAACATATGGTTCCACTTGGGATATTGCAATTCGATATCATATTCTCTCATTCACTTTATTAGAGTGTGTTGAGTATTTCATGCTGTTTCGTAGCTATAGAAGCAAGATTAAATAACGCTGAACTGAAATGATCCCACGTAAAATCAAGAATCAAGAATCGACACAATTGTCTGTCAGTGGTACCGACCATGTGAAGGCTAACAATTACTTGATTTCATACATCGGCATCACATAACTCGTACACTATAGCTGTCTTTCAAAATTTTGGCTGAGGATTCAAATAAAAATTAAACAATATCTACTTTATGTATATGTGACAATATGTACATTTTTTTGAAGAAAGTTAGCTCGTCTGGCTAAGTTGAGGAACGACAGAAAGAATTGTCAGGTATTGCAGTCAGAGACACTAAGATTGTGTGAGCTCTTTATTCAGTTCTAGCTTTCGAGAATGATTTTTTTTTTTCATCAGGAACAAAAAAGTGAAGTTATAGAGAAGTCAGCTACATTAAACATACACTTTTTCTTAAATATTTTGACATGTTAAAATTTAACTGTTCAAATCAGGTGAGGATAGGAACCAGATTAAAAATAAGTCATCGATTAAAATTGAAAAATTTGTGAAAATTTCCTGCCATGAGGATTTAAATTTACATGTCAGTCATAAAAAAACCGCTTTCGAGCATTAAATTGGAAGACTTCATTGGTATGGATACTCCTGACAAAAATTACGCTGGCCATTGTGAGATCGGCCTTCCCAGAAAAAAGGTATTCTTGGGTTATGTTCTAATTGAATTTTACGAAGTCGCCTGACCCCCCTTCTGCAATTTTTTTAAATTTAAATCGTTCCTGTTTCTCCCCTGATTTTTTGCAGAGGACACTTGCAGAGTTTTTCAAGTATTGCTTGTAGAATATTTGTTCAAAATCTAGCAGATATGACTCAATGATCGAAGGGATAGTTGTTCCTTTCTGTTGTGTGTTGCTATGTCCTAAAGTCAAGCATTGCGAAATATTCACTACACCGAGTACAGTGTACTTCACATATAGACGCTGTTGAAAAAGATCTACTCTGGAACCAACAATTTTACTTTTTCATACAGGGATTATTGGGTAAGCCATTCATCAGAAGTTCTTGATGTTCCCTTCTGAATCAAATTTTGAAAATTTTCGGTTAAACCGAGAGTTAGCACAAACTACGGTATTTTAAATGGACCCCAAAAGTAATTATACACTTTTTTGGGGTTAGTGCGATTTTAATGAAAAAATACCTATCTCCAAGTTTCAATACCAAATATTTCAAATGTGACATGATTCTATCAAGAGTATGGATCTCTATGGTGAACCTACAGACGTGTGCTCTCTCATATCGTTACGAGTTTGTCTTGAGCATACATGATTGGCATACTCGTTAGCCACGGTGATTAGCAACACCTGGTGGAAAACCAAGATCTTTTTGACCGTGTATGCAAACTTTTCCAGCTATAGCCAATATGTCATCTCAAGGTCAAACACAATTTCTAAATACAATCATAGTGATTGCTTTTGAGTATAGCCACATAATGACATTTGTCCATAAAACAGTACCATGAAGGTCGCTGATGACGTCAAAGTGGTGGACAAAAACAAAGCGCCGATAGCTCTACCCCATGGGTGGTTTGGACCCGAGCAGCAAACATAAAAAAGGTTGAAATATTATAAAAACTGAATCAGAATGTTACACAAAAAACATTCATCCGTCTACATTTTGCAGTATTATATCTGTCGCGTGTATATTGTGAACGTTTAACCCTCGGTTAAACCACTTTGGGTGACTATACTTTGGAAGGTGATCTGTGTTCGTTTCTACCCCTCTTTTTGCTCGAAAATTGCTCGAAATGCATTGGATAAAATAAAATAAGTATAGACACTTTTTTTGTAGAAAACTTCATGAGGAACCTTTTTAGTAACCATACAACTCTCTGTGCAATCTATGGTTTCTGAGAAAAACGAGAAAAACCATCGCAGTGCACATAGTACGAGTGGTTTTTGGGGGGGGTGAAGGTCTCCATACTAAGTTAAGAACTCTTTTGATTTTGAAGCTCTTTCTTTGTTGTGTTTAATCTCCAACTGACAGAAATTCATAATTTATTTTTTCTATTCGGCTATTTTAGAAGTAATGTAAATGGACTAGGTATACAGGATGTTATCTAAGTACTTGGCCAAACTCGAAGGGGTGATTCTTTGAGTTATTCTTTGACAAAAACTTTTTATAAACATAGCTCCGATAATGCGTCATTTTAAAGATACAGGGTGTCAACATTTTTAAAAGAAATCTTTTTTTTGGTAAATATCTTAAAAATCCTTTAGCCAACTTTGTTGAAATTTGACATTATCAATAAGGGTAGTAAGGGGCTGATTCAACCCTAACTATATCGAAATCTCATAACCAGTGGCGTCCCGAAAGGTACCTTAACCAATATTGTTGACAGAAAAAATACACGCCACTGTTTTTTTTGCAGTTTCTCTACTTGTTTCACAATGAGTAACTGAAACTACAATTTTTTTATGTCTAGAACTTTTTTCGTAATCACTTTATAGCATGTATCTGGGAAAACATTATGAAGTAATGTAACTACTAAACCACCAAAATTTGGGGTGTACCTGCTCGTTTTAATTTTCATAAAAAAATTTGGGACTAGAATAGACTTTTGATATGTAAAAAACACACAGTTTTCTATGGTTTAGTAGTTAACATTTCTTATTATCATTTCCCAGAGACATGCAATAAAGTGATTTTTATGTGTTTTCTCAAAAATAAAGCAAAATACGAAAAAAATTCTGAATATAAAAAAAATTAATTTCAGTTGCTCAATTTGAAACAAATACAAAAATTTCAAAAAACCAGTGGCGCACATTTTTTGTGCCAAAAATATTGATTACGGTGCATTCCAGGATGCTAATGGATATAATAATTTTGATCCAGTTAGGGTTAAATGAACCCCCTGAATATCACTGCCAAATTCAACAAAATCTGTTGAAGGATTTTTGAAATATTCAAGAAAAAAAAGTATTTCTTATACAAATGTTGACACCTCGTATCTTGAAAACGAAGAATTACCAGACATATGTTTATATAAACTTTCCATCTTAAAATCACCTGAAAAATCACCCCTTCAAGTTTGGTGACGTACTTTCATAACACCCCGTATATTGCGTCTAGATTATTTCACAAATATTATTTGTATAATTTCCAACTAATATGGGACCAATATTGCGAAATGTTTACTATCGTGTTTTGACCAATATCGCAGAATGTTCAATTTTTTTCACGCCAATATTATATTTGAATATGTTGTCAATATTTTCACAATATTGGTTCAGTATATACTGATGTATTTACAGCAATAATTAACATGATCGTTTAAAAATTATACTAATCACAGTATAAAATAAAAACTGTATCCCCACCATTCATGACCCCAGTCACTTTTCCACGAGACGTCACTGGAATA
Organism: Chrysolina haemoptera; assembly: GCA_958298965.1. Lineage (NCBI taxonomy): Eukaryota > Metazoa > Arthropoda > Insecta > Coleoptera > Chrysomelidae > Chrysolina > Chrysolina haemoptera. The sequence goes on from OY282589.1 coordinate 26,301,805, forward strand.
TGGAGCCACCATCGACAAAACAACATAGCGAAACAGATGAACTGGGTCATCCGAGTGAGTTTTATGATTCGACAGGGCGGTGGCACTTAAAAGGTCGGGAAATTGAAAATTGGAATTCGGGAACGGTGGCAACCGCCGAAGGCAAATTGAGAGGCGGTGTGATATGCTAAGTCGAGTTGGCGGTGACAAATGGACCCAGCAGCGCCGCCCTTAGCCGATCACTGATCGTGTCGAGGTAAATTGTCACCCGTGCTAGCCGGAAATATGGGCCCCGACAGGCCCATCCACATTTCTCCTGCTGGCGTACGACAGGAATATCTATGGAAAAAGACCGCATGTCAGTATGGAATACGTTATATTTTTATCAAGTCGCTGGGGTACATGCACGTTCTGTCTGCCTGTTCCGACAAGGCTTATACAGAGTGGTCCAACGAAAAGTATGCACCTAGCTTTTCTCCTTTATTTGGAATTCATAGCAAATATACTCGGACACGTGAAGTGTGCATTTGAGGGGGACACATTTTAGATATATTTTTCAACTTGTGTCTTCAACCCCCTAGCGAGGGGGTATTACAACCCTAAAATTTTAAATGGAACGTGGGGTCGAGTGATATATCATTTGAACGGGCATAAAATTATCTTTCCAATGATACCCTATTTGTTGAAATTTACTGAAACAGTTAATGCGAAAACGGCTTTAAGAACATTAACCCGATAATTTTGGTATTAATGAAAAATACAAATAAGTTTTGGTTACTAGGAATCAGGATAACGACAATAATTTCTAAATTACTTCATTTTGCCAAAAGACACATTTCAATGATAATTTTTTGTTATCACAACTAAATTCCCCATTTATCGTTTGCGTGATATTGTCGAAAACGACTGCAGATAAGTGTAAGAAAAAAACTGCAGATATGTGTAACATTTGTTTTACAGATGAGTGTACATTTCATTTGAATGGAGCTTTGAATAGGCATAATTGCCGTTACTGGGATGACAGTAACCCATATTTATTCCGTGAGGTTCATTCCCAGGCCCCTCAAAAAATAAACGTCTGGTGTGGCATATTAGGAAGTCATATCATAGGACCACTTTTCATTTCTGGTAATTTAAATGGTGAAATCTACCTAAACATGCTTGAAGACGCAATTGATCCTTTCATCACACAAATAATAGAAGATGACCAAAATCATAATGCTGATCGGCTTCATTTCCAGCAAGATGGAGCACATCCGCACTATTTTGTTCCTGTACGAGAATTTTTAGATAACCGGTTCCCCGGACAGTGGATTGGCAGGAGAGGCCCAATGGAATGGCCTGCCAGGTCACCTGATTCATCGCCTTTGGACTTTTTTCTATGGGGACACTTGAAAAATAAATGTTTTGCTAGGAAGCCCGAGTCCATAGAAGATATTCGCCAACGGATTATAGCAGAGTGCCGAAGCATAACACCTGATATGCTACAAAATGTTAGACATAGATTTGAACAAAGTCTGTATTATTGTCGCTGAGGGGTTGAAGGCACAAGTTGCAAAATATATCTGAAATGTGTCCCCCTCAAAAACAAACTCCACGTGTCCGAGCATTTTTGCTTGCAATTCCACAAAAAGGATAAAAGCTAGGTGCATACTTTTCGTTCGACCACTCTGTATAAAATTCGGTAATCCCATACCTTATCAAAAGTTTAGGAGGAATGCTTTCAAATGACGATATTTTTGTTTCATATGCATTTTTTTTCTTGCAGTACCTATGTTCAGTTATTTCATATGAATTCTATAAAATTTTTGATCGTGGAGATCGGTCGGGATGAAAATTCGTTATGATCGTGGTTCCTAGCATCGAATTTTCATTCTAACCTTGTTACAGAATATACTATTTACACGATCGTTACAGAATTTGCCAATTCTAAAATCAAATTTGATAACAGACTGGTAACATTGTCGCTCTTGATATGGAACAAATATTCTACAACATTTGCTCTCTCATGCATTTTGCGTGTATTTCATGAATATCCTTTTGCACTGTTGTAGCAAACATAACGTTACCCTTGACTTGTCATCCAAAATAGTTGATAGAGAGTGATTGAAAATGAAATATGACAATAGACCACTTGTAATGTAACAAAGACCCATTATTTTTATATGAGTTGCCATTTTATAGAATTAGGACGCTGGCGCCGTGTTGTAGTTCTGGTTGAAGAGAGGAGGAGTATACCTACCATTTGTCACAAATTTATAATACGAGATAAAAGCGTGTGGGGAAGGAGCGGATGGCTTGGAGCAATGGATCGGTCGCGAGTTCAAACCGCAGAAAAATAAAGTTTTTTTTTTTTTTAAATTAAAATTATTGTTGAAAACTTTGTTAGAGTGGTAGTTTATATATTATTATTTTTATCCATCTTTTTCTGTAGTAAAGAAATAGTTTACGTTTACCCAAGATTAGTTATTTTTTCTGAATTTTGTATTATTTTTCATTTCATGTAATTAAATTTTTTGATCGAGAAGAAAGCACTCTCTATTATTCGGTAAGAATGAAAATTCGCTTTGCTCGTGGCACTGGCATCGAATTTTTGTTCTAACCTTCTTACAGAATATACAATTAAATTGTAAATATACAATAATACGCTATTCCGATTTGTTACAGTAGCCAGACACTGTGATCATCATTTTATATTTTTAACGATACCTACAAGTCATTGTAATATAGTGTTGCTGGTTTTTCGTGTTTTATTACAGCTCTTATCCCACCCATTGAGCCACACCTGACCAATAATTTATATTTTCGTTTTGTAATAAGCCAGATACGGATCAGTGTTGTCTTCGAATTTAATCGATTTTATCCTAACTTGTTACCATATCAATAACATGCATCATCGAGAAAAGTTACGTTAAGAGGCAACATCAGCGAAAATCAAATTTTACCATTGCGCAGCACATCTTGAAGATAACGAAGCACCTGGCCGTAACAAAACAAGATAGCTGGGAATGTCCATAAGATATATCGCTCCTAATCTTTGGATAAGTTTTCCGTAAACACAAATCTATAAAGAATTTTTTATCTTCTTCTGGATCTTTAATTTCCGTAATAATTGAGAATTAATGAAAAAACTGAACGCTCAAAACCTTGCTTATAAAACCGATCCTTGTTTCACCATCAAGAGTATCATTCGCATTTGAGGCAAATGTCCCCACCGCTCTGGAATTTTGATGGTGCTATTTTGAACATTATTTCTCATGTACATAGATATATAGGATATCTTATGTTCTTAGAGCATTTCGCCGTATCTAAAATATTCTGTGATGAGTTTATTAATTTTATTCCATCAATTTCAACACATCTTGAAGATAATTTTTTTCAAATGATTGTTCATCATAGTGTGTCGAACAGGCAGACTTATTCAGAGGTTTTTTATCATCAGTGCAAGGTTAGATAAATACAGACAGATTTGAAGTCATTTGTTCCCGGTCCGAATAATTGCATCTTACATCACTCTTCATATTTGGTTACTCTGGTGCTGCACGATGAAACGGGGTCTGGGCTGCTTCACCTTGAAAGCAGAGCAAAAAGAACCCCAAACCTCTGGTTTTGAAAGTTACTTTTTTTGAACCTACAAATAATAAAGCGGAGATAAAACGTATGAAAGAAATACGGAAAAAAAAATTAAGAAATAGGTAGGTATCAGTATATACATTTTTGAAAACCTATAAGATATTCTAGCTAAATCCACCAACGAATCATTTCTCACCAGAATTTTTTCAACATGTCTTCGAAGATCCTTCAAATTTCAAACTAATTTCATTACTTTGATGTGACTCGTCATAGCTTCGAAATACCTGTTCGTATATCAGAAATCGAAAAGCATCAATGACGCTATCTTTTCTGTTCTATAAAAGCCTACCTCATCCTGAATACTGATGAGGTTGTTGCAGAAGGGTTCTGCGACTTTTCGAAAACATTCGATTATATATAAACTGCAGAACCTTGTTGCAGAAACTAAATGTATATTGGTTCAATGACATCTCACTTGAATGCTTCGAATTATACCTCTTCAACAGAATCAATTAAGTGGTTAATGTGAATGACATCCAACATACTCGCATATGGGGTTTAACCACGGCAAAGGTAAAACATTTCTGTTATTGAATCGAAAACTAAGATAAATTTTGAAGTATTAGAGTATATTTTGTTATGAATCGAGTCCGTCTGGAGGGAAATTAGCCCAATTACCCCCCTTTAGATCCGCCCCTGAACCTCGGACCACTACTATTTCTGCCCAATATTTGATTGATGTGGCAAGTATCAATATTAAATTTAAATTAAAATTCAATATTGATACTTTCGAGGAAAGTCCACATTTCACTCCTTTAGCGTGGACAAAATACTGATGCTTTGAAATATGTTATACACAACGACAACGGCATAGTAGCTTCCATCTATGTCTTATACAAAAAAGTAAATTTGACAAATTAGAAATATCCTCCATCTAATTCTCAAGTCATCTTTGACAAAGTGTATAGTTACTTACCAGAGTAAACAAATTTATAACTTCTAAAAATTACGAAATAATCCAGCCTTCCCCAATTTTCCTATACTATAGGAGTCTTATATAATTTAATCAATCAACATTAATTATATAACATGAAATAGAATAAATAAAACTATAACCAAATCAAATAAAAATACTCAAAATACTCAAACGTAATATTGGCAAGAAAAAATATAGGTAGTGACCGGACAACCTACCGGTTGGTTCTAACCGGACCTGACTATTAGTATTGATGCGTGTAAACGAAAGACACAAAAAATGTAAAACTGAGTTGAAATTTTTTTACCCGTTTAATGCACGCCTCAGTTAAGCACCAAATATTCAACTTTGCCCTAATTTGGGCATCGATGAATGTCCTGTAGTTTAGGAGGTCCAGTGATGGGGGTCGATGGGGGAGTATATAAAATTTCAAGTTGAACACTGAAATTTCTCGAAAACCTCGTGCAAGAACACACCGACAAAAAAATGCGATTTCAAATTCACGTCTTGTTCGCCCTTTTTGTACTTGTACTCAGTTAATGACATACCTGGCGAATGCAGCAGTCGTGCCAAATTTCATGGAACAACGAAGATAACGAAATTCTCCGACAATTATATACTAGTCGGCATTTTTAATTATCGTCGGTACAATAATCCGTGCGCTGCTTCTGTATGTCAACATTTCGACTAATTGGCCGTGTCGAATTCAGCACGTGTCATGTTTTGAACATGTTTCCGACGCGGCGTCAGAATTCGATGTTCGCGTTCGTTCGCAACATACGCGCCCCCTACACGTTCAAATGTGACGGTGCGACGGCATAAAGTTATTAACTTTATGCGCCCATAGGAATAGAGTATTCGCCGGGGTGAATTTAGGATAACGAATCGTTTAGCTAATGAATTCCGGTGCTCTAGACTTTCGCCGTTGCAAGGATAAAAGGATGAATAGTTCCGTATTTATGCGAGGGTGTTTGTTGGCAATGAAGCTGGCAAGGCATTTGTGCGCTTTGTGCAGGGTAGAAAGTGGCTTTGTCAGGAAAACGGCTAGGCCTACACGGCGGTGTAGAAACCGATATGTTCAGGGAATCTTTTGTAACATTCCCCCCGTTACTGACTTTTCTCAAAAGTGACATATATTCTGCAAAAAAATAAGGTAATTATATTTTTTATTCAAAGCCATGTTGAAAGTTTAGAAAATATATTGTTGGGTAAAGTTTTACTAAAATTTTCACGTCTACCAATTCAATCAATCAGAACATTTTTGTACCATCGGATATCGTATGCATGAAAATCCGACCTAAGTCGGCAATGACGACAGCACTACCAAAATATGGAGGCCCCATACTTGGAACCAGCCTGCAGGACCCAAGTATTTTGGTATTGGTATCGGTAAGTATGGATGGTGACTTATGCGCTGCGACCTGGTTAGATCTATTGTGCCCCATCTTCTTCTGCTATCACAAGGTGTTCTTGTTTACAGCAGCCCTTCAAGCCTCAATTCCTTCAGAAATTTTTGGATTTTGAGGGGGTCTACTTGTGGTATTTCTCCCACAGTCAGCTGGTGTGATCCCAGTATATTCAATCTTTTACGATGTACAGCGTAACACTCCATCAATATATGGTGGGGTGTTTCTGGATGTTCCCCAAAGAATATGCAGGTGCTGTCCTCAGCTCTGGAAGTCTTAGCTTCAGCTTCATTGAGTTCTTGTCGGAAGTAAGATTTTCCAAGTCCACAGAATGGTTCTGGCCCGATCAGTGGCGTTGCTGCGCCTTTCCGTGCCAGGGTGTCTGTTTGTTCATTGCCCTCCACTCCGACGTGCCCCGGCACCCAAAGGAGGGTCACCCTGTTGTTCCTGCCTAGACCGGCCGTCGGTTTGTCTAGGCATTCCCAAACCATTTTCGATTTGATGTTAGAAGAGCTCAACGCTTTGATGGCTGCTTGGATATCGGAAAGGATTACAATTTCCTTGTTCTGGTATTTCCTGTTGAGGTTGAACTGAATGCACCTTTCTATAGCGTGAATTTCCGCTTGAAAAATGCTGTGGAACTGCGTTTGAAGTATTTGGTGCGAGGCCCAAAGACTCCTGATCCAGTTCCCTCGGGAGTTTTGCACCCGTCCGTGTACCATGTTGTGGTATTCTTCCCCAGTGCTCGAATGGATTCTATGTTCCATTCTCGCTTGGTGTTTAGTTCCGTTCGAAAAAATTTCTCGAAACTAAATTTTCTGGTAATTTCGTCAGTTGGGAGATCGGTAAGGTGTGCACAGTCGGTGGGGGTTGAGCCCTTTACACCGAGTGCTGTCCCTTTGAGTCCGACTTTAGTCAACCTGAGGTTTGCTCCCCAAGCAGTTCTTCTCACCATGATATGGAGAGGAGTGAGGTCCAGAATGACCTCTATTGCTGGTGTTGGAGTCGACCTCATTGCTCCTGTTATACAAAGACATGCTAGTCTTTGCACTTTCTCCAAGATCTTTGTTGTGGCGAGCTCGGTTCTGCCGTGCCACACTACTGCCCCGTAGGTGATCATAGGTCTCACTATCATGGTATACATCCATCGCAGTACTGATGGGTTACAGCCCTATGTTTTTTCTGCAATGTTCCTGCGCACCATCATAGATGATTTTGCCTTATTAGAGATCTTTTCTACGTGTCTGTTCCAGAGTAGTTTTGAGTCAAGGGTAAGTCCTAGATACTTCACCTCTTGCTGCCATTCTAAGTCTGCTCCGTCGAAGCGAACAGTCCTTGAGTGCTGAAACTTTGTTCTTCTGGTGAATGGTGCTACTGTGGTTTTTGATGAGATAATTCTCAACCCCACCGAGAGGCAGCACCTTCTGGTTGTCTCTAACTCTCTATGAGATCGCAGAGGGTTCCTTCGAATTTGCCTTTGGCCATAATGACTATGTCGTCCGCATATCCAAGACGAGTGACTCCGTTGCTGGTCAGTTAATTCTCAACCCCACTGAGAGGCAGCACCTTCTGGTTGTCTCTAAATCTCTTTCTATGAGATCGCAGAGGGTTCCTTCGAATTTGCCTTTGGCCATAATGACTATGTCGTCCGCATATCCAAGACGAGTGACTCCGTTGCTGGTCAGTTAATTCTCAACCCCACTGAGAGGCAGCACCTTCTGGTTGTCTCTAACTCTCTTTCTATGAGATCGCAGAGGGTTCCTTCGAATTTGCCTTTGGCCATAATGACTATGTCGTCCGCATATCCAAGGCAAGTGACTCCGTTCCCGGTCAGTGTTCTCAAACATTCAACGAAATGTATGTCGAACAAATTTCCATTTGAACAAATTTCCGCTCGAACAAATATTTTACGAACAAATGCTGTCGAACAAATTTCAGTATACTATTATACTAGAATACATATCAGTTCTACGGGTAAACACGATCTCCCGAAAATTTATTTCCCAGTTTCAAATTATTTCACAATGTTTGCAAGATAAGTAATTGAAAGACAATTTCAACAAAGTATTACGTCACCCCTACTGCCATTTGGATATGGATGACAAAAAAGTAATCCATCACGTGAATATGTCACTTGCGAACAGAATCAATCTATTTCAGATATTATGGTGAAAATGAATACAATGGTCAATAAATGGCATTTTCAAATGGTCTTCTTATTTTTCTATCGGCCTTCCACATGCATTTCACTTTTTTGCCCCAATAAATTAGTGTTCTATCCCAAAACGTACGAGTTTCCTAACGTTCATAAATACACATCGAATTCCTTATTGGATTCTCCATGAATAGTATAACTTTTCCAACAACAAAGACGTAGGATCCTTGGCCGCTTAATCCCATGCCAAATGCGAATCGCTATATCTTATCAATGATTCCATTAGAAGTGGCTGGCAATGTTGATACTGAAGTAGGTAAAACGTCATGAACGTTATATATTGATGTGTGTGTGGTAATTTGAGATGAGTTGTAAAATCTAATTTGTCACTACTTTGGGCGACAGTTGTTATAATTTGATGTGAATAATTTATATAAATATATTATTTTTTTTTAGTTGTTTCCTTTTTTGTAATTGTAGAAATTTTGTTGTATAGGAATAAAATAAATTGAAATTGTTGTATATATATATATATATATATATATATATATATATATATATATATATATATATATATATATAAACAGTTTGCCCAGATCGATACTTACTCCTTACTTTCAGTTTTACCATTTTGATCTCTCTTTCAGTATCTCCAACTCAGTCGGCGCTCAGGAACATGCAGTACTTTCTTTCTCATGATGGGATTCTTGGAAAGGGTTTTCCAATGTGTGAATATTATCAGAAAATGGTATGGTGTTCAATTCAACAAATCTTATCTTTCTACCTGCTCTAACGCTATCTAAATACTTATTTCTATCAAAAATAATTGTAATACTTCCAATCCCCAAAAGTTAGGCAACCAATAAACCTTGTAGAAGCCTTGAGTATATTTAAGTGGCTGAATAGCACCAGTGAAATGTTATTTTTGCAACTTTGTCTACGTTTACAAGGTTAATAGGTGACCTAACCTAGTTTTTTCTACTATGAATTGAAATATTTTTTAAATAAGAAAATGCTTAATAATAATAGTCCTTCAAATGTAATGAAGGTTTTTAAGAAAGTTCACTGATTGTTAATGCTCGAAAAGTATTGTGAAGTGAAATTTCTAGTTCTTGGGGTAGAATTGAAAACAGCTTGTAGTAACACAGCGTTGAGAAGAGTTTGTTCTTTTGATTTTAATACGTTTCGTTGTCAAATTGATGATAAATACCTTGGATTTCTCCTTTTTGGCTACTGGTATGCAGGTCGATGTTGTCAGTGGATTAATTTAGTAAATATCAAAATTCCAGGTGAGTTGGTTATTTGAGTCTCAAGATTTGTCCTTTTGTTGTACTTTGATGACAATGTTTCCTTTAGTTTTTCTTGATTTTTATTGTTTTTCAAATAATCGGTAAAATTTTTCTTCCTTCTTTTCTAGCGTCTCCAAAACTCTCTTTTTCAACAAAAACCTCTTTTCCCATGGTAACATGTTTCAGCTATTTCTTGATTAATAATAATAATAATAATAATAATAATAATAATATAATAATATTCCGTTATTCATCTTCACAAATAATACAAGTATTGAACATAATATTTTAAACAAATGATGAATAGGCGGGGTTCAGCTATTAAAGCTGGTTTTAAACCCAACCTTAACGTACACAAATAAATCTACAAAATATAAATACAGTTATAACACACGTAGTAACTGAAAAATAAACAAAATTAGCGATAAAGAAAGATATTAATTTATCAGTACAAGTACTAACAATACGCCAATTATGTACATACAAATATTGTTATAAGTGGCATCCCTTTCTACATAAACCAAGATTCATTGCAAGAGTCATAAGACTAGAATATACATCACTGCCTTGTTCGAAAAAAGACTTTCAACCGTTTTTTGAAGTTACTCAGACTATAATCTTTAAACTCATCGGGCATGGTATTGTACAGTTTAGCTGAATTATATGAGAAACCACGAGTGTACATTGCGGTTGTGTGCCTTGGAATCAATAACTGATGTTTTTTGCGGGAAATATTATTTCGTGAGAGAGAGACCAGTTTTTCGCGCAGATATACTGGAGTTCCTGATAATAGAATTTTATGGACGTAGGTGAGGAGGTGTATTTCTCTCATTTGCTTCAATTTCAACCACCCAGAGTCCTCAAAGGAGTCACTAATATGGTCATATTTGCGTATACCATATGGGAATCTAATACAGCTATTTTGAATCTTTTGCAGCCGTAGCGCATTATGTTGATCTAAGGCAGGTTCGTAAATACAATCACAGTAAGCGATTCGTGAGAATATCAATGACTCGCAGAGATTCAATTTAAGATTTTTTGACATCAAATGTCTACTGGGATATAACTGCCTTAAAACATTAAATGAGGCTTTACACAACTAGTTGATATGTTTTGTAAATCTCATATCAGTATCGATCCATAAGCCCAGGTTCTTACATTCGCTCACAAACGAAATAGGAATTCTATCAATTCGTATAGAAAGTAAGTTGCGAACAGAATTTCTCTTTCTCTTGGCACCAAATAGCATGACTTGAGATTTTTTAGAATTCAGTTTTAAATTGTGTGCACAAATATAGTTTCAAGATTTCTGTTTATATTTTCTTCGGCTACATTGACTTCACTAAAACTGAACGACATATACAATTGTGTGTCATCCGCGTAGTGGTGTATTTTTATTGACCTGACGTACTCATGGAAATCGCTTATATACAGAGCAAAGAGAAGGGGTCCCAAGACAGAGCCTTGTGGAACACCATATTGTCTACTCAAAGCTGAAGAATGGTCACCATCCAGAATGACAGTTTGTGTCCTTGAAGCACTCGCGATATTTTCTGTCACTGTGTCAATTCAATTTCACTTTTGCTTTTATGAGTTGTTTTTAAAAATTTTATAAGTACTTTTACCTACTATCAATATGTAATGTCAGTCATTACGATACTGATATGAGTTTCGTAATGAGTTACCGCACTAGTGCGGTAAAGTAAAATTCATTTGCTTCTATTTTTAAATGTCATTCTATTCAAAGGAAAAGGATAACAAGAACTAATTTATTATAAATTTGAATATCTATTCCGGGATTTATCAGGTAATACGGTTTGAATTTTTAGCGGATTCTATATCTGAATCTATTCTCTAATGGTCTGAACTAATCTCGATGGAATTTTACTAAATTGGAATGAACGTGTCAAAGTTGACAGTTCGCAAAATAAATCAACAATGGGCGCAACGCCTGCTTGTTGTATGATTCTAATATCATTAATTTAAGGAATGTTGACTTATTTTGAGTAAATAATTAACATTATTGATCGTAGGTAAGATATTGTACAATATTTGTATCGTAAATTCATATTACGATAATCGATGGGTTATACTTACAAATGTTCCATCTCATATCGTAATATGAATATTTACGACACTTATATCGTAAATATCTAGTACACCTCAGAAATACTTACCATATACAACTTTTTTCTGAAATTATGCATCTAATGACATTTTCTGAACTTTCCATCTTGCAGGTATAAACACATGGATTGCCCTGTCAATCTTACTCTTGTATACAGAATGTTATTTTATTATGATATTTCACTAAATTTTAATTTCTTTATTAATTTAAATTCAACTTCTACCATGTTCATTAGGTTTTTGTCATGATAGAATTTTAATTTAATACTGTTTTACAGCAAGAGTTGGCTCGGTACTGATGGTTTTATGAAGAACGAAGCATTGTACAACTGAAACCAGTGCCGTTATTCGTCCCTGACGCGTCTGTGTATTTTTGTGTGGCTTCCGGAAGATTGTAAAAGATGTTCCTGAGATGAGCTTTGATTATAATAGGGTTCCTGTCACCATTTCTGAAGTGTGATAAAGTGGTATCAAAATCTGGGCAGTTTATGGCACATGGGGTCTGAGGGGGGGATTGAGATGGTTTCTGAAAAGGAAGGTAGAAATATGATTTGTAGTTCGGCTCTATATCTGTTTATTCTCTCGTTGAAGGTTGGTTGGGACCTTTTACGCCTTTGGTCCCATTATTTTTGTATCGTTCTTCCTTTATAATCCGTCTATCCACGTACATTTCACTTTTTTGTCCCAATAAGTTATGGTTCTATTCCAATACGAACGAGTTTTCCAACATTCATAAATACACATCGATTTCCCAATTAGATTCTACCAAAATAGTATAACTTATCCAACAACAAAGACGCAGGATCTTAGGCCGCTTGATCCCATGCCAAATGAGAATCGCTATATCTTATCAATGATTCCATTGGAAGTGGCTGGCAATGTTAATATTAAAGTAGGTGTTAAATTGTCATACGACGAGAGAGCATTGCTGACACGGTCTGGATGCTGGATGAAATGGAACGTCATAATATATAACAGTCACGAGACGATATCATTCACCCTCTACTGTGGAATGCCATTGGCTGACTTGATGCCAAATATCAGGATTTCATGTATAAGCACGGAGTTATGTGGGATTTATAGGAACCACTCCATCAAGAATTTTATATCTGAAGCGCTACGGGAAAAAAGACATCAATATTTATGAGAGGTGATTTGATTTTAAAGGAATCTGGTAGTAAGGTTTCTGGATTTGATCACGATATATATATAGGGATGGTGAATACAAAAACTCAAATACCATATACATATCAAAAGTGAATTAGTGTTTCGTTGCGCTTAATCATACACAACTGTTCATGTATATGCTGAAGTTACCCTTAGAACTATTAGCAGGAATTAAAGAAAATACTATGAGAGAGATCTCAAAAAAGAATTGGAAAAGTCAAAAGCAACGAAATCCCTAATTAATGCTCACGATTCCATTGCTAATTTTTCAGCAAACATTCTTGTAATTTTTAGGAGTTTGAAGCTAATGATGAAAATTGAATATGTTTTTATAGTGAACGGTAGAGTTATATACTTAGTAATAGAAGAAAAATTGTAACATAAATGTTCTTTCTCAAAAATGATGTCATTTATATATTATTGAAGAGGTTGAAGGTTAAAAGGAAATTACCATTTTATAAAGGAAAATAGAAACGCTTCGTGGCAAAAAGCAGCGTACTAAAAAAAATTGAAAAAATACTTATGCCTGCCTTTGCTGGTTGTCTAATTATATTGTCATACGCAAGGAAAGAAAGACTTTTCGAAACATTCAAAGGACAAAATCTCGACCATACCTGAGTGTACGGCCATGCTTGCGTCCTGGTCGCTAGGACACGATCGTTGCAACCAGGTCGCAGTGATGTGTTGCATTGACTGTTATATATGTGGCCAGGCTTGCGACCAGCGACAATTCTAACCGAGTAACAGACTGTGCTTTCGATCCATAATTTTCTCTTGATGTCCCTATCAGAATAATCCTTCAACTTTCTCAGTATCAAACATTTTTTATATTTTTCAAGTCTTTTCGCAACCTTGGCTTGCATCAGACTGATGAAAAACGTGGTTTGGAGCGCTAATATATGTCATATTCTCAATTTAAAATTCATCTAAATCTCAAATAAATTTTAGTTTTAGTGATGTTGCATGAATCCACCTTTATAAGCTCTGTTCAAAGCAACACACTTGGTGGAAACCGAACCCAACATCAAAAATCAGTGTGTTACCCTGCAGCGATTTGGAAAACAATGGCCATCCTGAATCCGAGCGTAGCTTATCCTTCAGAAACTCCATTGCAAAAGTTTATGAGGCAGAATATTATCCTTATTATGACATATATAAACGTTTATCCCTCGAAACTTCAAATCAGTTCAGTTGTTCTTATCACTTGAAGTAAGCAGTGATTAGCTTTGAAAAGTCATTCACTAGGCTCCCCATTCTCCAAAATGAAATTTGTGTTCTGTCAGTATCTGATAATCAAAGAGGTGCCTACTTTCACGTCCAATTATATTCCTATTAGCATCGTTCAAAGTATTAAAGAATACTCGTTGAGAATGAGGTAATTGCTTCGTAGTGTTGAATTTTGTAGATCACTCAACTGTTTTCACTTATAGTCTCGTTTAGAAAACACTCTCCTCCACCAAAATAACTTCTGGTAGATTTGCTCAGACTTTGGGAGAAAAACCGATTGTTTCCAAATTTTTTTTTTATTCAATTTTCTCATTTAATTCAAATGTAATTCTTTAATCAATTATTTCAATTTGCGATCGTCAGCGAGGCGCAGAGGAAAGGAAAAACTGTGTAGGGCTCATTAAAAACGAAAAGTAATTAAAGCTTGTACACCGAAATGTTCGTTGTATTAGTACAGCAGAAGCCGGTAAAATGTCAGAAGACAATAATGGAACTCTATTCCATAATAATAACGAAACCATATTAGTATAATAGTTATTTATGGAGGATTTATAGAGGCGCAGCCGAGGCTGGCAAACAGGCGAGACAATAGACACTTTTCGTCCATGAACACTTTTCGTCGAAAACACTTTTCTTCCGCAAACGCTTTTCGTCCGCTGTGCTCACTATGCCGTAAGTATCCGCTGTGGTCGCTACGCCGTATCATAGTGACCACAGCGGATGAAAAGCGTTTGAGGACGAAAAGTGTTTGAGGACGAAAAGTGTTTGAGGACGAAAAGTGTTTGAGGACGAAAAGTGTTTGAGGACGAAAAGTACTTGCCTTCAAAAGTAGTCGATTTTTCGTCCGGAAATTAGTCCGTAAAATGTAATTTTTTGTTGAGGTCGACGAAAAATTGCTTTTTCGTCGATCTCTATAAAAAATTAAATTTTCTGTACTAATTTCCGGACGAAAAGTCGACTATTTTTGAAGTCAAGTACTTTTCGTCCGCAAACACTTTTCGTCCGCAAACACTTTTCGTCCGCAAACTCTTTTCGTCCGCTGTGGTTGCTATGGTACGGCACGGTACGAGAGCGGTGATCGAGTCATTTTCGTAAATTCACGTTTTAATTAATACATAGGCGCCTATGACAATAACTGTCATTTGATGTTGTCAAATTAATTATTTACGAAATCCGCTAGATTTTACGTGGGAATAAGACAGTGTTGTGAATATAAGTCTTCAAAATAATCCATAATGGATAGTAATAGTTATATGGATATCAGTAACACTCCTCCGGAGCTGCGGGAATTGGCAACTACGGACACGTTGGATTTGCTCCCCCAGATATCACGGATTTTATACGAAAAACAATACAACACATTCAAGAACTGGAGTCAGGAACATAATGTCGAGAATCTTTCAGAAAATGTTCTTCTGGCCTATTTTTCTAGTAAAGCTGGCAATAATAATTATAAGTCATCAACGCTATGGTCAATATACTCTATGCTAAAATCCACATTAGCAATTAAGGAAAACGTTAACATATCCAAATTTCCGAAACTTATTGCATTTTTGAAAAAACAAAGCGTTGGGTACAAAGCGAAAAAATCTAAAATATTTAGTCGAGATGAAATAAACAGATTTCTTCATGATGTCCCTGATGAAACTTATCTTTTGCACAAGGTAAAATATTTTTCGGCAACCGTCCGGGAACTGCCTACTTCCCGGACGATTTTTCTTTGAGAAAGTATCACTTCCTGGACTAGTCCGGAAAGTACGTACTTCAATATAAATATTTAATACAAATAAGAATTAAAATGTTCGAAATTTTCTTCTACAAAGAAATATAAAAAATAAATGTGTCTCGATTTGTTATTCTACACGGTTACCGAAAAAATTGTGTACGCAACACGTCCGAAAACAGTGTTTTCCAGACTTATTACGTAAATTACTATTAATTTATTTTGCTGAGGTATTTATTGCTATTTATTACAGCTCTGTTTAATTATTGGAATTGCTGGGGCTTGTCGAAGAGACGAACTCCGTAAAATAACGACAAAAGATATTGTTGATCAAGGCGACATGCTTGTAATAACCATTCCAGACTCAAAAAATGAGAAAAGGCGAGTTTTTACAGTTACAGACGAACTTTGCGACGGAGTGAATCCTTTAGAAATATTTCGACAATACACCAACTTAAGACCGAAGCATTGTAATCATAATATATTTTTTATCAATTATAAATTAGGAAAGTGTACAGTACAAGTGGTTGGTGTGCATACATTTGCGAAGATACCTAGCTTGATCGCAAAATTCTTGAAATTGCCAAACGAACTAGAGTACACCGGGCATTGTTATCGGCGCACATCTGCAACACTTTTGGTAAATGCCGGCGAAGATATTCTGTCATTAAAACAGCACGGAGGATGGAAATCCTCAATAGTCGCCGAGGGATACATTGAGGATTCCATTCCCAGAAAAATAAACGCATCAAAAAGCATTTTAACTGGTAAAGCACTCCAAGAAAGAAGTTTTGGAAATGGTGCTGTTGGAGCACCCGCATCTGAAGTTGCATCAACAAGTACCCAAAATCAAAACTTGTCACTTGCATCTTCTTCAACAGCAGGAATTAATATCAATAATTGCACAAACTGTACGTTCAATATTCAACTTCGAGATTGATATAATTTTGTAGTATAATTGAAATAGAGAGTTGCTACACTTTAAATACATTTTGTTTATATTTATTAAAATTATGATCGAGTCTGCAGTTCAAAGAGTTGGACGTAGCTGAGGCCAGCTACTTTCATAAAGGTTTGTAGATGTCGACGAAAAAATTTAATATGCACCTCGGCTAAAACCTGTCTATTATCTTGCCTGCTTGCTAGCCTCGGCTGCGCCTCAGCTATCAATTTGCAGGCTCGACTGTAATAGACAGTTTTTCGTCCTTGGTACATAAATAACTATTTCGATATCTCAAAATGTTTGAACAAAATGGATAGGGCCAAAGATGAGTAGTAGTTGCAATTACGATGGTTTCAGAAGGGAACAAAATAACGAAACTTGAATATAATGGGATTATCTTCGGTAAGTATGAGAATTTCTCAAGTAACGAGCACCAATTCAGAAGATTCAATAGATGCACAGCATTGATACTGAATATTATCTAAATGTCACTTGGTCCAATCACTCTACTAACAAGGACAAAAAACATGTTTTATGTTATGCTTGAACTTAATGATAAATATAATAGAGACTATGCTACGGAAGAATAAATGGAATACTTGATTAAGAAATAATTCATGTATTAGCAAGTGTTTGTACTACAAGAACTATCTTCAAATATGTTGCAAGTTTTCTAATGACTAGTTTATATATCTTATTCCAGTTTTTGTTATCCAGTTTTTCTCTAGTTTATGGCTCCTACATGATACAGTAGCTATGTTTATGACATGTTTTTTGCATAGTCAAATAAATCTAGATAAGTGTAGAAGGAAAAATTGATAAATTTGCCTCGATAAGTTACTGTGTTCACGAAACTGTTGATTTGAAAAAATATTTGGGGTGAAGTGAATAGGGCGTGAATATAAATATACAGTTCGACTTTTTATAGTCCCCCTTCCTGTTAGGCTTGAGTGGTTTGTCGTACAAACATGGGACAAAACAGCTTTTGAATTATATCACCAACACTACTTTCTGAAATAAAAGACATTGTAAGTGATACATCACATCAACTTAAGAATTTCAAATAGCATGGGGGTTCAAGTGTTACATCTTTGAAAAGATAGTTCAATTCTCTTTTCAACCACCAATTTGGTTTTTTGTTAGGTATTAGTTTTTACAATTTGCATGTGAATTTTCGAGTACATGGGCGGATTTGAATGGTACCCTTATAACCTCGACAACTTTTCAACTGTATGACGTGAAACACTACTTTTTGAAAGAGCAATTATTACTCAACAGATGGCGCTGGGGATACATTCGAATGACATAGAGGTGGAAGTTATTGAAAGTTGTTTGATTATTTGAAATTGTTAGAAGTCAAAACTTGTGCGAGCCAAGAATGAATGAGGTCTTACCTTTCAACGTGCGATTCCTAGCACTTTCTCGAGCCTTCAGAAAAAAGATTCGGCTGTTGCGAGGCTTTGAACCCACACGACCGGCAGCCAGAATGATTGAAAAGCGGTCATTCTAATCTCTTGGCTACCTGGCACAAAAAGCTTTCAAAAAAAATTAGATTGTTGAAAAAAAAATGTTTTTCAATGATGTGACAATTGACCTCCATGTAACTTGACATTTTCAAGTTGATGTGCTCCCCAAGCTATCGAGCAATCAAAAAATAGTATCGGTGATACGATTCAAAAAGTTACCAGCAAAAAAATGGACTAGAAAAGCCGCACTGTATAGTGAATCGAAAAAAGATTCTCCTCATTGAAATTTTATATGTATATCTCCGAACCATTTGTGAACATACAAACAAAAATAATTGTAGCGCTTTTTACACGAGTGAAGTATGTGCAATTTTTTTGTTATCCTTATAACACAAAAAATTAGCATGAAAAAAGCAAACGTTAAATATTTGTTCTTCGATTCTTCCTTGTTTTCACATGTCCATTTCATAATTTTGGGGCTTTCTACAAGAGAGAAGAGTGTGCAATTCATTTTTCATGGATTTATCAGAATTGTCAGAAAAACCACTTTGCATATATTAAAATATCATTAGAAACTAGATAAATTTGCAATGAATATTGAAATCTGATTGGTAACGTTGCGAATATTCTCAAATATTTGGTAGGGACATTTGAAAACCTATAATAATCATAAATTGGAAAAAATATTGGCATTCTTCTTGAAGTTCTATTTAGGCTCTATACCTCAGAAAACAACTTATTATGCACTGAGTTACGAAGCTTTGCACTGAGTGTTTATTCTGGGCGAGGTATTAAAACTCAGTTAAAATGAGCCTCTAGATTATATTGGTGATATTTAGAATCATTCAATAACTTCTCAGCCCATTCATTGTTAACACATGTCTTTGGTTGACACAGCCACCCAAATTTTCAATAAATGAATTACACTGAATGAATATAGACGAATGGATATCAATCCTTGTTGTTTTTAACTACAAATAGTATTTGTGATGAGTGTTTTGAATTTGAATTAAGAAAAAATAGAGATTGTTGAGACAGCTCCAGTTTACATAACTACAATACATTCATGAAATACATATTGTAACGAGCTGGAGCCGGATCTTTCTATTGCATCTGTCTGGAATGCATTGCGTCATCGCTTCTTGACAGTTCAAGAAACTATTTATGAGAGTCACCGAATCATCGACCCCTTTCGCCTTCTCTCGTATAATAGAGAAAGCAGTTACAGTTTAACACAGAGAGTTAGTAGACAATTTGAAAGAACACAGTGTTGCGTACCCAACGAAGTGAGAAAAATCATTGAAATTTGTTGAAATATTTTGTTTTATATGTAGTATAAATTAGCGAGGATAAAACCGCTGGGAATTTTGCTGTCTATGCCTTGGGTATTAGTGGTATTAGTTAGGTATTAGTGGGGAATTAGAGATATTACTCAAAAAGTAGGTGTATAAGTTGAAAATTATTGGGTATTACTCGAAAATGAATGGCCATTACTCAGGAATTCGAGGCATTACTCGAGTATTAAATGAGTATTATAGGAATTAATTCGCTAAAAGGGCCAAAAAAAGGGTCTCCAATCCATGGGAATTGGGAATTTCAGGAATTATTCAAAAATTAAAGAACACCGGTGGAGGTCATAATTGTTGAATGAAAAAAGTAAAATAAAAACTTGCCAAAAAACCTAAGATTCCGACAGGGTTCAGTATTGCTATTACTTTTGTTACTCGCATATTAGAGGAATTACTTGGGCGTTAGTGGCATTAGTTCGAGGTAATACTCGGGAATTCCTTGGGTATTAGAGGTATTAGTTAGGATTTTTGTGAAGTACAAAATTTCCTATTGGGTTTTTCCCTCGTAAATTAGTTAGACCGAGTTGAGTGCATTTTTATTACAGTATGAATATACGACAGCTTTACTTCTAAAATAAGAAAAGACCGATATGAAATTCAGAAGTAAAGGGCCAGAATTTTAAAATAGCTGGTGATTTTGCATTCTTTGTTTGTGATAAAAATATGGAGACGAAAAGAAACGCCCATTACTTGAGAATATACGTACGCCTAACTAGAAGATTTATTGCGTATAACTCCGAACATGAAGTTTTTCAATAAAAATGTATGTAATATTTTCATAAATTTACAGAGGATATATTAGGTAACTACATGAAATTTTCTATTTTGGTAAACAAATTGGATATTTCAAACTGCCAGAGGATGACATGATCCCATCAAGCAGTTTTCAAGACGTAAAAGCTGAACATAATATGTTTATGTCGAGGTTTCATAAATATTCGCTGTTTTGCTGCCAGACTATATCGATTTTCCGGAAAATCCGTATCAAAACTGGAAACGGGAGACGGGGTTATTAAATTAAATATACAACAGTCGCTTCTATATGATGAATACAAATTCGCGTCGAATTTAACTTTCATTTCATATTCATAGAGGATTCTAAGCATAAGCTCAAGTTATTTGAATATAAAGGGATGTTCTCCTTTTCGCGAAAGGGAATAAGTCGATAAACAAAAGATAAGCTGGCAAAACTCAATTAGCGACTTTGGTTTATCTTTGCCAGTAAATTTAATACTTTAAAAATTTAAAAATAACTTTTAATTGTATCATTCAATAATATGTATTATAATAATAATAATATATAATAATTTTAAATATAATATAATATAAGCTATATTAGTATTAGTAGTTCAGAAAAGAAGATTCATGCCTTTTTAGTAATGATTTAAGTTTTGATAAAATGAGAGACACTTATTGAACAGTTATTGAACGATAGTTCACATATATTTACATAAGCTTGTTTACCAATTTAGTATACTGGGTGACCACGAAGTCAGGTACACACTCTAATTTTTCTCTAGTTTTGAAGATACAGATTCAAAATTAAGTATGCTGCTTTAGTATTTGAATACCCATATTTTGACGCTACAACAGATAATTAACCACTTACGTTTTTTTTCGAGAAATGACGTCAACTTTCGATTTTCAAATGGGACACCCTGTATATAATTACATGATCAGTTAGGGATGAACATAAGGAATGAATACGGAGACAGATATCATCCATTAGCTGAACGAGTGGGAATTTTTTTTCTGGCGGGTCCATTCAACTCTCTGTCTCTCCCACTCATTGAGCTTACGGATAAAATAAATGTCGATATCTCCGTAGACATTGGATATAACACCATCATGGTATAGACGGAGAGATAATTTTTTTGGCGGGTCCATTCAACACTCCGTAGTCATTGGAGATAACACCATCATGCCTGGTATCGTTGGATTCCTCATGATCATCCTAACCGATCATGTAATAATATGCAGGGTGTTCTATTCGAAAATCGAAAGTTACGGAAGAACCATACATTGAATTCGATTTCCAAATAAGTATGTCAAAAAGTGCTGTCTAGTGAGCATATTGAATGTTCCAAATTTTCGAAATATAGCTAGGGAAATAACGGAGAAAACGGGGGCGTACCTCACCTCGTGCCTACCCGGAATATTTATTTATTTATTTGAGTACAAAAATAGCAAAGCCCATAGCCTTGAAATATAAATTTTTGAAGTGAGTTTACAATATTGTAATTATATTTATGAGATGAGGGAAAGAAAGTACAAATGATAAATAGAAAACATGTTCGGTGTTCGTGAAAAAAAGGCATAATGGTTCTTGAAACTGTTTGTTGTACTTGTGGCTGTAACGACCTCTGAAGGTTGAGTATTCCACTTCGTGATGTTTCTGTTCGAACAGTATTTTTAACGTACAGTTGTTCAAAAATGTTTTACTCTCACTTCGAAAGATATCCACGCAACCTATCATCATCTTGTAGTAGAAATAAGATCGAAAGATTTAAAGAGAACTCATCGTACAGTACTCTGAGAAAAAACTTCAATAACCATTATTGAAACTTTGGTACTTCCACTAAGTAGGAAAATCATTACCTATACAGTAATTACGTTTCATTATCACATTCAAGTATAAAGTAGTGCTACCTGCTATAATTTTTTTTTGTTGTTTCCCACGAAAAGTAAAATCCTGTTTTGTTCAAAGAAGTAGGTTAGAATTGGTGCTCTTCTTGAATTTGCCAAGCCTTATGCATCAGGTAACACTTCCTGAGGCAGCGAGTTCCAAAGCGCTAAGAAATATATTTGGTCTCCAACGTTACGGCATATGGATGGAGGAATGAGCTCGACGGGTCAGTCTCGATGGGACCGCTAACGGTGAAACGATTGATGATATTTCGGAAGAGCATCGTTCATGTGAAAAGATATGAAACAGAGAAAGATTGTCATTTTTTTTTGCGATATTCCAGAGACATTAGCCAGCTTGTGCACGAAGTATCTCCGACGAGACGGATGACACTTTGGACATAACCTAAAATTTTCAATGTGTGTAGCAGTATTCCAAGGGCAGGTCGGATTTGTGCCTTAGTATAAATCATAACCAGTTGATGAGAAGTGAAATACTTCTTGGCACGAAACATAAAACCAAGTTTTTGAGAGGCACTCATGTTTCTTCCATTTGAGGGTACTGCTGATGGTGAAAGCGTGCATTGAAATGGAAGATTTCATTAGTATGGATACTCCTGACATAGTTACGCTGCCACTGTGAGATCGGCCTTTCTAGATAAAAAAACAGTTTTATCTCGGGTTTTATTCTCATTGAATTCCATCAAGTTGTTGGGTCCCTTCCCATTCTAGAATTTTTGCTGAGTCCGTTCCATTCACGATTCTTCCCCGTTTATTAGTTCTGTATTAATATAGAAGCTTTGAAAGAGAAAGCGGTATGAACGGTACTATCATTCGCAAAGCTGTGCACTGTAATTTTGTACTAAGTGCGGCCGTTGATTGAATTTATTGTCAGTTCTTTTTTCATTTGCAGCAAATACACACACAGCTCGTAAGTGAAAAATGTATTGCTATCATCAGAAGAGTGTCAAGTGCACTAGTGCAAATGGACCGTTATCCTCGGTATATTCGTCTATAAAGTCGTTTGTCCAATCCTCCTACCATCCTGGTGACGCCAAGGAGTTCGATGTCTTTTACCAAGTAAGGGGACCAGATTTGAACAGTATCATCCAGCAGTGGGCGGATATATATTTAATGGAGTTTACTGAAGAATATTTTATTAGGATGGACATAAAACTTGTGGAGGATGAAAGACTTTGAGCTTTTTTAACAAAGGCTGTCACTTGGTTAGTAGCTGTTTTTTGTTTAAGGAAATTTACAGGATGATGCGGAAGGTGTCTTATCCCCCATATTTACACCAAAGTCAGCAGCCATTGCAAAATACAACGAAAATAATAATAATAAATGCTGTTTATTGAATCGAATTACACTCAATTCAAAAGGCTATGGACCGAGGTCCTTCGGCTCATAAGTACAATTCTGCTTTTCATTATTTCAACATCTAGAGGGACATAAAAAATAGCTTATTGTATTTAATAGAAAAATATCTACATTTATAAAAGTATATATTATTGCAGATTGATGGAAGGTTTCTTCTGGGTAGCGGTGTCTTTGCTCCTCATTAGTGTTTCTTCTCAGGGCATATTAAGTGATAACCTCCATGTTTTGCTGGTTTTTGTAAAAACTTCTTGGAGCGATAGTGTAAATAAACCTATATCAGGTCACTGTGGTTGTCTACTTCGGTAGACGAATTTGTTGCCAAGATATAATCGAGTATTGGGTTCTAGCACACAACATTTAGAGGTATGTTCCCAGTTTCACAACACCTTCGCACGGA
Source organism: Chrysolina haemoptera (assembly GCA_958298965.1). Lineage (NCBI taxonomy): Eukaryota > Metazoa > Arthropoda > Insecta > Coleoptera > Chrysomelidae > Chrysolina > Chrysolina haemoptera. The sequence continues at coordinate 26,325,587 of OY282589.1, forward strand.
AATGAGGTTGGACTGTAGATTAGAACGACTAGCTAAAGGATTCAAAAAGAACTTGCTTACATCAGGGAAAAAAGCATAGGAGCAGATCAGATACGTGTGCCTAGAAGAGAGTAGGTCCTAAAACAGAACTTTGTGGAAATCCCTAGATGACCTGGTGTAAATCAGAATGACTGGAACCAACCCTTTGAAAACCGTCAATGCGTGAAAAGTCGAGATATATTATGTCAATTGTGGATGAGGACTCTATGAATATGGAATAAAACCATGTTGTGTTATGCAATTATATTACGTTAGTTAACTGATTATGTGTTGTAACGTTCTATAAAAGTTTCTGATTGTTGAAATAACTATCTTATATCGAAAGATGTAACAACTTCATATACATCAAATTATGGAATAATCCGTTATTATTTTATCGCTAGTTTCATATAGGTAGGTACATATAACATTTTCATTACCCGAAATCACAGATTTAAGTTCTAAATCATATGTATACATAACAACTGCAAATTGTCGTCTCTCACCAACTAACAAAAATTTCAATTTATATCGACGCCAATGAGAAAATCCTCAACTGCAATTTTATAACAGATCCTCGAGTTTCATAATACTTAGCGGTTTGGTATACCTAACAACGATCATAAATTACCAAAGAATTCTACTTTTAATATGTCACACGAAATGCACAATCCGGCAACAATATGAGTTTACCGCAACGGGAATTTTTTAGTGTGCGGTTTTATGCCCGGAGTGCTATAAAAATGTTGTGGGTGGCAATGTCACAGAAGTACCAAACATACGTAGAAATTGTTTTACGTTTTTTACGATTTTCGTATACAGAATGACTGTTCAATGAATTAGAATATGTCAAGGGAAAATGATTTCCAAAAACATTTGGTGTGTAAAAGAAACACGTCTTATATAAAAATAAACCGGCGGGATAAAAATTTTAATTTTTTTTTTCTGATCAAAGAGAAGATATTTAATATTGACAAATATAATATTATAAAATAAATATCATTTCATGAAGTACCTAGTAACTTTGATTCATGAGAAATTATTCAAAGCTCGTTTAGAAATATGTTAATGATGAATTCGACTTTATTTCAAGAAGAAGTTCACTCAATGAGAAAATAAACTGGGGAAGAGGGGAACATTCTCCATGAAAATTGAAAAATGAAAAATGTGATTTATTTGCAATATTTAACAGAAAACAACTAGAAAGAATTAATAAAGTCAGCTATCTGAATGAAAATGCAAATTTTCACTTTCAGATTTTTTCTTTCCTTTTCAATTAGAGTCTTTTCACAATATCTATCAGATGTAGTTCAATGTCCAGCGTGGCTTGTGCCGGGGAAGTAGTTGTTTTCTGTTAGATATTACAAACATATCACATTTTTCATTTTTCAATTTTCATGGAGAATGTTCCCCTTTTCAACATGAATACCCCCCAAGAGGTTATCTTGAACGATGGACTAAAGTTTCTCTTTCAGTCGCAGATGATACCACAATAGATTTTATGAATTTCCTATTCATATTTTCGAACTAAAATCAAAATGCTCATGACAGGTCTATGTCAAAAAATAATTTTCAAAGTGTCACCGCAGAAGAAATGTTTTTCTCATATCCATCCCTGATGTGTATGCTTCTGAAGAGCCTGTTTTATTTCAATCCTATATCAATCCTCCTGAAGAGCTTGGCAAAGCGAAATAGATTTTTGTGGACCAAAATGTATTGGGGATTAAATGCGAGAGAAGCGAACCTTGCTTCAATGAAATGAACGGTTTCTGTGAGTGATATTTTTTGATAACATTCTCCTTATCTAATTTATTTAATGATTTTTTCAAGGAAAACTAGAAAGAATTAAAAAAGTCGGCTATTTGAATGAAAATGCAAATTTTCACTTTCAGATTTTTTCTTTCCTTTTCAGTTGGAGTCTTTTCACAATATCTATCAGATGTAGTTCAATGTCCAGCGTGGCTTGTGCCGGGGAAGTAGTTGTTTTCTGTTAGATATTACAAATAAATCACATTTTTCATTTTTCAATTTTCATGGAGAATGTTCCCCCTTTCAATTATTCTTTAAATTTTTTCGAAATTAAAATAAATGAGCCTATATCACCCGATAATGAATTAAGTAAAATAATTTATGAGATGTAGCGAGTCCCGAATTAAATTATTACTGAACTATCGCCACGCCCCGCGGCTTCAAACGTTTGCAATTTATGTGAAGTTATATATTTTAAAAATGAAAATGAGAACCTTAGGAGATGGACCTAATATGTCATCGTAAACTTTTTCCCAGGCTTTTTGAAAAACTACAATTCTTTATTCCATTATTTGGATGTTTCTCTTAATCTTTTGGGGTTCAGCCAGCGTAAGTCTTGTAATCACCAGAAAATCGATTTTTTGACGACTTGATTACAAAACTTAAAAAAAATGTATTATACATAGTAACTTTCCGTAAAAAAATATCTAATTGACACTGTATGAATCTGTGGCGTGGTTTAGAAGAAGTAAGCGGAGGAACAGATAAACCGACGTGGATAGTGACTTGTTTATTATTTGCAGAAGTTTTTCTCAATTCTTTGAATTATTGGCTTGGAATATCCCTGCCAAAAATACCACATGAAATTTCATGAAATAGTATAGAGAATTTATAAGGATCTACGTGGAAAGTCTGTAACCTATACGTACATATCCTTGGCACATACACTTTTCGAAAGGTTGTATGAGGATTTGTAAGTAGATGCATTTTATAAGCATATCCGAATACATGGCATACGATTGTTTGAGGAGACTATGAGATTCGATGAGGTATTCCACTTTCAATTACGACGATATTATATGCTCATTCACAAGCATGTCAACGTATGAGGAATGTGTGGAAATTCAAAATTTATAATCTTACTGGGTATGGTATGAAGAAAGTGAAATCAGGTTTGGATGGTCTGTATTAGGAATTCTGTATCCAATTTTATTGGGAATCTTGTGGAAAGAGTGGGATGAGGACGTGATGGTTTGGATCAGGAATTATTTATTAGAAATCATGCAATTCCTATAAGTTTTCATACAACCCAGAATCACTAAGAATTCACAAGTGTCGATAAGAAAACAAGGATACGGGGTATAAGAGTTTGTTTTAGGCAGTGGTGGTTCAAAAAAGAGACCATACATTTCGATGATGTATTCCAATTTCAATCACAATAATGATTTATATCCTCATTCAAAAGATTGAGAACTTATGTGTGGAAATTCACAATCTATAATCTTATTCGGTATCGTATAAAAAACTGGGTTCAGGGTTAGATTATCCAATCTGTATTTGGATTTCCGTATCCAATTTTATGCGAATCCTATGAGATTTCATGAGATCCAACCGAAGGAACATTATGAAACCAAATGGAATATTCTAAACAAAATGTTTTTGAAAATATTACTTACCAAAATATTCGAATAGATTATTATTATCATATTACGCCAGAATATTTCAAAAATATTTTGGAAAGATTGCTAAGACACAAGATCAATGAAATGAAACAATCCAGGAAAACCTACTCGGAAGATGGCGCGGCCTAGACAACGTTTTGTAGCGCGGAATCAGAGAACACGAATCGCTAGCCATGGTACGATGCGAGTTGTGAAAATACGGACTAGGAACAGATCGTGACAAATCTGTCTAAACAGATCTACCAGCTTTTCGATTCTGTTGGAAATTTAATTTTCTATCAGCAGTTGAAGTTGATTATTTCTGTAAGTGCATACAGAATAATCCATTGGATTTTTTCATATCATAGATTCACGTAGGGAAATGCCATTAGAAATTAAAGGAATATGAATCTGTGATGTCTTTTAAATATTGATGAATATCAATATAGGAATTTACGGTTTCAGTGTTCAACTTGGATCTCATAAATTCTCATATGAATTTTTTGTATCAGTCTCTATGAGACATTTTTGGCAGGGATACCTTCATTTTGATATCGATTCTAACAATATTTTTAGAAAGGAACATTAACTCAGGAAAACACAATCAGTTTAGAATGTGAGTATCTGAATAAAATTAATCGGTCTCAACGAAGAACCTCTACATCACATAAATATCGCGTAAGTACCTCAACACAGCAACTTTTCAGCTCGTAACCCAACCTCAATTTGTCAGCGACGACAAAAAATACGCGTGTGAGTCGTTAAGTGCAACCTGAACATTTTTCCGGAGTTTTTTCAGCGTCAATTCAGCCGGCTGCTATTAAATCGCACAGGAAGGGACATATATTTCTAAACGACCACAATTAGCATCGAACGATAGGACGCATGAATCGGCAACACCCATAAATTTGATGGTCAAGTGTCGATCAAGTGGATTTGTTGGCAAACGCCCAAATACAATTACACCGTCGACGTAGGTTATGACTGACGGACAACAGGGTTATTAATTAAATAGTGGAATCCCTTCTGCAAACGTTATGCTAATTGCCGCACGGCCTATTTACATAATGGACCATATTTAACGCTACCAGCGACGCCCCGAGCAATATTTATCCCACACTTGACTTTGCCTCACAGTTTCTAGGTCACACGGGAGATGCCGCCAAGTTCGAGGTTCGAATTTGGCTTTGCTTCGCCGGAAGTGATAGCTCAAGTATTTGGAATATTTCTGGAATTATTGTTTGATGATAATTTTGCGTGAAGAAAATAACACGGATTGGCTAGTATCTGGAGAATCTAACCTTTCACGATACTGATAACAAAATATTACTATGAAATCCATACACGTATAATAGGAAATTATTTTTTTGCTAAGGTGGAGGAAATCTTTTATAGAGAGGTAATAAGTCTCAAAATTTAAAACCTACTGTGAGATCTGATTCTCCGATGTCAAAGCTACTCAACTATAACCTTCACCTATATGTAGGCCCGTCAGGCTGTTGCCCTCTGTGACACTTAGGCTTATTGGCCCATTGCATTATGCCTATATTATGTACTGTCACAGTACTGAATCCAGTATTTTCATGGCTTGTATGAGTTGAACAAGTTCTTTGCTGGGTGAAACCTGTATAGTTCTGGATCGCCAGATGGCTGCCCGTAAATTGCAGGTCTTCTGCGGACTAGTGCCTCGCACCAGCACAGTAGACGTGTCACTGTTTTTGGATCTCCACCGCGCAGTCAATAGACCAGATTTCAATCATACAACCTGAAACTCCCTGGTGTCGTAAGTCCATATCAGTTTGACGCGATTCCAGTCTGTCAGAACTCTCAGTTCTTCTTTGCAGTCCCTTACCAGTTTAGACGTCTCTTCCTTGTTGCATTAGGCTTCGAGTGACGTTGACTGTATGACGGGATGTTGATAGCCGCATTTCCCCTATTTTTCTCATTCGCCAATTGTCCATCAGGCAGAGGTATGTTTGCCCAGTGAGTAGCTGATGCTAGTACTCGGATTGTTGTCATTTCCATCAACCGGCTGCCCCCGTACAAGCAACCCTCAGAAGTCATCGAGAGACTTGTGCGAGCTAGGGAAGATGTAGCCCTTACCTTTTAACGTGTGATGCCATGCACGAGGTCAGTGGGCGCGGTGATTCGAACCCGCGTACCCTGTCATAGGAAGCGAGAACACAACCTGTGCGCCACCAAGATCAAGCGCCACCAAGACCAAGATTCTGCCACCAAGACCACGATTCCTGGAGAATACTCCTGTGTACCTATAATAGTTTTACCGTTCAGAAGACCGAAGATGAAATTGTTGCTGTCTGCAAGTCAGCGGAAATATCTTGGATGGTTCATATCGAAAAAACGGTTAGCAGAACAAGCGCAGACAAATTATGAACATAATTATGAAATGTATCGTTTATACATTTTTATATTATTGTTCACATTTCTTTTCTTTTCTTTTCATCAATAAATGATATTATTATTATTATATTATTATAATGGTATATATCATTCGATTTTTGGATCAACTAATTCATAGAGTAGTCGGTACTAAAGTAGCGATGTCGGTGGTTATGGTCAAAATATTACAGAAAAAATATATGAATATTCTAAGGCATCCAATATAGAGGAGGGAGAAAAATTGAGGATATTAGCCTTTTACCAGAAAAATTCCAAGCATACTGAAGCTGACACCTTCAATTATTCATTATTATGTTCCATTTGATTTTTTTCCATGGCGAGTTTTGTATGGAAATCTAAAGATACTAGTTTTCTGGAAATGTCTATACTCACGGGAGTTTTCGATGATTTTCCGAAAAGCTCGTTTCAGATAAAATATTTTCGGTTTTCTACAAGTTCTAGTTATACAGAAAATGTACGAAAGTATGTCCAAAATGCATCAATATTTTGAGTAACTTCTGCTTACAAATAAATGGTAGATGTAACTTTCCAAAATAAAAATTCGATATTCAACCTAGCCAGGCTAAATATTTCCAGGATTTCCACAACTTTAGATTTCAAATCGGCAAATATATAAAAAATAATGGTATTAATAGAAAACTAAATTTTTCCAAATATCAACCCCTATTTTTGTTTATCTTCCAAAGATTGTTTAAGAAACTCGAAAAAACCCGAAATATTTGACACGTGTAAAAAATAGCGATGATATAGTGCATCCGTTTGCATTCATGAATTTTCGTTGTGTTGCCATATCGCAACACAATTTCGCATACAACAAACCTACAAAATCATCGCGAATATTCAGAACATCGAAACATTACTTATGAAATCATCACAATGCTTCGAAACATTATTCAACCAGCATGTAGTCACAAGTTATAGAGATAAATCCAGATGAAAAAAATCAATAGAAAAGATAGAACATAGGTACCAACTGCAGATCTGGGACAAAACGCACTGAAATGCGTCAAATTGAGACGCGTGAGTGAAATCAAGCGGAAAATGGGTGCGAATGCACTGGAGCGAAAGGTTCTGTATATCAAACAGGTAAGCGACAAAGATAAATCAACAACCCATTGACGTGCGATGTATTCTTTGGTTTTGCTCTATCTGTATGTTTTACTTTTAGAGAAAGATGTTTTTTTTTAACTTTTTCTCCAATATCTGAGATGGTCCCGAGGACACTATTTTTCTTCATTAATGTTATTGCATGGCTCTGCTGCTTCTTCCTCCTCTTCACAGAACCTTTATAGCCGTGAGTGTTGGTTTATCTCCAGCACATGCTGGTGTTTTCTCAGGTGGCAGTAGGAGCTGTTGCTGCCTCCGCTTTTGCTAGGGCATCTGCGATCTCATTCCCCTGGATGCCCCTGTGACCTGGCAAGTTTCAACAAATTTCGTGCTTCTAGGACTCTATGGTTTTTTTGAAGTCACCAAAACTAGTTTGGAAAAAATCCTGCTTGATCACAGTGTCTTCATTGACGCCTGCCTGTTGAATAGAATAATTATGGGTTGGTTTCTAGAATATCTCTCGTGCAGAGGAAAATAGCCATCACCACGGCTTGACATATGGAAAATAGCCATCACCACGGCTTGACATATAAAGGCTTGGAGGACACTAACCCATTATGCCATTATGCCATTCTTGAAAAACGATTAAATACCACCCAAGGCGTATTTCGAAGCATGTCTTCGCGGTCGATACTCTCAGTCACCGCTAATAACTTGAAGAAAGTATTAAGCCTTTTCAAGCCAGCAGCGCCTTGAAACATCAGAGACATTCAAGTGCTCCCCATAGCCTTACAAAGAAAACCGTGGAAAATTCCAAGAGGTAGAGAACGTATTATTCGCCTATCCAATACCGGCCTACCAAGAGAACATACTGAGATATCTGAAAGGGTTCAGTATTTCAGATCAGCGCGGGACTGAGGTGCTACGCCTAGAAGGTTGAGGCATATTTGGACGAAAGTAGTAGAGGGGGTACACCTCAGAGAACAATCATCGAGGGAAGAATATACAGTGTTTGTCCATATCCATGCATATTGAAGTTCGTTACATACACTATATTTATCTAATTTGCTGCGATGGAAATGTAATATGGATAATTACAGAATTAATTGAGTCCGATAATTGATTTTGATTAATGAATGGAGTTGATTATTCAAATTACGATGGAACTGACGAATTATTGAACAAAATACAGATGGTATTGTGACAGTTTCGTTCACTATTGGTTTAGGCAAATTTTATGCAAAGTTCGTTACGTCATTGCAGTCGTGTGATCATCAGCTGATAAAATGTTCTTTCACTTTTTGTTTTCCACGAAAAGAGAAATCGTGAAATGTTAAGATGATGTACGTATAGTGAGAATGGACCCGTGTTATTAAATACATATGCAGAATATGAATAAGCGATTATTTTGATTATTTTCAACATTTAGTGAAGAAAATGCCGATTTTATGGGTAAGTTGAAAATGAGGCAGGAGTAAAACCCACTTTTTTTTTGGCATGTATAAGTGGGACCTGTCACACTACTTTAAAATTGTTGCATATAGTCGAAAGAGGGCATGGGTTGTTGCTTCAGTATAATAATTCCATACTTACATACTAAATTATTCATGATTTTCGTATCATCCGCCAATATCTCCGTGAAGTGAGACAAAACACATTTCAGGTACTCAAATACTCGCATATTATATTTGCATGAGTAGATATGAGTCTTCAGAAACGATATGAACTTTTACTTTTCCTTCTCCGATCATTTTTAGCAGAGTTGTTAACAATCAAATATTCGGCTCCGCCAGAACTTTCAGCGGCGGTTAAGGGTGAACCTGAAATTTGATGTCGGCGTTCAATCACGTTTTCTGAGAAAACGAGCGCATTTCATAAAAAAATACTCGGAATAATTTTTGTGGAAAATTGAATTGTTTTTTTACCGTTGAGTTGTTTTTCTGGTAAATCATATACTTTCCAAGATTACAGCAAAAATCTTTTTATATATTTAAAAAAAAAAAATTCTGCCCTTGGAATTTTGGTAAATAATTTTTTTTCATGGTTCCAAATACTAGCAAATCAAGTTTGGTGGTGCTACAATCGATTCTTGGCTCGAAACCCAATCGAATGGGATTATATGCCACTCGTACTTGAAAACGATTTATCGCGGAATTAATCCAATGCCAAAATTGCCCAAAAGCGGCACATTCTACGGCCTCTAGTTTGAAATATAACCCTTTCCACTTCCTTTTCGATAGTCCTCAACATATATTTCAACATTTCACTCGATACTCGATAAATAATTGATGATGAACCCTTTGCCGTCCCGCCAGACAAAGTGAACGCTCTCGTTTCCTTTTCGAGAGTCAAGTTGCCTCGGTTCGGGTCCATGTCAAAACCGTCCTTGATTCGAGATTCAGTGCACGGAGCGCTGACGTCACACACAGCGTGCACAGCCTCCCTCGACCATTATGTTTAATTTATCGCGTGTCTGTGCGTCCGTGGGGTAAGGGATGGAAGTTTCCAATAACTGCGAGTAGCGCATCGTGTAGCCGGATGAAGGGCACAAACAAAATGGGTTAGGTTTCTCTCGGTCAGGCATTCTGAACGAAAGAATCCTGCTTTTTGAATTTTTTATCGTCAGGATCTCATGAAAAGGTAAGTCAGGGATCATCATTGTGAGATTTGGGAAAAACCTCTAGGTAATACTGCGGTAGCAAAACCCCCGCAAGTAAAAAATCACAAAAATGTATATTTTTGGCGCATTGTCTCCTAGACAGCTAATATTAAATTTTCACTAAGCAATAATCACGTATTTCAATTTAAAATAATGCACTCCTACTAAGTACCTCTGTGAAGAATGATACGTATTCATACGGTTCACTTGAATTAATTTAGTGTTATAGAGTGCTATGTTCTCCTTCATTTTTACCTTGATAACATGTTTATATTTTACTGTTTAGAGTTTTCTATATGAAATATATTAATTAATAAAGTATAGTTCCACGTTCCATATCCATTATCATCAGTACAGTCATTCTGGATACGATTTCCTGGATCTCCAACAGGTTATGGGCCCAGATCACGAAAACTAAACTGAGAAAACAGAGTGCCAGTCTATTTTTTGTATAATAGTATCCAAAAACACCAGTTTCATCGAAATTGATAATCTCCAATCCAGCAAATCAATGGAAAAGATGAAAAGTTTCAATATTCAGAAATTTGATGGCCAGAACTTCCAGCTATGGAAATATCAGATGGAAATCATATTCAAAGCTGAGGGATTGTCGATCCTATTCGCTGAAAACTCCAAACGCCCTGCCGCCAATGCTGATCCCAAAATCAAGAAAGAATGGGAAGAAATGAATGCCCGATATCGGTTTCAATGGAATTTGAATAGTTGCAGACCGTTCAACTATCAAATTAGTTGGTAACGCCGGCTATCATAAACGTACCAAACATATAGATGTCAAGTATCACTACATCAGACATGTTCCAGAAAGGAGTGTTGCTGTGATCTTCGTTAGCTCAGAAAATCAGTTAGCAGATATATTTACCAAACCGTTGCCGAGGGAGAAATTTTCAAGAAATCGTGATAGTCTTTGAATAACTTTTCGAAAGTGAACAAAGGATGGGAGTGTTATAGAGTGCTATGTTCTCCTTTATTTTCTCCTTGACAACATATTTATATTTTATTGTTTAGAGTTTGTTATAGTAATATATTAATTAATAAAGTACAGTTCCACGTTGCATTTTCATTATCATCAGTACATTAATTCATATTACGATTTTTTGTATCTCCAACATTTAGTAATTTTTGCTTATTGTTCAACTTTCAGTTGTTTCCATATTCCAAAAGTGTAAATGTACTATGTTAGCATACATGAGTGACAGTTAACACATGTCAGGAAGAGAATTTGTTGACTGCAATAATATTATCATCATTTACTTTTATTCATTTTAGGAATTTGACTACATACTTACTACTTACTACGTACATGCATACCTACATTTTCAAATATATTGTTATTTGCGGAAAGTGAATGAATAAAAAAATATTGAGTGTGGTTTGTACTGTCAGTCCGGTCAAACAAATTCTTCAATAATCTATTTCTTCAACCTCATTCACTCCATTTTAGTGTTTTTGTAAATACTGGAGTTTAGCTTAGATCGGCAGAATAGGTTCCAGAATTCACAAGAAAAATATCCTGATGGTGGTAAATGTCCTGTCTGACGGCATAGGGTGTGGAGAAACTTTAGAACTGAATCTATGAACCGTTGAAAAAAATCAAAAAATCAACTTAATCTATGCAACTGTATGCTTAATATTCCTAGAAACAATTGAGCGCCACCACTACCCGTTTACCATCATAAATCAGCTGAATAAGGTCTCCAGGAGTTCTCAGCTCTTCTTGTGAATTATATATATATAATGTCCAATCACAATGAACACAGCAGATTATGACATTGGTTTGCTCGTAATGGAAACCTACTAATGTTAATCATCAGACAAAGCCTTATTTGACAAATTACGGTGAAGTCTGAGCCGCTCTCCAATTGTCACAGGGAATTGTTCAAATTACTATGTCAGTTATATTGGCAACACTAGAGGACAGATGTGACATGTCGAAAAATGAGTACAGAGATGTTGAATGATGACTCAGATTATTATTATTAGTTCAAACACATCAAATATAATTTCAGATATTAGAGGAATAGCACGGACTAACTCACAGTAAATCTTGAATTGATCTAAACTGGTTTATTCACGGAGAGCTTGAAGTACTGAACTGCTCATGATCGATCATCGCTACTAAATTTCTTTAATGAAATTCAATAATTTGAATTCAAATTCCAAAATTTAGATTGAAAAATACATCTGTTGTACATTTTAATATCAGTAACTTTTTAATTATATACAACTTTGAAAAAGTACTCTTCCTTTCAGAAACATTCCGTAGATTTCTCATACTTTCTTGTGCTGTTTTGCATCTTTGATGTACTCTAGATGCTTATCTGTCATGCATTGCACAATGATACACTTCGCTTTCGTCTCATTTTTGTCATGCTGTTTCATCGTCAACACTTAGTTTCTCATAATCCACCTTCTTAATCTTAAGCACTTCTTTCACGCCTTCCTATTCCAACATAATTTCCACACGAAATCTCCAATTGTTATAATTGCAACTCGTTAGCTGGGAGAAAGGTAATATTCAAGAGGACATAATTTTTCTTTTTTATTAGAATTTTCTGAGTACTAAACTCTCACTGGTTTCTTTCAATATTGGGCATGAACTGGGGCCCATAACGTATTAATTTTTGAAGAAAATTCTATTGAAAAATTAATGAGGAAATAAAAATATCCCATAACTTGAAGCTAGATAAAACGTCGGTCTTTCAGATATTCAACAGCTATTAAAAACTTAGTACGGAAATGTAATCAAACACGGCAATTGAGTGAGAAAATCCATCCAATTATCGTCCGGTAGTGACAGGTGATTTAATTTTCACTTAAAATTTATAGACAACATTATTTTATATGACTTCGAATGCAATAATAATACAATAAAGTTGGCTGCTTCTACGAATGAAGTCCTGAAGTCGTTTCAAAAACTTTGCATAGGTACGAAAACATGAAAATTTCCAGAGTAATTCAATAAAAAACAAAACTTTTCATTATAACTAAAAATAAAAGATATGTTTTATTTCACTAGCACTGATATTGGCATATCCTCCTCTGTTGAATTATCATCAATATCGGTTCCTATTGCCACTCAAGGTTGCTCGTCTTTTCGTCTAAAATTTGATTCGTGGACTTAAACATGATATCCAGTCTACTGGCCTGTTGGAACTGATCATTACGGAGATCAAAAAGAAAAAAAGGCCTTTTCAATTTCTGCCGTAGATGCCACTGCAGTTAAATGTTCACAAAATTTTATGAATATGGTTTCGGCAGGCCAAAATGTGCCCAACATTCAAACTTATTGTCACCACGTTATTGGCAGAGTAAGTTTACAACGAACTCCAAAAACAAATTTTGGAAATGGGTACAATTTTGAAGTGAGACAAAGCTCCTAATATTGTGTTAATATTTAAAAGTCTTGATGATAATGGTGGATCATCCAAATGTCGAAATGGCCGAGATGTATAAGTGTATGGCCACGCCGACGAAAATGCAGAGCAAGCCAGACGTACCTATATAACCAGATATATCACACTCGTGCTTTGTATACGAAAAGGTATGAAAAGGTAAATACATTCGAGGTTAGATATCGAAATGTAAGACCATATGGAATTGAGAAAACGGTGCTACACCAAGTAAAAGAATATTATCCCGGAACGAGTACGAGGAAGATCGCTAGAAACCTGAATATTTGCCACCAAATGGTGTGGAGAATTTTGTGGATTCTCTGTTATATCCGGACTATATTTTGAGAGTGAAGGCATTACTTCCCAGAGGGTTTTCAAGGCGTGTGATTTTTTTACGCTAAGCAATATTCACCATTTGAATCATACGTTTTGAATTTTTCAATGGCATAGAATATTTCCAGGATAGTCGTTTTGTGGAGAGAAAAGAAGCCCCATGCCATAACCGAAACCCATTTCCAACACCGATTTTCGGATAACGTGAGGGAATCATTGGTAACTGCTTTATTTGGTACATTATTTCTGCCAAAACTACTTGGAGAACACTGACCTACAGTTTCATAACTTTTCAAAAGACTTTCGTTCTAGCGAATACAAGACTAATGCAACATCTCATCTAGACCTTTGAAACAAATTTTTAGTTTTGGTTAATGTGAAATTATTTTGTTTTGTGTAGATTTTCGTACATTTATAATTCATATATTCCCTATTCATTAAAAGTGCCACAAAGTCTGTGAATGAAAGGACTATAATTTGTATAGAACGGGAAGGACGGCATACTGAATGATGAATTCGTGTTCTCTATGAAATTATTGAGATGAATCAATGGTTGTTGCGATGTTTTTTTTGTGAATTTTGTTACGGTTATTTTGGTTTAATGTTACTACACGTCTGATGGTGAATATGTAGAATATAAAATTTATGAAATTATTTCGAAAAACGTTGCGAAATTTTTTTATTTGCTCGAAAACTACATACATCAAAATATTTCGAACTCATCTGCAGATAACGTTATAGAAATCTGTTAAAAAAGGAATACGAGTATAATAAGAATGAAGAGAAATACGTTGATTCGTTACGGAATATATTAACGTCCATACAACGGAAATATGAATCAGTTTAATAATGAAATGAAAAAATAGATGAACTTTGCAAAAACAAAGACGAATTTCTGGAGGTTCATTTATTCTTTTTTTTGGTAACAGGCCAATGTGGCTATTTTCTGGGCAAGATATGACATTGAAGTCCATCACTTTTTATCTTTGAAGTTTGTGCTTATGTATTTAGTCATTATAACAGATTTTCGATCAGATCTAACATTCATAATCATGACACAAGAATAAAAAATCAGCTGAATATACCTTTTTCCAGGGTCAAAATATCTAAAATTGTCCTAATTTACTAGGTCCTCTATTATTTAATAAACTACCAGACCATGTAAGAAATAGTCGAACTTTAATACGTTTTAAAAAATGTCTCAAACAATTTCTAATTGAAAGATTTTATTATAAAGTCGATCATGCACAGACAGTATAACGTACAAATTTGGAGCAAAGGTATAAAATTGGAAACCACGCAACTTTTTGATATGGAATTTTTCAAAATTTCCAAGGAAAACTTGATTTTTGAAAAAAAATGTCAAATTTTACAGGTTTAGAGTAGCACGTGACAAAACAAACGGGTTGTTTTTCACTAATTTTTTAGGCAAAAACTAACTGCGGTGTCAAATCTTCATTATATTTGTTAATAAAAAAACTTTTTGTGTGACACTGTATATCACCCGGTATATTTATATTTTGGGTATCTCGATTACAGTTTTAATCAGATAAGGTGTTTTGCTTTATAAGTTTATCTAAATATGGGCGTATTTCTTGAAGAAAATGCGATTTAACACAAACTTTATTTTAATAATTTCTATTCGAAGAATAAAGCATTCGAATTTTTGGCGAAAGAGAATATACTTTTTATCCAATTAAGAATAAGTACATTGAATTCCACCAATCCACTCAAAGAGAGATGTTGAACAAGAGTAATAAAACCCATAAACTAAAGCCTTTGAAATTGTTGCAGGTTTTGGGAAAGCGTTTGTTGCAAATGAGAACTGTCACTGTGACAGTTTTCACAATTTGTGAGTTTTTTCGGTTTTGCTGCCTTTTTACGTTCGCTATTTAAATGACTGCATTTATATTAGACTGCATTCATATTAGACTACAAGACTCGGTCGCCAAGGTAGGTACTTATTTATTTGGGAACCAACTCAAACGACAACAACAAATAGGTAATAGAGTACAAAGCAAAGTACGAAGCACCAGCTGAAGAATGCCCTCGTTACAACGTAAAATTTAAACGATTGTATTCGTCCGACAACAAATGTTCATATCTCACTTCACCACATTGTTCATGCTCTTGCTTCAAAAATGAAAAATTCCAATACAAGTATTCATCGCCCATTCCAGTGTCATATCGAAAAACTCTGAAATACTTCTTAATTTATTTTCATTCACGTAGCTTAAAAACGAATCCCCCTTGAACCTCTTTAAGGATGACATTCCTAAAATGTTGAAATTCGTATTATTCGTGTTTGATAAAGAACCTAAAGTTTCATGCTCAGAGCTTCAATAATAACCAAACTCCCATACAAACCATCAACCCACTAAGGGATAATTCCGGAATAAAAACTATTATATTATGTCCTTTCCGAGGTGTCAAACTATCTCCATACCAAATTTCATCAAAATCGGTTCAGCGGCATATGCGCGAAAATGTAACAGACAGACAGACGAACGGACGGACGGACGGACGGACGGACGGACGGACGGACGAACGGACGGACGTACGGACAGGCATACCGACAGACAGACAGACAAACAGACAGACAAAAAGAGTTGCTTTCGCATTCCTAATATCAGTATGGAAAAATGGATTTATTCCATACTTTTAAGAGCACTCCTTGAACTCATTGTTGTTTTAAAATATCTGGCTCTCATTTTTGAATTATATCTGAAACGTTCTTGGTTTGCAATATCGTTCGAGTAAGCTATTCTTCATTCGACTGCAATATACCTAAATAAATCTCTTCGCGAATTTTGCATGAAATTAAAAAAAATTGTGAAATATTATTAACTTCCTCGGACGCGCTGATGTGTTCAAGCCGGATAGCAGACTGCCTTCATCTTGGCAAAAGTACAACAAAACGAATTTTTGCTCCTTTTCCTTTAATTCCTGTCGAGGACCCGTTCCTCCACTTGATTAATTTCTGCAATTTATTGCATAACAGAAGCGGAATCGTAATTTATATCATGCTGTTGTTTTTTTTTTTCAAACGAGGCACGAGATGAAGTCGGCCTTCCAATATCCGTGATAGAATTTTATTTATACTCATCTTTTCGACGACTGCAGCAGAATGGGAATTATTCAACCAAACGCAATCGGGAGAGTTTGAGTAAATCTTGAGAAATAAGAACTGTGGAATAAATATATCGATCAGATAGATACGCAAAGAAGTCAGTCTTAAAATTGTTTGTGACAATTTTAGTGTTAGCCCTCTCACTTTTCCTAGGACTGAAAATACAAAATATTTCAGTTATTTTATAAGATCTGGATGCATGCTGCATACCAGTAAGTCAGTTGAAACACCAAAGAGTGAAGACAGAGTAACATTTAGGTATTTTGAAACAACAATAGCAAAGTAACAAAGAATTTATTGGTTGAAAACTTCTAAATATGTCTGAGGATTGTGAATATCTCGTCTACAGTACAATGGGATGTATGGTGTCTCCAGAGGCTCCGTTAGGTCCAGTTTGAAAGAACAACAGTGAACGATGACTGCGTGAAGGTCGTAACGGTAGTGGATTAGACTGAGGCTTTCTCATTATTATTATTATTATTATAATTATTATTAAGTGGAGTCTCAGAGTTTGGATCACAACAAAAAATTAGAGTATTGATCACAACGAATATGCATTTGCTATGCGGCAGCTTCGGAATATATTCCGCTTAACAATGAGAATGAAACAATCACACTATACCGAGGTGAGGTACGCCTCCCAATTTTTTTATAGTTTTTGAAGACACAGATTTCAAATTTGGTTTGTCGCTATAGTACTTGAATACGCATATTTTGACGCCACTACTGAAAATTCACCACTGTGACCCTAATTTTTGTTTCCAGTCACACCTTGTAATTTTTTTTCATGCAATGCAATTTGTGATAACACTATTCTTCAAAATTGAAAATCGGTTGAAAAATGGCGGAAATACAGTTGATTGTTCAATCGAACACAGTTGGCCATGAAATTCAAAGTCAAATCATGACACATGACAAACGACATCAGACGTTATCAGAGGAAGCTTCAAAGTGGGACACAGTTGAAAACTGAGGTTCTCATGTAATTGGAGCTCCCATATTTTCCAACAACATTAAAAAATTACCCAAAAACGGAATAGTTAGTACCCATGAATGCTCGCAACTGCCACATCTCAAATGGAAACATGTACTTTTCACTTTGTCAAAATGAAAAATTGTAAATTATCAGTTTACTCGTGTGAAAAGTTTTGGAGAATTCTTTTTTTTATGTTCATGGCCGCAAATTAATTAATTTTCAGACACAGATTTCTTTGGATTGACATTTTTTTCATTTTCACATTGTGGAAGGTTGCAAAAATCATGTCAAGAATCGAATTTCCTCCATAAATCAAACTTTCAATCAATTTTTACTACTCGAATCTTCCGGATACGAGTATCATTCATTGGTTTCCGAATAATTTTTTCCGATTGATAAAATTTAGTCCATATAATTAATGTCTTTTACAAAAGGTGGAATCATCTAATAAATCAGTGTAATTTTTCTAATATTTGATGAATGCGCCCAAACCAATTCGAATAAAAATTTCTTTTTGAGCTGAAATTTTGCACTCGTATCATGAACCGATCGACAATACAATACGAAATCTAACCCTCCTGACCCCCCATACCCACGTAGAAGTTTCAAAAAAATCCGCTGGTTTCGTACGTCGAATATTACTACGAAAATGATTATTATGTTCTGGGGTGGGGTCCTTTTCGAAAGAAATTGTGAAAACTGCTGGAACTAAAATCAAAACAACCCGCAAAAATAATGAAAAACATGGGACCATCGAATAATTTAATTTAGAGAATGTTCACCCCTCCCACTCGACAAATTTGCGAAAAATAAAAAAATGCCCGCTGCCTTCCTACAATTGAGGAATTGGGAAATTTATTTGACAGTTTTAGACGTCAAACATTAGGGTGGAAAAAAAAGTAGGTTGGGGCTTGGATTCCCTTCTCGAATTACGAAAACTCGCCAATAAAATATCGAAAAAATATGTAAAAGTATATCCTTATCGAAAAAGTTTTGTTTCGATAAGGATATATATATATATATATATATACATATTTTCATTTCCTTTCTTTCTGAAAATTGAAAAAAAAAGTTTTTTTAATTTTCAAAACATTCTGATTCTACTTTATATCATACATAACTTCGATTTGTTATGATCATATAATGGGAAAACACATTAGCTAGCATGCTTGTTATTTCGTTCCTACTAAAAACGAACAGATTAAAAAAACTCCCGAAATTCCTAAATTGGGAACAGGTTGTACTGGGTGAGGATGGGCACAGGCGATGATTCCCAGGAACCACCAAAATGTATACTTCTTTCCATATCAACAAATAGTTCACCAAAAAAGATTCTCATAAAAACTGCAATCTCTATTTCCAATTCTTCTTGAGTATAGTATTTTGATAGCCTGTATATGCTATGCAAGTACACTTTCTTAGAGTATATAAACTGAATCATTGCTTCCTTGGTGCAATCGAACCTTTCATCTCATCGTGATTTTAGGAATGAAATGAACGTATTGAAAATCAGGCTTTATAAAATACTGTAAACTGAGGACAAGTGAATATTTTAATTGAGTCTGGTGTATCCTGATACCAAAGACGATGAAAGCTATCGAAGGTCAGACAATAATAAACCACCCAAAAGTGAGTCATTTGATAAGGCCAAGTAAACCAAAATATCTGAAATAATCTAAAAATGTTGCTGCAGTAGTATACTGTATAGTAGCAACTAATATATCTTCGTAGATTTGAGTAGATGAACTATTTGAGAGTAAATCAATCATATTTTTCAAATTTCATTCCCTTATGACTTTTTTATTGATTGACATAATATTTCAACGTAACGTGAAGATGTCGCGTATCCAGTGGTGCAGTCAGATTTTCTCTAGAAAAATCTTTTTTAAATTTTTTGCTTTGAAAAATAATATTACTTTGCCCTGGAAAGAGAGATTTATTCATGAAATTTGGTGTCGTAGTGGACTTTTTGAATGTCTACCTATCGAAAAAAAAATCATTTCTATCAGTTGAAAAATGTTAGTTTTGTAAGGGTAGTTCCATCTTAAATTGGTCACATTGTAGTATGCAAATTTTCACTTAGTGGTAAGTATGTAAATTCTACTGGCTACTATTAATTTTTGTTCTTTTTCGTGTGGGAAGACCACACTGTATATTTAATTTTCGGTAAGTGATCGTAGTTCACCATGAATATGTAAACCATCAAGGCGGCTCGGGTTCGATTCCTACCGCCATCACGGAGCTAAAGTGGTTCGGAATCCACTTTTTGAGCTGTAGGTCCCGGGTCTCCCTTGCTCGGACAAGCTCTGCTTTTGAGGGGTTTCCTATACGAAAACCTGGAAGATTCGTAATAACAAATTTTTCATTATTTTTTTTTGCCCTTGACTGGCTTGCATTTCCATCCACAAAACAGGATGATCATTCCAACTGGGGGTAGAACTGTATAAACAAAATTATAAACATTTTTATGATCTCTTGATAACACATCAAAATAAAACTCAACCATCCGTCAACAAAAATTAAACCATTTCAAATTCAAGTTTAGATACAACTCACAGTTACTTTTACGACCGATAAAAGACTGACTCGATGATAAAATCTTCCCAAGCCGACCACAAAATTTATTGTTGCGTAATCGGTTTCCATTACAAAACTTCATTATCTTCGCAAACGGAGTGAGTTCGATATATATTTTCAGATCTAAGAAACACGTCTACAATTATCACAACTTATCTGAATTTTTGTATCCACTTAATGGACTTCTAAATAATAAGTCGATGGCTGTAAAAACGAATAATAGTTCAACAAAAACCGAGATAAAAACTGTCATAATCTGAATCTTCAGGAGGTTTTTGTTATAAATGATTTATTCGTTCATTCAAGTTCATAGCCAGGTGTGAGCAAGGGCTGGGCCCCTTTCTGCACAACTGAAGTCGTCCCTGAAGGAACTCAGTCGTTGTTAAGTTTTATGTACGAGTGTGAATTTTTATTTATTCAAATTATGCATATAACTGTCTTCCAATGCTATAATAGACCGTCAGATAGTGACAGATTTAGATATCTACCTCAGAAACGGAACAACTCCGGATTTTCATAGACTTTTTCTCTTAAAACGACCTAACGTATCACCCTCAGTAGTTTCGTATCGTAGTTAGGAACACGAGAAATAAACACTGTTCTGGAAAATCGAATTTTCGGTATGTTATCCCCAGGAGCCACTCGTAAATTTGTCTTCATTTTACTCCAAATCGATATACTTTTCAACCCTATTCGAGGCTTGTATGCGAAAATGGGGCACAAAAATCTGTCACTATCTGACGGCCTATAAGTGTTAATAAATAAAGTATATCCATTCCTTTTTTTCCCTCGAGTATCAATGTTGAGTTAGTTCACCCACATCAAGTTTACTTGTGCTACTATGTGTAGCCCAGCGCCTCCACCATATGCCGCAATTGGGTTCTTACCCTTATTTCCCTCATTATTCAGGGTGACCCAGGGTTGAATCGCCAAACGTTCAGAGTATCGGATATTATGGTGAATATAAGATTTTTTCTTCATATAAATTTGCTTCGTTTTCAACATACAGGTTATCAAAGTTTTCAAAAACGACAATTTTTTTTTCAATCAAAATCATCCTTTTATTACCGCAAATGACCCTACCACGTTTTACCAAAATCAGCCAGAATTTATTCTTTCTGAAAACTTTGATAACCTGTATCTCGAAAACAAAGCAAGTTCGGATATACGCTTGTATGAAGACAACATTTTATTTTCACCCAAAAAACAATACTGAACGTTTTGTGGTTTAACCCTGGGTCACCCTGTATGAAGCGAACTCGTAGTTGTAGCTACTACAGATGGCAGCACTTGATTTGATTTGGGTTCATCAAATAACTGACTATTAAAACTCATAGAGAATAAATAACAGACTAGAAACATTTTATTAATAATCTACAGTTATAACACTGAAATTAAGTTATATTCAATTTCATATATGTTTTTAAGTTTTTGGCATCGACTGCTATGGTCATGTTCTGGGTAGGCTGTGTTACTAACTCCTTACGCCACTTCAGGGGCAACACTCTTAAGTTTTCAACATTTACTGAAGAAATTGCCGGGATTATGGGCGAGTTGAAAACTGAGGTAGGCGTAAAACCCAGTTTTTTCTTTGGCATGTATAAGTGGGACTTGTCTCCATAGCCTTAAATCGTTGCATATGGTCCCAAGAGGTTACTAATTCCTGCTCCAGTGTAATTATTTCATATCAACTAAAATATCCATGATTTTCGGATCCTCCGTAAATATCGTAGAAGGGTTATCTAAAGTCGGACAAAACATATTTTAGTTACTCAGATACTCGCATGTTATATTTGCATGAGGAAGTAGAAGTCTTCAGGAACGATATGCACTTTTTTTACCTTCTAATATAATTTTTATCAAAGTTATGACAAATCGAATTTTCGGCCCTGCCTGAACTTGCAGTGGCGGCTTAGCGCAAGCATGAAATGTGACGTCGGCGTTAAACCACATTTTCTGAGAAAATGAGCGTATCTCATGAGGTATTACCGAAAATCATTCTTGTGGAGAATTGAATTATCTCTCAACCTATCGAAATCGTTTTTTGGTAAATCTTATATTTTCTGAAATAACAACAAAAAAAATTATATATTTTTTAAATGAATTTTTTCTAGGTTCCACCCCTGATAAACAATTTTTTTTTCTAATAATACATGATGTCGAGATGTCATGTGCCGAGTTTCAGAGTGCTACAATTCACTCTTCACTTTTTGCTCGAGTTTTTCTGTCGTTGCTGGATTACAAGACAAATTCAAGAACCACCCCTGTCTCGTGAAACACTGAATGTGTACGGGAGATCCATTTCAATCTAGTGCTCGTACACAAATTGCACCTGCCTGATTACGGCACTGCATTCACCCGCGCCTTCACCATACCTAATTCATCAATACCGATTAATCATTCCCACGGCAGTTGTTCACACAATTTTTCACGCCGTAATCTCCTTCATATTCGCAATCGCTCATTGCCCAAAAGGTAAACGCCGTCGTCAACGTCCGTGGTGTTTATTGGAGAAGCCATTACGATTCACTGAATGTCACGATAACTAGACATAATTATCTTCGCTGATTAATAGTGTTGCATTATTCGACCTCGTCGGTAGCTACAACTCTCCGGCTAAATAATTAATGTATTACAACAGCGCGCCTCAAACCGTCCCTTTGGACCGGCTGCCTGCCATATCTTTAATGCCACCAAGAAATGCTTCATGGTCCCATTAATCGTTCAGAGGTGGGGAAAATGTATAGGTAGTTAAAATATTAGATTTTGAACTTTTGTCATATTTTTTGTCATATAAGTTTGGTAGAAATATTTATGAAGAATAATTTCGAGTCATTCTCTGCAAACCAACCCACGAAGTGGGAAATTTGAAAACACTACTTTCCCCTACTAACATAGAATTAATAATAATAATAATATAAATAATAATGTAGTCCTCCTCGACCATCAAAGTAAGACGATTTTCTTCATGGCGTTTTCGGCACCTGGCGAAACGAACATCGTCCGAAAAGAGGAGGAGAAACGGACTAAATATCGAGACTTACTCTTTGAACTCCGCAGGCTCTACCCAAACCATTCTGTTAAAATGGTGGTTCTGATTATAGGGGTCCTTGGTGGTATGATGGACACACTGCTTTCGAACTTAAAAATCATACCGGCTTGCCATAATATGGCAGAAATCTTAGCCGGACGAATGCGGAAGGCCGTCATCCTTGGTTCACTCCGACTGCTCAGGGCACATGATACTCGGACCCAGTAGTTGCTCACCCCATGGACGTGGGGAGTAATGGCTATCTGGGTAAATGTCACCAGCGCGCCCTCCGGATTTGTCGGAGCTCCGGAAACAGGGCCCGACTGGTATAATCTAACCGGATAAGAAAAAAAATAATAATAATAATGTTTATTTGGATAATATACAACAATCTTATATCTTATGAACTATCAATAAAATATCTTCTATAGAATATCAATTTTAATATATAGTTCAAAAACCAGACATAGGAAATGAATGACACTTACCCTAGTGTAGGGTAATTTACTTGGAAGTATAACTGAAAAATATGATTCAAATTGGGAGATACATTCAAAAATAATTAACAAACATATATATTGTCCAAATGTGCAATTAATATAAGTGAAAAATATGGGATTACTAGATAATTTGATTTATATAAAAATTAGAACCCTAACCCAGACGTCTAACTGCACCAAAAAGTATGCGAAAACTCGCGGAAATACAGTTGGAAAAATTCATGAAAAAGGCTTCATAGAGAACGCGAAGGAAATCGGAAATATCTCCAACGGTTTAGGACATTGAAAATCACGACAAAAAATACGACGAGGGGCTCAAACCCCTTTTTCACTTCGAAAAAAGTGAAAAAATTCGCGAAAAATAAATCGAAAAAAATCCGTAAAAATAGTGAAAAATATTGTACCATCATCCCATAGTTTAATTTAAAAAAAAAATTGGCCCAGAGTCTCCCTGATAACTGGAACCCGTAGAAAAAAATAAAATCTGAAAAATAGTGAAAAAGTTCGGACCGTTGATTGAATTAATTTAAAAAAAAATCAACCCCTATTTTGGAACGCGTAGGAATCCGCTGTCATACCAACCTCTGGATACCTAGCGTACATATTCAGACAGATAATTAACAAATTCTAAATTCTAAAAAGTACAAAATTAAACAAATATTGAAATATTTTCAAAAAGAAGCTTTTATTTATAAACTATTGATCTGGAAAGTAAAACAAAAAAGTAAATACACACATATACACCCTTGGATATTACACTTAAATCCTGAACAATTCAAAGAAAAATTAAAATTTTTGATAGTTTTTTGTTTTCATACTCTAAATATTATATATTACTTTCTAGTTCAATACTTTATAAATAAAACATTGTTTCTAATAAGATTTTTTACTTTTATTTGTTTATGAATTCAATACGTATATAAGGTAGCTCAGTGGTTAAAAGTGCTGCTGGTCGTGTAGGTTCAAATCCTACAAACTACAGATTTTCATCTGATGGCCCGAGAAAGTGCTAGGAATGGCACTTCGGAAGGTAAAACTTCGTTAATCTTTGCACAAGTTTCGACTTGAGGGCTGTCGTTCGTAAGGAGATGATAGCTGGTTAACAGAAAAAAACAAGTTTGAAAATTTTAACAATTAGTTCAGTTGATTACATCCTGAATGTCGGTATATTTTAAATTTATAGAGAAACCCCAAGACTGGACCGCACTATACCTACTCCCGTAATATCATCAGAAGTAAACGTGAAAATAACACGTTTGTAACAGATTACTTTCCTCTTGCAATGCTGTGATTCAGGTAAACAGTGTACAACTGAAATACAAAAGTAAAATAAACCACGAACTACAACCACCGAAGTTTGTGCAAGATTAATGCAAGTTTAAATGTTCAACTCGATGTATTTCATTTATTACTTGCTTGAAATGCATGAAGTATCCACCTGGATAAACAAACTTTCGTTGAATTATTTCCCCAGAAAAATAACTTCACAAGTTCACAAAGTATTTTTACGATGTTGTTTTCCATAAGCATTAATAATTCAGAGAAAACTTGGCTATAGTTGTCATATTTCAGTGAGTATACTTTACAGTGATAGATGGCAATTTTTTTGGTTTTTAATACTTCATAGAGGCTGTCATACATCATGCAGAAGGCAGTTGAGCAACTACTTGTCACAATATTTTCGTGAGCTGTTCATAACAACCAAGTTTAAACTCTTATAAATCACGGCTGTTTGATCTGCGGTAAATTATCATCGAACGAAGAATACAAAACTGAAGGATGAAAGATATCGACCTTATTCATCTTTAGAGAAGTAAGTGAGTTGCACTCAGCAAACAACTCCGTGAATATTATAGGCAGAAAAACGAAAAAATCGAGTTCTACACGATTGAATCTGTTCAACATATTAGGTGAAATAGAATCAGAAAGATCTGAGAAAACCTACGCCTTACTGGAAATAAAATCTGAAATGTTTTTTTTTTTCATTCATTAAACCTTGATTTTCTGACATTCCTGTGTTGGTGGGACAATTTCCATAATACTATCCAAATTAAAATGTTTGAAGAAAACTTCGTTGAGCAGTTTCAGTAAGTTACTAAAAAAGAACTTTTTTTGCATGAACAAATAATAACGTTCCACTGAATCAATTCTGTTTCAATACTTAGTTTTGTGTGGGTGTTGGTAGTATGAAATCAAAGTACGTCTTATGATTCAAAATGTATCCATAGATGGAATATACCATTTTGGACTTCCATTGAAATATCACTACTCGGAAAAATACCAGAAAATCGAAAAATTCAACCTACCAAACTTTGAAATATCAGGTGATTTCAATAAAAAAGAAAACAAATTTATTTCGGCATTTTATTTTGCCCATTTCCATTACTTCTCCCGATGTGTTACTCCAAATTGATTTAGAATTCAGAAGAAGTCTTCAATAAACTCGTATTTGTATACAAGATATACAGGATTGATTTTGGTATACATTTTTTACATAACCAGTTTGAAGTTTATTCATCATATTCTGTTACATGTTTCACTGAAAAATATTATGAAACGCCTAACAAATTATGTTATGTTTATTATATGAAAAACAACAAAATATATGTTTGAATAAAATGAAAAAATCACTGACACTTCAACATTTCAAAAACTAGTATTAACGACTTTTAAATAAACACTCACAAATTTTAATCCCTATTTTGAACTGTTGAACTGTGTTTTTAAATATGTTGATATTCCTGTTCTGGACTAGAATAATAAAATTTCATTAATATCTATATTCTATTGACGAGAAACATCTTATTGATTATAACAATAGTAGAATTTTGGATGTTGAAAGTATTTTAACAAAAAAGCTCTTCTAGAAAATGGTAAATATCAAAAACAGGAAATTAAAACACCATCGATAAAAGAACAGATATTGATGATCTGAGTTCCATATATATACAGACTGGCCACTTTTTTAATGGGATTGTATTGGTAACTTTTAAACCATAAGAGTTAAAAGTTCGGTCAAATGGAGAAAAAGTTGCATTCATAGAAGCGATGTCAAGTAGGTCAAGCAAATCGAGGTTATCAGGGCCGGTTATTGTGATATCATAAGAGAAGTAAATTCTGTCATTTTGATTTTTCTTTTTTTCCCACTTTATTTCGAATATCAAAAAGGTTACAGGAATTGTTTATTCGACAGTGAATTATCCTCAATTTGACGTAATCAGATTTCGTTATCAACGTTTCGTACTGTCTGGGCCACCCTCAACCTCATTTTTTTCAATACAGACCTGCATATTTTATGACACTTTTCGAAATAACTTTTAACGCTGAATTCAACGATATATCATACAATGTCATTCAAAGTTGAGTTTCAGGTGTTTTTGACCCTTATCCAAATTTCTTTGGGTCGGATCTGTATTACACTTACCTTTAGTTTAATTAACAACAAGCAATACATTTCGATAAAAAAATCAACTCACTCATTTCAAACTGAATGGAACGTATCAGAATCAAAGCAAGAAACAAGTGATAATTATTTACATATTTCAAGATGAGAAAAACCTCATTCATAATAATTAAACGAAAGTATAATTTTTTATGAAGAAAAATTTAATGATTATTCGAAAGTAAATGAAAATTAATGAAGAAAGTGTTCGAAATGTCCACCTATTTGTAAAATGCACTTTGAGGTTCTGGAACCCATACTTCTTATACATTTTCTTATTTCGTCTCCTTGAATACCTTCCAATTGCGAAAAGGAAAAGTGGGGTAAAAAGTCAAGATATCGAAAAGAGATATTTGCGAAAGGTTGATTATTAATAACCCATTTTCAATCGATGAAATTATGGCCTTTTACGCCAAGCAGGAATTCCACCCGGGATATATTCATTTATTTTCCATCCTGAAATATATGGGTAAAAACATAGTGAAACATCGCATCAAGCATCGCACCAAGCCTCGCCTCGAGCATCGACTCATACCAGGCATCAGAGGGCACATAGTGAGGCATCTATAAAAGCAGTTGTAGATGTATGAAACCACAGTCGTAGTGAGGTGTTGGTAAGAAGTACCTAGTTGTTTATAAATAAAACATGTCTTCTGATAGTGATTGTGATATATATGCAAGTGCAGCAGTAAAATGGTGGATAACTGATAACAGTAATGGACGAGCATTTAATGTCCACCCGGTGAACCAATTGCGGAGGCAATTTGGTGAATATCATCGACTTTTTATTGGACTAAAACGTTTTCCTTTTCTTGCTTTTTTGCAGGTTACCTGACATATTTGTAATATTGCTTATTTCCGCCCAAGCTTTATCCAACACATATCTGTTGTGATGTCTCCTATCTCTTTTATCTCATATTGCCGGGCGAACAAATACTTCAGTTATTAATTTTTCTTTGTCCATTTTGATCCTCTTCTCACTTCTCTCAACTACGATACTGACAGAAAACAAATTACGGCTAGTGTTGACACGACCTTGAGCGCACCAATCGTATATCACTTTTCAGGCATCAGTCCTGTGAAGATTCTTGAAAATCAAATTGATTTGATTCCTCGGGAACGGCGATGCTCGATGCGATGCTTCAGTCGATGCTCGATGCTCTACTATGCATGGTTTATATTTAGTACGTGTATTTGTTTTTGATGCCTGAGGCGATGCTTGATGCGATGCTTGATGCGATGCTTGATGCGATGCTCCACTATGTTTTTACCCTATCTGTGTCGTCGATTTTTTTGAACAGAAACACATTTATGGTAATATATTTCACCTTAGGAATTTCATTCATGAAGTAGTTATTGAACCTCATGGTACCATAAAACTATTTATTTTTTTCTATCTGTTAGTGTTATCCCAGTCGGCCCCTGTCTTCGGGGCCCCGATACATCCGGAGGGCACGCTGGTGCCATTTACCCAGATAGTCATTCCCATATCCGTGAGGTGAGTCCGAGAATCATGTGCCCTGAGCAGACGTAGTGAACCAAGCATGAGGGTCTTATGCATTCTCCCGGATAATATTTCTAACGAATCACGGCAAACCGGTATGATTTTCAGATTAGAGAGCACCGTGTCCATCATTCCATCAAGGACCTTATGATCAGAGCCCCAGTTGTACCAGAATGGTTTGGGTAGAGCCCGCGGAGTTAAAAGAGTAACTCTCGATATTTTGTTCGTTTTTACTTCACTTCTCGGACGATGTTCGTTTCGCCAGGAACCGAAAACTCTATGACGAAAATCGTCCTATTTTAATGGCCGGGGAGGACTAATTAATTGCTTATATTTGCTTGAGGGTGGGGAATGAGTAGTTCCATTAGATTCGGCACATTTCATTCAGCATAAGGCAGCGCCGGTGTCTTGTCTAGACCGTACGAGTGTTGTGTTATGCCTGTGGATAAAGGCTGAGACCGCATAAGCTTTGACACGCAGACAGCAAATGCATTATGGTCTCAGGCACCCCACGACATGCTCTGCATCTAGTGATCGGGTCCTCTATACCCATCAAGCGACTACGGTAGACCAGGGTGTTGAGGACACCATCCTGGCTGGCCATCATGAATTATCATTATTATTATAATTTCTATTATTATAACGGAGTTACAATGGCATCAGGCGCAAAATATATTCATTTAGTTTCGTAGAGATTTCTTCCTAACTTTTCCAAGCCTTCATGGTATTTCAGCCCTATCGTGTCGTCAATGAATAGACGTCATATCTTGAACAATTTGTCCTCAGACGTAACAAGCGGTTCGACACCTCAGCAGAATCGAACCAAATTTGATCGATTCCCGTTATATCGAGTACAAAAGCGGAGGCGCATACAAACCCCTCCCATCGCCACTTGACTCTATTGTGCTCTTTATGCGAAGCGACGTAAACCCGAACCGATTCCATTGACACGCTGTGGATAGTTCGAAAACACATAATAACAGATGTCCGTGTCTATCAGGAAGAGCACACAATGGTTAAACGTATCCATTACACTAATAACATTTTTATAAGCCAGATCGATGGCCTAGATTTATCCCATTCAGGGCGGTCGACGCGGATTTAAGAGTACCCTCCCAGCGACTGAGTGGCTGATCTCGTGGAAGGACCCTTGTTTTCAGTTTTTCCCTTTCAGAGAATGATGGAGTAATACGTGGATTTGTCTCGAACATATAGCGGAAATAAGGAACTTGGAATGAATTCACTAAAAGAAACATATCCGTGAAGAAAAAAAACTACATGTGTGTCCTGAAACGAGCTTGTCAACCTCATTTCTAGAAGCTTTTATTTTTTATCATGTATACCCGAATAGAAAAATCCTGTAATGTTCACGAACATTGCAAGAACAAAAAAAGCATGTTTAGTTAAAAGACGTTGACACGATTGATAGACTGCATATATTGAAAAAGGTGTTGGGAGCAAAGTTGAAGAGAAATAAGCTTTCAATGTGCAACACACGGTACCCTCCCCTAAGTGCCCCGGCAGTACATCTCCTGTTCTTTTCCGCAAAGTTTCTGCACACCATTAGGACTTTCATGGCTTTGTTGGTTACTTCTTTTTCGTGTTTTTCCAAGATGAGCTTATTATATAGTATAAGTCCCACATACTTGACTTCTAGTTTCCATTCAATAACTTTTCCGTCTATTTCGATGGCTTTGAGGTTATTGTCTGTATTCCTTGTAAGGAGGCGACTAGAGGAGTCTTGGTGTAGTTTAGACCTTTCTGGAACTATATATCACAAATAATACCCATGAATTTGCCTCTCGCAAACCAGAGAGGAGTCGACTGACTTTTAGGTTCCACATAAGTAGGGAGACCACCCTACCATATGGGCAACCTCTGCTTGTGCAAATGGAGATAGTGCCTTGTACTAGTTCAGTCTCTGCTATTCTGGTAGGCAGCAATTGTGATATCTATCAAGTTGTCGTGTTGTCTACTACTCAGTCTTCTAGTTTTTTTTAACAGCTGCGTGTGGTGTGTAGTGAAAAAAAGCCCCTTCTATGTCTAGGAAGGCACATACTACAGTTTCTTTACTCCTCAGTGCATCTTGATCTGATATAGCTATCAGTTGCTTCTCGACCGTTTTCATAATGAAAGTTGTAAGACAAATGGGTCGGTGGGAATCGGGATGGGTTGTATCACTTTTTCCTATTTTAGGAATAAATATTACCCTGGCTCTTCTCCATACTTCTCTGGTACCTATATGTCCCAGTTCTACACTACTACGGCCGATTCTCATAAAAGTGTGGTGGGATTTCTTCTTGTCAGCACTGATGCAGGGCAGGGAATGTACCATCAACCAAGGTGTTCATGGCCCATCTTTTTCGTGTTCTACAAATGTGTCTGTAGTCAGTAAGAGCTGAGATCTTTTTTTTTTCACTTTCGGTGTGGCTATCATCTGGCTTTCTTAGTGCCATTACGTTATCGACTCTACTTTTTACCATAACTTTATATAGTCTGGTAGCAGCAGAAGTGGAATCAATATCTTCACAAAATTTCCTGAGGCCGTTTCGTTTCGCTTCTCTCAGTTCAAAGTTGTTGGTTGTCAGTTTTTCGGTGTAAGGTGATCAGTTTCTCAGTGTAACGTGGTCAGATTTTCGGTGTAACGTGGTCAGTTTCTGGGTGTAACACTGCCAGTCTCTGCTACTCCACGCCCTATATGATGATAATACGAAGCATTTTCCATAATAATCATGTCCTATAGTCACTGGCCAATAACTATCAAACCACTCCGTTTATTTGATTCACCTTATTGGCGGTCGGGAAGAATGACCGGTCTAATGTAACCTCTCAGATGCAACCCTTATCTTTCCGAAAACGATATGTTCGACAAAGTGGTGGAGCATTTAAGACGGACCTTGAGGACATGAAGAATGCCGTGCATCTCTCACCGACATTTTCGCGACGACGACGCCTCCATAAAGCTGTCTCTGGAGGACGATGAATGGAATCCGTAGGGACGTCCAGCTGTCTACTCTGAACGATTCTTTACTGTTCTTGGGATTCAAAGATAAACAGTGGTCTAGATGAAAAACAATGGAAAATAATTGGGCATACAGTTGCCGGACGAGAGAATTCACATTTTTTCAAAGAAATAAGTCTCATGCGAAACATTGTCTTCTAACTAAATGGGAAAAGGGCATGTCATGGGAACATTCTGACTTACAAAAGATCCATAAGAGTCCTAATTTGGTAGATTTCTACACTTCGGTGTCCTAATTACCACCTTGACAAAGATGTTCATTTGGTAACTGAAACACGTGTTGAAAATAGCGATTCCATGTTGGAATGAAACTCCAGTATAATCATTACTCCACCAAAGCGTTCAAAGAGTAGAAGTATGGAATGAATTGGTACTCTTATTTGATATAGCTACAGAAATTGCTGAAATTATTTGGAAAACATGTGCAATTATAGGAAATATGTAATGGATATCATTTTCAATAAAATTTCACAATTTCTTATTTACAAAGTCGCTACATATGTTTCGCCATACAATGCTTTCCTCACGCAGAAAGTATAATGAGTTAAAATTATTATACGATGTTATTCTCAAAAACTCTGATTCCGTAATTAATTGAGAGGTACCGTAGATGCGGGTGACTTGAGAACAGTAGGGTGACTTGACACAGCACCGAATTGTATTTTTAACTATTGTTGTTATCTAGCAGAAGAAATGTTAAACTTCAAAAAAAAAATAAAGTGTTCTACGATGATGAAATTATGTGTTTCTACATTCATGCAAAAAGCAAAACTTTATTGAACTCACTCATCTGTCATTCTACTTCAACGTGCTGTCATCATGACAAACATAAACGTTCAAACCTACTACATTTTAAGTAGATATTCTGTGAGATTGGCAATAAGTTTTAAACAGTTACATATTTTATATTATTTTGTATTAATGTTAGCAGCCAAACTTGAAAAAATAATGTCTTCCCGAGAATAACTCCATAATCAAAACTGATCTGGTTTGTTCTAAACCGCCTACATGCAAAGAGCAAACTGTCTGTACTATGACCACACCTCGTGATAACATACGCGCTCACGGCTACTATGATTTTGATTTTTATAATGCATCTGTAGTTACAGAAACGTCAGTCAAAAATTAATTCTGACAATTACAGAATTGAAAGTTTCAAAATGAGTAATAATAATGGAAAAATAGATGATTGTGATTTGTTTCAATGCAATTTGATAGTAATAGTTAATGTAATAATTAATTATTTGAGTTACGATTTTCATTTTCCTACACCTAGTACCGCACCTTAATAATTAATTTTTGCTTTTTGCATGAACGTAGAAAAAATGTTGTATGCAACTCGCGCAAAGATTGTTTATTGCACTCGACGAACAATTTCACGTCGAGTGCAATAATAATAATAATAATAATAATAATACTCCCTCACAAACACTCGTAGAGTGTACCCAAAGGCATGGCCTGTGCGGGTAGAGGACGGCTCTTATTATTTGCCGTGGCGCTCAGGGGCGACTTACTGATTTTTGGTTGCGTATTCAATTTTCAGCTGCAGGAAAACCCGGAAAACCTACAGCACCACCTCGGGTGGCCGGCGTGCACTCCAAGCTAGCACTAGCCGAGACTGGCATCTAGACAACACACAATACACTTGCTTTCAACAAGGACTGTGGTCGTCTATCGATTCCGATATTGGGTACTTGAGAAAAAATCCCTCGTACTTACATCGGGCTCGAACCGACTACCGCTATACTGAAGTTCTGAACGGCCTGCGCCTTAGACCGCCAGACCACCGACCACCAATGAACACTAGAAGAAATAATTTTTCATAATTTTTGTTCCAGATTTGGTGTGACTTGACTTGAGAAAATGCCAAATAAATATTGAAGAGGGAAGCGGAAATACCACGATTTTAGTAAATATTGTTTTTGAAAAATGGTTAAAATTGTTTTTTTCGCTAACCTGCTGTCGTCCCCCTACGAACGGCGATTCTTAGCACAATAAAAAAAATGATATCGAAAGAAGGTCGTCCGTAAGTCACCATCCAAACCACAACCTCGCCCTGCGATGCTTGGCTTTAGAAATCGATCGAAATATGTCATGTCATGTCATGTCATGTGAGGTATAGGTTGAAAAATGCTTAAAAAGCATAACATTGCACTGGCCATGTATAGTAGTATGGTGTAGATCGAAAATCCACCAATAATTTTGTGATATTCCCAGCAATAAAGTTCAGCCAATAATGGCCTGAAAGTTCCATCTGACATCTTCAACACTCTGTATCTTGTAAACTATACATAGAATTTTTGTGTGCCTATGGTAACTTTCGAAGCAGAGTTCAACAACATACTAAAAATTTGGAAAATTTGACCGAAAGACTTTTTGCATAAGGAGTGTGCGTGGTCCTTTAAAACTTATCATACTATATTCTGTAGATTTACGCGTAATTGCACATGTTCGGCTAGTTTTGTCGAACTATACTTCGCACAACGAATCCCTCTCCTACTAAACTTTTGAAGAGAAATATATCTATATAAATTTCATTCGCCATGTTCCATAGTATTACACCTCAAAATGTGTGTTCACCGTTATGAAAAATTTTATTGAGAATTGAACCCATTGGAGCACATAACTCAAGGAACTGTAGGAAAAAAAACAACAGGATAATATTATGGACTAATTTCCACATTCCTACCCTAATCCAATATTTTGGAATAAATTTAGCGTGCGAAGTCGTATTTGTGAACAATCTTATTCGAAAACGGGATAATTGGTACACTAGCTAAATTTCAGGAGGGTCAATTAGTCACTTCGTTATCTTGAAATATGAGTTTGCCATTTCGCGAAATAAAAACTATAGGAGCAATTATATATACCAGTATCGTTTTTGTCGTCTTTTGCTAAATTATTATGCAAATTGTGATACGCCCATAGATAAGCAGATGATATATGAATTTTGGTCATCACTGATTTTATCAAGAATATGGAATATTTTGTGAAATTTGGTGTTCTCCTGTAGTTTTCAATGGGATTTTAGAATGTGGTTATATACGTAAAGATTAATTTCATTATATTTTTACAGATGTGTTCTTATTCATACACTCTGTATATATGTGTGCTGTTGAGCTAAAATGGATTTATCGATAGAAATTTTAATAAAAAATTCAATTTGGTATTTCCATTTGTGAAAGATGTTTCACATTTTTTAAACTCGTCGTTTAATTGAAAAATACATATGCGCTTCTATATGAATGAGCTTTTCATTATTATCATCGTTTCAAAGTACCTAAGTTCCTTGAGTAAAAAAATAATTAAAAAACAAAAAAGAAATATATGTGAACACTTGATAAACTGCATCTGAAAATCTACAGAACTTGAAATTGTGAGCAAAAGATAACACCAGCTAAAATAAAAAATAAAAAAGAACAATGGAGTAGTGTCAGAACAACGATTTGAAATATGAGAGAGAAAACGATTAGGTAGTATTATTCTGATTGAAGCTAATGAAATGACGCTGTCAATAATACTATTATGAACTTTCACAGTATTTCAGCGCAAAATTGGTTGGTTTTGCTTAAGTAAGTAGGTGCATTTAGATTATGTCGGTATGTAGCTTTTATGTTGTTCAGTAAGGTAATTGATGGAGGCAGTAAGAGTTCATCATTCTCTTCAAAATTATTTACCGCCTAAATATTAGTACCACTTCAGATTTTCGAGTTGTGTGCATCGATTTTGTTGAAAGAAAAGCTTATCTTGATACTGCTGCTAAGTTTGCTGGTCAATCGCGTGTCTAGTGAAATTTACGTATACTATTAAGACGGAAATAATAGTCAGAGACGTAGTCTTACCACTCTTATTGTTTGTTTCTGAACTAGTGACCGACTATTATTTTCGTCTTATTATACATATAGATTTGGTATGATAGTACGATTCTGAATTGTATGCAAGGTACCGAATATTATGTGAAGCAGGAACATTTCAAGAATTGCGAACACAAAAGATGTATTAGTAAAAGAAGTGGCAAACAATATATAAAAATTGTTTAGAAAAAATGCTGAAAATGAATTACTTACTTCTCATCAAAAAATATTTCTAAATATCAGGAACCAAACCCCTTTCCAGCAATTATCAGGAAGAATAATGCTCACATTCCCTCTTAAAAAAAAAAGAAATGTCAAAGTTGAATATTATCAGTTTTCGAATATGAAAATGAAAAATTTTATACAAAAATTAGTGAAAAAAAAGCAAATTCGACACTGGCTTTGCAGGTTACTAAGAAGTAATTTTCCGCATCATTCGATATTTGTACAATATGACTAGTATAATCATCAGTATTTCATTAACAAAAGGGAAATCACATGAAAATGTAACGAAATATATAAATGTTTTGGATATTGCCCTGATTAAACCAAACGCTTATAATAACAAACGACAAATAACGTAATAATTCGAAATACATCAAAAGTCATTAGTACCTTAATTACAGTTCGACCATAGCATGTCATGCACATGATAGATTATTTCGATTTGTAATTATTAAATAGCAGGTAATGCAGCTGATTTTCAATTCACAATGGAAGCTTCCGTTTAATATATGATTGTAATTAGAAGAAGCTGACATTGTCAAATTAATGAAGTGGCAGGATGGATTTACAAAATGATGCATGGAAATGTCCCAGAACTGAAATTGATATGTACTTCCGTTGTCCCAGACTAAAGGTAGTATAGGTTGATTTCAGACAAGTCCTAAGCAAAATCAACCAACATTTTATTCTTTGTGGAATTAGTTTTGACATCATTAAAAATATCAAAAAGTGTATATCGTTCCTGAAGACTATTGTACTTTCTCATGTAAATATAACGTGTGAGTAACTGAGTACCCAATATTTGTTTTGTCCCACTTCACATAACCCGTCTACGATATTTACGGAGGATCCGAAAGTCCCGGATATTTTAGTTGATATGAAATAATTATACTGAAGCAGGAATCAGTACCCTCTTTGGACCATATGAAACGATTTTAGACTAGTGAGACAAATCTCACTTATACATGCCAAAGAAAAACCTTGGCTTTACTCCCGCCTCAGTTTTCAACTCTCCCATAATCCCGGCAATTTCTTCAGTAAATGTTGAAAATAATCGCTCATACACATCCTACATAAAAAATTAAGTATTGATTTCAAGCTAGAGGTTTGCACTTCACAATAGTGTTATTATATATATATATATATAGTTAGGAGAGAGGAAGTCTTTGCTGACCAGTTAAGATAAAGCTAGGAAAACTTGTTGGGTACGCAGCATGCAGGAAGTATACTCTTATAACACTTGTTCCAATATTTCGACAACGTTTATTGTCATCCTCAGGGAAAGCTACAATATTATTAAAATACAATGAAACAATGACTAACAGTGGATTCCAAAACTACTTACAGTGTCGGTGAGGTTATGTGCATAGATATTATAAAATAGACGTTAACAATTGCAATGTACATATTAAAACAATTTGTGAGAGTCCTTAAAGGTCATCATCAACAATTATTGAACTTTTATAGTTAAAAAACATTTATTATAATAAAATTGAAAAATTATTTCCTCATACCGGTATTTTAACGTCGGCATGGGAGAAGAAGAATTTAATTTAGGTTAACAAGTGAGGTTAGGTACGATCCTGCATGGAACAGTACTAAAAAGGGGAACATTGACAGACTGAACCTACCATGGAACGAGACCTTGTCATTCAAACATGGAATGGCACAGAACACCATAGAAAAGACATCATATCATTAATTAATTATTTCCACCTATAGAGGGAGTACTCCGAATACTGAAATTATTCTTAAAAGTAAAAACAGATAATATGAATAGTAGACAAAATTATGTAACAATTATTTTGATTGAAGAAGTCTTAGTGACTCCTCAGATATATAGAAAAAATATTGATAAAGATTTACGTTATAAATTTGTAAAGTTTAAATTACTGGAAGAGTAAAACATATTTTAAATAGATTGGGAGTTAAGGTCCCTTTCATTATGTGGATTTTGATCCAAGTGCAATAAGAATGAATATATTTCACTTAAATGGTTAATGTCAGTTTTTTTGTTCATACATGAGGATGACTGTGAGATGAAGGCCATCTCTAGAAAGAGTCTTTTATACTTGTTAGGTTCTTTGGCTAAGATTTTCGCAGCCTCAAAGTTGATATTATGACCTTCTGTCTGCACATGATCACTAAGTGCACATCTTTCTGGGTGCAATCTACAATCACTCTTATGTGAACAAATTCTATCTTTTAATAACCTGTTAGTTTGTCCAATATATTCATTCGAGCAGTTAGAACAAGGAATACAGTAGACTACATGTGATTGATGAAGTAAAGGAACTTTGTCTTTCACTTTAGTGAATAGAGAATTTATCGTTAGAACAGTTTTATTTGCAATTTTGATGTTATCAAAAGGTTTAAAGATTCTACTAAGTTTTGGAGTAATATTTGATATATAGGGTAGAGATGTATAAAAAGTATTAACTATGTGTTCTGGATCAGCAACATTAGCAATATCCAAATCTGTATTATTATTATTTACGACAGGTTCCATTGTGGAGCTAAAAAGAATTTTATTAAGAAGGACATGAGGGTATGAATTATTTCGAAATAGGTTGTACAAAATGCCCAAGTTTTTATTGTGGAAAGTACTATCAGAGATGCTGAGAACACGTTGCTTCATCTGCTTGACCAGGTTCACTTTTATATTTTCCTTGTGGTACGACAAGTAATTCATATATCTACCCGAACTCATGGGTTTCCTGTACCAATCGATGATAATACTGTTATCATGTGAGCGAATGAGTTTCATGTCCAAGAAGGGAACACTACGCTCATCATCTTCACATTCCAACGTGAACTGTATATATGGGTCATAGCTATTAAAAATGTCAAGTATCTCTGCAGTACAGCCCGCAGGTAACGAGAGGATGATGTCATCAACATATTTCTTTATAAAAAATAAATTGAAGGGAAGAACATTAATAACTGTATCTAAAATGTCATCCATTACATAACAAGCAAGTATAGGACTAATTTTAGCTCCCATTGGAGTACCAAAAGTTTGCTTATAAATTTTATTGTTGAAAGAGAAAACTGTATTATTAAAGAGAAATGTTATTAAATCAAAAAAAGATTGTTTTTGGATACAACAAATGGAACTAATGCAGTGCCACTTTTTATCTATTGCTCTAATACAAGCATCTAAGTAAACATTACTGAATAATGATACCACGTCTAAGCTAGCAAGGACATAATTGTCAGGGAGTTGCAATCTATTAAATTTTGTGGAGACGTCAAAGGAATCTTTTATATAATAGTCATTATCAAAGTTATAAGCTTTTGTTAAAATGTCAGTTAAAAAGGCAGATAAAAATTCAGTCGGTGAGCCTATCGAAGCTACTATAGGTCTCATGGACAAAACTGGTTTATGTATTTTGGGAAGAGAGTAAAATTTTGGAATTATACCGTTATAGGTGGTCAGCCTTTTTTTAGTAATTTCATCTATTTGCTTAGAGGTGAATAAAGATTTTATTAAGAGGTTACATTTAGCTTGTATTGATTGTGAGGGATCTTTAGTTAACATAATATAAGAATCATTATTTTCAATTAAATCATTAGAGAGTGAAATGTATTGATCTCTGTCCATAATAACAGTGACATTACCCTTATCTGACTTTGTAACAATTAAATTTGGATTTTGTTTTAAGAAATTTTTTGTTTTATCAAATAAATGCTGAAATTGTGAAGAGGAATTTGACGAATCATTTACAAAATTAGTGATTACATTGGTAGATCTGGCAATTGTCAATTTACGAACATGGTCATCTGGAATAGACGACGTGATGTAATCAACATCTGCCAATATATTTTTTATTGAGAAATCTTTTTTTAGACGGGGTTCTATACTGAATTTAGGACCCAGTGCTAAGAATTGTACCACATCCGAAGGAATGTCGGTACCAGAAATATTTTTTACCCATTCAGGTTTAACATTTAAGTTATTCCTGGATTGAATAAGTGAAAGATTATTTAATTTATTAATATTTGAGGATTTAATTTTATGAAAAAGTTTTAAAAATTTAGGTTGTTGTCTTGCAGAAAATTCAACAAAAAGCAACTCATTCGTTAAAGGGATTATCTCGGTCCTTAGTACGTTCAACCTATTTTCAAGAATATTTATTAATTTATGATTCATATCAATTTCAAGATTTAAAAGCTTTGATCCTAACCTGAGGCAGAACCTTCTTGATATATCACAAAAGGTGATATCTTGTCGTTGTAGTAATCTATTTATCTGTTTTGTTGAATGTTCCAAATGCTTCGGAGAGATTCCCATCGAGCGGCATTTCAGTAAGAAACATCTTCTATTATACTCTTTAGCCAATTTCATTTTGGTGCGGGACCATAATTTCAGTTTTTTCACCACTGTTGTTCCATACGTAGCAATCACGTCTTGGTAGAAACCCATATCTGTAGAAGTTAGGAGAGAGGAAGTCTTTGCTGACCAGTTAAGATAAAGCTAGGAAAACTTGTTGGGTACGCAGCATGCAGGAAGTATACTCTTATAACACTTGTTCCAATATTTCGACAACGTTTATTGTCATCCTCAGGGAAAGCTACAATATTATTAAAATACAATGAAACAATGACTAACAGTGGATTCCAAAACTACTTACAGTGTCGGTGAGGTTATGTGCATAGATATTATAAAATAGACGTTAACAATTGCAATGTACATATTAAAACAATTTGTGAGAGTCCTTAAAGGTCATCATCAACAATTATTGAACTTTTATAGTTAAAAAACATTTATTATAATAAAATTGAAAAATTATTTCCTCATACCGGTATTTTAACGTCGGCATCTCTACCCTATATATCAAATATTACTCCAAAACTTAGTAGAATCTTTAAACCTTTTGATAACATCAAAATTGCAAATAAAACTGTTCTAACGATAAATTCTCTATTCACTAAAGTGAAAGACAAAGTTCCTTTACTTCATCAATCACATGTAGTCTACTGTATTCCTTGTTCTAACTGCTCGAATGAATATATTGGACAAACTAACAGGTTATTAAAAGATAGAATTTGTTCACATAAGAGTGATTGTAGATTGCACCCAGAAAGATGTGCACTTAGTGATCATGTGCAGACAGAAGGTCATAATATCAACTTTGAGGCTGCGAAAATCTTAGCCAAAGAACCTAACAAGTATAAAAGACTCTTTCTAGAGATGGCCTTCATCTCACAGTCATCCTCATGTATGAACAAAAAAACTGACATTAACCATTTAAGTGAAATATATTCATTCTTATTGCACTTGGATCAAAATCCACATAATGAAAGGGACCTTAACTCCCAATCTATTTAAAATATGTTTTACTCTTCCAGTAATTTAAACTTTACAAATTTATAACGTAAATCTTTATCAATATTTTTTCTATATATCTGAGGAGTCACTAAGACTTCTTCAATCAAAATAATTGTTACATAATTTTGTCTACTATTCATATTATCTGTTTTTACTTTTAAGAATAATTTCAGTATTCGGAGTACTCCCTCTATAGGTGGAAATAATTAATTAATGATATGATGTCTTTTCTATGGTGTTCTGTGCCATTCCATGTTTGAATGACAAGGTCTCGTTCCATGGTAGGTTCAGTCTGTCAATGTTCCCCTTTTTAGTACTGTTCCATGCAGGATCGTACCTAACCTCACTTGTTAACCTAAATTAAATTCTTCTTCTCCCATGCCGACGTTAAAATACCGGTATGAGGAAATAATTTTTCAATTTTATTATAATAAATGTTTTTTAACTATAAAAGTTCAATAATTGTTGATGATGACCTTTAAGGACTCTCACAAATTGTTTTAATATGTACATTGCAATTGTTAACGTCTATTTTATAATATCTATGCACATAACCTCACCGACACTGTAAGTAGTTTTGGAATCCACTGTTAGTCATTGTTTCATTGTATTTTAATAATATTGTAGCTTTCCCTGAGGATGACAATAAACGTTGTCGAAATATTGGAACAAGTGTTATAAGAGTATACTTCCTGCATGCTGCGTACCCAACAAGTTTTCCTAGCTTTATCTTAACTGGTCAGCAAAGACTTCCTCTCTCCTAACTTCTACAGATATGGGTTTCTACCAAGACGTGATTGCTACGTATGGAACAACAGTGGTGAAAAAACTGAAATTATGGTCCCGCACCAAAATGAAATTGGCTAAAGAGTATAATAGAAGATGTTTCTTACTGAAATGCCGCTCGATGGGAATCTCTCCGAAGCATTTGGAACATTCAACAAAACAGATAAATAGATTACTACAACGACAAGATATCACCTTTTGTGATATATCAAGAAGGTTCTGCCTCAGGTTAGGATCAAAGCTTTTAAATCTTGAAATTGATATGAATCATAAATTAATAAATATTCTTGAAAATAGGTTGAACGTACTAAGGACCGAGATAATCCCTTTAACGAATGAGTTGCTTTTTGTTGAATTTTCTGCAAGACAACAACCTAAATTTTTAAAACTTTTTCATAAAATTAAATCCTCAAATATTAATAAATTAAATAATCTTTCACTTATTCAATCCAGGAATAACTTAAATGTTAAACCTGAATGGGTAAAAAATATTTCTGGTACCGACATTCCTTCGGATGTGGTAC
Organism: Chrysolina haemoptera; assembly: GCA_958298965.1. Lineage (NCBI taxonomy): Eukaryota > Metazoa > Arthropoda > Insecta > Coleoptera > Chrysomelidae > Chrysolina > Chrysolina haemoptera. Next base: position 26,367,791 of record OY282589.1, read on the forward strand.
AATTCTTAGCACTGGGTCCTAAATTCAGTATAGAACCCCGTCTAAAAAAAGATTTCTCAATAAAAAATATATTGGCAGATGTTGATTACATCACGTCGTCTATTCCAGATGACCATGTTCGTAAATTGACAATTGCCAGATCTACCAATGTAATCACTAATTTTGTAAATGATTCGTCAAATTCCTCTTCACAATTTCAGCATTTATTTGATAAAACAAAAAATTTCTTAAAACAAAATCCAAATTTAATTGTTACAAAGTCAGATAAGGGTAATGTCACTGTTATTATGGACAGAGATCAATACATTTCACTCTCTAATGATTTAATTGAAAATAATGATTCTTATATTATGTTAACTAAAGATCCCTCACAATCAATACAAGCTAAATGTAACCTCTTAATAAAATCTTTATTCACCTCTAAGCAAATAGATGAAATTACTAAAAAAAGGCTGACCACCTATAACGGTATAATTCCAAAATTTTACTCTCTTCCCAAAATACATAAACCAGTTTTGTCCATGAGACCTATAGTAGCTTCGATAGGCTCACCGACTGAATTTTTATCTGCCTTTTTAACTGACATTTTAACAAAAGCTTATAACTTTGATAATGACTATTATATAAAAGATTCCTTTGACGTCTCCACAAAATTTAATAGATTGCAACTCCCTGACAATTATGTCCTTGCTAGCTTAGACGTGGTATCATTATTCAGTAATGTTTACTTAGATGCTTGTATTAGAGCAATAGATAAAAAGTGGCACTGCATTAGTTCCATTTGTTGTATCCAAAAACAATCTTTTTTTGATTTAATAACATTTCTCTTTAATAATACAGTTTTCTCTTTCAACAATAAAATTTATAAGCAAACTTTTGGTACTCCAATGGGAGCTAAAATTAGTCCTATACTTGCTTGTTATGTAATGGATGACATTTTAGATACAGTTATTAATGTTCTTCCCTTCAATTTATTTTTTATAAAGAAATATGTTGATGACATCATCCTCTCGTTACCTGCGGGCTGTACTGCAGAGATACTTGACATTTTTAATAGCTATGACCCATATATACAGTTCACGTTGGAATGTGAAGATGATGAGCGTAGTGTTCCCTTCTTGGACATGAAACTCATTCGCTCACATGATAACAGTATTATCATCGATTGGTACAGGAAACCCATGAGTTCGGGTAGATATATGAATTACTTGTCGTACCACAAGGAAAATATAAAAGTGAACCTGGTCAAGCAGATGAAGCAACGTGTTCTCAGCATCTCTGATAGTACTTTCCACAATAAAAACTTGGGCATTTTGTACAACCTATTTCGAAATAATTCATACCCTCATGTCCTTCTTAATAAAATTCTTTTTAGCTCCACAATGGAACCTGTCGTAAATAATAATAATACAGATTTGGATATTGCTAATGTTGCTGATCCAGAACACATAGTTAATACTTTTTATACATCTCTACCCTATATATCAAATATTACTCCAAAACTTAGTAGAATCTTTAAACCTTTTGATAACATCAAAATTGCAAATAAAACTGTTCTAACGATAAATTCTCTATTCACTAAAGTGAAAGACAAAGTTCCTTTACTTCATCAATCACATGTAGTCTACTGTATTCCTTGTTCTAACTGCTCGAATGAATATATTGGACAAACTAACAGGTTATTAAAAGATAGAATTTGTTCACATAAGAGTGATTGTAGATTGCACCCAGAAAGATGTGCACTTAGTGATCATGTGCAGACAGAAGGTCATAATATCAACTTTGAGGCTGCGAAAATCTTAGCCAAAGAACCTAACAAGTATAAAAGACTCTTTCTAGAGATGGCCTTCATCTCACAGTCATCCTCATGTATGAACAAAAAAACTGACATTAACCATTTAAGTGAAATATATTCATTCTTATTGCACTTGGATCAAAATCCACATAATGAAAGGGACCTTAACTCCCAATCTATTTAAAATATGTTTTACTCTTCCAGTAATTTAAACTTTACAAATTTATAACGTAAATCTTTATCAATATTTTTTCTATATATCTGAGGAGTCACTAAGACTTCTTCAATCAAAATAATTGTTACATAATTTTGTCTACTATTCATATTATCTGTTTTTACTTTTAAGAATAATTTCAGTATTCGGAGTACTCCCTCTATAGGTGGAAATAATTAATTAATGATATGATGTCTTTTCTATGGTGTTCTGTGCCATTCCATGTTTGAATGACAAGGTCTCGTTCCATGGTAGGTTCAGTCTGTCAATGTTCCCCTTTTTAGTACTGTTCCATGCAGGATCGTACCTAACCTCACTTGTTAACCTAAATTAAATTCTTCTTCTCCCATGCCGACGTTAAAATACCGGTATGAGGAAATAATTTTTCAATTTTATTATAATAAATGTTTTTTAACTATAAAAGTTCAATAATTGTTGATGATGACCTTTAAGGACTCTCACAAATTGTTTTAATATGTACATTGCAATTGTTAACGTCTATTTTATAATATCTATGCACATAACCTCACCGACACTGTAAGTAGTTTTGGAATCCACTGTTAGTCATTGTTTCATTGTATTTTAATAATATTGTAGCTTTCCCTGAGGATGACAATAAACGTTGTCGAAATATTGGAACAAGTGTTATAAGAGTATACTTCCTGCATGCTGCGTACCCAACAAGTTTTCCTAGCTTTATATATATATATATATGCAGGATATGAATAAGCGATTATTTTCAACATTTACTGAAGGGAACGCAGTTTTATGGGTAATTTGAAAATAAGGCGAGAGTAACACAATGTTTTTATTTTGGCATGTATAAGTAGGACCTGTCACACTACTGTAAAATTATTGTATATAGTCCATAGAGGCTATGGGTAGCTGCTTCAGTATAATAATGGAAGGTAGGAGCTTTAGAAATAATATGACCTTTTCCTTTTTCTTCTCCGATCATTTTTAGCAGAGTTATGACTAATCAATTATTCGGCTCCGTCAGAATATTTGGAATTGAATTGTATTTCACCTTGTAGAGTTGTTTTTTTTGATAAATCATATACTTTCCAAGATTACAGCAAAAATCTATTTATTCACTTTAAACGAAAAAAAAATCCACCCATAGATTTTGGTAAACAATTTTTTTTTCATGTTTATCATGGTTCCAACTACTAGCATACCAAGTTTGGTGGTGCAGCAATCGATCCTCGTCTCAAAACCCAATCGTACTGGATTAGTGGTATAAAAGATGAAATCATGAACAAAGCGAAATTTTATGTAAGAACAACACTTCTACTGCAACTACCTGTATTCTCGCAAAGAAGGCTTGCTTCGACTAATGCCTCAGCCATTTCCCGCACGTTTCAATAGCCATCAATCATCGTACAATGCATGTATCAGGTCGTATCTGGGTAATCACTATTAATAGCTCCTTCCTTCGGTATACAATCCTTATCTTTTCTCGCACCTTACCCCTGTACGTATTCATCATCCCCTTTAATATTGCTTCGCGCGGCCCTCCTCGAAACACGGATCTAATCTGGATGGTCTTATTGGGGTTAAAGGAATTTCGAAATATATTTTGCGAGAAAGTCTGCAAATACGGAATTCAATTTAGATTTTATTCCAAGATGAAACTCGATATACTGACGAATGTTGTTCATCAAATAAGTAGTGGTAGAAATAGAACCGGATAAGTCATTCAAACGGATGAGAACAAGTTGGGGAAATGAGTAACCGAGAAAAAAACAAAACTCCGGCAGAATTTACTTCCAAATCAAACAATATACACAAATTATTGTTAAATATACAGGGCAAACCAACAAAATTCCACAGGTGCGAATGATTTTTTTGACTGAAATACCAGGTACCTATATTGAGGTTGAAGGAATTTCGAAAAATAATTTGGGAGGAAGTCTACAAATAAGGAATTCAATTTAGATTTCACTCCAAGAAGAAACTCGATATACTGGCGAATGTTGTTCATCAAATAAGTAGTGGTAAAAATAGAATCGGATAAGTCATTCAAACGGATGAGAACAAGTTGGGGAGATAAGTAAGCGAGAAAAAAAAAAACTGATGGGGCAGAATATTCTTACAGATGAAACAATCTACACAAATTATTGCTAAGTATACACGGCAAACCAACAAAATTCGACAGGTGCGAATGCTTTTTTTGACTGAAATGCCAGGTACCTATATTGAGGTGGAAGGAATTTCGAAAAATAATTTGGGAGGAAGTCTGCAAATAAGGAATTCAATTTAGATTTCACTCCAAGAAGAAACTCGATATACTGGCGAATGTTGTTCATCAAATAAGTAGTGGTAAAAATAGAACCGGATAAGTCATTCAAACGGATGAGAACAAGTTGGGGAGATAAGTAAGCGAGAAAAAAAAACAAAACTGATGGGGCAGAATATACTTCCAGATGAAACAATCTACACAGATTATTGCCAAGTATACACGGCAAACCAACAAAATTCCACAGGTGCGAGTGCTTTTTTGACTGAAATGCCAGGTACCTACATTGAGGTTAAAGGAATTCCGAAATATATTTTGAGTCTGCAAATACGGAATTAAATTAAGATTTTATCGGGGGTAATATAACAAGACCTGGTTCATCAGCGAACAAATTTTTCAATTTCAACAAAAACTATTTTGTTTGAAAATTTATCGAGTTGAATTCGAATATTCATGTTCTGAATAAAACCCGAGGCTTTTAAGCTCGAGGGGATATAAGTAACTGAGAAAAAACAAAACTCGGGCAGAATTTACTTCCAGGTCTAACAAGCAAATGTTATAGTGAAAATGGACATACAGGGTGTACTAATGTCTCAGAGTACGATTGCTAGAGATCTATGATAGCTGATGGGAGGATGAATAAAAAAGCAAAGTAAACTCGACAACAGAGCCTGTAATAACAAATTATTGCTAAATATATAGGACAAACCAACAAAATTCCACAGGTGCGAGTGCTTTTTTTGACTGAAATGCCATGTACCTCCATCTACCGCTCGAATATTACTGATTATACAACCTGTTTTAGTGTCTAATATACTGTTTAATAATTGAAACCTGTGAAATCTGATATATATTCTGTCTCGATAATATGATGTATTCCTTAGAAATAATCACTGCGAACATTGCCAAAGTCATAGCCAATAATGGCCGGAACATCTTGAGAACCAGTTCATTTCTAATCTACGAATAGTTCACAATTATCCGATCGGTCAATTTTTTTTGTTATCTGTTTTCCTTTTTTATTGTTTACTAGTTCAAGTTTTCTCTTTCACTAGTTGAATTTTCTGTTTATATTTGAAATATTTACACATCATCTTCATATTTTTTCTTTTGTTTTTCAGGGTATGATGTATCGTCGAACTCTTGCTATGTACACTTTAGAGTTTTCTCCCAGTACCAAAAACCTCATTAACTTCAACACCTTGGCACGTGTCTCAGTTACAAAGTGATTATTTAGAAACACGTGTCGAAGTTAATAGTGTTTGGTGTATCCATTACTACATCAAAGGATCCAAACATCGCAGGGCAAATCTTGCAATGAAACTGAATGTGTTTCAACTCTCACTTAAACTGTAAAAATTACGTAAATAACTATTTCGTTCTGAGGACCAAATCTGACGTTCTGAAACCTTATAAAATATCATGTAAGTCAATTTATGAATAATGTTTTTACTGATATATCTAATTGAAGAACGATAAGGAATTCATTTTATTCCAAACATATTCAGTAGTGAAAAAGCAATAACTCCGCGCAGTAAGATGTGATTGAATTATGTCTATATTTCAATTTCAAATATAAATTTGTTACGTGCCATTGCTTGCTCCAGTTATTTGGAATTCGCATAATGAAAAATGTCTATATAAATCAGGGCGATCTTCCGTAGCTGAAGTTCGTATTAAAGGATTCGCGATTACTTGGTTTATTTTTTAATTTCAGACACTCCGGACGTCGCACTTTCCTCAAACTTTTCGGAAAGAAGGAGATCCCACCTAGTTCAGGAACTTTTTTACGATAGTTCCGTCAGTTAGTAGTTCAGATAGATACGGACCGGTATTCCGGATTCTTGAGAACGTTGTTAACTTTCAAGTTGTTGATATGAATGAATGACTATACTGGTGAATTTTCAGATGAAAATTTACGTTTCCCAAGATAACTTCTAAAAGAGTTGAATGTGACAGGTAGATAAAGTGAAACAATCGGTTTAACCAGTCGATATAGTTTGATGAGTTATTCTATAACGGTTGTATTTCTACAAACGTTCAATTCCATCATTTTTACCGTGAATCATGGCAGTGTGAACGAGGCACCAACTGAGTTTATAAGTTTCAGAATATGACTTACAATGTTTCTGTTGATTAATCTTTATTTTACAGCTCGAAGAACGCTGCTGAATGCTCCACCAAGTCTGAATGATAAATTATTTAATAAAATCAGTAAAAAATGTTTGTGTATTTGAAAACAACTCAACTGTCAAAGTCACGTTTGAATTATTTGAATTGAAGTCTTATTCTTCTCAACATTTTAAAGATAGTTAGTTCTTCTTCTTCTCGTTTTTATTTGGATTCAAAATTATATCAATTAGCCAGTTCCGACAAAGTGTGAGTTCCGTGTTCCGTCCAAACCATGGATGTTATTTGTAATGATCATGCAGAGAGCGATAGTAAATTGAAGCTTTCATGCGTAGGCAAGATGTTGGTTTCATTCTATCTATGAGTTCTGTGATCTTAACATGAGCCAACAGTTAGTAAGCTGTTCTTTGATAGTGTGACAATTGGTAACACTGTTTGTAGAAATTGAGGAGGGGATTAAATTTTGAATTTCCGTTATCTTCCATTTCCTCCATTTCGTCCATTTCTGCGTTTGGTCTCACTGGAAGAACTCGCTGATGATTTAAATTTTTATTTTGAAAATCATCCAATCAGTGTGTATTAATAACATTTATAAAGAGTTCGACCAAATTAAATTTCAAGACGATATTAAATTTCAAGATTTAATTAAATTCCAAGATATGATTAAATTTCAAGACCAGATTTAAATTTAAACATGATTTAAATTTAATTTCAAAAAGCTTAGTTAAAAGCTTATTTCTCGCCATTGAATGAACGGCGATGTTAGTGGCCGATTTGCAAATTACCACAATATGGAATAGGATAACTATAGCTACCTATGATAGCTGACTGGCTGAATTACACACTCGATCAGGTGTCCAGAACCAGGTGGGGAATTCAGGAGTGTTCCAGAGCTGCTGTTACTATTTGAATCAAGGAGCCCGAAGAGCTTGAAATATTAACAGGAGAAGAGTTTGGTTGATTCTTTCTTATAACTGATGATTGGTCAAGGAAATATGTAAGGTTTAAATGCATTTAACCCAATATTCCAAGTAAGTTGGTATGACCATTTGAATAACATACAATAGTCCAAAGAACCAAATTTCTTCCCTTCAACCTGATTACTCTCATCATCTTTTATTGATTGTCTCAAGATCGTCAAGCCCTGAATTTGGCTTAACATTTATTTGATTAAATACTATTTTTTTAATAATTGTTTTACTTGTATGTCTGGAGTGTTTTCTCTTTCAGTGTGATAAAGACTTTCTACAGAGACTGGCTTTGAGAATGAAATACTATATCAGAATTCCTGTAGATGGCGTCCAAATAACAACTTTCAATTAGCTATTTTATTCTCACTGCCATAAATTGGATTTCTAAGAATATCTTTGGGTTAATTCACCAACAAACGTACCACGACCTTTGCCTCCGCAATAAGAGTTAGCCCTCCGCATTGTTTATATGAGGTTTAGGTGAAAAACCCCTTAAAAAGGGAACAAAACCTTATAATTCAAAATGATAGAGGATTCGTCTTTGCATTCCTAACAATATTGTTTTATTTATTTTTCTTTTATTAAATTCTGAACTGGTTATACCAAGCGGAAAACATTAATCAACTGGATGGATCAACCGATCAAAAGTCACATAAAAATATTCTGGTTGTAGGCTCTAAAAAAACAGTTCTTGTCCCAGATTCAAGAAAAAATAGACACTATTTTAGGAAACTTCAATGACCAATAATCCCTTCAACCTATGAAAGACGAATTTTCGTCAGCAAGTCACCAACAGAAAACAAACACTACTTACACCGTACGACCGTTGAATAATATCTGTTATAGGTTATTGGTAAAGTTTTCTATAATGGAGCTACTTTGCAATGCTTTTATGAATCTCATAGCCAAAATTATGTTTCCAGGGTGGATGATATGATTTCAGTGTTGTAAATTTCAATTTAATTTTTTTTGCAGTTTTTGACATCGATTGCTATGGTCATTAGCTGTGCTATTAACTCCTTACTCCAGTTTTAGGAGCAGCACTCTTAATTTCTAACGCAACAGTGAATCGTATAGGATTATTTTCAACCGGCAACGAGATTCAATCATTCAGAAAAATGAAAAAAGCTCGCTCCGGCTGAGAACCGAACTCGGGACTTCTTGGTCACCAACCACTGCTCTAATCCCCGCCCCCTTTTGACTTAGTTAAAGGACAACTTGCACTAGAATTTGAAATTATGTAAAAAAACATTAATTTTATATACCTACTCATTTAGGTTTAGAAATTACCAAATATCCGAATGGTGTTTTTATACCACAAACAAATCTAATTAAAACAGTATTTTTTTTTTTTGGAATTCCCATTATATTGTGATATTTCCCCTTTTTTCCCTGTTATCTTCCTATGTATGTTCGTTATTCCAAAATAATACCATTACTACTAAATGTTCAAATACTCACCCTAAGAGACAGCAGTGATTCTAGAGAGGGAACCTGCAACAAAGAGATAATCAGGTACGGTAATAAATATCTTTACGGACTTTTTTCGTGGTGTCATAAAATGATAACTCGATACAAAACAATTTTTTTTCCAAGAAAAAATAAGCATTGGATATCTCAATTATTGCTAGCTGACTGTACCACACCGCTTTCTGACTTCAATTCAATTATTTTATTTTTGAAACAAGACCAACGTAACTTTCATATCAGGAACTTGAATAAAATAAGTATATAAACTTCTCATATTTCAGCGTTTTTGGATATTGCAGATCCATATACGAAGCAGCCATAATCAATTTTCGAAAACATTATTCAGTTAAATTATCCCAATGGAATTTCCCGATCACACCCCCATCTGATGATAGCAAAAGCTTCGAGTGGATTCAACGCTTTTTTGTATATTTGAGCCAGATCTTCGTTATAAGGTATCTTTCTTCAATTTCTTATCAAATAAACACCAAGAAATTTAATGTATTCTTCACATTGTAATTCTTGCTTATGAAGTTTCAGATTCGCATTCATGTGGAGAGATCTCAATCTACAAAAGTGCATACAACTTATTTTAGCCACTGCAAATTTTCACCTTAATAGCTGTTTGTAAAGTATTTTCAATTGCTGTCATTGACGTTGCCGAATATGGTGAGTAATTTGGTTCAGAAGTGTTTTTCCTTCCAACTTTTTTCAGCAGTCTCGGAAAAATATGAATTAGTTGTCAGCGTCTAGATAATTTTTGAAAAAAAATTAAGTACCAAGCGGAAAAATTTCAAAAGTTATAATCAATTTTGTAAAAAATAAAAAAGGGGTTTGGTTTTTTGCAAATATCCCAAAAACAAATTGAGATTTTTGAAACGTGATGAAAAATTCGAAGAGAGGAGGAAATTTATTGACAAAATGTTTTGACTCCCGGAACTGTAGGATCACTTTTTATAATTTTCCCAGAGGGTTGAAAATACGGCCGAAAACGGCAACTCTCGCTTACGCAAGACGTCTACTTCGGCCACTTTTACAATAAAATTTATTTAAACGTATTAAATTAAGGGATGAAAAAATTCAGGCACTTACTGTATAGATGAATAAACAATAAACCGCCGCGCGCCGGCAAATAAGTTTTTTCGCAATTTTTCAAGTAGTTATGCAATAGTTAATTAACAATTTTTTTTTACCTAAATGTGAACATTGCAAGTGTAATAATTGTTCAACTATAAATCTGAGATGTTTTTCTTCTATGGGGTTATGCTATGAAGAAGATAAATAATTTTTAGTTTTTTATTAACAATTTCGAAAAATTGGAAATTTAAAAATTTAAATCAATAATTTTTTTAAATTGTTAATGTTCCGTTTCTTCTTATGGAAAGCTGCATGAAAATGATTTTTTACAATTTTTATTGTTCAAGTTCAAAAAGCTGATATAAACAAATTTATTGTTTATGAGATATTTAAAATTATGTTTTGAAATTCTAATCTTCAATGCAAATGATGATTTCGAAAAACAAATATTTCCTTGTAAAAAAATATTTTCAACGGCGATCTATGAAGCCTTTCGAGAATAGCTCCATAGAAAAAAAGAAATCTCAGATTTATAGTTAAACAATTATAAGACTTGCAATGGTCACATTCAAGTAGAAAAAAATGTTAATTAAGTAATTAGAAAATCACGTTCAATTTTTCTGCCGACGGATTATTGTTTATTCTTCTAACCAGTAAGTGCCTGTATATTTTCGTTTCTTGATTTTAAAATTTAATATATTTAAATAAATTTTCTTGTAAAAGTTCCCCAAGACAGGCATGGCTTGCGCGAGCGAGAGTTGCCGTTTTCGTCTGTATTTTCAACCCTCTGCAAAATTATAAATATTGGTCCTACAGTCATGACTTTTTTTTAATACATTTCCTCCTTTCTTTGAATCCTTGTTCAGATTTCAAAAATCATAATTAGTTTTCGAGATATTTGTAAAACACTTTTTTTATTTTTTACTAAATTGTTTATAACTTTTGTAATGTTTTCTAGCGGAACTTAATTTTATTCAAAAATCATCTTGACGCTATTCCGAATCGAATGACACCTCATTCATTATTTTCCGATACAGCCGAAAAAAGGCCAAAAAAGTACTTGAACCAGCCAGAACCAGACTAAATACAAACACTTCCCAAAATCTGGATTAAGATATTGTGGAACCTTATGGTACACCGTTCTCCACCGTGTGGTTGAGAGAGTGAAATGAAATAGCATAACAAATAATAAAGACAGGAAATTAATAATATGGTGGAATGAGAGATGAACATTATTTGTTGTCGAACGTATGCAATTGTTGAAATTTTGTGCTGTAATGAGGGCATTCTTCACTTTGGTTTATAAACAATTATTGATCGTTCAACGATATAAGATACGTTATTCATTGATAACTTTTATTTTATACGATCATAGGGTTCAGTACTGATCAGTTTTTTTATTTGAAATATAGAGACGCGCAAAAACTAGTATAGTCGGAGTAAACGACATTGTGAACAATTAAAGTTCGCAGCACTGTGTAATTGGCGAATCATATTGGATAGCTTGTACTTACCGGGTCATATGATTGGCTGAAGAGTCATAAAACTAATAATGAAGTATTTTCACGGTGACCAATATAAATCGCAGGTTATCACCGTCGTCTCATCGATGTTTAGTACAGGAACTGATCGCGATTTGAGTGTTTAACTTTGTGGGTCCTCAGTTATAATTACTTCATAATTTTTGTTTATTATCTGTTTGAAATGCCGCGTCCTTGGACAAGTTCCACGATTGAAATTAACGAGTGTGATAACAACGCTGACTTTTTCCAGTACAGTGATTCCGATAGCAATTTTATAGACAGTTGACGATTCGATCTTCACAAAACTCCTATTTAGCACCACGACTTGTTTTGCTACGACAGTTTTAGTAGCTTCCTCAAGTGACGATTGAATATTTGTTCCTGACAGATGTAATTTGTTCTTATACTGGGTGACCAAACCACAGTAAAATAGTTTTTTCGGAATTCCTGCTTGAGATGGAAACAATAATAAGATTAATGAAAATGAAAAGAAAATATTTTAAACTTATTGTACTTCAGTTAATCAGTATCTTCAACAATAACCCTCATATGTGGATAAATTATTTAGTCTGACTGGAATATTTTGTATGCAATAAAAAAACTTTTCAAACTGGCTATAATGGTCAATACAACTGACAGTAATGAAACTGCTACAAAGAGAAGAAAATTGATATCACTGCTTGGGTCACATTTGATGCGCGGGCTTGCAGAAACTCCAAATTAACAAGTTCGAAGATACTTCGGGCGTAAAATCCCGGATGAAAAAGTAATTCCGCCCGACAAAGAAACGATCTTGTTTCCCTGTATCGGAACAAGGCACAAAAAGCCGGTTAGGCAATATTATGCATGGCGGAGTCCCGGCCGCGTTACGGCAATGAATCAGGATTACATTTTCACAGAGTATGTGCGTCCGTGTTTATCGCCGTGTTACGAACAATATGCATTTTGCATATTATAAATTATGAACCGGCATCGATAACACATTAAATAATGGCCGCTGTCAATGCCTATTGTTACGCGTGTTCGACACTAGACGGCGATATATTCGGTATATCGATGAGTCATTAGAAATATTTCGAGTGGTTCATTGATAAATAGACGAATTGCCTTATGAGTCAGCGATCCTTGAATAATCCAGTACGATTGAGTTTTGAGACGGGGATCGATTGTAGCACCATCAAACTTGGTGTGCTAGTAGTTAGAACAATGATAAACAAGAACAAATTTCTTTATCAAATTCCAGTGGTGGAACATATATTTTTTTTTTTTTCGTTTAAAAAGAATTAAATATATTTTTGGTGTAATCTTGGAAAGTATGTGATTTATGGGAAAAACAACTGAACAGGGTGAAAAACAATTGAATTTTTCACATAAATTATACCTAGTAATTTCTTATGAAATGCGCCCGTTTTCCCAGAAAACGTGATTGAACGCCGACATCAAATTTCAGGTTCACGCTTGCCCGCCGGTAAAAGTTCTGGCAGAGCCGAATATTTTATTGGTCATAATTGAGCTAAAAATGAGCAGGGAAGGAAAAGTAAAAGTTCATATCGTTTCTGTTGACTCCTACTTTCTCATGCAAATATAGTATGCGAGTATTTGAGTACTTAAAATGTGTTTTGTTTTCGCACTTCACGAAGATGTTTGCGGATGATCCGAAAATCATGAAAAATTCAGTAAATATGGAATTATAGCAGCAACCCATACCCTCTTTGGACTATATGCAACAATTTTAAAGTAGTGTGACAGGTCCCACTTATACCTGTAAAAAAAAACTTTGTTTTACTCCGGACTCATATTTAGCTTACCCATAAAACCGGCATTCTCTTCAGTACATGTTGAAAATAATCGCTTATTCATATCCTGCGTGTATGTTTAATAACGCTGTTGTGAAGTGCAAACCACGAGCTTGAAATCACATACTTCATTTTTCATGAAGGATGTGTATGAGCGACTATTTTCAACATTTACTGAAATAATTACCGGGAGTATGGGTGAGTTGAAAACTGATGCAGGAGTAAAATCCAGTGTTTTCTTTGGCATGTATAAGTGAGACTTATCTCAATAGTCTAAAATCGTTGCATATGGTCCAAAGAGGGTATACTGATTCCTGCTTTAGTATAATTATTTCATATCAACTAAAATATCCATCCTCCATAAATATTGGAGAAGGGTTATGTGAAGTGGGACAAAACATATTTTAGATACTTAGACAGTCCCATGTTATATTTGCATAAGGAAGTAGAAGTCTTCAGGAACGATATGCACCTTTTCTTTTCCTTCTACTACAATTTTTAGCAAAGTTATGACAAATCTAATTTCCGGCCCTGCCTGAACTTGCAGTGGCGGTTTAGCGCGAGCCTGAAATGTGATGTCGGCGTTAAACCACGTTTTCTGAGAAAATGAGCGTATTTCATAAGGTATTCCTGAAAATCATTCTTGTGAAGAATTGCATTATCTCTCAAACTATCGAAATCGTTTTTTGAGAAGTCTTATATTTTCAGAAATAACAACAAAAAAAATTATATTTTTAATAAATGATAAATTTTTTAATAATACATGATGTCGAGGTGTCATGTGCCGAGTTTCAGAGTGCTACAATTCATTCTTCACTTTTTGCTCGAGTTTGTCTGTCGTTACTGGATTATATAATAAGTTATGACTAGTTATCTTCCTATAAAAGGACTTGTAATGGACGCACAGGAGTAATTATTTTTGGAAAAATTTGCTACGTATTATGACGCATTCATTTGAAATATTTCTCAAAGGTAAATATATCTACATGTAGTTGTATGATCAGTAACTGATATTACTCAAATTTTAAAGAGAAATCACATAATCTGGTATGAAAAAACTATCAATCACGAAAAAATGTATATGAAACTTGTAAAAGTAGTACTATACCAGAGATGTCTTTGAACTCCCTTACTGTCCTGTTTGTGGGCTTGGCTAGGTCTCCCAGTAGTGTGTATCGAGTGCAACTCCTATGGGATGTTTTTCCAATCAGAACATTATTACTTATTAATTATGAAATTAATAATATTAACCTTAAATTCAAATAACCAACATTCGATATTAAGTGATGAAAACCAAATAAACCAGCAAGCTGCACACCCAAAAAAAACCATTTTAGCATGTTCTTTTAGAGACTCCATTTTTTAAATTTTTTTCAATCACCCATACATTTGTCTTAAATATTGATATTACCAACCTGTTATTTGTTTCAAAACTCCACCATGAGAAAATTTCAAAGATTTTGGAAAACTATTTTTTTCCCAAGATCAGCTAAGTGATTTCGCTGCGGTTTCAGAACAAGTCGCAAAATGGACGAGAGCCCTGTAGGAAATAATTTGCTGCGCAAAATCTGTATTTTTTGTCTATTTTCAAAATCATGAGTTTATATGCGAGCAATTTCATTGGTCAATAAAATGACATAGGTCCTGAGGTTTCGAAGAGGTGGTAACAAATGACGGATAATATTAACATCTCTCTCTGCCTCTCTCTCTCATGAACATGCTGAAATATCCTTGTTTAATTTCTAACTTATTAGCTTTCTTCTTCCACAGATTCCACTGCCAGAAAATTTGGCCTTTACTCTGGGGATTCATCAGCCCTAACACCTTAAAATCAAATTGAGGTGATCGTGTATGCAGATCACCGAACGCAAGATCTGTTCGACTACCCAAAATGCAGTACTGCCAGATGTCATGGGGGTAATAGAGACTAGAAATGATGGAACGGAACAAAAGTGACGTTATACTCAGATCTTTCTTTAAATGATTTTCATTTTTCTGCAATAGCTATTTGTATCACTTTCCCTACCGCGAGAAAAAGACACTTTACTCCCATGTAATACATATGATTTTTCTTCCTACCCACTGCTGCGCTTGTAGGAAAAATAATGTGTGTATTTCGAGCACAAAGTGTCATTGTCTTTCTCCAAAGATTAATCTTTTTGTCGAGCGACAATCAATTACTTTGCGCTCTAAATACACAAATAACTATTAAAGAACTAAAGTAGATACATGATCCTGATTTTGATGCTAGTATATCCGGACTATCACCGGACTATATAACGGACACCAGCCTATTGTCGATCCTTCCTCTTTGTTTGTTCGGACCAAACTCATTTCGATGAACAACAACGAGAATGAATGAATACCTGGCCACTAATACATTCATTATAGATTGTTTCAGAGAATCCGCTTGCATACAGGCTGGGCAAATATTTTCGGTAATTGTCATAGGATCGTGAATGAAATGACCCTTTGTAATTTCACATAACACTGAAAACAAATTAGCAATAGTGTAACATGAATCATGAGGGATAGGACAACCCAGTTACTTCAGTAAATAATGGAACTCATCAACTCTGATATTGGATCTGAACGATTCAAAATCTATTACAACAATTTCGATCAGTTAGCAGGTAGCTTTGGGTCTTAATTGATCACCAAAGTAGAATTTGAAGTATGAGAACGAGTACTGCTTACACAAAAAGACTCAAAAGAGTTACATTCACAAACTCGATTGAACATAACAATAGCTATTTATGATAACCGTTCGTAAAGTATGCTTTTTTTTTATGAACGTGAAGTTTGTTGATAATCCAGTACGATTGGATTTTGAGACGAAGATCGATTGCAGCACCACCAAGCTTGGCATGCTAGTTGTTGGAACCATGATAAACACGAAAAAAAAATTGTTTACCGAATTTCCAGGGTTGGGACATATATTTTTTTCAGTTTAAAAATAAATAAAAAGATTTTTGCTGTAATCTTGGAAAGTATAAGATTTATCGAAAAAAGACCTCAATAAGGTGAAAGAAAATTCAATTCTCCACAAAAATGATCCCGAGTAAATCTTTATGAAATGCGCTCGTTTTCTCAGAAAACGTGATTGAACGCAGACATCAAATTTCAGGTTCACCCTTCCCGCCGCTGAAAATTCTGGCGGAGCCGACTATTTGATTGGTCATAACTCTGCTAGAAATGATCGATGAAGGAAAAGGAAAAGTTAATATCGATTCTGAAAACTCCTACGTTCTCATGAGTACCTGAAATGGGTTTTGTCGCACTTCACGGAGATGTTTGCGGATGATCCAAAAATCATGATTAATTTAGTAAATATGGAATTATTATACTAAAGCAGCAACCCATACCCTCTTTGGACTATATGCAACAATTTTATAGTGTGACAGGTCCCACTTATACATGCTAAAAAAACTTTGTTTTACTCCTGCCTCATTTTCATTATACCATAAAACCGGCATTATAGTCAGTAAATGTTGAAAATAATCGATTATTCATATCCTGCATATATGTTCAATAACACTATTGTGAATCGCAATCCTCAAGCTTGAAATCACATACTTCCTTTTTTATGTAGTATGTGTATGAGCGATTATTTTCAACATGTACTGAAGAAATTGCCGGAATTATGGGTGAGTTTAAAACTGAGGCAGCAGTTAAACCCAGTTTTTTCTTTGGCATGTATGAGTGAGACTTGTCTCACTAATCTAAACTAGTCTATTTTGAACATATTTTTTTCAGATAGGCAAATTCTGAATACGATTACCTCGTTAGAGACAAAATTGAATTTTCAAGACAACAATCTTGTAATAGTATTATACGTAGCAAGTGTTGTAAAAGGCATATTACGCACGTATGGAAAAATTACACACGGAGCCGCGTAGCAGGTAGTGCGTAATTCCATAAGTGCGTAATTGCTTTACAACACGCATTACGTAGCATACTTTACCTACGGCCATAATACAGTGTGCCGTTTCCGAGATCCAAAAATTCATATTATTATTATTATTAGTAAAATGACCTTTTTTCAGAGAAGACGCCTATAGATGAACTTAAGTAGCAATACCTCATCTGAATAATGAATGTAATCCAAAAAGTTCAAGCCGTTTTCGAGATCCAAAAATTCACACTTTTATTATTATAATTATTATTTGTAAAATCGCATTGTTCCAAAAAGGCACATGGATGAACTTAAAACGCAAACTTTCATCTACCAATACAAAATTTCATCCAAATCATTAGAGCCGTTTCAGAGATCCAAAAATTCATATTATTATTATTAATATTATGAGTTAAATCACATTTTTTCATGAAAAGCGCCTATATAGATGAACTTGAGTAGCAATACCTTATCTAAATACAAAATTTGATCCAAATCGTTGAAGCCGTTTTCGAGATCCAAAAATTATCATAATTATTATTAGTAAAATAGTATTTTTCCAAGAAAGACGCCTATATAGTATCGGAAAGTTCTCATCTTGGGTATGGTGGTTTCATGAGAGCGCAAAGAATAGCTTGCTTAATGTTGAGTGAGCATTACAATTCCTCCTCAATTCGCTCAAGGAAGGGATATGAACATATGCTGTGTGCGCTCTGTTGCATTGCCACGTAGTCCGTTAATGCGTCGGGTGGGGTAACAGGATAGGCGTACAGTAGTGCCTCTCTCTTGTTTATGTGGTATTATCATATCATTGCGTTCCATGTTGCTCGCGTAGATTTCTGTCTATACCCCAGATAAATTGTTTTCGATACTGTATAGATAAAGTTAAAAAGCAAAACCCTATCTACATACAAAATGTCTCCCAAATTAATTGAGCCGTTTCCGAGATATATCAAACTGTGCGTTTTGTTTACGAAAACTGTGCAATTTGTTTCCGTTTGCCTATTTTCTGCAGTGGCCGTAGGTAAAAGCAGTAACTTACCGGTCAAACTGATTCATATGACCTTCTATACTTGTACTTGTATACTTTGCTGGTTTCAAAAATTGGGTATACAATAAATATGATATTATAGCTGTCTCAGAAACCTGGTTGAGAGCTGATATTTTGGATTCGACTATACATCTACAGAGATATAAGTTATATCGTCAAAATCGAATGGAAAGAGAGGGGGCGGCGTGGCAAACTATATTAAAAACAATCTGAACTCTAAGTACATTAACTATGGCCAAGTGGAAACTGAGCAACTTTGGATCTCTATAAATTTCAAAAATAAAAAAAATTGCTATAAGATGTCTCTATAAACCACCTGACATTTCTGGCACATTATTTTTGTGCGAACTAGAAACTTGTCTGAGTATGCTAGCTCCCCAATTTGACTTTGTATTATGTGCAGGTGATCTGAACATAGATTACATTGATTTGCATATAATAACAACATTATTACACTTAATAATGTCATGGATTCTTTCAATTTGCATCAAATTATTAACCAACCCACCCGTTATGCAGCTACCTCACAAAAAAATATTAGATCTCATTATATGTTCACAAAATTTGCTTAACAGCATATGAAATAGGAGAATCTCTTGAGAAATTAGCACCTTTCAACTATACCTACCGCGATTTCAAAAATTTCAATACATAATATTTTTTTAACCATCTACAACTTTGTGATTTCTCAACTATACTAAGAGTTACAGATATTAATTCTAAAATTTCGATTCTGAATCAACTCATACTTCAGATATTCGACTGTCATGCCCCAATCAGAACCGTTAGAATTACAAAAAAAAAAGAGTCCATGGCTTACATACAGTATCAGAGCTATGATGAACTGTGAGATAATGCATTAACTAAATTCAGAAGAACAAATCTTCCGCAACACTGGGATTATTAGAAAATCCTTCGCAATGAAGTTAACAATGCAGTCAAAAGAGAAAAAAGGCTTTTTTACAATTCAGGCTGAATAATAACTACAATATGTGGAAAGAACTTAGTAACTTGGATGTTTTCTCCAAAAAAAAAGTAGATATTCCTGCAAACGTCGGTAACTCTAATGATATCAACAATTATTTTAGCGAGATCACCTCTAACGGACAAGAATCGCCTGTCAATGATACCTTGGAGCACTTCTCTTCTACAAAACACACAGAAGTAGGCACATTTACCTTCACCTTGACTAATGAAAACGAAATATTCGAGAAGCTACTCTATAAAATCGAATGCTGTAGAGGTTGATGGAGTTAGTATCAAGATAATTTTACACTGTTGTCCTTTCATCCTACCCTATATCGAACATATTTTTAATTTCTGTATACAGAACAAAGTGTACCCTGAAATTTGGAAGAAATCTAATGTAATCCCCCTGGCCAAAAATGCCAAGCCTGCTGGACTAAACGATTTGCGTCCAATTAGTATTCTGTGTGCCCTATCAAAATGTTACGAAAAAATCATAGATACGCAAATCCGTTGCCATCTTGATGAGTTCTCCATATTACCTAGCACTCAATCCAGGTTTCGGCAAGGACACAGCTGTACTACAGCTTTGTTAAAGGTGAGTGATGATATACTCGCTGCCCTAGATAACGATGAACTGTGTACTCTCGTAATTGTTGTTTGATTACTTCAAGGCCCTCGATAAAATCAACCACCGACTTTTACTGGCCATTTTACATTTCATAGGATTTTCAGATAATGCCGTGGAAGTAATCAAACAATACCTGTCTGAAAGAGTTCAGTCTGTAATGTTCAAGGGGAACCTATCTCACCCAGCCATAATAAAGAGGGGTGTACCCCAAGGATCAATCCTTGGGCCCCTTCTATACACTATCTTTACCTCTCAATTCCACAAACACATTCGTTATTTTTTGTT
Source organism: Chrysolina haemoptera (assembly GCA_958298965.1). Lineage (NCBI taxonomy): Eukaryota > Metazoa > Arthropoda > Insecta > Coleoptera > Chrysomelidae > Chrysolina > Chrysolina haemoptera. Next base: position 26,387,834 of record OY282589.1, read on the forward strand.
ATTGTGAAATGTAATACATGTAGTTTGAGGCAATGAAATCTATTATTATTATTATTTTTTCATTTTCAGACTGTAAAAGTTTAAAATCCTAAAAAGAACATATGAATATACTCAAATGAGACCACCTGTTAAATAAGGGCATATCGTTGAATCTGCTGAAAGGTATCCAATTTGTGAAATACACATTCACCGCTTCCTCTCTCGAATAACCAAGGAAATCATCAGGTAAACGCATAAGAGCCCTCATAAGAGTAAAACCTGCCGGTACGTTTCGACGCTAACTTCTGCTTTATTTCAACAGTTAAACACACATTTCATGTTTTAATTATGCTTTTAGGAGGCGCCCCAACATCATTTGTTAATGGGGTCGCGGAGATCCACTAGCTAAAGAATAGTTTTATCTCATATTTGTTTGTTTGCTTTGCTCTTCCACTTCTCGGTAACTTCGTTCCTCCAGAATAGTTTATTCTACTCGGTAAGTTTTGTTTTATGACATTTCGTTTTCTTGAAGTTTATGTACGAGACTTTTTGTTTTCTTTGGTTCGTTACAACGGGCTGGATCCCGTCTATTTTTAGTCTGCTAATTTGTTTTGTTTGAAGAGTAATAATAAAAAGACAATTATACAGTGCGGCTTTTAATAGCCCCCCCTGTTAACTTTTGAACTTTTCGAAATAGAAACATGAATAAAAACCGTTTCGAGGGTTCCACTAACACTACTTTTTGAAATGAAAAATATGGTGATTGCTCAATAGGGGCGCGGGGGGCCCATCGACTCAACATTTTTAAATGGCATAATACAGTAACTGTCGTGGTATTAGCCAGGGGAGTAGTTGCTTTCTAACAAGTACTTGCCACAATTAGCCTACGTTGTATGTGTATATGGGAGTAAAAGGGTGAAAACATTGATCGGCGACGACTACCATTATCAAACGATCTTCCAAAAGAACTCTGAGTTTTGTGCTCAGATATCTGACTGAATCTCTCAACCTGGAGTGCTTCTTGATCTTCTCGCCACCAGGTGGAGTGGCTTACAACCGTTCCATCAGCGCGAGACTAGATTGACCAAAAAGACGAAATTGTCGTCGAGGCTGAATATTGGGATGTTGACTAAAACTTGATTCATTTCTGAATCCGAACCGGCTAGCTTTCTGGGGTTCGGGATTTTCAGCCTGACACAAGTTTTCCATTTTCTCTTACGAAAACAGACTTCTGCTGAGAACGTGAAAATTAATTGTTCTTCGAATTTTAATAATGCTTAGTGGAAAATCTCCAGATTTGCCTTCGAAGATATATCCAGGGTTTGTATTAAAAATAACTTCAGAAAAGGTACAGAAAACTCCTAGAGCACACTTTACCTTCCCAACTAGAATAAAAAAGATTGAGATTTCAGAATATTAATATATGAGAAATATCTAAGTTTGAATTTATGCAAGTTTCGGAACACACTAATAGTAAAACAATTTCACAAAATCGGTTGGTTTAAAACAAATATAGGGTGTCAATGTACACCAGTATCAAGAGCACATATGTATGCGCAACATCAATCGCGAATATTTGCAGTCAACTCGACCTGTGCCTTTCGAAGAACGAATTCTCTTTAATTGTGGTTGTTCTAAAAAGAACGGGCTCTAAAAAGAGCTTGCCCGGAGGCGATCAGGAACTAGGCACAAATCGGAGTCAATAGAAATATCACAGTGGAAGGTGAGATGCTTTCACGGGACGTTAGCCCAGGTATTCGATATGTAGAACAAGAGTAAAATGTATCAGCATCAAAATCAATCACTATAAATAAATGCAGAGTTGAAATATAAATGATTGTTATTGTATTTGAGGATCTATGAACATTATCATAGGCTAAACACAGCAAAATAAAACAACAAGTTCACTTTATTCACTATGAATGTACTTGAGGGGCTATGATCGTTATCATAGACTCAGCACAGAAGAAAAATATGAAATTCACTTTGTAGTATATTGTTCGATTTGTACTCTCACCAAAGATAACACACTTTTTCTTCTTCTATTTTTCTCACCGCTGAAATGTGAAGTGGGAAAGGTTGTAGATTAAAACTCGAAGTTACAGGGTAATACAACCCCCAAAGCAGGATGGTAGGTGCGGCAAAACAAGAGAGTGCTAGCTGTAGATTTCCAACGTTGAACCCAAAAACTCCAATGTCGACAGCCAAACAACAAAGGCTCGTTTTTCAGGACAATTGAAGAAACAGCTTCGTTTTGTAACGACAGCTTATCGCTAGATATTTACATACAGCAGAGCCAACTGTGTGTTTCAACAGGTATATGACACTGTGTACAAAACAAAGTGGCTTTAAGAAAAGCAAGTTAAAATATATTGGAAGTTGTAGCCACTAGATCACTGCTAAATGATCTTACTCAAATAACTAAGCAAAACGGAATAAATATTATGCAGAAATGACATCCTTTTATACGAAAAAGATACATTTTCCCGTTCCGCGGAAATATTCGCGTCCTCGTATATTTCTCGCTGATTCAGGTCGTGGAAGCGTGGCCCGCCAAGCGAACTTCGCTGGTCGGAAACCACAATCAGCGCAGCTGTTTAGTGTGGGCGGAGCCTATCGGAAATTCTCTCCAAGACTTACCCAATTTGCAATTTGGTGTCCGTCTTCTGACGGTACATGAAATGATTGTTTAAAATAACAATATTTCAATAAAAAAATTAATTCCACAAAAATCACTCTTCAAGTTTTGAACTGTCGGAGAGTTTTTGTGGCAGAAAATCAGTCCAAAAAATGCATTATTGGCAGATTATGACATAATGATGGAATGATTCGGACGGGGAACAGATGGCTTCAAAGCTGTCTGTAATGACCTACCCTGTATTAATGACGAGGCGAGAACCTCGAAACTAGTATGCAGGTGTCCCCCTGTTCGAATCAAAACAAAATTCTGTTATTTGGTTACAGGGGACACCTGCAATTTATTGTTTCCTCTGCAATGAGGTACATTGCACACGTAACTGTTGGATATAATTCAATACCCGTCGTGGTATAAGCCAGAAGAGTATTTGTTTTCTGACTGGTGTTTGCCACAATAAGCCTACGTGTATATTGGAGTAAAAACATCGGTCGGCGACGACTATCGTTATCTGAACCCAACTGTTTTCACAAAAACAATTGCAATCCTAACGTCTGAAGAATTGAAGTCAACAGAAATAAAGAATGAATCGAGCAATATCTTTAAAGTGTATAACAAATTTGTTATGTACACTAAAACGTCCACGAAAGCAAAACCAGATTGAAGAAGGGCTTTGATTGAAAAACGATAGGAAATTCAATACAGATTGAAACGTCGAGTTTAATTATTACAATGGATAATGGCAGTACAAAACATAATTATCCAAAACTTTCAAACAAAGAAGAACGAATTGTAAAACTTTTGATTGAAAATAATTCATCACTCGTCTACCATTATTGTGGATAGAACGAACGCGTAAGAAACGAATTTAGGGGAACATTGAGTAGTTGCAAGTATAAATTAAGAACAGTTCAAATGTTTTTGTTCAAAATTTGCTCTAAAGGACACGGAACTTCTGTTATGGAAAATTTCCTTCTGTTAAATTTATGGAAAATTCAGTATGTTGTAGTAATCGATCGTCTTTTCAAAAATGGAACAACACGATCGATTCTATAACTAGTTTTTGAGATATGGAGTGTTGTAGTTGAAAGTTGCCATTATTATTTCATTATTTCTCATGCAATATTTTTTCTTCGTGTTCTCATTCATATTATCCCTAGTAACATTCTGAAGCATGAACGACACCTTTTTATCAACTATTTGCAGGCTTTAAACATAAAAATAAACATCAATACAACAAGAACAATAAATCAACAATAAAAAAATGCGCTAAGAACAAGAAAATTATTATACTGATAGTATTAATAATTTGAAATCACCTCAATCAAGATTTATTCTCGCGACAAGCTTTTACGTCATATTAAATTTTAAAATGTAACAAAATTTGTTTGATTATCCGTTTTAATAGGTGCGCCAAGGGCCCAACTTCACGACACGTACCTTACCTTGACGGGAATCATGTATATAAGTGAAACTACGAACATTATTCAACTATTCGATGTTTTTCATGATTTTTTCACATTTTTCGGATTTTATTTTCGTGATTTTTCATAACTATTTTGTAAAAGTAGGGGGGTCTGAGTCTCTGGACTTATTTTTTTTTTTTTTAGTTGGTAAATGACCTGTTAGGGCGCGTGGGTAATGTGATCGCTTCGATTCATCACACGGTCACCGGTCTCCTGCATGGCATCACACGTTTGAAGATAAGGGCTGCGTCTTCCTTAGCTCGCACAAGTCTCTCGAGGACTTCTGAGGATTGCTCGTGAGGGTGCAGTCGCTTGACTAAAATAACAATCTTCAATTGCAAACCGTAGGGAATTCCTAGGCGTTCTCTATCTAGCCTTGGAAGAGGCAAGGAGGTTCCCTTTTTAATAAAAACTCAGTTCATAATTTTTTTCGTTTTTAATTTCCAGAGTTGTCGCAAACTTTTTTATAAAATGGGGGTTCAAGCCCACAAACTGATATTTTTTTATTTCAAAAATGTTCAACTGTTCTCTATGTAGTCTTGAATGGAACAGGGTGGTTAAATCATTTGAAATTGAATAATCCGACTATGCGATGCCCTTCACTATGTTAACAGACTTTGGCCATTTTTTTTTTTCGCCAGTTTGCGCAACTTGTTTCGAGAAGGAGGGATCTTCGAGACCCTTGACGAACATTTTTTGCTTTGTAATTTTCTATTTCCAAAATTATTAGATTATAAAATGTCGCGAATCCAGTGGTGTAGCCCGATTTTTTCCTTAAAAAATCGCTAGTAATTTTTTTAGATTTTTTACCGTGAAAAATTGGATTAGTTTGAAATAGTAGTAATTTGGTGTCCTGGTAGACTTTTTGAATGTCTACCTAATGAAAACAAAATCATTCCAATCGGTTGGAAAATGTAGATTTTGTAAGGGTGCTCCGGTCTTAAGTGGGCCACACTGAATATTATTCGACAATCAGATATCTATCACAACCTTCACTTTTTTTACGGATTTTTCCAATTTCAATATCGTGAGTGTTGGCAACTGTTTTCGAGAAGTGGGAGAGATGGGTGAGTCCCTCACTGCAAGTTTAGGTTTTAAAAAATATTTTTCATTGGAACGTATATCAGAATATAACGAAGAAATCCTGATCAAATGATATCCACTACTACAAAACTCTACTAGGTGATTCAAAAATATTTACCATAAATTGCTCAGTATGTGTGAGTCATCCTGTATATTTCGAATACGATTTTTATGGAAAGCTGAATCCGAATCTGTCACTATCAGTTTAGAGGAATCCATCGGGTGATTCAACAGATAAAAGCAAAATAAAAATCAGTCTATATATAAAAGTTCCCCTCTATTGAATTTTTAGATTTTTGGTTTTTTATTTAGTGATACCTACAAAAAAATAAAAACTGAAACAGAAAGTATTCAATGGACCGTAATTATTTTCTCAAACAAACTGAAAAATATATTTAAGATATCTATCTACCTTGTGAGTTGATGGACGAAGAACTCGGAAAAGTCATAGTCAACCCTTCCGAAAATCACCACAGTCGAAAAGAGCACATTAAGGAAGATTCTGGAAAATCCACAACAAGTATTTCCCACTATTCACGCCTAGTATCACAAAATCTGAAAAGAACAGTTGTTTTTATTTGTTTGCGAACTGTATTTCTCATTCTTATTGAATAATATCTTTGTTGTGTGTACTTCCTATCAATTACCAGGGCATACATACATTCTACGACGCGGAAGTGGCGTAGCTATCTATCTACGTCAAATCTAACTTGACTGGTCGGATCGTAAAAAGGAATCCATCAATAAAGGTGCGAACAACTATGGGTTAGTTTCCTATAGGACGGTTTCAAGTGGGGTACATCAACATTGATTGTTTCAATCTTGGTAACACCAGTTCAAATAGTCTTCTCGAATTAGGAATTCAGTTTTTAGTTGAAGCAAATCGATCACATCACATTACTTCGATCGGATTCCAATTTATCTTTGCTAAAATTCAACTGTACTGTAACCTAAGAGGGAGAACAGAAGCATCAGTAGAAGAGCTGGTGTAGAATTTTAAGTAGGTTCTTGAGGCACTACGACATTTTTTGTGAGTGTCCTTGAAGGGCCCTTGAATAAGACAGTCAAGGTCTTGCTGAAAGGTAGCGACCCCCTTTCCAACCCACGAATTTTTTAAAAAATGATAATATGAAATTTTTGATCTCGAAGAAGGCTTAAACTATTTGGATCAAATTTTGTATTCTTATAAGGTTTTGCTTAAAATTTCACCAATATTGACAAGAAAATTCTGGAAAACCGATATTTTTGGTGTTATTTTTTTAAAATTATTTTCCGATAACAGAAATTGGTAGTATTATAGTATTGTTCATGCCAAGCAAGCAGATATTTTATTTTCATCAAAAAGTTCAGTGGTTTTTAAGAAATTATATTTTTGCGAAAAACTCGTTGTTTTTCAAGTTTTTGAAGAACCATTTTTTTTTCGTTGTTGAGAATTCTGTGCGGACACGTTTTGTTCGCAATGACTTTAATTTTCATATAAAAGAAAAAATATACTGATTCAATGGAAAAATGTTGTGTAAATTGCAAAACACTGAAAAATCGAATTCTGCTCATATCGACTTCCTCACAATTGTTACAAATTTCTTATTATATCTTGAAATACGGCTCAGAATTTCACAACAAATAATATTATTTATAAATTTTCAATACTATAGAGGACTTCCTATTCATCTAATTGAAATGAAGTAAAGATTCACTAAAAGAAAATGCACTAGTGCGGAAAAGTGACTCTTTCAAAACTAAAATGAGTGCGGAAAAGAGGATTTTTCCGCACGCTAGTAGAAAAATACATTATCGTCATTAAATTTCCTCATTCACGATTTTATTTGCACATAATATCCTAGACCCAATCACCGGTGTGTTATAATTGGAGTTTACTCATTCACGAAATCAAACAATTCTCTTCCGAATGTGTAATTACTCTCTAATGCCACTAATTTCCCCCTAATGCCCAACGGATTGGAAATTTATTTTCAATTGAAAACTTTTCGGAACGACCTCAACTCACGCAAACTCCAATACATAATTCGGAATGATCAAATAAGATGTACCAAAAAATGTACATAATACGTGGAGTTCGGGAGGAGATTGAAGTTTAGTCCCAACTTTTATAGCTTAAGCTACGTGGGTAAACAGTTTCTGGAGAATTATCGGCGGCACCGGAATATAAACCGGAACTTGCTACCCTGCAATCCGGAAGTTGGTTTTGCCATTACTCATTACTCATTACTGTGACATGCTGGAATCATTGTGATTTTCCTACGGAAATGCTAAAATTCATCAAGTTCATATTGCAACTAGTTCCAGTCCTGAAGTAAAAAAAATACATGACTGGGGCATAGAATCTAGGAAGGTGAAGGGTTTGTAATTTATGTTAATTATACCCTACTGAAGAATGCAAGAATTCACGAGGTTAGCCTTTTCACATGTCTGTTAAAATTATGTCAAAATATTGACTGCATAACTAACTTAACAAATTCAAATAAATAAAAAATTATGAGAGACTTTTCGAGGCAGCATTATCTAAAAGGGTAGGACGAAGCAAACAATCTACAGATTTTGAATAACTAGAAACTTCGAAAGATGACGCTGAAGAATTTTGTGATCGATGAAGATGATGGAAACAATGTTGCTGAAGTAAATTCAGCCATTCTGAAGACACAAGAAATGTACCTCCAATGTTTCTGATTGACTTGGCCATACCGAATATGACTGTCGTTTCTCACCGGAAAATCCCAGACCAAACCAAAAAAAATTTGAAAAAACTGAAGAACATGCTTTACTTCCCATGGACTAAAAAGTAAAAAATAATTGACAATTTAATTTCTCAAATGTAAAAAAAAGCGTGGGTGCTTTCGATCTATATTCTCTATATTAGTTTATTTTAACAATACAGAGCGTTCAAGAGCTCAAGAGAACTTTATCAAGCACCCCACGATTTTTTACACTAAAAATTCGAAATCTTCGACCCCAAAAACCATACCAATTTTGAATCGAATCTGACCATAATCACAATACTTCCATCATCTTGAGCCGCCACCTTGAATTCATAAATTTTGACGTAAAATTCATAATCTCTGACCCCGAAAACCCTCACGCACTAATTTTGAATCGAATCAGACCATAATGACTTCTTGGAACCGATATCTTTAATTTATGAATTTTGACAGTAAATTGGAAATATACGACCCAAAAAACCTCCCATGCCAATTTTGAATCGAATCTGACCATAATCACAAATATCGTCAGCCATTTTGAATTCATGAATTTTGATGAAAAAATCATAATCTCTGACTCCGAAAACCCTTATATACCAATTTTGAATGGAATCGGACCATTATCACAAATCTCGTCCGCCATCTTGTAGCCGCCATTTTGTTTTTTTATAACAAAAAAATGTCATATTGCATTGTCACCAGAACTATGAACACTTGCCAAATTTCAAATCATTTGAACGTCTGGAAAAGGGTGAAAATCACGCCCTAAGGAGTCAGTTACAAACATACAAACATACAAACATACAAACATGCAAACATACAAACATGAAAACATACAAACATACAACATACAAACATACAAACATACAAACTTACAAACTTACAAACGTACAAACGTACAAACGTACCAACGTACAAACATACAAACATACAAACATACAAACATACAAACATACAAACATACAAACATACAAGTAAAGTTAATATAAAGCGTGTAAAAACGTTTTGTTCCGTCTTGAAACCCGTAAATAAAAACTGCCGAAAGATTATTTTAGGGAGACTCTAGTCTCCAATTCTCTCGACTTTTACTTCTTAAAACGGAAGGACGCCGTGGTCCTCGTTTTCCGCATGGTGAACCTAATGGTATTCCTGATTTTACTGCCTGGCTATTAATGAAGCCAAACACAAACCTGAAAACGAGGACATTCGCAAATTGGGAGAAACGGCCAAGCTAGGTAAGTACTTGCAACTTGGAGTACACACTGAACACTCGAGGTGGTGCTGTAGGTTTTTCAATTTTTCCTACAGCTGAACCACCAAAAATCTGTCACCCCGTACATCAGTTGTAGGGTTTCATTCGATCTCTTTAATGGTTTAGGTTTCATTTATACATAGTGTCTCAAAAAAGCGTAGCGACTTAAAACAATTTTTTTTTTAATTATTTAATTGCATGAACGGTTAGAGATACTTATAAGGAATCCAACATATACAGGGTCTCATATTTAAAAAAACTCGTTGCGATTTTTCGAAACACTCTGTATAAATGAAACTCAAACCATTAAAGAGATCGAATGAAACCCTACAACTTATCCGTTCAACATTTTTTTGTAATATGTGAAATAAAGAAGTTACGGGGGGGCGACGGAATTTTGGTCCTTATTATATGTATGTTCGGATGTGACTAAGAACTATAATTTTATACAGGGAACTTTTATAGACTGTTCTAAACATAACGAACTAACCTTGCGTAGACACTTCAGCACGAATAAATTGAACACATACATTTTGTGAAGAGTAAGGAGATATTGTTTAAAAAATTTCCACCGTTGCGTTTTCGACTATATGAATCAAGATGCCTTGCTCAGATAATCGGTCTGATTCTCTAAGGAAGTGGTTATCTAAACAACTGTCATTTGGGTGGCAAAAAGGAAGGTCAGTGGTTATTTGAATCACTTCCCGATTTTTCAATTCTCTAAGGTCAAAATGGAAAAAAAATTAACAACTTGTCGTTGGTTTACCACTAATGAAGTGACTAATTTATCCACCAGATTTTACTGGTGGAAAAATAAATCATTTAAATGATTCAAAATGGCAGTAATGATTGCAGGAAATTTTTTGCATTTTTTAATATTGGATGTTGCTCAGGAAATAATTCAACGGTAAGATATAATTGATTTTTAAGTACCTGTATGTATACCTACAGAAAAAATAATATTTTCAGGAGACAGATAGCATCCAATAATAGAGCTTTACGAGACTCTACAAACCCATTCAGCATTAGTGATCTGAAATTTAGAAAGATCTATCACATGCCAAAAGTATTGGTGTTGGAGGTTTTGATGCCTTTGATAGAACCTCACGTTGTTCAACATGGTAGAAGGGCTACTTTTATACCACTACATCTTAAGGTAAATCAGAGAGTTCAGTACTGAGTATGTATAAGATACAAATTTTTAATTTGGTATTATGGGGCTATGCTACTCGAATACATTTATTCTATCACCATAAGTTTGCTCTGGTAATTGCATGGGGATGTAGTTCACCGCAGTTGATATGATTTTAGTTATACTTCCATGACTTTGTTTCATTGATAAATCACCTAGTATATTTGGTAAAGAAATATTTTCAAAATTTCATTCCAGGTTCTTGCTGCTTTACACTTATTAGCACAGGGGTCTTATCAGGGTTCATTAGGCAGTGATAGTAATGTAGCTATGTCACAGCCAAGTGCTAGTAGGGCAATTAAGGATATAATTGAAATTCTTGGTTTTCATGTTTTTCCAAATATAGTGAAATTTCCAACTCAAGCAGAGGAGAAACTTGAAATCAAAAGAAAGTAAGCATACCTGTACCTACATCTTATAATTGCAATTTTATGATCAAGCTGAAAATTTTAGATTTATGGAAAAGCACCAATTTCCTAATGTATTGGGAGCTATTGACTGTACCCATGTTGCTATCATTTGTCCACCAATCAATGATGATGTCAACCCTGGAATTGCTTATCTGAATCGAAAAGGCTTTTACAGTATCAATGTACAAGCAGTAAGTATTTGGTTTCTAACATCCACAACTTACTTAGAAGTTTCCAATAAACTACTATTTTGCACTCAGTTGATGCTGATATTAATTTTTTGGGTGGTTTCAGGTATGTGATTCTAGAATGAAATTGTTAGCAGTGAATGCTAGATATCCAGGTTCTGTGCATGATGCTGCAATATGGACTACCTCAAACATAAATGTATATTTGAGAAGGTGTTTTGAGCAAGGTGATCAGGAATCATGGTTACTTGGTGACTCTGGATATCCGTTGTCACCCTGGCTTATGACACCTATACCAGATGCTGCAGAAAATACTCCAGAATGGAGATATACCAAAAAACATTGTAGCACCCGAATTGTGATTGAAAGATGTTTTGGATCCCTCAAACAAAAATTCAGAAGTCTATTGCGTCACCGAGTTCTACACTATGGACACAGAATGTCTGGACTTATCATCTATTCAGCTGCAGTTTTACATAATATTTGTGTAGATCACAATTATATAGAAGAAATCGAAAATTATGACTTGGATGAATACAATGATGGAAATATGGAAATGAACGTTGAAAATTTTGGTAAATAGATTGTCCTTGTAAAGGATATGTTCTAGATTTTGTATTTCATATTCTGCTCTGAGATTCCATATATAAACATCATTTGTTTTTTCTTTGATTATGGGATCAGTCATAATTATTCCAATAATTTTTTTGAGTCATCTCAAATTCTTTTCATGCAAACACATTTTCTTTTCCAGAATTTCGAGAGGACATGTTAACGACAGGCAGGCACATCAGAAATATATTAATCAGAAAACTGGATGAATAAAACAATACAATTCTGTATTGAAAAGGGAAACATTCTCCGTGAAAATTGAAAAATCTAATTTTTTTATAATATCTAACAGAAAACAACTTCCCCAGCTAAAGCTACGCTACACATTGAACTACATCTGATAGATATTGTGAAATGACTAACTGAATAGAAAAAAATCTGAAAGTGAAAATTCGCATTTTCATTCCGATAGTTGATTTTTTAAATATCTCTGGTTTCATTGAAAATTCATTAAATAAATTAGATAGGGAGAATGTTATTCAAAAATACGTTAATTTCATTGAAGCAAGGTTCGCTTCTCTCGCATTTATTTAATCATGCACATGATTATGCATTTATGCACATTTAATGAATTTTTAATAAAACTAGAGATATTTAAAAAATCAACTATCTGAACAAAAATGCGAATTTTCACTTTCAGATTTTTTCTTTTCACAATATCTATCAGATGTAGTTCAATTTCCAGCGTGGCTTTAGTCGGGGAAGTAGTTGTTCTGTGTCTGTTAGATATTACAAAAAAATCACATTTTTCGTGGAGAATGTTCCCCTTTTCAATATGAATACCTCCCAAGAAGTTATCTTGAACTATGGAAAATAGCGACTAAAGTTTGTCTTTCAGCTGCAGATGAATCCACAACTGATTTTATGAACATCCTGTTCATATTTTGGAACAAAAATCAAAAAAAAATTCTGTATATTCTCATAGCTAGATTAAATCTGAAAATCACATTGACTCATTTTTATTTCATCATGTAGAATTCATTTTGAGACTGTCAATAAAATCTTTTATTATTATTATTATTAAAAAATTCTCTATATTAAAAATATAAAAAATTTATTATATGAACATAAAATTGACAGCCAGATTGAAAAATGTTGAATTAGTCTGTGTCTTACTTGTCTTCACACAGTTCAAGAGGTAAATAAAAACAATCGATCAATAAATATAGGTTTATATAAATTAAATAAACAAAAATTCTTCAAAACATAACAAAAATCACAATTAAGATTACCTATCAGTTTCAACTTATAAAATAATCATTACATATAGTTTTATGTAAATTAAATAAACAAAAATTCTTCAAAACTACAAAATCTTACCAAAATCACAATAAAGTGAATCAGTTTCAACTTATGAAAAAGGTACTCATACATTTTTTTCCTGATTAATTTCTGCATAGAGCCGAATGCTATCAGCAAGGGCTTTTATGCTTTCTGCAAATATTTTTATGCTCTCAGAAAAATCTTTTAAGGAAGCACTCAATTCTCTAGAGCTCTCAGAGAATGCATTAGATGATTGCAGGAGAATGTTGCTGGTTGAATTATTTTTTATTGTTGGTTTTTTCTTCCTGGACACAGGTGTTCTTGCAGGTGTTGCTGCAGAAAATGTATCTTTTGATACTGTGGGAACATCCTCCTTATTAATTTGTAATACAATTGTTTCTTCAGTCAGATCATTTCCTAAAAAAGATGAAAATTTAAATATGATTACATAAAGAAGGAGTAAGAGAATCAATCATTAATATTTTCCTCAAGCCAAAAATACTTGCACACAAATTGAATGATTTCTGGAAAACTGGGTCCTAATTCTCAAATGTCTACAACACCATGTCGCAAGCGACACAACATGCCCATTTCCTTTTCTGGTCGTGCATTGAAAAGAAATGGAGATATTTTGTTGCATGCGACATGGGGTAGTAAACGTTTGAGAATCAGACCCCTGGACCTCAAAAAATATGCATTGGTAACACAAATATTGAAGAGTAGTATTATAATTTTAATATATATATATATTTACCCATTACTCCTGAAGTACCTGGCTCATTTTCAATTGATTGCAGTTCATCAATTATTATCACATTTTCCTGGTCTTCGAAGTTTAATTGTGTTTCGGTAGCCTCTATAGTGGCTAAATCAGCATCTGTTGTTAAATCAACTTCTTCTGGCAATTCACTGGAACCAGTTACGGTTACCCAGCCTATTAGTGACATCAATTTTTCTTCCATATCGGTAAGCTGTTTTGGTTTTCCTCCTCCCCCAGTATGTTTTAGATTTACAGTAATATCTCTGGCCTTCTTTTTGGTTTTGGATTTGAATTCAATGAAGAATCTTTTCCATTCTTCCACTGTTTTAGACGGGCCATTTAATGTATTGAGTTTCCTTGCAAGTTCATTCCAAGCTGCATCTACTTCATTGGCATTCAAAGGATGTGTTCTTCCTGACAACATTATTTGCTTTTTATCAGCAATATACATCAATAAACATTCCATTTGGTCTGAGGTGACCCTTGGACCTCGTGTAGTTTTGGGAGGCATAGTTATTATTACTTTGTGTTGCTACTAAAAGATCAGATAGATGAAACAATGAGCAGAGATCCTGTGTAATACAGGTATGCATTCCAGAATACCTACCTTATTGTTCACCAACAAAAAACTTTTGTAATTATTTTACAAAAAACTCCAGTCCCATATATAGATGAAAGTCACAAAATACTTAATATTACCTAAGACAAAATACTTTTTTATATTTACAACACAACTCCTAACTCCAATCCAAATAAAAAAATGAGGTTATTTGACGTTAAAATGACAGAAAAGTAGCAAACTTTAATTAAAAAGAAGAAGAGTTACTAACTTTTCCACATTTATTTACCACTGAGTGGAAATGTGAAAAATTAACCACCTTGATAAATTTCGTATTTGAAGAATACCAAATATGAATAGTGGAAAATCTACGGTGGTTAAAAAACTAGTTGTTAACAACGTTATTAAATTATCCACTGGGTTAACCACTTTTTAGAGAATCGGACCGAATATCTGATTGAATTCGAGTTGATGTGAAAAAGGAACTAGATTGGCTTTCATGAAACTAATATTTCACGTGGAACAGGATATCTTCATGAGTCAGCGTGTGTGCCATCAAATCTCTGAACAGTATTTTTATGCAACTCAATCTAGCATATTGCGCCGCATAGTTAACCTGAGATCAAATATTTGATGGGGTTTTATGCTACCAGCACATAATCAGAAAATCCTTCCTTTCCTTTCAGCCTTGGAGAGTTCGTGAAATACCAGCTGATTTTTCGAGATTGTAGCATTTTTTGGAATGGAAGCCTATTATAGTGAACGATGATGTTTGTATCAAATGCTCATCCTCTCAAAGAACAACGACTGGCAGGCCAAACAATGATCCCAACGGATGCGATAGGACGTATCCTATCAGAAAATGAGTATATACCAGTAACACCCCAAGTAACACACGAGGAGCTCTTATTGCGCCTAAAGATTTATAGACGATTTATTCTGGGAACTTATGGAGCTAATAGGCTATATTGAAGCTTTGTTTGGCACTAAATTACTTATAAAGAGATTCGGTGGAACAAAATTGCTGATAAAACGTTCTCAGCCCTCAAATCTGAGACTGCTTTATTAAGGCATCTAATATATAGTTTTATAACTTTATAATAGGTTTAGTGAGATCTCTCTTACAGATTATACACTTTCATAAGTGTCATTTAAGCCTGTATATAACAATCACTTAACTGTTCCACAGCCTTGCTAATTCTCTGTATAGAGGCTATATAATACTGAGTTTGAAATTATCTCAAAGCAAAATTTCCCAGCTGTTCAGAACTTCAAGCCAATTGCCATCAATTATGAGAGACCACATATGGTTAGTTGGGCTATCTATCCCCTTTGAGTCGTTGAAAAAAAAAATCAAAATCATTATTTCCGTAAACCAGCTGCACTTTTACGAGCTAGGGAAGATGTAGCCCTCACCTTTCAAGTTTTGTCATGGCATGTACGAGACCGTTGACCGCGCTTGGAATCAAACTCGCGTACCTTGGAGTTGAAATCGAACACTTTATCCACGCGCCACCACGATTATATGGACTATTTTGAACATAAAATACCAATTTATATTTAAAGGTAATTGAATTTTGAGCACTTTTCTGTTTAATTTTTCACGAAATAAAAAAAAATAGTTTTGTGGGTGAAAAATACAGGTTTGTATAATATTTATAGGTTTAGTTCTATCTAATGAAAAGGCAACCTTGGCTATCTGATTATATAGCAATAATACCACAAAGAACATCAAGGAATCCTGAAATAGCTACTTATACAGCACGTATACAGCACTAATACAGCAACAAAGAGTCTGCTATAAAAATATGCAAGAGCAAGAAATAACTGTAAAAATGTGTCAGAAAAAGTGAACACTCAATTTGATACAACAATAATACCAAAAAGAACATTAAGAACACTAATACAGCAACGAAATAGTCAGCAAGCACAAAAAATAACTGTGGAAATATGGTTGAGATACTAGAAAAATCCGCTGAAGGACCGCCATTTTTATCTTCTCAAAAATTATTCTTTTGATACTTTATGTTTGCTTTATGGTTGCTCGAGAAATATTTCTTAAAGTAGCACTTTTATACAGCCAAAATGCTCTGAAAGGTTTATCACTCCTTTTATGGACACCTTCTTCGAATTCTTTTAGGAAACCATGTTGAAAACTTCAAGAATATGTGACATCGCGACCATTGTTACCAGTTCAATTATTCGAAGTGAATTTTTTCTGAATACAAAATGTTATTTTTGTGAAATATCACTCATGAGGCATTGTATTAACATAAATACATTATTTCCAGAAAATTTTCTGAAGAAAGTATATTTGAATTTTTTAAATTAATTTTTTTTTAATTAAGGATTTGTATATATTTTGGAGGCGCGTTGAATTATTTCGAAGTAGAAGAGCATGTTTCTACAGAAAATTTTTCTTCGCATGACAAATTTGGTTTTCAATGGACTACAGTAAGTACTTACAAGTTAGTAAAAAACTTTCAGTTAGTTTTATATGTACGCCATAATAATATAATTTTGGATCATTTGATGATACAATCCCTTCCCAGAACATCTCTAATAAAACCATGAAAATGAAAAAAGTATTCATAGATATAAAAGTTGGAAACTATCACTCAGTAATTTTCATTTGTTACAAAAATGCCTTGCTTTTTAGATCCTTACATAGCTTTTTAAACTCACTTATACCTTTGTTTAGAAACAACTAAAAAGTTACATTGTATCACTAACTAACAGACGGTATACGATAGTTTCGTAGACTTAGAAGCTTTATAACGTGCTTTATAAGAACTGATAAAATACAACGGAGAGGTTGTCATAATACTGTATAAGCATTAATGTGACCGTTACAGATCTTATCGAGGCTGTATTATTTTTGACTATTTTGGAAGTATAGATACTTCATTGATGATGAAATATTGTTGTCAACTCTGATTTATATAGCATTAAGTTATATAAGGATGCGTTATACCAATTTTTAGCGTTTTAAAAAAGTTATTCGTGCTACTTGGGACATGTACTTGATGAATTGTGTTCCATTGGGCAGCCTGATATTAATTCCGCCGATATCCAAAACATAAATTACAACGGAAAACACTACAAGTACAAGTTTCCGAAGACACATGAAATTTTCATGTGCCCTCAAAGGTAATCCAAAATGCGTGAGCAATTTTAATCATTCCACCGACATTGTAAATACTCCGTGCCTGCGTAAAGCGCAAGTTTCGGGGATAGTTCACTTAACTTCGCAACTTGGAGTTCACAACTTCGAGGAGTTCTATTTTACTTTCAAGTTATGATATTAGTTGCAACACTTTGTGACTTTAGATCAAAGAGGCATGAGTTGACAATATTTGATTTAGGAACACTTTCGTCGGCGTAGAGTATCTTCTTTCGGCAAGGAAACTCTCGAGGGAAGACAGCTAGTTCGCGATATCAAGTGTTCGGTAATTAGAGGAGATATCGTGGAGCTGCTGAACCAAAACTTGTTAATACTCCCGAATAGTGTTCTAGATTATCCATGTAATACGATAATGTTCGTAATTTTTCAATACTGGCAACTGCAATGTCATATTCTTCAGTTGTCATGTCATTGTGAAAATCTCACGTACTTAACTGGAATGGCATTTATAGACCGTCAGCTAGTGACAGATTTAGGTGCCCCATTTTCGCATACAAGCCTCGAATAGGGTTGAAAAGTATATCGATTTGGAGTAAAATGAAGATATTTATACGAGTGGCTCCTGGGGATAACATACCGAAAATTCGATTTTTCAGAACATATGTCCGGAGTTGCTTCATTTCTAAGATACAAAAGCGTTTGAAAAAAAAATCAATGCCCTGTATCTCAGAAAAGAAGCAACTCCGAACATATGTTCATAAAAACTTTTTTTCTCAAAACGACTTAACGAATCAACCTCTGTAGTTTCGTACCGTAAACAGAAACACGAGGGAAACAAATAAGCACTGTACATGTTGGGAAAGTGATAAAAAATCATAAAATGTTATTCTAAGCAGAGTGTTCCATTTGAGAAATCTTACTTGATAGTAAAAGCGGCAACCCCGCATCGTCTTAAATATTTAAGGCGTTGCCGGATCAAGCCAGCGCGGGGCCTGTAGCAAATTCTGTCAAGGGGCCCTTGGTTTGCTTTAGGTTCTCAAGTTTAGGGTATTAAATAAAACAAAATTATAACAAATAAACTTTTCTAGATTTAATATGGGCAAATTTAGAGATAACACTTTCAATATCGACTTCTCTAAGCAAATCATGCTCTATATTCATCAAAGTAAAATGATTAAGACGTTCTTGGCCCATCGTGTTCCTTAACTCATTTTTAATACGTTTTAATGTTGAGAACGAACGTTCTCCACTGCAGTTAGTGATCATGAGAGACAAGTAAATTCGCAAAAGGCAATTTCTACGTTTTGTAAACACGATTGTAAAGAATTATTCAATAAAAGTTCATAACACTGCAGTTCCAGAGGCTCCGGTTTGTTGCTGTCAATAACAGTACCACATCTGTTTTCAGCAGCTCAGCGAACTGCACTAATTCGTCGCCTAGGCTGTTCTCCAAATCATCTTTGTAAGCACTGACCATCATTGAGGATTTTTCCAAAATCTATTTTGTTGTAAGAGATTTTAGCTGTCGAAATACTCCAAAAACACTAGTAATTTTATGATATCCTTTCATTCGTTTAGTTGAAGCAGACAGTACGTTATCAATAAGGACAATAAACACCTGAATTTCAAAACGTTGTCCAGGTGTTTGATCTTCAACTAAGTCGTCGAGTGTAGTAGAGCCGCTGAAATGTATTCCGTTTGATTCGTCTTGATGTCTGTTGCTGATATTCTTCACAGTCGGTCAGATCTTTGGCTCTTGCCTCAATATCTGAAAATATGGATCGCATTGCTTGGACGTAGCGATGTAATTATACGGGCGTATCCCGTATTTAGGTCTTAATCAGACGACTGCGGCGAAACACTAGTCGCTTGCAAGCGTTCTAGGATTCCGTTCCACGTAATTGTCATTATTCCCGTTTCTAACTTATTCATCGTTGAAACTAGTCCGTAAGCATTGATTGAAAGTTTGATTAGGGTACGTTACTGACAAAAATTAATTTCTTTCAAGACAGCAGTCTTGTGAACGCAGTAACTTATCGGGCAAATTAATTAATTTGCCCTTCTACACTTGTACAGATTTCTTTGGATTAAAAATATTCATTTTCAGATTGTGGAAGGTCATAAACCCAAAAAATTATGTCAAGATCTAGTCCGTAAGCATTATAACGGTACTCTGCTTTCTGAACCACGTTATTGAAAATATCTTCCAAAACCTGCTCAATAGTGTTAAAACTACATAAAAGTGCCTTCGTAGCATCAGCACGGTCCGATAACCTTTTTGCGTTCCTAAGACGACCCCATCGATAGGTAGAAGCGGAAAAAAATGTATAGAGGTTTTCAATGAAATCGAAGAAACGTAGTGCTTCTGTACAGCAGTCTGCAGCGCAAGTTGTTCAGCAGTATGACCTTCCATGTCCAAGAACTCAACAAATCGTTCAAACAATGATGGCTACAAAAGCCTTTCACAAAGATAAGAAATTGTTTACTCCGTTGGCCATGTGACTTTCGCTCGAAAGTACTGTTTTTTTCTTCAAATAAACGCTTAAAATAGCCTTATTTGTTTAAATTTCAAAAACTTTTAACGATTAAAGTTATTTCTATTCTGATTTTACACTCTGTTTCAAATTTTAGTTGCAACTTTGAGTTTGTGTCATTACACGCTTTACATGTTTGTTTGTTTGTATGTAACTGACTATTTAGGGCGTGGTTTTCACCCATTCCCAGACGTCCGAATGATTTGAAATTTGTCAAGTGTTCATAGATCTGGTTACAATGCAATATGACATTTTTTTTGTTAGAAAAAACAAAGTGGCGGCTCCAAGATGAAGGACGAAATTTGTGATAATGGTCCTATTCCATTCAAAATTGGTATATAAAGGTTTTCTGAGTCAGAGATTATGATTTTTTTATCAAAATTCATGAATTAAAAATGGCGGCTCCACGAGATTTGTGATTATTGGTATGTGAGGTTCTTCTAGGTCGTATATTTCGAATTTTCTGTCTAAATTCATAAGTTAAAGATGACGGCTCCACGATGTCATTATGGTCTGATTCGATTCAAAATTGGGTCAGAGATTAGGAATTTTTCGTAAAAATTTATGAATTCAAGATGGCGGCCCAAGATGATGGACGAGTATTGTGATTATGGTCTGATTCGGTTCAAAATTGGTATGGTTTTCGGGGTCGGAGATTTCGATTTTTTAGTAAAAAAAAATTATAGTTTAAAAAACTAGAAAACACGCTTTACTTCCCATGAATTAAAGAGTAAAAATTAATTGACAATTTAATTTCTCAAATGTAAAAAAAAAACGTGGGGTGCTTGATAAAGTTCTCCTGAGCTCCTGAACGCCCTGTATTGTTAAATTAAACTAAAAAAAATGCACTGATAAAAAGGATGTCTTCAATCAAATATATATATCCTCTTGAACAGAATTATCTGAAAAGAATGATTATTTCTAGTTGATGAATATACTCTTATTTCAAAATTATTGAACTGTTTGCTTCTTTACATAAATTCTCTTGAAATGAATTTGTTTGCATTAATACATTCCAACTCTTTACCCTAGAGAACACCTACTTGTGAAAAATGCTCCTTTTGACTCAAGAACATAATTTTTCGGCGAAGGTCAGAAGGAAGCAGCACGTGGCACAGTCAACCAATGAGCTTTACTCTAGCGGGTGCACGCGAAACCCTGCTATCGGAACGGCGCGAATCCACGCGAAAGCGCGCACTGTGACTGCCGACTGGGACCTCTATCCTGTTTGTTGTTACCCGCGTTTCGCGTTTGGTTTGGGGGTTGTGTTTGAATCATAATTTAAGTTGTTTGTTTTATATTTGTCGCAGTGGTTATGTGCAAATGTGCTGCTACAGAAGTGCAATATGCAGGTCCAATTATTTCTGCACGATTTGAATTTAGGTCATTTATGGACCAGTTGTGAAGGTAGGTTGAAGATATTTTTGTTTTCAACAGGTGTGTGATAAAGGCGAACGACGCTGTCGTTTGTACACTCGATCGCATTTCTGTGCGTCACCAAAAAGGTACCTACGTTGATCATATAGTTTCTGTGTCCATATAACCATTATACCTCTATTGTTCGCAGTTATTGTCTGTTTGTTGAACTGTACTATATAAACATGGCTTCCACGGCATATTTTTACGAGTAGTTTTATAACCAAGTGCACATTTGTACTGAACCTCCAAATGCAGATAATCTTGAATCAAAAATGAAGAAGAATATTGTTATTGAAGTTGAAATTTTCTTGCCTCAACCAACTCACACCATCGAACAAAGAAAATATTCACAATAGTGTTCATTATCAAATTTGAAATCTTCTTGCACCAAACAACTCCCATTATTTAGTCAAGACAGTGTTCATATGTCTCAAAGTCAAGTGGTCAAGAGGATTCCGTCAAAAAATCAAACTAATATTTGGTTGGACCTATTCAAAAATACAATCGACTTGAATCAATGCAATTATGCATTGATGCAAAAAATCCTTTTTATCAGTGTGAGAATATAGATCGAGAGCACCCACGCTTTTTTTACATTTGAGAAATTAAATTGTCAATTATTTTTTACTTTTTAGTCCATGAGAATTAAAGCGTGTTCTTTAGTTTTCGTAAACTATTATTTTTTTTAAATATCAAAGAGAATTCTAAAATATAAAAAAAAATACTTCGACAAAACTGTCTCATATCATCCTCGGAATTGGCACACTCAAGTGAACCCCGTACGGAAAATTTCCCAAAGGTTCTAACATGGAGAAAATAATGTTTACGGACCCATACATGCGTTTCCATTGTGATAAAGTCTGTTTACGGGCGCGTCACATCAATCACGAAAACTTTTTCTATAAAACTCTTTCGATCGAACGATGCGTGTCCTCCGAAATCCTAGCGCGTGTTCGGCTTTCCCACAGGATTACGGCGAAGATAAACCGCGGTTAGGTTGACATCGGTGTCAGGATCAACGGCAGATGATGTCACGACCCGGACGGTCTCCGATAATAAGGGATCGATGGAAGTAAGCCCGTCGTGATTACACGGCACATACTGTTTGTGTTGGGGTAGCTCGGCTTCTTAGCGGATAAGCTCCACCATGTATAATTATCACAGCATCTCTTGATCTTCGGCTGAAGCGTTTTATACTGGTATTAGGAGTGATTCCATTGGCGAATCTACTGCCTCACCCACTCATGCACAGTCGATGTTCATTATATAGTTACCACACCGAGAAAGGGAACAAGATGTATAATGACATTGAGACAAGTTAGATTCCAGATAAAGATTTTTCTCGAGCAAGGATCGAGCCTGCGGCATCTATATTACTAGCAGAGCTGTGCCGAGCACTGACAAAAAGTGCTTTGAGCACTAAGCTCTAAGTGATCCGAAATTTCGAGCACTAAGCACTTTTATTTATGAAATGCTCGCGATTACTAAGCACTTTCAAAAAGTAACTCCAGTCAGAGAGCACTAAGCACTAAGCACTTTTCAGACTGTTAGATACTTAAGCTACTGAAACTTAATCAAACACGTAAGATTTTACAAATGATAATATATCGCGACATGTTTCGCTACACTGTCGCTTTTCCAGCAGTTCTTATATTAATCGCTTGGAAAACTATAGTGTAGCGATACATGTCTCGATGTAATATCATTTGTTGCAATCTTATCATGTTAAATCAAGTTTCAGTAACTCACGTTTCTAACAGTCTAAGAAGTGCTATGGATTTCCATTAATTAACAACCGAGTCAATTGAAAACTTAAGTTACTTTTTCTACTCTCATAATATCTAAAACGGCATTCAGCGTACCACGAAGAATGATCAATTATTTTTTTTTTTTTTTTTTTTTTTTTGGATAAAGAACACAAAGTCGTCTCCACAAAATTTAATAGAGCAAAGGATATAAATCCAATCTCAAACAAGACATGTTTCGAACATATATATGTTCATCATCAGTTGGGTACAATTAATAATAAAGAAAGTGTGGAGAGAAAATACAAAAATCGTAACTTTTAACACTAAAAGTACATCATGTACCTTCAGCTTAATTAGTTAGTCTTACGATTTTTGTATTTTCTCTCCACACTTTCTTTATTATTAATTGTACCCAACTGATGATGAACATATACAGAGTGGGCCATTGAAAACGAAACAGCGGCTTTGTAGGTCGACAGAACCGAGTTATATAAAAACGCTCGGACACGTCAACCACATTTTCGAGGGGGACATCGTTCGCGATGAAATTTACCCGAAATACATTTCATCCCTCGGAGCTGTGACTGCCACCCCTAAATTTTTAAATGGCAACATATGGCAAGTGATACCTCATTTGAAAGGTATTTTCCTTCTTAATATCAAACAACAAAAATAAATCAATTCCATCGATTCGTTTTCGAGATATAGGAACTTGAAGTTGGAAAAACACTTTTTATTCACTCAATCAATAAAAACAATATCTGATAAAGCAACTGTCGCAATAATTATTATTGTCAATGAATTAAATGTTCAAACTGTCTACCACCCATTTCCATACAATAGTTCAAGTTCTGCTCAAAATGAGACCTCACATTTCGTAGCATTTCCGGCGTTATTCGACGGCATTCTTCAATAATTCTACGTCGTAATTCTTCCAGAGATTCTGGTTCGGTTGCATAGATTTTGTTTTTCAAGTGACCCCACAGGAAAAAGTCGAGTGGGGTTAAATCTGGAGATCTGGCTGGCCACTCTATAGCGCCTCTTCTTCCAATCTAACTTCCAGGAAACATTCTATCCAAAAACGCCCTAAGAGGCTGTGCATAATGTGGAAGTGCCCCGTCTTGTTGAAATTTCAAGTGGTCTTCATGGTAACGATTGTCATTTTCAATGATGTCTACTAATTGTGGATAAACAAATTCATTCAATAATTCCATATAAGTTTCTCCTGTCAGGTTACCGTCGAGAAATACTGGTCCAATCAAACGGTCCCCAAAAATACCGGCCCAGACATTGAGTTTTTCGAGAGTTTGAGTATGGACTTCGTGGAAAACATGTAGATTGGCATCTGACCAATAACGACAATTATGACGATTCACAGTCGAATTCAAAAAGAATGTAGACTCATCAGAAAAGCAGATGTTGAAAAGAAAATTCTCATCAGCATCTATTTTCGTAGTCATAATTTCACAAAATTCCTGTCGCCTATCAAAATCATCTTCATTCAATTGGTGTACCAAATGTATTTTGTAGTGGTGAAGTTTATGATGTTTCAGGATTCGGCCGATACTGGTTCTACTAATATTGGTAACACTTGCCAATTTCCTTGTGCTCAATGTTGGGTCTGCATGAACTTGTCCTAAAAGCGCAACTTCAACAGGTTCATTTCTCACAGGAAATTCACGTTCTGGGTCTCGTTTCTTGTTGGCTACTGATCCAGTTTGACGAAACTTTTGCACTAATTCTAGAACGTATTTTCTAGCAACAAGTTTATCTGGATGCGTTTCTTTGAACAAATTAGCTGTACGGTTACCGCACTCATCATTCTTGAAAAAAATTGTTATTATTTCAACTCTTTCCGCGATCGTATACACCATTATTGAGGAAATATTCAGCAGCTGTAATTCACTCTAATGTCGTTCAATCAACGATCAGTTTGACATTGCTAGACGTCCAAAATTGCGATTTGGCGAAAAAAATTATCTCATACATGTTTTTGTTGTACGCGCATTGGAGTCGAATTCGAGAAAACGTCTTTTTATCGATTCTCAAGAACTTTTTTCGATCAAGTAATTGAAGATGAAATAAGAATTTGAAATGGAATTGCATGTTATTTGTTGGTAAACAGTTAGATCATTTAATTCCTTGACAATGATAATTATCTTTAAACAGTTGCATTGTTAGATCTTATTTTTATTGATTGAGTGAAAAAAAAGTGATTTTCCAACTTCAAGTTCCTATATCTCGGAAACGAATCGATAGAATTAATTTATTTTTGTTGTTTGGTATTAAGAAGGAAAATACCTTTTAAATGAGGTATCACTCGCCATATGTTGCCATTTAAAAATTTAGGGGTGGCGGTCACAGCTCCGAGGGATGGAATGTATTTCGGGTGAATTTCATCGTGAACGATGTCCCCCTCGAAAATGTTGTTGACGTGTCCGAGCGTTTTTATATAACTCGGTTCTGCCGACCTACAGAGCCGCTGTTTCGTTTTCAATGGCCCACTCTGTATATGTTCGAAACATGTCTTGTTTGAGATTGGATTTATATCCTTTGCTCTATTAAATTTTGTGGAGACGACTTTGTGTTCTTTATCCAAAAAAACTTGGTCTTCCACTTCGAGTATGGACTATTACCTTCTTAATGATCAATTAATTACATATTCCGCAATCTATATTTGAAGAATTTTTTTAAAAATATCACCATAGCAACTCCATTTTTTAATTACATCGCTAGGGTTACTCTAATTTCAGTGGTTAAAAACCCTGAGAGAGTAGGTCGTCCTTGACCTCTCAATTGAAAATGTTATGATAAAAAAAATATCAACTTAAAAACATACAATTTTGTGGTTATAATATGAATTCGTAAAAAAAGTACGGTTTATCTAAAGCATTTATGAACTCCCCGAGACAATTGTTTTTCAAACAGTCGTTCCGCAACGCTGCACTCGTGAATCAAATACTCGTCACTGTAAGGACGTTTATAACTCTGCTAACTTAATATACCTACTATTTTGAAATAGAATTGCTAAAATCAACAATTTGATTCCAATAAAATAGGAATATTCATTGACATCGTATTTTGAGTGTTTAACCTCGCACAGCCTGAAAAAAAACCAAAACATGTAAATCAAAATCAAATCGAAATGGGCCGCATATGGTTATACAGAAAAGAAGTTTGAAATAACAAAATGGTAATTGACATACCGCACATCCCCTGTATCAAGATAGCAAATGTCATCCATACGAAATTTTTGGTAGACTTGACTTTCGTCAAAAAAATAACAATTTGACTCGATAATAAAAAAAATTATTGTTTTATATTTATATTGTTTCGATAACAGACAGATTTGGTCTTCGATAAGTCAAGGTAGTTTGAATAGAAGAAGTAATATATAGATATTTTGAACTTATTTTTTTAAAAAGGAGAAGTAACTGACAAAATTGTACTATTTTTTCAAGACAGTAATCTTCTAAACGCAATACTTATCGTAGAAAATTGATTTTTTTGGTAGAGGGTGCCACCGGGTGCCATCTGCCGCGACTATCTCTCCACACAAAGTAGGAAACTTTATGTAAAAAATTGCTTCCCCCTACGAACATTGGATTACAACAGGCATCAATTTGTGCAATGAAGAATTAATAATTATAGCAATTGGTTGGAAATGACCACCTGTAGATATGACATGTTTCACGGTTTGTTTATCACTTATCAATGCAAGGATAGGTCGGCCAACATTAGAGTTATGGAAGATAATATACAATTCTTCATTGCAATAGTGTTCTCTTGCAGAAATTGATGTCAGATGTAATTCAATGTTCGTAAAGAAAAGGAGTTGTTTTCTGACAGATATTTGCCACAAATTTTTCACATTGTGGGATAGTGTGGAGCATTGTTTATAGAGAAATAAGATAGTTAGTCAGTGCCTGTGGAAATCGCGTTTGATACAATCGCGCGAGACAGCTAGCCCGATAACAACGAACCTAGCTAGAAAACATACCCGTACGAATGCGCCACCTACAAACAATTTGCAATTTTCGAGGTATACTTGAGAATTTCTATTTTTGCCAAGGAATCCAAGTATGTACCATTCGCCCTGACAGGGACGGACTTGAAATTTTCTAATGATAGTTTTTAACAGAGTAGCATATTTTATACACATATTCAATTTTATTCAATAAAAATGAAGTACATACATTTTTATTGATTATTTGATATAAGTTGAATGAACTAGACATAAATTTAAAAAAATTAATGTGAAAGATGAAGAATTACCACTTTTCGTGTTGGGAACTTATTAATACCAATTTTGTCATTTTGAATTCAATCATCATGAACAATATTGTGCATGGTTCAATTTGAATGTGGAATTTTAGTGAAAAATATCTTTTTACCTACGTGTTGTGTGCAGTGTATTTATTAAGCCAAAATCACTGGGCGACGAAGCTCATAATACACTACCGATGAACAGCGCCTTTGCCGTATTATTTTCGGCGCAAACTGCTTTTTGTTTGCTATTGTTTGTTGTTTAATTTCAATCCCTGAGCGACTATAGAGACATTTGTGTCGCCCACTTCACTAGTTAAAAGGTGGTTTCACACAATGGAACAAATATGTTTGTAATCATCAGATTATTAAGTCTCTGTATTAATCTTGAAAATATCACTTAACTAGTGTTTACAATTTTAAACCTGTGCTCATTTATGCAAACTGAATTTATTTCTTAGAAATGGGGCTTCAAATATGCTGTCCGAAGTCAGAACAGGATTCGAAGTGTTATAAAGATAACCATTATTGAATGAAGATATTGAATATTTTTACCAATTAAATTGTTATCTGTACTGAATTCCAAAAGTACTGAATGAATTTAAATGAGTACAATAATAGATATTACCAAAAGTAAAGTAAGTGGAGAAAATATACATATGTACAAATATACCAATGTGTTTTTCAGACTAATTGATCATCATTTAAAGTTGTGCCACACTAAATGCTCATAGTAATATTAGTAAATAAAAGACGACTTGTTATTTATAATCAGAGTATGGTGTAACCAAGTGAAAGAAAGATAACGAATAACTGGTCTTTCACGTGACAATTTCACAAATGATCAAGAACGGCACAAAACAAATAAACAAAAATCCACTGGGAATAGTCTCGATAACATCAAGTTACAGGTAACAGTAAATATAAACACTGAAACTGTAATGCATGGAATCTCGAATTTATCAGTACAACCAGTACAACGCTGGATAGGATGCACGTGTCAACATTATATTTCAGAGCCATCTGTCGATTATTCAATAAATTACATTTTACGAACTGATCAAATACATACGTTAAAATCAAGAAGGACGTGACTGGAGACTCGTGGACTAGCGACCTCTAGTGATGGTCTCCATTTGAATCCAACTGAAAGTACGTAAGATTGACCAACTATCTTCTTTCTCTATAAACAATGTGTAGATGGATAAGAAATTCGACTTCGTCGAAATTTTTCGTTTAATTTATTTGAAACTCTCCGCGGCATACTTTTCCGACTTTGTTCGAATTTATATACAGTAGTATTAAGATTACTTGGGTCCTCGGTAGCTCAGTTGGTTAGATCACTGACTAGTAATCTAGAGGTCGCAGGTTTGATTCCTGCTCGAGAAAAACCTTTTTCTGGAATTTCTTATGTCTGACAGCCACGATTTAATATATATTTGTATTCAGACGCCATTTACTTCACTTTGATTTTCATGTTAGATGAAAAATGATGGGAGATCCATCCACTCATCAGACTCCCTCTGAAATCAAGCATATATCGATGACGCTTGATCAAAGGAGAACTGGATTGACGATCATTGACAATGAATGAATTCACTCTAACATTTTAAACATTCTAGGTAACTCACCATCAACTTGCAAACACAGATTTTTCAGAAAATACCTTATGTGATAGAAAAGGATAGACAATAGATTTCAAGACTTTCCACCCACAACCACCCACTTCCACCCCTTCCGTCCAAACTCCCTTAATCAAGGTATGTCCTAAAATTCATCCCTTTTGAAATATAGGGTGTCAAAAAATATTAAACTTGGTTTACTGATCAAAGTTTATCAACGTGATAATTTGATGTTATAATTTTTAATTTTCGTAAACAAGTGACGTAGTTACTTTGGTATGTTGTCATATTTTCGATTGACATCAGTTAGGCTCATCGATACTCAACCTTAAAGTCATAACATTCCATGTACCTAAAAGTGGAGGTTTCTGAGATAATTAAGAAAAACTGAAGATATGTCCCGAGTCCCAACATAATTTTCATCTGTACAATAATCGCATAACACTAATTTCTTACAACATATTGAAATATTTGTCAACCTCCTGAATATTTTTTAATGATGGGAGAATCGGAAACATAGTACGGTTGAGTCAGAATGAGACCTAACTCAGTGATTCCACGACATCGATTTCATCAAATAATACGACGAATGAAGAAATGGAGTTGTCGATTTCATTCTTACTCACCCATACTATGTTTCCGATTCTTATATAGAATATAGAATTGTACGATTATTGCACATATGAAAATACGTTGCTACTCAGGACATATCTTCAGTTTTTCTCAATTATCTCAGAAACTTCCACTTCTTGGCACCTGGAATGTTATGACTTTCGACTATCGATGAGCCTAACTGATGTCAAACGCTCATTTATCCAATCACTTCTCCAAAGAAAATGTGAAGGAAAATATGAGCACATACCATTGTAACTACGCCACTGGTTTACGAAAATTGAAAATTATAACTTTTAATTATCACGTTGATAAACCTCTATTAGTGAACCAAGTTTTGAGATTTTTTACTCAAGGAGTTTTAGAGAAAAAAATCAAATCTAATTTTTTTTCGTAATTTGGATACCCTGTATCTCAGAACAATTACGTACCATCGGATCGTCGGGTATCGTATGCATGAAAGTCCGGTCTTACTCCTACAAAAAAATCAAGACTGGCGTACAAAATATTCTTAATTGTTGAAATTAAATAATTATCAAAAAAGCAGAACAAGATAACGAAAGCACTCAGTGTACACGGTAAACTTGATTTATACCTCACAATCCTCTCCTCATTATTAAATTAAACACGTGGAGTATCTATCGCTTGGGTTGTCTGGGACTGGGAGTTTTTGAGAAATAAAATATCTTTTTTTTTTTTTTTTGGATAAAGAACACAAAGTCGTCTCCACAAAATTTAATAGAGCAAAGGATATAAATCCAATCTCAAACAAGACATGTTTCGAACATATATATGTTCATCTTCAATTGGGTACAATTAATAATAAAGCTGAAAATGTTATAAGGTTAACAACATGTGGATAATTCATCATATTTTATACTTACAAAGTGTGGAGAGAAAAATACAAAAATAGTAGGACTAACTAATTAAGCTGAAGGTACATGATGTACTTTTCGTGTTATTTATATACCTTCAGCTTAATTAGTTAGTCCTACTATTTTTGTATTTTTCTCTCCACACTTTGTAAGTATAAAATATGATGAATTATCCACATGTCGTTAACCTTATAACATTTTCAGCTTTATTATTAATTGTACCCAACTGAAGATGAACATATATATGTTCGAAACATGTCTTGTTTGAGATTGGATTTATATCCTTTGCTCTATTAAATTTTGTGGAGACGACTTTGTGTTCTTTATCCAAAAAAAACTTGGTCTTCCACTTCGAGTATGGACTATTATCTTCTTATAAAAATAAAATATCCTTACCTACGTCTCTGACTCGCATGTTATTTTACGGTAGAACACTTTACGCGCATATCCAAATGCAATTAATGATATTCCATTTCTTGGTGTGTTACTGAGTATGGTTTCAGTCATGTTTAAGTAGTTTCAAAGATAATTGCGTGCAAAATGGCAAAAACGACAAAAGAAAAAGAAAGGAAATTGACAGCAAAGTTTAAAAAACTGAAGCAGAATGAAAGCAAGTAAGTGCATTATTGATTGCTTTCTATGATTTCAGAATTTTGTAAATTATGCTGGGCTATAATACATTATGTATTAAAAGATGTCAGGATGGTTTGTTAATTCACAGTGAATCACTAGTCTCACTTTCACATAACTGAATCCAAAATATCCTGTTCGAAAATGACTCATCTCCACATAGTAATGAGTTACTTATGTTTCACCTCTCAACATAACTGATAAAGAAATAACGAGTACCGTAACTAACGCTGTATATGGGGTGATACTTTGTGTGTATTTACAGATAGCCTAACATTCGGCTATACTGCCCTCGAATGAATTTCCCAACGGCATACAGAATCTGCGTAAGAAAAATACAACGAAAATTCATATCATCTGGTTTTGTCCACAGAGAATTATTAATCATCAAATGGATTTCCAAATGGAATACCGAATTTGTGGAACAAAAACTCAAAGAACAATTATCTGATCTGGATTCATCCCAGGAGACTATTCTTGCTAGCATCAGTTTAAATAATTCTCTAAGAAGTACTGGCATCGAGTATTGAATCAAATTTTTTCTCTTCAACTCAGTTTATTTCACAAGTTTATCAACAGGTTGTTTCCTTATTTACTTCCACCAGTTTTTTCACTTGCACACATTCACATAATCTGAGATAATTCGTGGGTTTCCTAAGTTTACGAAGACTCAGTCTATGCCTGAGTCACTTCCACCACTTGGTTCAATTCCTAACATTAACAAAATATGGGACTAATCATGCCAACATTATCTTATTTCATTCCCTAACTAATACAGAGTTTTCTGAATCAAACTAAAAATGTTTTCGAGTTATAATAAAGTTTTCTTAATTAGTAGATTATCAGATCTATTTAATTTTAATTTATGAAAAATTCAAGTCCGACCAAATTAACGTATTCAGCACAAAATTTCTCCATTTCCTACAAAAAAAAACAGCAAGATGGCAGTCGAAGTCAAAATAGCAATTTGTTTTTTTGTGGTTTGAGACAAAACCGTTGTATGAAGATCTTCATACAACGACATAATTAATAATTTTATGTTCCTTCTGGCGCGATTTTCAATTCGTAAGAAGAAATTTTCAATTATCAACCTTGTACAATGAAGAGGTGTGACGCCATCTCTTGGTATTGTCAGAAAGCAAGGTTTGCTTTGTACTATCATAATTTCTAGATATCTATATCATATGCACTGCGTAAGTATCATATCTCTTCTAGATCATAGAAGGCCTATATCGTTGTTTGATATTTTAAATTTGGTGAAATTTTCACCCATTCAAAAGTTTATTTGAAAATGAGTGCGAACCATGTATCATGTCACAGGAGCATCCAGTAGAATAGGAGCGCAGATGCCCTAGCAAGATCGGGGGCGACAACAACTCTCATCGGAACGAAACCAGCCCGTGGAATCCCATTTGGGGATATTGAGCAGGACACGAAGAAATAGGTTAATAACCATCTTCAACCTGGAAAAATACCTCAGACAATACTCATAGAAAGATGATGATGATGGGACCAACTAACCGGATATCAAGGCAACTGAGCCGATACTCTCTTAGGAAGAGAGAAACAAGATGTCCTGCACTACCAGGACGACGCTTATTGCCATAATCCTATACAATAGGAATAAGTGGGTCGAAAATCCATCAGAAAACAACTAATTTCCTGGCTTATACCACGACGAATGTTGAATTACATCTAATGCCTAGCCTAGCGTTCACTAAACCACGGGCGCCATCTGAACTCCAGCCCCTCGATGAACATTTCCATGCAACTAGCAATTGCGGAGACATCCTTGTAGGACTCTGCACGTGCACGGAAATTCATTAGATGTAATTCAACGTTCGTCGTGGTATTAGCCAGGAAAGTAGTTGTTTTCTGATGGATTTTCGACCCAATTATTCCTATTGTATAGGATTATGGCAATAAACGTCGTCCTGGTAGTGCAGGAGATCTTGTTTCTCTCTTGAGAAACTTTTTGTGAACAATGTAATGCAGATTTCTTTATCTCTCTTAGGAAGGTGGTAGGACTCCTAAAGGCCGGTTCAGATACATAGGTGCCCACCCAGAGTTTTTAACCCCGCATGATAAATTTTTCAGTTATTAACAAATATAATAATTCCGAACCAAAGAAAATATGACTTTTTGATAGAAATGCAAAGAAAGAAACGTATATGAACTGTTTTGCAGTTTACAGGCACATGGTTCAAAAATATGTGCTTATAAATTGCCTATGCAGGGTTTTTGAAGCATGTGCAATTTTCAAGCATATATTTCGCCTTTGTGCCTGTAAACTGCAAGACAGTTCACATACGTTACTTTAACTTGCGTTTCTATCAAAAAGAAGTATTCATTTTGTTGATACTGGAGGAATTCATCATGCAGGGTCAAAAACCCTGGGTGGGCACCCATGTATCTGAATCGGCCTTAACAAGGTACTGCCACCAGACAAAAACCTGTATGTGCTGGGGATATGTCAAGACCCCACCCTATACAAGTTCTGTGATCAGGAGGAAGAAACAGACTCCCACATATTGTGTGAATGCGAGGCGGAGCCTCGCATGAGGATGAATATCTTCGCAAACTGTAGTGCAAAAATATTATCCCACAAGAAAACCTTGTGAGAAATCTTTAGGAGTTCAACAAAAATCCGAAATACTCACGAGCATGGAACAGAAAGGACTTACGGTGAACTAACTGTACTTCGGCTGGAAATCAGCCCCGCCGAAAAATGGTAATAATAATAACAACAATATTAAGACAATATTTGCATCCGGTAGATGCTCCCAAATTTCCAGCATAAACATAGAGCAATAATTCGGAAATCAGATAACTGATTGCGGCAAGCCTTGTTTGAACGGTGGCCGTCGAAAACATCCAGTAAAAAAGATGTATTACACCGTTTATCCCACTTCATGTTTCGATGCCGAAGACAAAGAGCATTCATTCGTTTTTTATCTGTCGAGCATTAACAATGGTAAAATGTGCATGGACTTTAGCTCGCTCGTTATTTATGTCCCGTATCCCATCAGCTTTGGTTTGCAAATTTCCTATTAATTGGCAATTGCTACAGTGGTGAAAAAAAATTATAGAAAAGTGGACGATTGTCGATTCAAAATTATTGAATTTTTCAGCGGTGAGTTATTGGTAATTAATTAGTCGTGATTATAGTATAGGAAATTTACGAAATGGTTATTTAACGAACAAGTGTATTAATAAGGGCGATTAACAATCGAGATAATTTAACGCGTGAGCGGAGCGAGCGCGTTAATGTTCGAGAATGTTAATCGCCATTTTGATTCACGAGTTTATTACAAAACTTTTCCGTCGACAGTAGTTTTCAAAAATAGAAATATCTTACTTTCTCTGTTTATTTATTTAACGATACAATAAAAAACAATCACTATTTGCTATTTATATTAACTCTACTCAGATAGTTTAATTTTTCTTAGTGGTAGTTTTATTTTATTCATTATTATTTATTTTCAAATTGGAATAAAAAAAATACTCTCGGTGGGTTTTGAACTCTCGACAAATGTTTATGGGAAAAAGGTCTTATTTTGACCCCAGGAATACTCCCTCAAAATATTTTTATTGAATTCAGGAACACCCTGTATAACAATGGATTTCTTTTATATAAATCGATTAATTATGAACAGTTTCTCGAAGAACGACACAAACACCCGTCCAAATTCAGTACGAACGTATTTTTCTTTGATGTTTGCAAAGAAACCGACACTACTACTATGGCTCACTGATGCGTCATGGACCTATAATATCATATAAATACAGATGGACTCAGCATTGCCATACCCACAACACGGATCGTTTTTAAGTCGCTCAGTTTGTTGGCAAGCGGGCTGCGGGGAAAAGAGAAGGTAGCGATAGACTGTGACCTTCTCACAACCGACAGGAGCGCACGCATTTGATAAAAATAGGGTTCAATTACAAGAAAAAATGCTGATTTTGAAATAATGATAAAAATATGAACGAAAGTGATAGAGTATACATCGGATGGGACTTTGTGAGATAGAAAAACTCATTTGACATATCAACATGTCATGAAATACTTCATTGATTGAGATAGTAAATGTTTATTTATCATCATCAGATCCTTTGAAAATTTGTTTAATGAAATTTGCCGAATAAAAAAATGAGACTTCCGTTTTCAATGAATGGAAAGCTGGAGACAAATGACTAAAAAAAAAGAAAAATAAAATTACTAAAAAATGGTAATTTATATATTCAATAAATACATGTTCTTATATCGATATTATCATACATGAATATCGTGGAGAATATATATTTCACAGCAATTTTCAACGCATAACATATTCAAATTCACAAATGCGACATTATGCAAACAAAATTCATAATACAGATAATCGAACCAACATTTATTTCCAGAATGTCTCAAAAATCAACTACCTACGTGCTGTCACAAGAACCGCAATTAAATAAAATTGAAGAATTTGTTTGAATTGTATTCTAGGTCCTTGATATGTGTGCCAAATTTCAGATTATGATAATTTGAAGTGGGTGAAAATAGAATTTTAAAATTCACATCATCATTCCCATTATTATCAGTAGAATCAAGATTTTTCAGGAAAGACCTCATCTATTTTTTTTTTATTTAAATCGTTAAAGCCGTTAGTAAAAATACATATACAAGAATTTCTCGTTCAGAGATATTTGGTACTGCCACCAACTACTACTGCTCACTTTTTCTTTCGCAAAATCACAGGACTCTGTCCGGTTGTCTCTCCTGATGTTGATTTTCCGATCAGTTATTCAGTTTCTGATGCAGTGATGGTGCCTGAAGAAGGTGATCCTATAACTTTTCCATAAACTGGTTCATCAGTGACCATCTGATCAATTTCCAGATCAGTCGTTTCAGAATCTATTATCCTTCTGTAATTTCAAGAAACAAATTTCTTCATTATATTTAGCACTGAATTTGTGTACCATATATTTTTTCAACCCAGAAAATAAGAAATTGACCAAAAAATTATTATCTGTCAAATCATCAGTTTCTCAAAGTCAAACACCAAGAAGTCGGAGAAAACTGAGTTGCAAAATTGAGTTAACGCTTTTTGAATTATGCCTTTCTCAATTTATCCCCACCTCTTCAGTGGGAAGCTTGAATTTTTGACAATTTCCTCAAAATCTGTATCTGGGACTGTTTCAGTAGAATCAGTTGAAGATTTTCTTCAACTTCGGTCAATCTGAAAATATATTATGTATTGTTTTTTTTTTAAGTAGAAATCTCTATCATTATTATTTGAAATAACTCATAGAAAATAACAATTCTGATGAATGATAATAATTACCTTGACGTTGAAGCAGTTGACTTTCTTGGGATATACCATTCATTCACTGGGTTTTATCTCAAATGGTGCATCTTCGAAGTGAAAGGAACAAACCCTAGCAGACTTTGGAACACATTCAGTTGAGGCATTTCATTCCCAACTTTTTCAACCAAGCCGCTTTTACTGTCACATCAGCTGGAAACCTAAAGATAAATCCAAATTTAGATAAACATTTATTGGACTTTTTCGCAACCTTTTTTCTGATAGCATCATCCAAATGACCAAATAAAATAGTAAGTGTTTCGTGAGGTGTCTATTTCATTATTTCCACATATGAATGTTTGAATACACATAATTTCAGTTTGTTCGGCGAAAACAGATTGATACCCACTGTAATGCCTATGGTACTTACGAATAGAATCTGATATTCGAGTTGGAACATATGAATTGTTTGCAAACCCAGCAAGTTTGCACCATTATTAATCTCTGTCTATTATTACACTGCCACTATATCACTCAAATAAGTTCGAAAAACACTATTTCAATAAAATAATCCTACAAAAAGCAATAACAAAATGACAGATCTGTCAGAAGTTCACTTTGTGGAAAATATAAACAATGATATTCAACAGCGTTGACAAACGATCAAAAACAACAAACTTTACACAGGCATTTGGAGATGCAAGTAATGATTTTTTCGTTAGTTTGGATTTCGAAATGTGTAAGTCTTACAAGTGTACAAGTTGTTTGATAATGTTACCATCACCATACTTAATTTTTTGATTGTTATCGAATGGAATACGTACAGTGACACAATTTTGTCTATGATAAAGACTTATCACCTACGCGATGTGACAACGCCCAACTAAATATCACGACTAAAGATTGTGACCATTCACGACTTCAGACCAGGATGTCAACAGCTAGGTCCAGTTAATTTATACGTCCATGGTATGCGTCGCTCATGTCATTCGCGAGGGGCACCGTATGCGGCGAGAAGCCACGTCCAGATTTGCATACGTATGTCTATGCGTAGCTCTCATCGCATGCGTATGCAAGTCTGTACGCAGCAAAAGACATTCGCGAAATATGTCTCGGTGTCAAATAAAAGTTTGTGAAGATCGAATCGTCTCCTGTTTATCCAGTTGCTATGGATCTTCGTCGAGTAAGGCCGCGTCGATCAGAAAGTTCAAGATTTATTTCAATATTTTAGGCATGCACTTCCGCTTAGGTCCTTCGCATTTATGTAACAAAATACTAATTAATACATTGAAACGATATAACTAAACACTCACCTTAGGAGTCTGGCCGTTTTCGAAGTTCCTGAAAAAATTAGACAGTTTAAACATTGTTCACAGAACTGGAATAATTTAATCCGAGTGAAAATATGAAATTCAAATATTTATTTTGTTGTTATCGACATTATGAAGGCGGTAATAAAGATTTGATTTATCTGTGCAATCGAAATTTGAAGGTAAATACAGGTCTCGCAATAAGCTACGGTATATAAAGAGAATACTTTTATAACAATATCGAAAAACCAAGAGGTGAATATTTTGCTATTTCATTCGTTTCCAAAATGGTTCATTCTGGAGATGCCAAGCATGATAATGCATATGGAAAGGATCAACGTGAAGAAAATGAAAGGTGATATATATATAGGTGATATGATATTTTTGAATATATTCCGTGATAAGATCCATTCTTCATTGTTTTATGATTGGAAATTTCCATTGATTGAAACCAAATATTCGAGAAAATCAGTTACAATGAATTGAGTCGATCCAAAGTAGATTATAATGAATATGGCGAATTTTACAGAACGGAAGTGGAAAGAAGCTCGATCCATCCTTTTTAAAAATCTGTGCATGATCCGTAATTCCACGAGGATGTGATAAGCTTACCAGAGTCAGTTCGGCAAACATAGCTGAAAGACGCCTTAACTCATATAGTATTTATTCCGTCCAGTCCAGTATACTAATCCCAATTTCAATTATTTGAAATTGCTTCCCAATCGTTCGCTACATAACGTTTTGGCAAATTTACAGGAATTCAGACCCTTGGTGGAAATTTTGGAAGTTACGGAGATATGTTATAGCATATTTAGCGTTTTGTGGCTTCTTCATGTGTTATGCCTTGAGAGTGAATCTGAGTATAGCAATTGTAGCGATGACAGAATTGAAGAATATTACTTTGGAAAATGGTACAATCACACACGTGAGTAATAATGCACTAACACAATGATAAATCGTAAAAAAATATGTTTGTACACAAAAGATAAAAATGTACGATTTTATTCAATTTTGTTACACATGAAATCACTATACCGGGTGGCAACAAAATTTGTTACGCCCACCATCTGGTTATTTAAAAAAATAGAAATGAATGTTGGATATAAGAGATTTTTGGATTATTGTCAATATCTCAATCTGAAATGGGACTTTCAGTTTCACCAAAATTGACATCAACTATTCAGTTTTGAACGGAATACAATCATTCTCATTATTCAAATTTATATTTTATTTTCACCCCCCCCCCCCCTTAACGCGCTGAACTTATTTTTGGAGGTAATTTGGAGAATAAACTTTTAATTGAAAAAAATATCTTCAGATTCAGAAAGAGCACAAATTTTTACAAAAGAATCAAAATTTCGAGATATCGCACGGTATTCTTTAAAAAAATTGTTAAAGTTATACGCTATCGCGATCGGGCATGCGCGGTGCCGGCACCCGCGAAGGTGCATTCCTTCAGGTATGGAAGTAAAGTTCCATAACTCCTGACAGAAATGTTCAATTCGGATGAACCTCACGTCATTTTGAAGATAAAGATCGCAGCTTTAGATTGTGCTACTATTTATATTTATACACGCAGTTGTCAACTGCAAAATTGGAATTGAAAATTTCATAACCTTGACGTTCCTGACATCGCTATATAAATGCTTGTGATCATTGAAATAATGTCTTCTCACTTGTAGCAAGTGAAATGAAATGAGTTGAGAAATACTTTATTGTCAAATTCTATAACGTTTACCTGAGCCAAATAATGTTGATTTCACGAGTGTTTTGAAATTTTCGTGTTTTATGGGTTAGAAAATCTTGACAGACTTTATAAATTCAAATGCTAATAACTCGGAGATAAAAGCACGTATCAACATGAATGAAATGCCAGTTTGCAGGAAACACGCTGTTCTTTGTGAAAATAGTCACACAATTCTGATTGTTATAGGGATTACTTTTAGTTCCCTGGGCTGGATAAAGAGCTAGAAAAAAATTTCAAAGGATGTGAAGCGTGTATTTTTCATGCGAACACTTTCCCTAAGGCTGAAATTGGAGAGAGTTAATGTTGATTTTGGTCAGTTAGATAAATATTTTTTAGTTGTAATAAGATGCTTTCACTAAATGGCTTGAAGTTTTCAAAATGCTTAGAGTTTTGAGAAGGCTTTTTTCACTTTGGGTTTGCCCAAAATTGTAGTATCTGATAATGGGCCATCTTTTGTGTCAAAAGATTTCGAAAGATTTTTTTCACTCAATAATATTAAACACCTAACTAGCCCACCGTATTCTTCCTCCTCAAATGGTGCTGCAGAAAAATGGCGTTGAAATCTTTAAAGCTGGTGTTGAAAAAACAATGTTCAATGGTCCTAGCAAAGATTCAAACCTGGCGTTATGTAGATTCTTGTTTGACTATAGAAACACGCCCTATTCTACTACAGGGGTCAGCCCAGCAGAATTGATGTTCGGTCGTTGTTTAAGAACGCGATTTTCCAGTCTATTGCCCACGACTTCATCAGAAAAGAGCTCACAACAAACACCTAATGTTCACAAAAAATGAAAAGTCAGCAAAAGAAACAAATAGATTATAGCGGTGGTAAAAAAAAATTACATTTTAACTTAAATGAAATTGTTCTTCTGAAAAATTACAAATTACCAAATAAGCCAAGTTTTGTTAGGGGGAAGATAGTTAAAATTATAGGTAACTGTACGTAATCAGTAGAAATATCTGAATTGGGAAAAACGTGGAAGAGGCACGTGAATCAGCTTAAAAAATTCAGACCAGTTCCCGAAGTCACACATTCCCATTGAAACTGATGTCAAAATGGATAGTGTTCACGATGATTTTAGTTCAGATACTGTTGAACATATTGATGAAACAATTCCCTCTACTATTGTTACTAGTTCTCTTGACATCAGTGCAAGCCTTAACGAACCGGAAAAATTTGTTTCCAGCATGCCAAAACGAAATGTAAATAAACCTGTTGAGAGATGGGCTTATGATTAGTGTATGTTTAATGAGGGTACAAACTTCTATGTGAACTTAATATATGTTTATCAGATATGGCTCATCATTATATAGTGTTATATTTTTTTTTTTAAGGGGAAGGATGTTGTAGTGCATTTGGTATGCTAGTGTATATTTCATCATTACTGCCAGTATATGAACATATTTTTATCGTATCATTTCTAGAGGTACTTTTTATGCTACAAGTTTATTCTTTTATTTAATATTTTCATGTCACTCTCGATATCCTGCATTCCAATATAGTTAGTTATTAGATCATCGTTGTTTCATTTCAATTTGATTTCGATTTTTAAATGAGACACCCGGTTCACTGTTTTTTTCTCTATATGAAATTTTTTATAAATCCATGTACTTATCACTTGTTATTATACTTAGGGAAGTAAACAAATTTTTTTTTTCAAATTTTATTTTCAACGCACACTATTAGGTCTCGAACAAATTTTCGTCAGCAAACTTGAAAATATTGCATTAGATATTTCCGTTTGAGATTAAAATAAAATTAAAATTCATCATGTCACCTGTGACCAACACAACTGATATAACAAAACCATCAATCCAAAAACTAATAACATATTATGTCCTTGCTTATATAATATTATTAACATGTTTTTTCTGAAATCGTTCAAGAATGCGTACTTTCTCGGAGCAACTTCAGACATCAAACTAAGCTAATCTATTATTTTGTCCGTTGCTAAGCAACTAACTTTCCCGTATCAAAAACGGTCCGGGAAAATTTTTGCCGGCGTCTCAACAATGGAAAAACAGTGACAACGAACTTTCCCGTATAGAAAACGGTCTGGGGGTTGTTGAACTGAATTTATGATGAGTTTGATTGCGATTTCAGAAAAAAATAGTAGGTGTACCTCGTAATAAAAGCACATTCTCAGATTCTCAGACTTCAATTTACATTGTCGTGCGGGAATGTAATGCTTTTACGACTAGATACACAATATACTATTTCAATCAATAGCTTACACAATAGTTTCCTAATTTACTTTTGCAGAAGTGAGGTGAGATAGGATGAAGAAAAGTTATTCTTTTTCAATACACCTCAATAACCTTGTTTTATCAATTATGTTTGTCACAGGTTATTCAATCCATTTGAATCTCATTTTAATCTGAAATGGTGTTTCATTTTAAGGAAGATCTTGAGTAACCCTTTTAGTTTTTTAACGAA
The DNA here is from genome assembly GCA_958298965.1 of Chrysolina haemoptera. NCBI lineage: Eukaryota > Metazoa > Arthropoda > Insecta > Coleoptera > Chrysomelidae > Chrysolina > Chrysolina haemoptera. The sequence continues at coordinate 26,429,562 of OY282589.1, forward strand.
AGTTTGTTTGAAACATAACAGTGAAGCGGTATCAACAAAATAATAATAAACTGCCCAATTAATTAAAAAAAAGAAAGTTTTATAGCAAAAAGTGACAAGAGAAACATAAGAAGTTGTATTCAAAATATCGAATGGAGACGAAAGGAGTGAAAATATACTAGGTGTCATATTGAAAAATATCACGTCCCATGAGACCGGAAGCTGAGTTACTTATCAAAAAATGCAGTGTTAGGTCGTATGTAAATCCCCTAAATTTATTTTTTTTTCTTTATCCGACGAGCCACCATATTGCCATTAAAAAAATTATAATAATTTAAAAATTAAATTTTACCCTTAGACGCATTTTAACCGAAAATTGTAAAGTTGTATTTTTCCAATACTCTAGGACTAAAATTAATAATTTGAACGTATCCATGGCCATCTAGATTGAAAATCACTTCACAAAATTTAAAAAAATTGATTACAGAAAGTTACAGGTGATACATGGTTGCTTCCAGAATATCATACGGAGACAAAACAATTGAAAACATACCGGGTGTCTTATTCAAAAATTGAAAACAAAAAAATCACTTCCGATGAGACTGGAAGTTGCATGAAGCTGAGTCACTTGTCAAAAAATGATGTTTCATTTATCATACAGATCCTCCAAATTTCATTTCAATATCTGCAAAACCAAAAAAGTTATGGAGGCGAGCCACTCTCCGTGGACACCCGGTATAATATGTTCGGCAGTGATAGTTAATTTATTTATTGAGTTAAAACATAGTGATAATAGGAAATTTCCTATTGAATCTCATCTCCACTGTATGCAATGGATCGTCTCGGATGGATAGTCTTAATATCTGACTATAACAAAATAAAATGATATATGTTTGTAAGTATTCACCTTCTCTCGAAGACTTCTGATGGTTGCTCGTAATGAAGCAGCCGGGTGGTGGAAGTAACAAAAAAACAATGTAATTTATTATTATGAGGACACAACCACCATGACCAGAATTCCAATCGGTAAAATATATTTAATTTGTTTTACACTAGTGTACCGGACATAATTATCAGATGAGACCTCGAGTGAACTAGAAAATTCAATTTGCGAAAAAATACTTTCAATATGGAGTACTGTAAGCGCCAAACGTGATGGCGAGCGATCGCGCAGGTATAGACTCTACCCACTAAGTTACTATTGGATTACGATAAGCCCTTTGCCGGCCAGTGTCGTACCTATAATTAGTTTTAATTAGGGTAGCAAATGGAACATGACTTCTTTGTAATTCCTTATCTAATTTCATTTAGTATCATAGGTAGTAGTACAGTTCTTAAAATGTTACATAAACATACACTTATCAAAAAATTAACTTTTATCAGTCACTATCTGAAAACAAATTTTCTTCATCTTCACTGCTGCTTGTGCTGCTATCGTCATTTAAATTTATAATAACTGGATTTACCTCTATTTGAAAGTCTGTGAATGTTTCATTTTCCCAATATTTCCGCTCTATATCTACCACATGTCGGCAACGCTTTTGCCATTCTTCGGAAGTGATTTGATCTCGTGCTCCTCCAGTTCCCTCACATCTTCCAACTTGAAAGTTACATTCTTTTGGTACACGTTGTTTTTGACAGTAGCCCAAATGAATTCAATGGGATTCAAATCCGGATGGTAGGGTGGAACTCTCAAAACGTTATGTCCATGTTCAAGCCAAATCTCATTACCATGTCAGCCTTCCTAGAATTTGTATTGGGGGCTGGATCAATTTGATTATTATGGTATGGAACATTATCGGTCACGACTATCGAATTCACAGGTAAATTTGGGATTACCTTCTCTTGTAACCATTTACCATAATTTTCAGAATTCATTTCTAAATGAAAATCCCCTGATTTTGTGCTTGATTTAAATATAAGCAGACAATTAGGTATAAAGCCCATGCAATGTCACCTCCTGAATGGACAATAATGAGTCTTGGCCCCTTCGAAATATTTTTAAATAACACTTATGTTGATTCATCAGTCCAGTTCTTGGAAGATGTATTTCCACTATGAAGGAACGTTTCATCAAGAAACACAATTGGTCGCTGTTGGCTACGAAAATAACTGATTTTCTGTAAATACTTGATCGTCAATGCTCTATATAATGTCCATTTTTTCTATTGAAATTCTTCTATTATTTTCAGTCCTTCTCCATCTGAAACCTATTTTCTTTAAAAATCTACGAAGAGATGTTTCGGAAGCCACAATTCCTAAAACGTCATTAATTTTGTGTTGGAACTATTTTACCGTAATACGACACCCTTCCGTCATATGAAAGTCGTAAATAATCCGTCTACTATTGGAATACTCATATCCGGGAATATCAGTTACTGGTGGTCTACTAGGGCGCTTCTTTCTTGGTGTGGAAAATTTTACTTGTCCCTTACTTGCAGAAATTAATTGCTCCCCTTCTTCAACCACTCTTTGAATGGTTCTTATTGAAATACCTGAAACAAAATTAAGATTTGTGTTGAAATTGTGTCTTTTTAAATTTATTTAATGTTACCTGTAGCGGGAGATGTTTTATTTTTCACATTTAATAACGTATCCGTCTCACATTTAACACTTTGAAAATAAATGAACAATTTAAAAATAATTTCGCGTGCCTACTCTTGATGATTGGATTTTTGTTAGGCGATGACATTTTTTCAAAAACAACACAAACATTATTCAGACAATGCCAAACGCCAACAGAATTGGAGGACAAGTAATGATACGCCTCTGTATAGAGGCAAGAGCTGTAGTGGGCGTCACATTGAAAATGAGTTTGTGCGCATGGGGGCGGGCTCGCCATCACGTTTGGCGCTTACAGTACCAATTTTTTTTTTCCAATTCTGACTTCTTCGTCAATACTCATTCGTTATTTCGCAAGTAGATGAGGGAGTTCGAGTGGAATTCAGTCGTCCAGGGATACGTGTTGAGTTCTTTTTTTTACGGCTACATAACTACACAACTACTTGGAGGCGTCATGGCTACATTATTTGGAGGAAAATACGTGGTCGGAATTGGGATAGGAGGGACAGCAATTTGGACTCTTCTTACACCACTGGCTGCCAAACTAGACGTCAAGTTGCTGATAGCTTTGAGGATAGTTATAGGAATATTTGAGGTTAGTAACATACATAATAATAATACTAGTAATGAATAAATCATTTCATTACGATATTTCACGGACCTTACATTGATGTCATATGAGCACCACCCAAGTGGTGCCTATAGTCCTTAAGGACAATTCAGATACATGGGTGCCCACCGAGGGTTTTTGACCCCGCATGATAAATTCCTCCACAGTATTAACGAAATCAATACTTCTGAACCAAAGAAAATATGATAGAAACGCATGTAAAAGGAGCATATGTGAACTGTCTTGCAGTTTAGAAGTATTAATTTTGTTAATACTGGAGGAATTTATCAAGCAGAATCAAAAACTATGGGTCTCAATCGGCCTTTAGAGAGAACCAGTGACGAGACTTGGAAAGTAGGTAGATTGGGACCCCGACGTCAAGTCACAAAATCCTAACGTGATAATACCTGAAGATTAAGCATATTGAGACCTCATCAGTGTATAATCACGTTCACCACTTTTTAATTCTTTTTCCCTTTTCAGTTTTTAAAAATGACTATAAATTCCGAAAGGAAACCTAGAATCTCAACGAATTCCAGACGCGGTTCAACCCGAACGTCTACTTTATATATATATATATAGGAGAGAGGTAGTCTTTGCTGACTCGTTAAGATCAAGCTAGGGAAACTTGTTGGGTAAGCAGCATGCAGGAAGTATACGCTTATAACACTTTATTCCAATATTTCGACAAGTATTATTGTCATCATCAGGGAAAGGTGTTGATGAGATTGATTGCAATAGATGATATAAAAAGACGTGTACAGTAATTAAACATATTAAAAAACAAGTTATGAGATAATCTTAAAGGTAATCGTCACACATTATTAAAAACTCAGTTATGCATAAAATCTAGTTCTATTCAATTTTATTCAAATGGATATCATACCGATGTCACACCGGTTGATCAGAAAGCGTGGAAAAAGTTTTTCCACGCTTTTTATAAAATTCTCTCTCTCTCTCTAATGGCGGTTCGTTCCTGCATGTCAACTGAAAAATCCGTTGCGACCTATATCAGGTGACCTCAGATTTGGCAGGAATTTCTATCCTTACTAAAAAACATTAATATACATTCTTGCTTTATCTGGAAATAGTTTTAATAAGCTAGGTCAAAACTAATAAAAAAATTTGATATAGACATTTTGCGGGAGATTCATTAATCAAAGCGATAGATATAATACAATAGAACCGAGCAGTTGTACCTCATACTTGTTTATCAGACTGTGCTGAGCTCTTCTGCTACCGCGCATCGATAGGCGTGGCGATTTCACATTCAGAGCTACATTTGCCAAGCTGTACTTCCTAAATAACAAAATATTGTGTTATTTGCTTAGAGATTGACACCATTCATAATGAAATCAAGAAACAGATGACCATACTTTTTAATTTAACTGATGTATTATAGGGTGCATCATACCCTGCCATGAATGCAGTTTGGGCAAAATGGGCTCCTCCGTCAGAAGTGAGTAGCTTGATGACCATGGCATACTCTGGAAGTTATATTGGAGCTCTCATTTCAATGCCAGTGTGTTCTCTGTTCGCTTCGACGATTGGCTGGGAGAGCATCTTTTATGTTTTCGGTGAGAAAGTGCAATTACTTGTAACACTTTATGAGATTATTTATGCAGAAGCGCTAGTTTATAGTATAGTTTAGTATTATTAAAAATATCGAGTGAAAAACAAACCCGCACCGGTCTTAGGGGTTTATAAGTCCCGGTGAAATTGGTTGAAACTATAGTATGTTGTAGTATTCGATCACCTCATCAAAAGTGTCCATTGGACCAACACGATCCTACGACTAGTTGTCGAGAAATTGGGCGTTGAAGCTGAAAGTGGCCATGTTTATTTAATTATTTTTTACGCAATTAGAATATTCAATATTTTTTTTTTCTGGCGGCCATCATTCATATTATCAGAAGCAATATTCTAATTCTTGAATAACATCTGTTTTTCATCAATCTACAGGGTAATCTTCAACAGAAATAAGCTCCATTAATTAGGATCAGTTATAAGGCATTCGATAATATTTTTCAGTAAATATGTGTCAGAATATAATGAAATATCATCGAAAATAATTTATAACTTTTAAACTCATACTAGGTGATTTTTGAGTCATTCTGTATATTTCGAATACGAATACGATTTAATTGAAGAACAATTCTGAACCTATATCAATTTGGAGAAATCTACAGGTTGATTCAATAGAAATGAGCAAAATAAGATGACGAATTCGCTGAATTTGATATCCAACTAGAAAAAGTGACACCAAACCACTTTCATCCCATGAACCTTGCTTTGGAATGAATTATAGTTTTTTTCTGAACAACCTAATTTCGAGGGGGAATTAGTTGGCATTACTTAAAAATTATTAGACATTACAGGTGCATTCATTAGTTTAGTAAAAAAATTATAAATGACTAAGTACATGAATGAGCCAAAAAACTTTCGTCTGTTTTCATGATTCAACCTTCCTAAAAGCATTTTTGTTTTCGTTTTTCAAATTTTACTATTGAAAGGGTTGTATCCTTTATTTGAAGATCGTATATTCTTAGAAATAACTCTGGTTTATGACATACAATTTTCACAAATTTTGGTTTACCTAAAAGTTAAAAGACTGTTTTTCATTTAAAGAAATGAACAAGTTCAAACAAAAAAAAATTCTTCTAGGAAACAAAATCTCAAACTCTAACATTTACTTACACCATTGTTTAAACAATGCTTACACTATAACAATATTTTTCAATAATTAATTTTGTTTTTTGAAAATGAAGGGACCTGGGTAACCCCATCAATATATTTTAAATTTTTTTAATATTTTTGGTACAATTCTGAAATAGCTTTGAAACTGCAAAGGCTGTTTAAATCTTTGTACCTCGCTTTGGAAATGGGTGGGGACATTTTTGTAGGCTGACAGTTTGATAGTAGTAGCATCAGGTAAGTTCTGTGTTTTTGCCAATTTCCTGAACGATTCTTTGCCTTGTTTGTTTTTCTAAATCAATATGGTAGGAAATTTCAGATAACAAATCATATTAATAGTGCACATGTATTAAGTTTGGGTTTTCCTTTTCTATTTTTAAACATTTGAATTTATTCCATTTGATTTTATTATTATCTACACCAACATCAGTTGTTTTGTTTATTCATCAAGTCCTTGAAATTGAGGATTTCAGCTTGATATATTCCAATCACATTATAGGGCTTTCCAGAAGATTCGGCAAATCGTATTATTGATATCCACTGCGTAGGAACATAAACGATTCACTGTCCCTTAATGCTAGTTCTAATATTTTCTTACTGTGCTGCCCACCGCAATGCGATTTGTAAATATTATTGAATAACACAAATCCAAAAAGAAACAAGAAGAACGAATGTCACACACGCTGTCCACAGGTGAACAAATGTTGATGTGGTTAGAACAAAGCAGTCACCGTGACCATAATGGAGAAATTCATGGTGTTTTGTTTTTCAAAAATATTAGTGCCAAAAATTATGCGAAGAACAAAATTGTATCCATTTAACATCTTCGTTCCCAAAAATCTGATGATAATATCAGATTTAAAGAATGACGTATGATTCCAACCTTTTTAACGTTGAATCGTAAAAATGTAATACTTCATACAACCTTGTTCAACTACTTAGTAGCCAAAAGTATTGGATGCAGACATACGTCTTTAATATTGCCAGATTCGTCATTTTGTGCTAAGTATGCCTACCGTTAAAACTCAAAAGTACCTTAAGTTGAGTTACAACCTTGTTCGTTGGGTTAATGTTATCTACTACATGATTCGAACAAGGTTCGAAACTACTTCATTGAATAGTAAATGGTCACTCAATATAGATATTTCCTTCATAATGAATGGGAATTGAGTAGAACTGATCATATTTGACGAAGTGTCATTTATTCTGAGGATCCCGAAATATTATCGGGTGGTGTAATACCACGCAATACTATCGATGGTAATTCTATCAGAAATCAACGAGATCAAATTGCTTGTAACACCACGAGCCCGTGAGGTTGTGAGCACGAGTCCTATTTACCGATATTATTTCACAAACAAAAAAGTCAAGAGAATTTCGTTGCCGTGAATTCTTCAACAAATTGTGTTATAGTAGATTACGAGATATATCATTGTTGTTCATATTTGTGGTGGCCACTTAGCGACGTGGTCTTATCGCCTCGAAAGGAAGGAAGCATGTACTATCGCGTAGTCCCGTTTTCATTGGTTATTATATCGCAGGAGACGCGACTTTCATATCGTGAGTGAAATTATCTACTGGAGTACAGTTGTGTGCATGAAAAAGTCGTACAATGCATTGCACTAACTAATTGAGCTAAAAAAATATTGAAAGCGCGGTACTGACAAAATTGATTTGAATTTTGACTCTACTTGTTAAAGTCGATAATTTAAATAATATTGACAAATCTGGCTCACAATAGCCTTCAACTGCTGTACGACTTTTTTATGCACACAACTTTACATTGTAATTGATTTCAGGATCTGCAGGTATCATATGGATGCTGGTATGGATGGTAATAGTTGCAGATTCACCAGACAAAGATCCAAAAATAAGTGCATCAGAACTAAAGTATATAACAGAATCTTTAAGCAAAGTCGAAAAAGATATCGCTTTCAGAAATGTACCTTGGTGTGCACTTGTGACTTCTGTGCCTCTATGGGCGATTGTTTCTGTACATTTTGCTGAAAACTGGGGTACTTTTACTATCATGACTCAATTGCCGAAGTACATGAAAGGTAGGTTATTGTTCCTATTATAATTGTACTGAGGATTATGTGATGCTAGTACCAAATATTCAGATATTTTTTTTACGCAATTTCAATAATTTCGGATTTTAAATTTGTAATACTTTCGGTATTACAAACGATGAAAGTAAAAAAAATATAAAGAAAGACTTGAAATGAAATAAAAATGTTATGAATACACTTACATACATTTATTACAAAGTTAATTTTTCCTTAATAGCAAATCCTAATCCCCTTTAATTATAGGGGTACTGGGTTTTGATCTGAATGCCACTGGTATCATTTCTGGTTTGCCATATTTAGCAATGGCTATAGTGACCCCACTTTGTGGACAATTCGCCGATTGGCTTATTTCTAAAAAGGCACTCTCTGTAGTCCATGTTAGGAAACTATGCACAGTACTGGGATTCATAGGACAAACCGTTTTTTTGTTGATGGCAGCATTCTTTGCTTCTACTCTGGAATCGACCATTTGCTTCATTATTGCCGTAGGATTTGCAGGTGCGACCATAAGTGGATTCTGGTAAGTACATAATAGATATATTATACAGTGTGTCCTCTCATAGAAACAATCTCGTAACTTCCGTAATTTTTGACGTGAAATTGAAGACTATCTGCGTAACCGTAGTCAACGTGTTGTTCAAGACGGAGATGTATCGATGTCATTACTTGTATCAAAAGGCATAGCACAAGGACACATACTCGGGCCACCATTATTCACTCTATATATTTCTGTATGAATCGAAGTACAAAAGTACATCACTATGGAGATGACACCCAAATTTATTTCTCTTTCCAGAGTGACGCTAGAAGATCAATTTAACATTGACAGGGATCGCCACTCTATATAAGACATCTCTTTTGTCCACATGGTCAAACTCAATGCGGAAAAGTATGTAGTCGTGCTTTTTGGACCCAGAGAATAAGAGAGTAGAACATTTGAAAACTGTATCGGAAACAATGAATCGTCATTAGTTGAGGAAATAAGAATCTGGGACTACTTCGTTTCAGATCAGATATTCACGAAACATGTTAACTATGAGTAGAGTAGAGTTTATTCCCATCAATTTAGATATGTTTGTGACTGGTCAATTTTACAAAAAAAAGTTTTAAATACATAAAAAAAAACAAAAACCACATACAACAGAGTACATACGTTTCTAAAATACAAACACTATTCCAATAATTCCCAATAATAATACGCTGAGGCAGTTATGAATGATTCTTAATTTTTTTATTATTATTTATTGTGATAGTATTTACGGACCTGGCTTACTGCAATATGACGCACATCGCTTGGATCGTAACCAAAATTCATGTTTAAGACAATGTTATGGAATTCGTAAAAATTAAGACTAAATACCCTCAGAACGTTGGTTGCCGTTTCTAGTACATTTGTATTTTTCTAGTACATTTGTATTTTTCTAGTACATTTCGTCCACATTTGGAACGTCGTCAGTACAATTCTTCTGAATATAGTACAACAATTGAAGTACATGAATCCTAAGATTTCAGGCAGGTATCTCCTGCATAGCAATGCCTGCAACTGAAACCAAAGAAGCAGAGGTACCCTTAAAACTTATTAATTCAAGGCGAAACGCAGAAAAGGTGGGTAATTAGTATTTCCAAATCCACCTTTTGAAATTTTATCTGTTAATGCGCAGGGCTTTTGAAATATCCTTGGCTCTCAGGCGATTTTATTCAATTAAATACAATTTTGGAAGACGACCTAAAAAACTCTGGTAGAGTCAACCCTTGTACCCGTCTACTGAACATTTTTGAGATGTGTGCTATCCATAAATGAATATTATCATTTTAAACTCCCACGGACGTATGGAATTGATAAATTTCGTTATTCTCAGTTGAGAACCCTTGGTTAATTAGTACTGTCACATGACAATATAGCGACGGTGAATATGGTCACTTATTACGTGAAATTACTTGAATTTTTTGACGAGAACAAGTCGAATTCCCGTTGAAATCACTAATAAATCATTATTTTCGAAGGTAAATTATGTTTGCTGATTGCTAATTTATTTTTCAGTGTAAATGTGATGGATATTGCTAGAAGATACTCCGCAGTTATTCTTGGATTCAGCAATACGATAGCGGGCATTCCAGGAATTATTAGTCCTACTATAGCAGGATACATTGTTACAGACGAGGTGAGTGCAAAGCCAGTTTCACTCACTCATAAATATCTCCCACTGGATTATAACCGCTGACTCCACTTGAACTTGCCTTCAACTTCACCTCGATCGAACTGATTATGTTAATCATATACCACTAAAGAGGAGATCGAGAAAAGAAATATGAACCGACCATAAAATCACTATACAAAAAAACAAAAAAGACTGGTTACACTGGGAAACAAAAGATAGAAAATGGCAAAAAGGAACATCTCACTAGTTCCCATAGGCAAAAATTTTACTGATAGATACTCTCTCCAAACTTTCTGTATGGCTTGTTTGGACCTAGTCTGCCACCGTTTTCCTCCGTGACTTTTTTTATTTCGAGGAAGTTTTTCCAAAAAAAAATTTGTGAAATTTTTGATGATGGTCACTTTGACTACACCCACAGAGTAGAAAATAAGATTATTAATTTCATCTATACATATATTGCACATTATTTTTAAAAAAAATTCTCTCATTTGATTGTTACCCATTTTGATATTGCACTTATTATTTTTCATTAATTGTAGCCGTTTTCGAGATCCAAAAATTATCGTTATTATTATTATTATCAGTAAAATCGTGTATTTCCAAAAAAGACGCCTATATAGATAAACTTAAAAAGCAAAATCCTATCTACATATATTAAATTTCTCCCAAATCGATTTAAACGTTTCCGAGATATATCATTTTGTTTATGAAAACTGTGCGATTTGTTTACCGTGCGTAAGGAGCTATTTACTGAGGCTTTGAGTGTTTTTTTGCCTATTTTCTGCAGTGGCCGTAGGTGAAATAGTGAAAATCGGTGAATGCACCTCTACAGATTCATAAATGATAATATTGGTGCACATCTAAAAACTTATCAAGAACAAACAAAAACATATTTGAAATATTGTCATATTTAAATAGGGAACATTGATATCAATATAAATTCAGTTGATGATGGTGTTAATAAGTATCTTGATATTTCACATATTTGTAATAAAGATCCTAAATTGAATATTTTGGAAATTTTCGAGAATTATAAAATTAACAAGGACCATTATATAAAATCTTTGAATGAACAAATCAATGTTAATTGTATTTCATTTTCAACGCCCAACAATACTAATGTAAAGTTTCGATATTTTCCAATTACAGTTCCCTTTATAGTTATAGTTTCCTTCCCAACCTTCTATCTAGTGTCGTCTTCAGGTAGATATTTTTATTATTTGACTTACAATCTACCTTTTCAATACTTTAATTTGCCTTTCCTCCGATAGATGACACATCATTCACATAACCTTCATTATCGGCATATCTACACCACGTGGTAAATCATTTAGCAATCATTTAGTTTATAATAAATATTAATGTTAACAATTTTGATGATCCTAATGGTTTCAAATGAGTGATCACCCACCATTCGCACTTAACGATAGTATGTTGGCCCTCTTTTGCGCCATGTATTTTTAGTTTTAATTGTTCAATTATTTCATTTTTCAACGTTCCTATTTTAGATTTCAAGTTCATCTATTTTGTATGCTAATTTTTAAAATCACATATTTTTCAAAATTCGTATACTTAGTGTTTTTACTGATTTCAGTTACATAATAATATTTTATAATTACATAATAATATGTATTTTGGAACTCTACCTTTGACTAAATAACTTAATGACTATATTAGTAGCGATGTGGTTGAGGTGTTAGGAGATTTTTTTTCTGGGAGCTAAAGTGGTTCGGTATCCACTTTTTAAGCTGTAGGTCCCGGGTCTCCCTTGCTCGGACAAGCTCTGCTTTTGAGGGGTTTTCTAAGAAAAACTGGGGGATTCGTAATAACAATTTTTTCTCAACAAAAATTTGTGCGAGCTAGACTTTTTCATTTCTCCATCACTCAATCATGTCAATATAACATAAATGTATTAATGTATTTTATTTTTTTTCAGACAGACGGAGATCAGTGGAGGATAATATTTTACATAACATGCAGTATATTCGTACTAGCCACCATTATTTTTTTATGTTTTGCATCTGACCAACCGGAACCATGGAGTATAGAAAATGAAAACCCCAGCATCGCTATTGAAGGATGTGAAGTACTTTCTGCCAATAGACTACCGAATTTATCGATAAATAAGATTTAACGTGATGTACACTTCCGACAAATGAATTAGAACCATTGAGGAAACATTTATGATTGAATCCACCAAGCACAGTAATGAAAATAATAATAATGCATTTATTATCCTTTCAGACAATTACAATAATTGTATAGGACTTGTCACAATAAAAACTAATACTATGTATCGAAAAATTCTCTGACGCTATAAAAACAAGTGTCAGTTTTTCTCAAATGAATATATTGTTGAGGAATTTTTTATTTTTGTTGGCAGCTTATTGAAAATTTTGAGCCCAATATTGTTGGGCGACTTATAAACTACATTAGTCTTACAAACCGGTACATAGTCATTTTTTTGTCTATAGTATTAAAATTATGAATGCTTTTATTCAGCTTAAATTTAAACTGGTTTGAATAGATATAAACACATATTTCATAAATATACAGTGAAGCTACTGTTAGGATGTTCCACTTCTTGAAAAACGATTTACACGAAACCCTTTTAGTTATCTTGGCTAGTGATCTAATAACTCTTTTTTGTGCCATAATATATTGGCTGATGAAGTGGAAAGACCCAAAGACAAATGCCATATCTGATCCTCGAACCAACCTGTGCATGAGCAGCTGCGCCTCAGATAAAATAGAATGTAAGTTTCTGAATAAGTAACATGACAAATGTAATTTTGATATCAATAATTTACAATGTTGTTTCCATGTTAGACCGTGATCTATGGTTATTCCGAAAAATTGGAGTAATTCTAAATTGGGAAATTTTATGTCATTTATCAAGTCAGAGCAGCTCTTTTGACAATTGTGGAATCTCATGAAGTAAGTTTTTTGAATGTTGAAGTACAGTTTATTTAAAGAGTACCATTCACTTATACCATCAAGACCTTGTTGAATTTCAATTCTAACAAGCCGCCATGTACCTCAGACACAATTAAAGATGTATCATCTGCATACATCACAAAGTTGGCATCCTTAGGTACAGTTTCGATATCATTTGTGAATAATATAAAGAGCACCGGACCCAGGTCTGATCCTTGAGGAACACCCATGCCTATAGTTGCTCTATTTGACTGTGTTCTACGCACGATCTATCATTGGTTGTTTTTGTTATGGGTACAAAATGACTTCTCATTACAAGAAAGGAATGAACTCAATCCCAAGCAATACCTCCTATACCATATATGGACAGTTTCATGATAAGTAGGTAAATATCAACAAAGGCGAATGCCCTTCTGAGATCACAAAATATTCCAGTAGAGGGCACTCTCCTGCTTCCACATACAGATACAGATACCACTTGTTCATACGATGCATAAATAGCAGATTGTGTTAATTTTCCGTTACGAAAACCATATTGATTGTCGGTTAGGATATTCCATTTCTTCAAAAAAATCAAAAGCCTATCGGGAAAACTATATTCGAATATTTATACTGTATGTTCTTTTCAAGCCTTTTTATAATGGGCATCTAATTTTCGGCCCTGCCTGAATTTGCAGTGGCGGGTTAGCGCGAGCACGAAATGTGACGTCGGCGTTAAACCACGTTTTCTGAGAAAACGAGCGTATTTCATGAGATATTACTAAAAATCATTCTTGTGGAGAATTGAATTATCTCTCCACCTATCGAAATCGTTTTTTGATAAATCTTATATTTTCTGAAATAACAAAAATATATATATTTTTTTTAGGTTCCATCCCTGATTTTTTGGTAAACAACTTGTTTTCTAATAATACATGATGTCGAGATGTCATGTGCCAAGTTTCAGAGTGCTACAATTCATTCTTCACTTTTTGCTCGTTTGTCTGTCGTTACTAGATTAATACCTGAATTTGATACGCAACCACAAAAGAAACAAAATAACATTGAGCTTATCTACTTTTATTGAGAAATTTATTATAATTCACGATAGGTTAAATCGAGTAGCAACTGTTGAGCATCCGTCCTCCCTCTGAGTCCATAAAAATATCTGATTGGGGTAAGGGTCCCGGAATAATTGTCAACCACTGTTTGAGTGCTTGTTTCCTTGGGCATATAAGTCTGCGATGAAATGCCGTTTTTGCTGAATGGTTTTTCAGTTTGAGTGGACGATGTTTTACAAGTGCTCAGATAAGCCTAGAATTTCAAAATAATAATCAATAGTGGCAAAATGTATGAACGCCGGCATCCAAAACAGTTTCAAAAATGACTTCCAGCTTTCAGCTGGTTGTCAGAAAACAGTCATCTGCATCTTTGATTAACTATACTAACGAATTTATTATACAGAGTGGTCCAACGAAAAGTATGCACCTAGCTTTTTTTCTTTATTTGGAATTCATAGCAAATATACTCGGACACGTGAAGTGTGCCTTTGAGGGGGACACATTTTAGATATATTTTGCAACTTGTGTCTTCAACCCCCTAGCGAGGGGGTGTTACAACCCTAAAATTTTAAATGGAACGTGGGGTCGAGTGATATATCATTAATTTTGGTATTAATGATAAATACAAATCAGTTTTGGTTACTAGGAATCAGGATAACGACAATCATTTCTAAATTACTTTATTTTGCCGAAAGCAACATTTCAATGATAATTTTTTGTTATCACAACTAAATTCCCCATTTATCGTTTGCGTGATTTTGTCGAAAACGACTGCAGATAAGTGTAAGAAAAAAACTGCAAATATGTGTAACATTTGTTTTACAGATGAGTGTACATTTTATTTGAATGGGGCTTTGAATAGGCATAATTGCCGTTACTGGGATGACAGTAAGCCATATTTATTCCGTAACGTTCATTCCCATGCCCCTCAAAAAATAAACGTCTGGTGTGGCATATTAGGAAGTCATATCATAGGACCACTTTTCATTTCTGGAAATTTAAATGGTGAAATCTACGTAAACATGCTTGAAGACGCAATTGATCCTTTCATCACACAAATAATAGAAGATGACCAAAATCATAATGCTGATCGGCTTCATTTCCAGCAAGATGGAGCACCTCCGCACTATTTTGTTCCTGTACGAGAATTTTTAGATAACCGGTTGGTTCCCCGGACAGTGGATTGGCAGGAGAGGCTCAATGGACTGGCCTGCCAGGTCACCTGATTTATCGCCTTTGGACTTTTTTCTATGGGGGCACTTGAAAAATAAATGTTTTGCTACGAAGCCCGAGTCCATAGATGATATTCACCAACGGATTATAGCAGAGTGCCGAAGCATAACACCTGATATGCTACAAAATGTTAGACATAGATTTGAACAAAGTCTGTATTATTGTATGGAAGCAAATGGGTCACAATTTGAACACTTGTTGAAGTAACATTTCAATAAATCAATTTAACAGCTTGTTTTTTTTTTACAAAGCACTATTACAAGTAACAAATATTGAAACGTACTAAGTACTACTGGTACATTTTTTGATTCCTAGTAACCAAAACTTATTTGTATTTTTCACTAATACCAACATTATCGGGTTCATGTTCTTAAAGCCGTTTTTGCATTAACTGCTTCAGTAAATTTCAACAAATAGGGTATCATTGGGAAGATAATTTTGTGCCCGTTCAAATGATATATCAGTCGACCCCAAGTTCCATTTAAAATTTTAGGGTTGTAACACCCCCTCGCTAGGTGGTTGAAGACACAAGTTGCAAAATATATCTGAAATGTGTCCCCCTCAAAAACAAACTCCACGTGTCCGAGCATTTTTGCTTGCAATTCCACAAAAAGGATAAAAGCTAGGTGCATACTTTTCGTTGGACCACTCTGTATATGTTTCACTTCTTCAGCGCAGGCGCATTCAATAAGTAGTTTCGGTATTCTTTCATACATACGTTCCTTGGGGTTCACATGCATATGTTCATATGAGAGAGAACAATTTCAGAGAATTGATTTTAACTGCGTCAAAATGTATTTTTCGCCAATCATCCCACAAGGTGTTGATGGGTATTGCATTAAAAAAAGAGCCGGTGAATTACAAAATGAAGATGGGATAATTTGAACGGCGCCGACCGGCGCCGGCGGCGGTGTCGTCGCAATACTGTTCCTTCCAAATATCCTACGCAACGAATATTTAACTTCATCTGAGAAATACTTGTTCAGGGTTTTGTGTGATAGAACAAGATACTTTTGTTTGATTCGGACAAGGCCACTTGCAGACCAGTATCCGGGTTCATGTCTTTACCAGTGCAAGGTTACATCACCACTGGTCAAAGCTGCCTGAGTGTCATCTGAATCAAGCAAGGCATCAGCTACTTGATTTTTTATCTGATGTTAACGAAACGGTGCCTGAATAACAATTATTACCATTTGGCAAGCTCTCTTCCTGAGTTTCCAAACGTTGGAGTCATAGTCTGGAGATTTTGAGATCGGCAACTGCATTTTCAATTCAGTACAAGTTGCTTCGTCTTGAATTTCAACGTAGATATCTTCGTCATCAAACAATCTGCAACAGTACATAGCTAGGTGAACTACACACCTCAAAGCACTGCCTTTCAGTGAAATGCGTTTCTCGAGATAATGAGGATGAAATTCTCTACCTATCACTAGTTTTCCGTAAAAGCGGGTGGCTTAACCGATCTTAAACTTTAAACTAATAGTGCGAGATCCGGTATAAGAAATATATACCCTCATATGTTATTTAGTAATAAAGAAAAATTTAAGCTAGATAATATTTGAATCAACGTATTGCAAATAGGTTGCCTAGCTAAATTTGGGCCAGATGATGTTAAACATTAAAATGTTTACTCAAATTTTTTTGATCAACTTCCCCAATCAGTTATTTAGAAAAATCGAGCACCAGCTGAAAGGATATACCCCAATTAAAGGAAAAAATAAAGGTTGCCTACTATCCCCTCGGCCCAACTATGGAGTTACCAGGTATGAACAGGTAAGAAAGCGTAGTTATTATACCCTCATAACCATGGATTTAACCAACTTTTTGATAAGGCAACCTAGTGTAGTTGGATTGCGCATGAAATTAGCTTTCATTTGATATATAATTCAATGAAATAACTTATGAGGGTATAATAACTACGCTTTCTTACCTGTTCATACCTGGCAACTCCATAGTTGGGCCGAGGGGATAGTAGGCAACCTTTATTTTTTCTTTTAATTGGGGTATATTTTTTCAGTTGGTGCTCAATTTTTTTAAATAACTGATCAGGGAAGTTGATCAAAAAAATTAGGTAAACCTTTTATTGTTTAACATCATCTGGCCCAAATTTAGCTAGGCAACCTATTTGCAATATGTAGATGCAAATATTATCTAGCATAAATTCTTGTTCATCACTAAATAACAGATGAGGGTATATATTTCTTATACCGGATCATAGACTATAATATTTACTGGCTTGAGAAACATTAACGTGATGTGTTATAAACTACAACATTTTGAATCCTGACCAGTTATTTCAGTTTAACCAAACGGAATTATGCCAAAAAAATCATTCTGTAAAAACGAACGATCTAGTCATTGCATGACTATCAGTTTCTGAAAAACGTTATTTACCTTCGAAAAATATAGTACCTATTTGTATTTCACATGTTCACTTACTTTTTCTTATGTTGTAACTCAATCAATTGCTTTTTGACGCGAAGATAAGGTATGAGTTCGCATTTTTTTCTAGCCAAATCCAATACACGATTGATGAAACTGAAAGCATCAGTGATTAAAATAAGATGCATGTTTCAACCAGTTACATTACGAGGGTTTCCTTTCATGATTAGCGACACACTGACAAATATCTATGTGTAGTGTTGGATATTTTTCAATTGTTTTTCGAAATAATCTTCCTAATATTTGATATACTTCTGCACACGGTTTTGTGCGAAATTATCCCACTTATATAATATATTATATTTCGTATTGTATCTGTCTAATCCTAGTTCACTTGTTGGCACCCATGCCGGATAATGGCATTATCCTGATTTATATACCTGACTTCGGGACTTCAATTACTCAGCTCATATACATTAATAACAGAGTTCCATTTTACCAGAATTGTTTCATAATAGTGCAAACGTCCCAACTCGGATAACCAATAATATGATACACATTGCATCAAAGGAAAAGTTTCTCTGAATAGTCTTTCTACGAGAGATAATAGTATATTATATAACAAGGGACTAAAGTGAATGTTTTAATCCCGTAAAAATCACGTTAAAATCGGGTTTTGATTCGCGATTTCTGACCCCATGTACCACTATCTTCTGACGGCATAGACGTATTATAGTTTTTTAAGGAAAGGCAAAGTTAACTGAATCAACGCCGTCAAGTATTCGATTAACTGTGGAGGGGGGGTAAAATCGCCGATTTCATAAAAAAAATTCCGACTCCCGGTACCGCTATTTTTTTACGGCACTGGGTTTCAGAGCATTCTTTTTTCATTGTTTCTTTAACGAGAATAGTGCCGTCATGTATAATGTAATCAAAAAGTACCCTCTTTTTTACGACATTTGAACTCACCTGTACACTCACATGTACCACAGAAAATTGAAAAAAATTACTATGAGAACGCAAAAAGTGGGGTAAAATGGCAAGATATCAAAAAAAGTGATTTGAAAAAGTTGCTTAGAATTAAATTTTATACACATATACGAAGTTTAAAAAGATAATGAGGAATAGATTTTTTTTTTTTATATTTTCCTAGCTGTATAAAAATATCAAATTATTATCATATGAATAGCTTGACCATACTGAAACATTTGTATTTCAATGATAATGACAAAACTTTCTCATTTTCTCTACATCAGTAAGCACTAAATAAAAACAATTGGATTTTGTTAAAACCCTGGCTGTTACATTGGTTCGTATCTAACAGTTATATCAGAATTCCACGACCATTGTGATGACATGACACTCCAGAAACATGATGTTTTCCAGATTATAATCAAGTTTCTATGATAATCGTGCCAGAGCGTTTCACTTCGCATGCAATGTTGAAAACTCAAGACTCTTTAATTTGACGCACTATTTTCAAGATTATGTGCGAAGTGAAACGTTCGTGCACGATTATCATCAAAAATTGATTATAATCTGAAAAATACGATATTTTTGGATCTCCCTATCATCGCAATAATAGTGGAATTGTGATATATCTATTAGATACGAACCAATGTAACAGCAAGGTTTCTGACAAAATGAGAAAGTTTTGTTATTATCATCGGAATACAAATATTTCAGTATAGTCAAGCAATTCATAAGAAAATAATTTGATATTTTTCTACAGCTAGAAAACTATTTAAAAAAAATTGCTGTTTTCAATATTCCCACATAATCTTCTCAAACTTTGTATATGTGTATAAAATTGAATTCTAAGCAACTTTTTCAAATAACTTTTTTCGAGATCTTGCCATTTTATCCGACTTTTTGACTATTCATGGTAATTTTTTTCAATTTGCCGCCATACCAGCGATCACGTGATATGCACAAACTTTTCCCAAGAATCTTTTTTCGAATACTCTAATAATAAACTTTTTTCCCATATGGTACATACTTTTTGGCGGTCACTGTATATGACTCGTGGTGTATAAAATCACCCCCTAAACATGTGCCTATGCTTGTGGTCTATAGGTATAATGTCAAAGCTCTCAAACTTTACATTGAAAACGTCAGATTTTACGTATCTAGCATCAACACTAGTGAAATACATGAAAGGCAACCCTCGTACACGGAAATATAGCACATTATTTGAAGACATGAATAGCTAAGCGTGTGTCTACATCTGCGCACCGCACATCGCACCGTATGGTTCGCCTCTCACAGAAAGTCGCCGTTTACGCTTAGCCCATTCATTCAGTTGTGTTAGCAGCAGTAGCAGCAGCAGCAGATACATTGATATGCAATTCCTAATTCATCTCATGAGAAGGTATTCTGTATAATTCGAAGTGGCACATCTATGAAATTATGTAAAAAAGTTAATTTATATAATAATAATACTTTACTGATCCCAAGAAACATTTCTGTTTATAGAGGAATATAAAAAAATAATACACTGGATAATAACAATACTTATGAAACACAAATAGGCTTTTGAATTCAAATTCCCTGCATAAACTCAAAATAAATAAAATAAATGTCACTAGACAAACAAATTTTTTATCTATTAATAATGTTAAATCTGAAATTGGAAAGAAATGTTTATATCATAATGGAATAATAATTTACAATTCGATTCCTAATTACTTAATAGTTATTTAACGAACAAGTGTATTAATAAGGGCGATTAACAATTTTAACGCGTGAGCGAAGCGAGCGCGTTAATGTTTGAGATTGTTAATCGCCATTTTAATTCACGAGTTTGTTACAAAACTTTTCCGTCGACAGAAGTTTTCAAAAATAAAGATATCTTATTTTCAATATTTATTTATTTAACGTTACGATAAAAAACAATCACCATTTCCTATTTATATTAACTCTAGTCAAAGATAGTTTAATTTTTCTCAGTGGAAGTTTTATTTTATTCTTTATTATTTATTTTCAAATAGAAATAAAGAAAAAAAAATTCACCCTCGGTGGGTTTTGAACTCTCGACCTCAGTGTTGCAAGCCAGGTGCACTTTACCATTACGCCACGGGACCATATATGGTTTTGAGTGACAACTGGTGTAATAAACATTTTCTAAAATTTTATTTGAAAATTGAGAAATAAATAATGACAGATAGTACTAACCAATATAAAATGTATAAGAGCAATGCATGTTGGGTTGCATATAATCAAATCGTTGATTAATAGAAAATCATTCATTAACAGGGGTCATTAATCAACGATTTTGAGTGCGTTAAAATACATCATAAATGAACGGTCGACGGAAAAAACAGTTAAATCAATAGTAAAATTCAAAATCGAATTAAAATATACCCGTTACTCAACTGAATAAGAATGTATAAAATCAATATAAAAAATATATATATTTGTTATAGATTAGAAATAATTTAATGTGTTCATTAGGTTCTCAGTATTCTACTAACACCTCCACCCCCACCCTATATCGTTATAACTTTTCATATTTCCCTAACTTTGGCTACTAATTAAATTGTAAATTACTTTGTGTATTCTATCTATCTGTATCCCTATTCATAAACATGTAATGTTTCTTGGGAAGAATAAAGTTATTATTATTATCAAATTAAAGAAGAAATTGAACAATTGATGGAAATTAACAATTAAACTCCTTCACTTCTTTTGCCATATTCACATCAATATGCACGAATCTGGAATGTGCCTGAATTGCAGTAGAAAAATACCCTTTGTAATTGAAACACACGGAACCAGATTTTGTTGATCAATGCAAAAAGGTATGATTACCACGAGTATCCCCATCGAGCGCCTACGAAGTCTTAATTTCATAAAATTCATTGCAACTGTTACAGAGTCGCTTTAAGAGATGTTACATGTGAATTTCATATAATATGTTCCACAAACAATCTGCTACTTTTACGATGATATTTCTCACTGCTTTTTTTCCATACGAAATGAAAAAACTTCACTCCTGAATGAAGTATCCAGAGCACTGTACTCTATGACAAGAAATGGAGTAGGGGCTGAAATATACGGGGAGGGACCGAGGCAAGACATCGGTAAGCGTCGGTACTCAAGGCTCTATATTATAAGTCGAGGTGATGGCTATTTTCGTTTGCAGAGAGATTGCAAGGAGGGGTTTCAGAAACCAATCCATAGTCATTTTCTCCGACAGTAATGCAGCAATAACAGGTTTTCTTTCAAACGAGTTTGGGAGACTCACGAAAACCTCAGCGACCTAGGAGCACAAAACATGGTGAAACTTTTCTGGATACCAGGTCACAAGGGCATTCAGGGGAATGAGATCGAAGATGTCCTAGCAAGAGCGGGGGCGGCAACAAGTCATCGGACCAGAACCAGCCAATGGAATCCCATTAGGGGACATTAAGGAGGACACAAAGGTAGCAAACACATTGAGCAACCAGTACCGACCGTGACTCATCACTATAAGAATTTCTAGCCTTACAGACATAACGTTATTCGGAGGGTTCACTATCTCTCCTACCATTAATGATCTCTGGTCAGAAGATTCAGCAGATCGAGTAGTTAATACACGGTGTCCTTAAAAATTCAAATACTTTTGCCCCCCGTTTTATCGGTATCGCCCAGCAAGATGCAGAGTTCTTAGGATATCGCTAAAGGGCTTGAACGAGGATGTTAACGGATCATCGGAGAAGCCAAATCTGATTTCAAAAAATAGTTTTGAAAATGCTAATGACAGTGAGAAGGCTCAAGAGTCGTTGACTGAAAACTAGAGCATTAACAACTACGTGATTGTGGATAATTTTGTTGGTCAACTCAGATTTTCACTACCACTACTACCTCATTATTCAAAGCGAAACGCAAAGTTATGATTTTTCAACTTATTTTTTACATAACCTCTTGAATGTCAGAAGACTGTCATAATTACAATCTTTTGATTTACCAGCAGAAGATAGTGACTCCTTATACCGAATCAGTATCTCGTCCGCATATACTCCTTCACCGGAAATTAATACAATTAATGATGGATTATTGAAGGTAGAACAGAAAAAAATATCTGAAATTGAATTAAAAAGACAGAAAAATGCATATACATTAGGTATTTTCCGAAATCATTTTGCCACATATGAAAAACCCTAATGCAAAACAGAAGATGGAATTTCGCATCAAGGTTCTACAGCTATTATGATGATATTACTGGCCCATCAACAGAAAAAGTTGTGGATATGGGTAATATGCGACATACATTCATAATATATAGAACAGATAAGGTCTAGCTGAGCAGTAAAATCATTCAATCAACTCTGTATCCAAATATGACTGAATATGACGTAAATTTAACTTTTTTTTTGAAACGTGTATCTCATTCTTGTCTTCAGTTTTTACAATACTTTAACTATAGTTATAAAAATACCATTACCTTTTTTTATTCAAAATTCTGTATTCACCATGGACGTTTATCCATATTCAATGTGCTTTCAATTCGGTTGATAACGTAGTCGAAAGTAAGTATATTGATCTTCATTCTCAAACACTCAGAAAAAAGTTTTGGATCTTGTCTTAATTCATCAGCAAAGAAATCATTCTTTCTTGACTTGCAAATGAAGACGAAGAATTATTCAGCATTTGATTTCAACAGATGACGTTAGAGAAATGAAAGGCTAGGCGATGTTCGGTGCCTCAAGGTGACCTCCACCATCCTAACCGAAGGCTAAGGTCCACACAACCAGGGTTGCTCAAATCAGTACAATTGTACTAGATTCAGTACAATCATTGGTATTCTAGTACTGCAGTACCCCTTTCCAATTTCTAGTACAATTTGTTGAACGGTTGAATTTTCAAATTTCAACGAACAGGTGACAGGTAAACCTGTACTACAGAACAAAATATGAGTTCGTGAGAGAGATGCTGGTCTGCAATATTGTAACTTAGGTATATCGAGGTTAGTTGATATTGGATTATGTAACATTTTCTGTTCTGGGTTAACTTATGACCACAAACCAATATTGTCAGATTCTCACTGTCATATGTAATCGAAGCTGTCAGAATTATGACCAACTTCGAATTTTCCCGCGTATTTCGTGTTTTCAGTACAATTGTCTCGAATCTAGTGCAATTTTACGTCACTTTCTAGTACCCAAATTTTGGTAGGTGGAACAACCCTGCACACAACAGACACACAACAGAGAACAGACAGGGCGATGAGAGGTGCACAATTACCGTTCGGAAATGGAGTTCTATGGAACAAACTACTTTCTCATTCAACAAGTTATAGTACATTATTTCCTTGTTGCAATGAAAATTGTCAATTGTTTCCATATATTTTTCTAATCATCGTAAACACAAACAATAAAATAAATTTCTTACTATTCGGGATCCCTTACAAAACACTGCATTCCAAGAAATGAAGAGAATATATAGAATCTTTTCTTGTATTGTACTACACCATAATGTACACTTCCTTTAATTACTGCTCCTTTTGATAAAACCATATACCATGGACAATGTCCGGAATACTAAATAAAAAATTGATGATTATTGTATTATTCAATACTGTACAGTTTGTGGAGGGTTATGAGTTTCAACGTAGGTTAATGGGGGAAAATATTCTGATGGTAACCCAGACTTCTGCGAACTTTCAAAGATAAGCAACAATTGTACTTGAAGAACTCGCACAGTGAAAATAACTAGCACCGGAATTGAGTGAACATTTACTACATTTGAAAAAATTGAAATAGTTTGCAATAAACTTCAAACATGAACAAGAATATCAAAAAGGTATGATACCAATATGAATAATAATACAGTGTGCATGTCCATAAAGTAACCCCCCCTGTTAACTTTTGAACGGAGTGGAATTTTTGGTGAAATGGTAGTTTATAAGCTACTTTTTGACAGTTAGGAAAAATGTATTGCGAAATTCTGCACTCAAGTCAATTTTATGCAGTTACATAAATAATTTACCCCCAAATAAATTTCTATAGAAGGGTAACAAATGAATATTAGGGACCTTTCAACAAATTCAAAGACATAACTGCACAAGCCCCAACAACTTCGTTAATTTCATTCGACGCGAATTTCGATAACGAAGTTATCATAAGAAGAAGAGAATCATCAGAAGGAAAAAGCTCACCGGTTCTGTCAAGATGACATCACTCATTCATTTATGAATCAAAGTGGGTCTTTCTCTGGAACCGTCAAATTGAATTTTTTCACCGAAAAAGTACCACGACGCGACGAGCTATTTACTAAGCTAATTACTTCGTTAACATATTTGACGGAGATGCATGCTTCTCTTGTTCAGTGGAAAAATCCTACATGAAAAATTATAATTTACCTAATTGATAGATCTTTTTAATACATACAATTTCATGATTCAACTTTTTTCGATCGGAGCTGTAGCTTTTTAATTATCAACAAAAAACCGCGATTCGCAACATGGTCAATTTTTTAGGTTACGTTCGGTAATCAGGATCGAGTCGCATGAAATAGAAACTCATCTTGTATTTAAATTTCTTATACGCTCATAGTTTTATTTTTCGGATATTAATTTCTGCACATTTAACATTGGGCCGCTTCCTCGTTTCTTGGACTAATTACATTTCTGGTCCATGTAATCACTATACCAAAACGTTCGAGGAGAGGGAAATTATTTCAATTGCCAACTGCATATGAGTTTGTATATCAGAAGGAGTTGAAACTATTTATGAATCAACAGACTCCGCCTCATAACTGCTTATAGTACTTACTTCGTAAGACTGATTACTCCAACATGACATTGTTTCTTTCCTGAAAACTGTGCATTCACTCTTGACCGGTTTCAAGAGTTCTCTCGGAAATTGTGAATGGATCTTGAACGTTTCAACTGTCAAATCCTCAAGGTCATTTTCCATAAGATCATTTTCTAATTTGACTACTGCAACTGATTTGCTCAAGTCTTCATAGAACAATTTCAGGCCCATCAACCGAACCGTGTTATCTTGAAACTGAGCCCATTCACTGAATAAACTCTGGAACACCGGCTAACAAATCATTCGTAAAATTAATGTTTCGAATGATCAATGAACACATTCACTTTAGATATTTCCTTTTTGTACCCGAATGCTCACTTTCATTTGAAATATGATATGGATTTACGTACAAATTTTTTCATTTAAATTTCTTTTTCTCGCTGCCGACACTGTAAATAGTCCATACATAGCAACAAAACAGGTAAATGGCCCATATTATTCGTTTACTAATTCATCTTGACAACGGAATGTAAATAGTGTCATTTACATGCCGAGGGTGATACTGACAGGCAAATATTGAGAAAATAAATGTCAACAAGCCGCGGGAAAACGTAATAAGTAACACGGAATGTATCGACTATCAACATCCTCGGCAAGCGACAAGCTCACCTCGAATGTTAACACGTCTTAACATTCCTTGTTAAATAACTATTATGCAGTGCCCGTCTAAAGTCCGTTCTCCCTACTAATTTTGTAACCACCTGGTATATCGCAACGAAATTTGGAAGGCTTACATAGGAGATGAAAACCTACTTCTTCATGAAAAAAATCACAGGTAAAAAATTTGAAATGGTTTCAATAAATTCTCTCTCATACTCATTGGCTTATGAATAAAATAATAGGCAATATCTCCGTAGTCTTTGGAGATAATAGCATCAAACTTGGTATTGTTAGATTCCTTATGATCATTCCTAACCAATCATGCAATGATATACCGGGTGTTCTATTTAAAAATTTATTGAAAATGGCGCTCAGCTGACATTTCAAAACTTTTAGCTGTGATTTTTTATGAAAAAGTAGGTTTTTATCTCCTATTTAAGTAAGCCTTCCAAATTTTGTTGCGATATTCCAGGTGGTTCAAAAATTAGTAGAGGGGGCACGGACTTTAGACGGGCACTGCATAAATGTTGAAAACTTTTTGATTTGATAGGTCACTTGATCTCCATTCACAACTAAAAAACAAAGTCAACGGAACTTGAAAATGAGCATAATCACGTTCTACTGCTGTTTTTTTTTTTGATAAATAAATAACTCATCAGGAATTATCTGAAGTTGAAATGTCTCAGTGAGACACTCTTATGTATTTCAATGCACTCACGAATATGGTAGAAGCGCGCATATGCAAGTTAGGGATGACTTTTTCATGTAAAAACTCCAAGACCTCATCTTGATTCTTCTTGACGATTAAAGCAGCTTTCTTGATCTTTTCAACTTCTACAACTAATTGTCTGAAAATATAATCGTGTCAGTGTTGACCATCAATGTATTCCTAAAGAATATAATGAGCTAGGGAAAATCAGATCTGATCAAGAAAGAAGAGACGACATTAATCGCTTAACCGGTTCCAAAAAAAGAAATGAGATATTACACGCAGACAAAAGAAAAGTGAGAACAATTTGATTCGGAATACCCGGCAGTTTTGTCTTAAAACGAACGAAAAATACACTATTCAAAAACATGAGACAATCCGGCAATTTACGTAACCACTAGTTTTTGGCATATTGAATTGAAACAGCTTGCGATTTCGTTAGTTTTCTCCTTATCATGTTGGCGAATGTATCACGTTTGAAGCCACAGTTTTTCAGGTATAGGTCGTTGCACCATCATCAGGATTTATAGACCAAAGTAGCTTCAGGAAAGACATTGCCAGATTCATAATATTGATTCGAAATACGTGGAAACAACAGAAACATCACTCGTATTAACGAATAATAATAATAATGAAAATTATAAATACCGTACTGCCTCGGAGTACTGTTCATAGACAAGAAGAGCGCTTTTACAGTATTCCAGATCGTCATTAGTTGCCCATTTTGGAATGTTCACGTCCAAACAGATTTTGTAACCTGTACTATTGACAGAATAGCAACTCTGGATGATACTGACCAACAAATTAGTTTTTTTCTCTGTGGTGAATATGACATTCTCGAAAAACTTTTTTACAGCTTCTATCGCCTTGAAGAGCAATTCTGGCACTAAAAAAGTTTCAAAGATATATTAGTCTCCACTTTTGTCGCAATGAGAGGGGCGTACAAACGACTCCTAAAAATTTCAATTTTGATAACCATGTACGAATAGGTAAAAAGATTTTAATGAACATCAGAAACCTATTCAACTTCCACCAGAACCGAACAACTTGACTGACTTTCTGAGGTGGATTATTTTCAATGCTGATTTTTGTACGTGTTCTAGGTGTTTTAGAAAAGTTGTTTGCTGCTCCCCAAGCAACTATTCCGTATGTAAGGTGAGTTTCGAACAATGTATAGTATAGCATTCGCATCTGGGCTGTTTGTAGATATGGTCTCATGAATTTTAATCTGTATGTAACGAATCAATCCTACTTTTTTTAACACTTTCAATGTTAGTTTTTTGGTAAACATAGTTGGAAGACCCTAGGCAGGGTTTTTGTTCTGTCGAGAAAACAACCGTAGCGGTTAAGTCGGGTACTCTCGATAGCTGAAGTTGAACAACACTTTATGCGGCCGCCATCTTGGATGGCTGAGTGATATTCGTAAATAGTTCATTTCTGCCCCGTGCTTGGCATTTTCCTTTGAAAGGAGAGGGCCTAGTCTTTTCTAGCCCGCACAAGTCTCGAGGACTTCTGATTGTTGCTCCTTAGGGTGCATCCGGTTAATGCAAAGTACCAATTCTCTATTGTTTTCTCTTTTCAGTTAGTTTTTTCAAAATATCTATCAGATGTAGTTCAATGTAAAGTAGTTGTTTTCTGTTAGATATTACAAAAAAAAAACACATTTTTCAATTTCAATAAAGAATGTTCCCCTCTTCAACATAAATACCTCCCAAGAGAACGATGGATAATAGCAACTAACGTTTGTTTTTCAGCCGCACATGATTTCGCAACTGATTTTATGAACATCCTGTTCATATTTTCAAACAAAAATGAAATGAATAATGAAAAACGATATGATTTCATACGTACCATTTCGTATCCCTTGTCCGCCCCTTTTACAATCTCTATTATATAGCCGAATGCCAGATACAACTTTTACAAGATTATTCAGTGTCTCTTCACGAACAGTATACAGTGAATCTGTGAAATCTCTCAATTCGTCCTCATTGCATACGCTCTTAAAAACAGTTTCAACTTCTTTATGAACCTATAATTTAACATAATTAGGCGTTTCGGCTAGCACGAAGGAAAAACACACACAAAAGGCAAATGGTCCTAAAGCTTCACGCGCACTTAGCCGAAGCGTCGCGAACGAAAGCAGCGAAACGAAACTATAGTTTCATTATAGATATCAATTGCTACCATGGCGTATTTTAATCTGAATACCAATTTTTACAATCATACTAATAATAATTGAATTACCTTTGTAACTAATGTCTGTGTATCACGGCTAGATACTGCAAAGAAACAAAATTCGCCACCAACTTTATCACCCTACCAAAAACTGCTAAAAACTGAAATATTAGACAAGAATCAACAAATATTTGAATATCCTCGACGTCTGTCACCGCGCATTGAGGCGAAGCGTCAAGAGAAACGACTCCTAGTTGGTCCGAAGAGAATTCGCTCGTCAACTGACGCGCCTCTTCGCTTCGAACCGCCGTAGTGCGCGGGCTGCCATATAACATAATGTCATTTTCTCGGGCGAAAAATCCACATTTTTCTTCGCGCCGCTTCCGTTCGCGACGCTTCGGCTAAGTGCGCGTGAACCTTAACACTATTTGGCACAAATTTCCCCATTGCACCTCCATCTCGCCATCTCAATCGCAGGAGTACTTAACGCCTCTCAAGTAGGTACCCCAAAAGTGGGCCAGCTTGTAAACGAAGCATCACCGATCAATAAAGAATATAAAAGTTTCATTGTGTGTTTAGGAGCTTCACAGTATTCAAGGACAGCTCGGATCTGTGCCTTATTAATCATAATCAGTTCACGACAAGTGAAATAGCTCCTGGCGCAAGACATATAACCTGTAGTCCGGTAGGTACTGTCACTTTGGAATACGTCATAGTATGGACGATGAAATTAAGTTGTTATTATAGTACAC
Source organism: Chrysolina haemoptera (assembly GCA_958298965.1). Taxonomy (NCBI): domain Eukaryota; kingdom Metazoa; phylum Arthropoda; class Insecta; order Coleoptera; family Chrysomelidae; genus Chrysolina; species Chrysolina haemoptera. Next base: position 26,459,259 of record OY282589.1, read on the forward strand.
ATATCACTTATTACTAAACCAAGATTCAAACCGCGCGACCGCGATGGGTGGAGTGGTGGGAGGCTGTGCAACTTGTCAAAAAAAGTTGAATTTTTTATCGTTGGTAGATCATATGATACTCATCACGAAATCAATTGTTAGACCCTTGAGTAGCGGTGGGTTGCACAGATACAGGGTGTTAAATATAAAAAATTAAATCTATTTTTTATTCATAACGTCCACAGTTTTGTAATTTTTTTCAGTTTAAGTCGAAGAAATATTTTTGTTCAATAAGAGCTTTATTTCAAAAGAGAAATTACATTTTTAGTTGCCACCAGTGGCGTACAAAAAGGGTACATTGGTCCCTTTCCTCCCCTATTTTTTACGCCACTGGTATAATCAGGAAAATTATTATTTTTTGATTTCTTCATTCAATTTTAAATAAAACATATGAATTGTTTGAATCCGAAAAAATCAATCGTTTTCAAGATAAATGATAATTGCGCTTTTATGAATACATACTAACATTGAAAAAATTGTTTAGCTGGAATGAATTGTACAATCCAAATCACTGTTTCAAATTTGTACTGGATATTCTAAATATCAATGCTACTTTCACATGCAATTTTTCACAAAGCTGCTTTCTTGCAGAAATACAGGGTGTTGAAACGGGAAAATTATAAAGCATGTTTCTCCTAACTGAAAACACCCCCATATCTTCCATAATTATTTGAGAAGAACTCTGTAACTGAGTCTTAATCTTGCCTGTGGTTGATCTGAGTGAAATAGAATGCTCGCGAGGAGCGATGGACTTACCCAGTTTTGCGAAAAATTACATTAGGAGACATTATACTTAGGCTCAAAATTCCAACGGATTCGGAATCAGGACAACAATATTACTACCAGTACAGATTTTCGATAAAAATTTTCATTTCTAGAAACCCAGTTTTTCTCACTTTTCATGGAAACACCCCCGTATCTTCCGTAACTATTGGAGTGGAACTCTGTAAATTTCCGGATCGGTAGGTATACAAACCATGAGTCTGCATCTTGCCAGAAGTTGATCTGAGTGATATACACTGCATTGATATTTTTGGTAGAATATCCACAGTACAAATTTGAAGCAGTGACTTGGATTGTACAATTCACTCCAGCAAAACAATTTTTTCAATATCAGTATGTATTCATAAAAGCGCTATTACCTTGAAAACGATTAATTTTTTCGGGTTCAAATAATCATGCATACCAGTGGCGTAAAAAATAAGGCAGGAAAGGGGCCAATTTACCCTTTTTGTACGCCATTGGTGGCAACTAAAAATGTAATTTCTCTTTTAAAATAAAGCTCTTATTGAACAAAAATATTTTTTCGAATTAAACTGTAAAATTTCGAAAACTGTGGAAGTTATGAATTTAAAAAAAAATTAATTTGTTATATTTGCATGAGGAAGTAGAAGTCTTCAGGAACGATATGCACTTTTTCTTTTCCTTCTACTATAATTTTTAGCGAAGTTATGACAAATCTAATTTTCGGCCCTGCCGGAACTTGCATTGGCGGGTTAGCGCGAGTATGAAATGTGACGTCGGCGTTAAACCACGTTTCCTAAAAAAATGAACGTATTTCATAAGGTATTACTGAAAATCTTTCTTGTGGAGAATTGAATTATCTTTCAACATATCGAAATCGTTTTTTGATAAATCTTATATATTCTAAAATAACAACAAAAATAATTTTTTTTTTAATAAAAAATTTTTTAGATTCCACCCCTGATTTTTTGGTAAACATTTTTTTATCTAATAATATATGATGTCGAGATGTCATGTGCCGAGTTTTAGAGTGCTACATCTTCACTTTTTGCTCGAGTTTGTCTGTCGTTACTGGATTATCTTACCTTTCCAAAAAGGCTATTGGGTCCTGGTTACCATCGAATTTCACATTCCATCGATGTGTGTTGAGGCAGGTTGTTAGGGTAAACCATATGCTGAAGCTGGTTGAAGGGGCGGTTGGGAATTTGACGGTCTAGATTGTTGACGTCCAGGTCCATATGGGGTGGGCCTACCTACCGTCGGGGTTGGCCACGCGGATGTGACATGTTTATTTAGGGTATTATTAACAGTAGGTCAGGGGATAAGTCACAGGGTTAGAGTCCATGGTAGAGTTGAACTCAGAGAACGGTGAGGAAGTGGTTTTCGCCAGACTAGACGGATTTTGCCGGGGTTGAAACGTCATGTTCGGGTGCGTTTTTGGTATAGCCCCCTGTTCTCCAACAGGACGAAGAGTAGAGAGGGGGGTAAGTCATAGGATCCCCCGGCTCCGGTAAGCATGGGACTCCCACAGCTACCTTCTGGCCTTGGGTCGTTCCACCAGTAACCATACCAGATGTTTCCACAGTTCGGCTATAGTGCCTTCAGCTTCAACCCGTAATTCAGTGGCCAGTTCCACCAACTCTGGTTTTCGCAAGCGATAGATCCGACCTTATTTTACTTCAGGAGGGACAGAAAGTTTATCACCTCCATCTTCCCTCTCATCCTCAGTGCCACTGGTAGGTTTATCCAGTATACCTGTCGAATGCTTATCTTCCACGTTCAGGGGATCACTGGTTTCCTTAACATCAAGCATTTTAATTCTAGAAAGGAAATACCTTGTGGACAATAGTCCGAACAGTAGCACAAGACTAGACAATATAATATCATGTCTATGACTAGTTTTGAATAACGGTATTGTACGGTTATCGAAATAGATTTATTGAACAGACTTCAAGTAGACTTTTTTTCCAGGTACACCAGCCACACAAGGACGGTTTTGGTGTTACACGTAAAATGAGATATAAAATTATGAACAGTCCGGTATAAATATACCAAGAAAAATTATTGGAAATATTTATATGAGACACAATGAATCAATGATTGATATACTATTTCAGAATGCATGACCCCTAATGAAAATATTAATTACAAAATTCAAAGTCAAGAACGTTTTTTTGGAGACTCCTGTTCTTTGGACAAACAAAGTTAACGCAGCGAAAACGACTTTTGTGTTTCCGTCTGGAGCTTATTTGCCGTTCGATTTGCGATGTATTTTACCAATATTAACTAGAGTTGAACTGTTTCAAAATTCGCACATATGTTCTTCATCGATAAAATCCTCTTGCATATACCATAAAACAAATGTTTGCCCAGCTCGGATGATTCTACGATGCGCCTACCTACCTTCCGAGCTCCCTTCTCATGATTTCTCATTTTCCATTTTTAACTTTTTTTTGCTGCCAATGTTGTAGCGACAGAATTGCGCCTTTTTTCAAATAGCTTTTTTCAATGAATCGTACCTTGTGAACAAAATGGGTTGGAGGCATAGCGTTAACAATTTATCAGTTTTCAATCGCTTTTAATTTATCTGATCGCTAGGACTATAAAAGTCACTGACACTGACACTACTGACAGAGTGGTGTTGCCTAGCGCCTCCGATACGAGATTGGATGGTTTAATGGTGGAAAAATCGTACAGTCAGAACACCAAATTTAATTTTATGATCGACGTATGTGAGGAATCACACTGATCGACCAGGACCGACCTTCCACCTACGACTAAAAGTAGAAGTAGATCAATGAAAACTTTCAAAGTCACACTGATCGACCATCCACGACCGACCATTAGAATAATTTTGTAAATCTGACATTAATTTGACATTCGAGGTTATGTGAATTATGTGAATTGTCTGTTCATTTATTGAAAATAAGTTAAATTCATAATATCAATAGTTTTGCTTTAAATAATGAGCAGTAGTGATACTTAAGAAGAACGAATTATAATAATGAACTATTTTCATAAACGACGAATGAAGAAAGTTAAAAAAAATATGTGGGTTAGAGAACTTTATTCAAACCGAGAACAAGAGGGAGCAATTCCTAACAAACATTTTATTTTTCCGGTAGGAAATATACCTATTTACATGAGTTTTGTTGAAGTCAAAAGTTCATCATAAATGTGTGTCAAAATGACATTACGTCAGGATAGTGTGACACCGACCAAAATTTCCAGCAGACTACAATTTCGAACGTGGTCTTTGAAAAACGGTCGAGGACGGTCAATGACGATTATACAGTGTGAGTTGTGCGATAAGAATATACATGTTGGAAATTTTGGTCGTAGGTGGACGGTCGCGGACGGTCGGTCCTAGTCGATCAGTGTGATTCCTGGCTAAAATAGGCCGCGAATGGAAAACTTTTGGAGCATATCGTATACCGTTCCAAATACCTTAAGGATATGTAGCAACCCTTTTCGCGACAATATTTCAGAAAACCCAGAAACCGTTAGTTAATTTTTTGATAGTGTACTCACCATTTTATCGTAGGGATTTCCAAGACCCGAAGAAAGAGTAATGTAGAAAACCATTTTTTCGATCAAACCAGAAATGACGTACTTATCATGATAATTGGGCTCCAAAATAGCTAGTCTCAAGGCATACAACACAGCTTCACGTTCCATTCTATGTTCTTTAGTGACATAGTCCATAACATCAAAGTGAAACTCCATAAAAAACTGGATTCTTAATGTCACTCTACTTAGAAAGGATGAATCTTTCATGTTGGCAACAACAAACTTTATGAACTTCTGCAGATCGGATCTATTATGCAGGACATCTGCCGAGATTCCCCAGTTCGGATCTAGCATCAACAATTCGACCTGGGGGATTTGAACAGGTTTTTTTTTTTCAACAAGACTCATTTCAGTCTACTTTGAAATATAGGAATAAGTACACAGGGTTAATGACGGAATATTTTCATTAGTCGTTTCTCAGGAACTATAATGTTTAGCATTCCTGAGATTTGAAACCCAAAATCACTTTCATATATCATCACACATATACTTCGTTATTTAATGTAACAATTTCATTTAATAATTTTTAAGGGCAACTTGTTAGAGAGGAAATTATAGGATGACATTTTCTGAGAGTATCTTATTATATAAACGTGGTGATCAAAATTCCACCATTGAACTCAGTATTACAAGAATGACCAAAAAATTAAACTAGCACATTTATTTTTTATTTCGACTTTCCCTATACCTTTTTTTCAATAACTTCGTCATTCGCTCATAAATGGGGTTGGGAAGCAGGAAAATATTTCGGTTCTAGCGGGGAACATGTCCAAATTGAAAACAGCCGAGACCCCAAATTTTAAGGGCCCCGGTTGTCTGTAATAACGTCAAGATGGCGGCCAAGAGAACATTTGTTTCAACCTGTTGCTTGTTAATAAAAGTTTATATTTTATAGGAGCTTATTTCACACCAGTTGGAGTTTAATACTCATTTGCGGTAAATAAGAAAGCCCAATTTATCGTACGGTCAAATATAGTGGCTGTTATGGCCGCTAGGGGAAGAAACGTATATCTTTGTGTGGGAGTAAAATGTACGAAATCAATAGATTTTTGAAGTTGCGGAAATCAGTGTCAGTGCCAAAGTAAAGTAAAGTAAAGTTATAACCATTTCTATGAAAGATATATTTTCCTTTTTTTCACAAATACTAAGATTGTTTACAAAAAATAAAATAAATTTTCGGCAGATGAGTTGTGACTCTAACAAAAGCATAATGGGGTAAAAAATTTTGTTACACATGGTAGGTCAAAAAATTATCTCTCACACTCATTGAGCTTATGAATAGGCAATATCTCCCTAGTCTTAGGAGATAACAGCATCAAACTTGGTATTGTTGAATTCCTTATTATCATCTCTAACCGATCATGCAATGACATTCAGGGTGCCTCTTCAAAAAAATAAACTTCTAAGTCACTGTGCTTTTTTTAGACACTGTGTATAAATGAAAGATATCGAATTAAACCCTACAACTTATGTATTTAACATTATTTTGTAATATGTAGAGTAAAGAAGTTACAGGGGGAACGACGAACTTTTTGTCTTCACTGTATGCACCATTTTTTGGAGGTACATGGGCAGAGATTCACTACTTGACTTGATTTTCTAACTACTTGACTTGACTTGAAATCAAGACAAGCTCAAGTCAAGTATTTATCATTGAAATTAAAGTCGAGTCAAGTAGTTACACATCAAGTACTTGTAAATCAAGCTACCTACTTGATTTTTTTTAAACTAGTACCTTTTTTGTAATAATCTGATTAACTGCCAAAACGCAAAAAAATAATAATATATGGAAACAAAATAAACAAAACTGGAGTAAAATACAGTACAATAATATTCACGTTATACTGTCGCACTCTTGAATGGCAAAGTAGGTTATATTACTGAAATGTCCTGTATAATAATGTATAGCATGTGCCATAATTTTTACTAGATTGCTTGAATCCTATAGATTTTTGTAGATACTCAAAATAAAAATAAAAACAGCCACAAATAAAAAATTATTAAAGAAAATAAGACGTGGAAATATTTTTGACCCACCGTGTAGATTATTCAATTGTGTCACAAACTACTACATAGTTATAGCTAAAATTTAATAATTGTTTTACCTTCTCAGTCCAACTCGAAACTGAAATTGCGCTATACGCCTATTCGATCCTGTAGAGATATTTGCCCTAGAATTAGGTGGGCTCGATCTACCAATTTTTTTTTTCGTAGACTCTAGTGTGTTTAGCTTGCAAATGTCGCCTTAGTGAAGATGTTCCGCAGTTTCTAATTTTCAAAACCGCCGTACTTTTATTACTCTTAGAATCTTGCTTGACTATGAAATAATTCATATTTTTTTTCGATTCATTAGATACACTTTTATTAACTTCAACTCGTTTGTGTGTCAGTGAGTAATATACTTTCACCACCCCGAGTGGCATGTTCCACGCCAGAATTGAAATATTCTACCACTTTCTACAACTTTACAACCCCACTAAATGTATTTTGGTGCCAAATCTTGGAATCTATATATTCCAAGAAACGTCTAATAGAATAACCCTGTATTAACAAGTTTCACGTAGTTTTGCAAAAAAGATTCGTGCCACTTAAGTTTCATTAACTTAATAATTTTTTGTTGACTGACCATCTATTTCGATTGGTGATATGTGAGTGTTTTCAAAAACAAGGTTATTATTGCACATAACACAGTACTTTTCTGTATAGTAATGTATTTAAAGAGTGGTTTCCATTGTAATGTATTCAAAACCTTTTGAAAACAGTTTGTATATCTGTGACAATGAGGGACTGAAGAAGTTATTCATATAAACAGTCTTTCATTGGATGAATAAAAATTATTTATGATACAAGTGTTAAAAGTGGCATTTCATTTTGTGAGTGGGGAATATTACGAAACGAGCGTTAGCGAGTGGAGCAACCCCACGAGCAAAATAAAATCACTTCTAACAAAGGTATGTGACAATTTTTTTTATACAACAGTTACTGCTAGTAGAATAAAACAAAAATAGTATAAGATCCATAAGGATTCGAACACACGATCTTTGGGTTACAAGGCTGACTGGCAGATGCTCCAAATATAATAAATCTCAACGCACTTTATTTATGAATGTCATTATTTGTCAGTGATGAAGGACCTTCTTCAGTTGGACTTAATACTACTTCGTTTGTAACTTCAAAAGGAATTAGTATTACCAATTGCACAAACGGCCAAATACATGTGTGAAATTGTATAAATGATTCCTCTTAAGTAGGTGTTCTGATTATAATATTTAATTCAATAAGTGTTTCTATTACAGAAATCTATATTACTGAGTATCATCTCACCTGTCATTTTACATTTAACACTAGTGTTGAATGAATTTTTAACACTAGTTAGTGTTTTTAGTTCATATGTTCATAAAAAAAATAATAGAAGCGAAGTTTAATGGTTATTTAACGAACAAGTGTATTAATAAGGGCGATTAACAATTGAGATAATTTAACGCGTGAGCGGAGCGAGCGCGTTAATGTTCGAGATTGTTAATCGCCATTTTAATTCACGAGTTCGTTACAAAACTTTTCCGTTGACCGTAATTTTCCAACAAAAAAAAAATTAGTTCCATTTGGGTCTTGAACCCTCGACATCGCAATCACCTCAAGCCTCACACGAGGATTTTACCAGCCGGCTGCGTGACTACCTATTAACATTACTGACAACTGGTGTATTGAATGTTCTCTGAATATTTTTTTTACTCAACTTTTCCGTCGACCGTACTTTTCAAAAATAAAAATATCTTACTTTTAATTTTCAGTTTTATTATCATAAATATTGATATTAGAAATTGTACAACCATTGAAACTTAATAAATTTTAAGAAAATACAACAATGAAATAAATAAATAATATGGTTGCCTACGCCACAAACTACTAATAAGTATAATATGTATTGGAGCAATGTACGTTGGGTTGCATATAAGTAAACTGTTGATTAATATAAAATCATTCGTTAATAGGGGTCATTAATCAACGATTTTGAGGGCGTTAAAATACAGCATAAATGAACGGTCGACGGAAATAATCATAAATGTTCATGAGAAGTTTCAATATTGAACATTTGGTTGTACCTTGATCACATATTGTCCTTATTGAGACAGAAATACATTATATTACACAGTACGTCATCTTGAGATGGCACGATGAAGCCCCTCGTCATTCCCAGATCGCACAAGTCTCCTGAAGACTTCTGAGGGTTTCTCGTAGAGGAGCAGCCAGATGACAGTTACAACGAACAAACAAAACGTCAGCTTCTATCAGAAACAAATATAATCACTGAAGACTGCGTTCATTTTCAGATTGTGGAAGGTTACAAGAGTTACTTCGACAGCCCAAATCCTTATTTGCATTTCACTTTTGGTTAAAAATCACATTAAAACGAATAATTAGAGCCGATGCTTGGATACCCTTCAATTTCCTATGCATGATAAATTGAATAATTAAAGTTAATGCAGTATAAATCAAACTCAATCAACGAATCAACAATAACCGTTGGCCAAACTCAATTTCCCAATGTGCATGTTGATTTTTCGGACTGCTAAAATACGACATCAAACATAACCTGCAATGTCAGCAATTTTCGTTCTTTTGGTTAGTTGGTCACCTGCAAATAACTTCCCATTCATTTATTTGCTGTTGTTTGCTCATATTTGAATTTGACTTTGAATTGATTTAAATTTGACGTTGAATTGAATAGTAGGCGCATATTGTAGGTAACTTACGGATAGAAAAAAATTACTAACGTTGTAGGTTATGTTCACGGTTATAAGAACGTTATTTTGTTCGACTTTCAAGATTCAGAAGGGCATAACTCGAAAAGTACGCCAAATTTTTTTTCGGATTAGTGTTCAAGAGATAATAGTTATTTATTATACAAGGGAAAAAAGTATTAGATTTTAGGTCGAAGTCGTGGTGTCCCGAAACGACGCGAAGCTGAGGGAGACAAAAAAACAAGTAGTGTATGATAAATACACTATTTTTTTCTGTGACGGGAAAAAAGACGATAAAATAGTGAAAAAAATCAAATGTCTACGGCTTGAGACCTTTCGGTTCGCGAGATCTTTCACATTTTCTCTTATGAACAACCCTTTCATCTACATATACAAACACGGTTCATAGCCGCATCGGTAGGATTGCGGCTTACTACGTCATAGGTACGTGGTTCAAAGACAGTTGGGATTTTTTTTTCATTTCATCAGCTTTCTTCAAACTTAGGAATAAAGGCCGGTTAGGTTAGTAGTGCGCAGGTTGAGTGATGAAAGTAGGAGGTTGGGTTAGAGCCCCGAGCTGAACATCGGATGCGTGCAAGATCAACTTTTGCAATTGCAGATATCTAACTTTACCTATTTTCACTTTTTTTTTCCGGGGAAAAAAGTAATTTCATGAAAAGTCATAACCTGTCACAGAAAAATCTTCATTTTTTGTTTCTAGTAAGAGCCCGAAAAACTTACTTTTACCCTCCCTACCGTTTGGAAGCTTTTTGAAATTCTATTTCGAAAACTAGGTATACTCCATTTTTTGCAAAACTATGTGAAGTCTGTTAATCGCACACTCATTTACTACCTTTCGAAACCTTTGTGAAGTTCTGTGAAAGTAGGTTGAATCACACGCTAAGAACGACCTACGTCCTTTTTTTTAAACCAGGCTCATTGATTGGGCCAACAAATATTAAAAATTACCTATATATTATGTTTTCATGTGTATACTTACATAAAAGTGGCAAAACTTCGATTCCAGAGTAATATTACTTTTATCACATTCTTTCAAGATTTCCCTCACGACATTATTTACGATATAATCGATATTCATAATCAGGCTTGATAATTTCCAATTTAACTGCTCTTATAGTAGGTAACTTCAAATTTACCAAAAATCCCCACCCGTTCTCATACAATTTATTTCACGAACATTTAGTTGATAACTTCAATTTTCACTATCGAATAAACCCCACTAACCCGTAATATTTTCCCCGTTTTGAAAAACTTCGAAGAAATTACTCATCTGACATTTTCAGTAGTCAAATGGTAAACAAACTAACTAGATCGGTAATCTAAAGATTCAATGTTACAGGGACTTAAAATAATAGCGAAGGAAAAAACTGTTTTTTTAGTCGATTTAAGACAAATTCGGGTTGGAAATGTATTTATTGAAACTCGTTTACATCTCCAAATATAATCTCATTAATTATAGGGTGTAAACCGGGTATAGCTTTTCGGGATTTTTTAATTTTAATTTTTTTCAAGCACTATTCCAGAACCAAGAATTTATATTTTGGTAAGACATCATGTTCAGTCCATTCTATAGGCGATAAAAATCTGTTCTGTCCCATAATGACTCTCTCTGTTTGAAATATGATTTTTTTAAATTGTGTATCATATCCTTGTATTGTAAATACTTGACCGGTCGATTTTTATTACAAATTAAAAATTATTGCATAGTTGATAAAACAAAATATGAGGTAACTTTCCAATTGAATTTCTCAAAAATGGTTCGGTTAATTTGGACCTAATTCTACTCATAATATTTTGAAAATGTTGCCTATTACTTATACCTACATATATCAGAAATTAGGCAAACAAAACTACTAAACGCCCAAGTCGAATTCGATGATAACGTATCCTTAACGGTGTTTTAATTCATTAAAGTGTCATTAGAAGATTTATAATTGATAAAATATTACTAATAGTACAGTAACCACAGACAAATGTAAAAGAGAAAAATGAATCTTAGCACTTTGAAACTCGGCACATGACTTATTGACATCATATATTGTTAGAAAAAAATTAACAAATTTAGCAAAAAATATCAGGGGTGGAACACAAAAAACTTTTTATTTAAAAAAATTATATTTTTTGCTGTTGTTTCGGAAAGTATTAGATTTATCGAGAAACAATTTCAACAATGCGAAAGATAATTCAATTCTCCACAAGGAATATACCCAGTAATTTCTCACAAAATGCACTCGTTTTCTCAGAAAACCTGATTGAAATCCGATATGAAATTTAAGCCCGCCAAACCCGCCACTGCAATTTCCGGCAGGGCCAAAAATTAGATTTGTCATAACTTTGCTAAAAATTATAGGTAGTAGAACGAAAAGAAAAAGTATATATCGTTCCTGAAGACTTTACTTCCCAATGCAAATATAACATGTGAGTATCTGAGTACCCAAAATTTGTTTTGTCCCACTTCATATAACCCTTCTACGATATTTACGGAGGATTCATGGATATTTCAGTTGATATGAAATAGTGATATTGAAGCAAGACTCAGTACCCTCTTTGGACCATATGCAACGATTTTAGACTAGTGATACACATCTCACTTAGACCTGCCAAAAGAAAAAACTGGGTTTTACTCCTGCCTCAGTTTTCAAATCACCCATAATCCCGGGAAATGTTGAAAATAATCTCTCATACACATCCTACATGAAAAATGAAGTATGTGATTTCAAGCTTGAGGTTTGCACTTCATAATAGTGTTATCAAACATATATGCAGGATGTGAATAAGCGATTTTTTTCAACATGTACTGAAGGGAATGCCGGTTTTATGGATAAGTTGAAAATGAAGCAGGAGTAAAACTTGTTCTGTGAGTCACCTAAAGGCTGACCTGCAGTATACCCCCGACGATCTTCACTTCGAGCCTAGACGCGATCATGCAGGGATTTACCAAAAGAACGAATATTACTAATAGTATCGGTTATGTTTACTGTTCTAAGGTCGAATTTTTGTGTGAAATGGTTGTTTCTGGTGCTTGTAATCGAGAAATGTTTGTCCGGTGGAAGGGGATTTTGTCCAGAGAGTATGAGGTAGGTGACGAAAAATTCTTGACAAAATATATTCGCCGATCATTGAGAAAAACATGTAGATGAAAATTCCCTTCAACACAACGAAGTTCTGACAAGTAGTTTAGATTTTACCATCGTGACTTTCATGAAATTATTTAAAAAATTAACAATGAAAATTTATGTAATATTTGAATGGAAATATTACTGATACTCTTCCATGCGGGCGAAGCCGCGGGCACAACAAGGGATAAGCCCCTGGAATCATAGGATAATTGCACATGAGACTGGTCCTGGGATTGCACTAGGGTTGTCAGTCAGATGAAACAAATATGAATTTCGAAGATTTGGTGATTATCAACATAGAAAAGGTCAGAATAAAAACAATACTGTCCATAGAGAAGTATATCATCGACTATATTAGATTTGTATCATCAGCCCCAATCTTTTCAAATATTTTTGTTCATAAAATATGGCAGTTACAAATTCTCCATTAAAAAAAATCAAAATTGTTAAAATTGTTTTTTCCGTTATCAGGTGTCGTCCCCTTCTAGCCATGAAACATAATATATGCAACAGTTGCTGTAATTGGATCGAGAGAGCAAGCATTTTTTAAGTGAACTTGAATAACACCAATTAATACCTTGTTTTCAGGAGAATTGTACCTATCAAAATAAAACAGAAAATGAAAAACAAACAGTAACACATATTTTCAACGTGGAAATATAATGGTGCTGTATCTAAAATAGTCTTTGTTTATTTTACAAATAATGGTTTCGCTTCGAATTATATTGATATTTTTTGCTGAAATATACGGCTTGCGGTTGGTGGGGTGCTTTGTATATATAAAAGCACCTGGCTTGAGTGCGTGCATCTCGTTTCCTTTCCTAAACATGCAAAAATTAACATAACAAAGCACACAAGCGCCCTTCGCATATATTTCTGAAGGAAAAAATAATATAATTTTTTCCCGCGAACACTCACTTAAGGTTACCTAATGGCTTTTGTTACTTTTCTGGTATCTCAAATAAGTGTAACACTCATTTGCTGTCTTCATTGTACTACAATTTAAAAGAACAAATTCGCGCGAATCTCCAGGTGGTATTCACTAGAGCATTCGTTCCGTATGAGCACCGAATGAGCACATGAGATTCTCGGTTCAAGCTCAGGCTGATCGGTTCTAGCTCAGGTTGCATCAGGCTGATCGGTTCTAGCTCAGGTTGCATCAGGCTGTAGTGACTCCTGGCACATAAACACCGCATGAGCACCGATGCGCAGTCAGTCGCGTATTAATATTCATACTCATCAATATCCAAATTAAATTCAAAATTTCTGTAATAGATAACCACAAACAGAACGTCAAGCACACTTTCACCGTCCATGATGAGCACGGAAATAAATAAATATTCAGTAAGTCAAAAGAGAAACAAGATGTCCTGCAATAGCAGGACCGCGCTTATTGCCATAATCCTATACAATAGGAATAATTGGGTCGAAAATCCATCAGAAAACAACTACTTTCCTGGACAAACGTTGAATTACATCTAATGAATTTCCGTGCTAGTTGCATGGACATCTTCACTGAAACATTTGGACCACCTATAGATCGATATCTGGGTTCTCGCCCTCATCAGTATAGGGTAGGTCTCTGCAGACAATAACTAATGTCTGCAACAAACGATTCAACAAAAACTCCATGTAAAGGCAGAAGCTGAGACACCGCCCGCTGCCTAGCGTTCACTAAACCACGGGCGCCATCTGAACTCCAGCCCCTTAACCAAAGCAATACGCAGAACTTGCGTGATTAATCTAACCACTAATACAAATTGAAGAAATCTGCATTGCATTGTTCACAATAAGCTTGTCAAGAGAAAAACAAGATGTCCTGCTATACCAGGACCACGCTTATTGCCATAATCCTATATAACAGGAATAATTGGGTCGAAAATCCATCAGAAAACAACTACTTTCCTGGCTAATACCACGACGAACGTTGAATTACATCTAATGAATTTCCGTGCAGAGTCCTACAAGGATGTCCCCGAAATTGCTAGTTGCATGGAAATGTTCATTGAAACATTTGGACCACCTATAGATCGATTTCTGGGTTCTTGCCCTCAACAGTATGGGGTAGGTCTCTGCAGACAATAACTAATGTCTGCAACAAATGATTCAACAAAATCTCCATGTAAAGGCAGAAGCTGAGACACCGCCCGTTGTTTCCCTCTTGACAAGCTTATTGTGAACAATGCAATGCAGAGTTCTTTAATTTGTATTAGTGGTTAGATTAATCACGCAAGTTCTGTGTATTGCTTTGGTTGAAGGGCTGGAGTTCAGATGGCGCCCGTGGTTTAGTGAACGCTAGACTGCGGGCGGTGTCTGAGCTTCTGCCTTTACATGGAGATTTTGTTGAATGTTTCAATGAACATTTCCATGCAACTAGCAATTGCGGAGACATCCTTGTAGGACTCTGCTCAGAAATTCATTAGATGTAATTCAACGTTCGTCGTGGTATTAGCCAGGAAAGTAGTTGTTTTCTGATGGATTTTCGACCCAATTATTCCTATTGTATAGGATTATGGCAATAAGCGTGGTCTTGGTATTGCAGGACATCTTGTTTCTCTTTCGACAGGTTTATTGTGAACAATGCAATGCAGATTTCTTTAATCAGTAAGTCAAAGTTGAGCCAATCAGATATAATATCTATTCTTAATTCATCTTGGGCCTAACTTTATCAAGTTTTTCTGTGCCTGAAAACTTTGTTATCAGAAGTTTTCAGATACACATTCTGGAAGTACAGGGTCTTGGCAAAAAAATGACCAGTGGGTACGCTTTGTCAGAAATATCCATTTTGATATTTTTACGTTGATTGTAAAGATATCGGTCATGAAAAATGAGCGAACTGAAAACTAACTGGTACAGAAACATTTCATTCAGTTATAGGCCCAAGATAAATTGGGAATGCAAGTTATAATTGTTTAAATTTGACCTACTGAATCTTTGAGCAAACTCAGTTTTTTGAGCTAATTTGATAAATAAAATACTTACCGATCAGTTTATGAATTTTCGACCGAAAACAAAGGAGATACAGATATTTTAGTCGACCGTCGGGGTAAATTTTATAATATTCCAAGTTCGCGCGGAAATCTGAAAATAGCAATTATTATTATCTCCCATAGGAAGCAATTTTCGAAAAAATATTTCGAGACATTTTTATGGAGATTTTGCGTTCTACAATTTTGATTCTATGCATTCAAACAAAATTTTAAACCTTTTCCAAGTTATTGATGGAATACCAATTTTCCGAGTTTTCCAAGCAATGTTTCCCATACTTTCCATAGGCGATTGCGTGCAGAACATTTTTTTTTTCAAAGTACTCCTCGAAAACTGCTCGTGTGCCACAAATCACTTCCATACAACTAGCAAATAGCAGAGAAATAGCAGAGAAATTGCAGAGAAAGCTTTGAGGTACTTTGCACGGAAAACCAGACGCAATTCAACGTTCGTCGTGGTATTACCCAAGAAAGTAGTTGTTACCTGATCTATTTTTGACTCAATTATTCCTACTGTATAGTATTATAGCAATGAATATTCACGCGCACGATGCGCAGGACATCTCGTTGCTCATTGTGAACAATTGAAGATTCCTGTAATCGAAAAATCCCTCATCCAGTTCAACGACACCTTCGTTTTCGCGTTAAAGTCAATACGTCCACTGTAAAATTCATGAGGAACCATAAAAATTACCCTACTGAAATATTCAGTAAGCATGTTATTAGGTTACAGAACTCATATGGCAGTATGTAGAGCGCGGAAACGTAGAAGTAGTTGAGTTTTGCGAGATTGAACACGTCAAATTCAGGACAACAGCCATTAATTTCAGCATAAATCATTCATGTAAACATTTTCCGTTAGTCTTCGTCGATCGAAAAACAGTTTTGAGTTCGTAGTGTTGATGTTCCGTGAAATGGGTTATAACTTCTCAGCTTCACCCATTGTTCAGAATCCACAATAACAGCATGTTTTTGTAATATTTTCTCAAGTGAAGTGTTCAGTTTCGTTATTTGGCACTGAAAGATAACTTTTTAGTGAATGCACCATATGATATGATAACATAGACAAAAGTACTAATATCCGCTTTAACTCTTTCTGGAGTCTGTGCTACCGAAGAGTGCTTTTTGCTTATGACTTTCGGGACTTATCCTTCATTGGGTGGACTAGGATAACTTTAACTTCGTCTGACCTTTCCTAGCGCTGATTTAATTCAATGCTCGTAGAGGGACGTAGTTGTTTTCTGACATATATTGCATCAAATTTTCTACTTTGTGGGATAGTGTGGAGAGAAGGAAAAAACAATTGTCTCAAATGCTACCTTAATTTCGTCGACACTATAATATTCGCTAATCAACACTATTTCACAATTACAAGTACAAAAACCAAACGTTTCGCACAATCATTCACCATCTTTTCAGAGCAAAACTTAACCTTACTTTGAAGTGATCGTTGAATGTAAACAATAATTTGTTCTTTATTCATATGTTCAACTGCTAAATTTGTCCCATTTTACAGCATCACCTATCTGCACATAATTTGAATTATTTAGCTAACATTCAATGCCACTACTACTGTTTGGAACATTTGGTGTAAGTAGTAATGTATATACCGGGTGAACCTGAGAGATGGGGCACCCCTATTTTTGAGAGAAATGATCTATTGAACAACTAAAATGTGATTTTTTGAGATAAAAATTAATTCTGTAGCACTTCCAGTTTCGCCAGAAATGATCTAAGTATTAGTTTTTCAAATGGAACACCTTGTACATTTTCGCATTTTTGAAATCTAGAGCAGATTCTGAACATGATAAGCTAAATTTTTTATTAAATTTCTTCTTTTTTTTCAAAAAAATTTTTTTAATGGTGATTCTTTACATGTTGAACATTCCTGTCCGATGCCATGTTGTCCGTGAAAATGAAATTAGCATTTTAATAACAATACTTTGCCACCAGCCGGTGTTTGAAAGTAGGAAAATCACTTTTTTTCGATTATCTCATGTTTTTTAAATGGCATCTCTATGGGACACCATGTGCAACAGATTGTTTCGAAGGAAAGGAATCGAATGATACCAAAATTTTGAATATCTGTCAATTATTTTCAGATTTATCACTATTATAAAAAAATGTACCACAAAATAGTGCAGCCGCTGGACTAAACAACACCAGAATGATGGAAATTTTTGAATATCACTTTTACCCAATTGTCTCATAACGATTTTCAACATTGAAAATTATCATACGTTGGATTTATTATTTTGAATTTGAATACGCGATTACGAGGATTATCAACATTTATTACAAATTTTTGAAAACAACAAATACATAGCACAATGCTCTTACTATAAAAATTGCTCAAAATGTTGGCCATTATGTTCCATGCATAATAGCACCCTTCTGACTGCTAGTTAACTCTGCTGGGCTGATATTATTGAAAGCTGTGATGACCATTTTTGCTGGTGGCAAAGTATTGTAATTAAAACGCTAATTTCATTTTCTCGTACAACATGGCATCGGAGAGGAACGTTCAATATGTTAAAAATCATCATCCTTAAAAAAAAATTTGTGAAAAATAAAAAGAAATTTAATAAAAAATTTAGCTTATCATGTTCAGAATTTGTTATAGATTTCAAAAATGTGAAAATGTACAATTGGAAAAACTGATACTCAGATCATTTCTGGCGAAACCGGAAGTGCTACAGAATTAATTTTTATCCCAAATAATCACATTTTAGTTGTTCAATAGCCCCCTAAATTTTCGTGCTTTGAATCGGATTAATTCTCTCAAAAAAAAAATACGGGAGCCCCATCTATGAGACTCACCCGGTATATACTTACCTACAGGAGTACCAAACCAGTATTTTAAACTTGTTTCATCCCCAAGTGATCATCTTCTGGAGGGAAGATTATTCTTTCTCTTGTATGTCAGTATAACGAGTCCCGCGGTGGTGGTGTCCATGAAAAGAGAATCACAGCGTACAGTAGTACATACATAGTTGCAAATTCGACAATATTCACGCGCACGATGCGCAGTAGTCGAATGACAGTGCCTAGTGATAAGGCAAACCAACTTGGCGCAGTCTGTAAAAAATTAATTAACAATAAAAATGGACGTTCAATCTAATATTAACGGGAAGTTTCAAATGGTCAGATACGGAAAGTGATAGGCCGGCTATTCACGTACATAACTGCACACTTGAACGGTGTACATGCCCAATTTTTTTGTTCAAGTATACTAGAGCGTATGTTGGAAGAAACTTTCACAAGTATTGTGGTTGTACAAGTGACTTGAGACTTGAATAAACTCTATACTGTATACTTGTGCAAATTAAGGTTGCGCAAGTATAACTGAACGTGTGTATGGTATACTTGAACAACTTGAGGCTTGTGGTGAAATTCTCGTTGAGATCTGTATAGGATATTACGTACAGTCTATCCTTTTCCTTCCGATTGCCTTCTCCATGGACGTATAAATTAACTGGACCTAGCTGTTGACATCCTGGTCTGAAGTCGTAAATGGTCACAATCTTTGGTCGTGATATTGAGTTGGGCGTTGTCATATCGCGTAGGTGATAAGTCTTTATCATAGACAAAATTGTGTCACTGTACGTATTTCATTCGGTAACAATTAAAAAATTAAGTATGGTGATGGTAACATTATCAAACAACTTACACCTGTTAAGACTTACACATTTCGAAATCCAAACTATCGAAAAAACGCTGTTGAATATCATTGTTTATGTTTTCCACAAAGTGAACTTCTGACAGATCTGTGATTTTGTTATTGCTTTTTTGTAGGATTAATTTATTGAAATAGTGTTTTTCGAACTTATTTGAGTGATATATACAGTGTAATAATAGGCAGAGAGTAATGATGGTGCAAACTTGCTGGGTTTGCAAACAATCCATATGTTCCAACCCTAATATCAGATTCCATTCGTAAGTACCATATAGGCGTTACAGTGGATATCAATCTGTTTTCGCCGAACAAAATGAAATTATTATGTGTATTCAAACCTTATATGTGGAAATAAAGAAATAGACACCTCACGAAACATTTATTATTTCATTTGGTCATTTGGATGATGCCATCAGAAAAAAAGGTTGCGAAAAAGTCCAAGAAATGTTTATCTAAATTTGGATTTATCTTTAGGTTTCCAGCTGATGTGATAGTGAGAGCGGCTTGCTGGAAGAAGTTGGGAATAAAATGCTCAACTGAATGTGTTCCAAAGTCTGCTAGGGTTTGTTCTTTTCACTTCGAAGATGCAGCATTTGAGATAAAACACAGTGAATGAATGGTATATCCCAAGAAAGTCAACTGCTTCAACTTCAAGGTAATTATTATCATCCATCAGAATTGTTATTTTCTATGAGTTATTTCAAATAATAATAGAGATTTCTACTTAAAAAAAGATATCATATACTTTCAGATTGAACGATTTCAGAAAAAGAAAATCTTCTTTCTGGGTTGAAAAAATATAGGGAACACAAATTCAGTACTAAATATAAAGAAGAAATTTGTTTCTTGAAATTACAGGAGGAAAATAGATTCTGAAACGACTGATCTGGAAATTGATCAGATGGTCACTATAGGATCACCTTCTTCAGGCACCATCACTGCATCAGAAACTGAACTGATCGAAAAATCAATATCAGGAGAGAGAACCGGACAGAGTCCTGTGATTTTGCGAAAGAAAAAGTGAGCAGTAGTAGTTGGTGGCAGTATCAAGTATCTCTTAACGAGAAATTCTAGTATATGTATTTTTGCTAACGGCTTTAATGATTTGGATTAAAAAAGATATTCAGGTGAGGTCTTTCCTGAAAAAACTTGATTCCACTAATAATAATAGGAATGATGTGAATTTCAAAATTCAATTTTTACCCACTTCAAATTATCATAATCTGAAATTTGGCACACATATCAAGGACCTAGAATACAATTCAAACAAATTCTTCGATTTTATTGCGGTTTTGTGACACCCTGTAGGTAGTTAGTTTTTGAGACATTCTAGAAATAAAGGTTGGTTTGATTATCTGTATTGTGAATTTTGTTTGCATATTGTCGTAAATAGATTAAAATATCGCATTTCTGAATTTGAATGTAATGCGTTGAAAATTGTTGTGAAATATTTATTCTTCACGATATTCACGTACGATAATATCGATATAAGAACATTTATTTATTGAATATATAAATTACCATTTTTCAGTAATTTTATTTTTCTTTTTTTTTAGTCGTTTGTCTCCAGCTTTCCATTCATTGAAAACGGAAGTCTCGTTTTTTTATTCAGCAAATTTCATTAAACAAATTTTCTAAGGATCGATGATGATGAATACACACTTACTATCTCAGTCAATGAAGTATTTCATGACATGTTGATATGTCAAATGAGTTTTTCTATCTCACGAAGTCCCATTTGATGTATTCCCTATCACTTTCGTTTATATTTTCATCATTATTTCGAAATCAGCATTTTTTTCTTGTAATTGAACCCTATTTTTATCAAATGTGTGCGCTCCTATCGGTTGTGGGAAGGTCACAGTCTATCGCTACTTTCTCTCTTCCCCGAAACCCGCGCGCCATCAAACTGAGCGACTTCAAAACGATCCGTGTTGTAGGTATGGCAATGCTGAGTCCATCTGTATTTATACGATATTATACGTCCATGGCCAAGGAATTGGTATTTAACAGTTTTAGCTATGTTTGTTTTACTGTACACTTTAATTTCTAAAAAGGAAGTGCTCACCAGTACGGTTACTTTTTCCATGGTGAATATTCAGAGGAATTCTGCGATGAAAAGAGTAAATTAGAATCTAATTCTTATTCGTGAACAGCGCGGAAATTATTCACGGCACCGTCAGCCTGCAAAAGACTAAAAAGGTTCAAGAATCAGGTGCAATTTAAATCCCCGAGGAAATGAGATAATTAATTACGCTACTTTCATCATATCTCCCGTTGACGAACTCACTAAGAAATTAATATGTTCGTGATTATGATTGATAATTGAATAGGCTTCCATTAAACATTATTTCAGGGAGTTTTTTTGAGTGGAAATATCGTACAGCAGTATATTTCACTGTGCATGTGCAATATATAATTGATGAATTACTCGAAAATTTAAAGTACGTGGGATCATTTCCAAGGAAATACCTAACTGATATATACAGTGAGCTCGAAAATTACGCAGGTTTGAAGAATTTAGAAAAGGTCCGAATTCGAAGGAAGGAAAGCATCCCACGAAACAAAAACTGAAAAGAATATAGAGTGACACACATACTGCACTAAACTACAAAGACAGGCAATTTTCGAGCAGATATCTGGCGATCCAGAACTATACACATCAGTTTCCACCCAGTGAAGAATTTCTACATAATTGTACAGGTCACGAAAGTACTGTATTGAATTCTGTGACCCGGAACCAATATACCCCTGTATCTTCTTTGTTATTATCTCGTTTATTATGTATGGTAGTTTCAAATTTGATACATTTATTTGATGTCATGATTGTACGGTTTTCCAAGTAACAGAACAAATATGACACTTCCGGTTTGACCTGAAGCGAATTAAATTTTTATAATTCAAATGGACAGTACCATTTTTTTTTTTTTTTCGAAAATTACGATTTGGTACAAAGTTACCTGCCCAACGATATAAGTATCACAATCATACTTATAATTCATGAACCACTGATATATTTGAGATTTTATAAAGAATTACTTTTTGTTTTCCTCTCGTAACGGAACATTTTCATGAAAGTGTGCCGTGGAAGGTGAAACAATAGCATGTGATTAACAATAATTCAATGTCAAAGTTTTCAAACATGATTTGTATGCCGACGTAACTATTTTCCCAATTTTTGTTTTTCTTTATTTTTCAACATCAAAAAACTCATTTCTTTCAAATGCTGACATTAGATTTTTTGAGTGCCTTAAAAACTGCTATCTACATCGAAATACAAAACATGAGAACTGCTTATTTGTGTTTCCTATTTATATTTTTATGAAGATTATCTCCATCATGTGAAATATTGTTGGAATAGTACATTACGAACAAGTCCGGAAATACTGTTTTTTTGTCTGCCAGTCCGCAAAAGCTGTTTTCGGACGTGTTGCGTACAATATTTTTTCGGCAACCGTGTACAATAACAAATCAATAAGACACATTTAGTCTAAGAAACGAAGGAAGGTCTACCCATCTGTTAACCGGATGAAACATACTTTTTATGTAGTTTCATAAATAGACGAATACACCTATAACTGCTTGCCTATCAAAAAAAAGGGTGTTTCAAAATTTTGACACAACATGGGTAACTTTTTTAATACCGATTTTTCAGAAAATTTCATTCCTCATGAAAATTTGTGAATTGCGGTATACGTGTATTCGAGTTATCAAAATTCTAAATTTCCAAACGGTGTACAGGGGGGAACAAAAAATAGACCTCAGTGTTGCAAGCCAGGTGCACTTTACCATTACGCCACGGGACCATATATAAATTGGAGTGACAACTGGTGTAATAAACATTTTCTAAAATTTTATTTGAAAATTTTCAAATAAAGAATGACAGATAGTCTAACCTAACCAATATAAAATGTATAAGATCAATGTATGTTGGGTTGCATATAATCAAATCGTTGATTAATAGAAAATCATTCAGTAACAGGGGTCATTAATCAATGATTTTGAGTGCGTTAATGGTTATTTAACGAACAAGTGTATTAATAAGGGCGATTAACAATCGAGATAATTTAACGCGTGAGCGGAGCGAGCGCGTTAATGTTTGAGATTGTTAATCGCCATTTTAATTCACGAGTTTGTTACAAAACTTTTCCGTCGACAGTAGTTTTCGAAAATAGAATCTCACTTTCAATGTTTATTTATTTAACGTTACGATAAAAAAAAATCACTATTTCCTATTTATATTAACTCTACTTAAAGATAGTTTAATTTTTCTCAGTGGTAGTTTTATTTTATTTTTTATTATTTATTTTCAAATCGAAATAAAAAAAAAATTTACGCTCGGTGGGTTTTGAACTCTCGACCATAGTGTTGCAAGCCAGGTGAACTTTACCGTTACGCCACGGGACCATATATGGTTTCGAGTGACAATTGGTGTAATGAACATTTTCTGAAATTTTATTTGAAAATTGACAAATAAATAATGACAGTACTAACCAATATAAAATGTATAAGAGCAATGTATGTTGGGTTGCATATAAACAAATCGTTGATTAATAGAAAATCATTCATTAACAGGGGTCATTAATCAACGATTTTGAGTGCGTTAAAATACATCATAAATGAACGATCAACGGAAAAATGCATCATAAATGAACGGTCGACGGAAAAAATATTAAACTTCTGCTTCACTCATTAGTGTGCATTCACGCCGCCTTCATACATATAAGCTCTAATCCAGTACAATCAATTCACGAACACTTCAGCTCGAAAATTTAATCTAATTACATCTGCGAATCAATAGTGCAACTAATGACTTTACGGTGCTAAATATAGATCGAAGTGAAGTATTACATCACCAATGATAATCACCTTCCATTCCAGCTTTCACTATTAATTTACCTGGGATAATCTCGAAGCCAAATAAAGATCACGTGTACGTGGTAAAACTGAAAAATCATCTCATGCTGATGGTGTCACTGGATAAAATGCAAAATTTCTTGTTTGGAAAAATTGTGGATTGAATAATAGAATTTTCTGTAAAAAGGTTAGAATGAAAATTTAATACAAGTGATTACAAGTTCAGAGAGCGAGCCGAAGGCGAGCGTTAGGAACTACGATCATGGCAAATTTTCATTCTAACCGAGTAAAATACTACACTTTCTCCTCGACCAAAATTTAAAAATATTATCAGAAGAAAAAGTAACAAACAATAATATATACATAATGCAATTAACATCAGATTCTGGTTCAGAACATGCTTAAACCCCCAGATCTCATTAAAATATACAGGTTGTCTTACAGACTACCAACATTTTCAATTCGTTTTCATCCGTAATCTTTGGTTGTTTTTTATTTTTTTTTTTTGTATAGTAACAAAGTACCTAAAATGTTCAATTACCAGTCGAAAAGTGAAAAAGTGTGGAACACACATCAAGGACATTTGTAGGCACCAAAAAGAAATATTTGGTATTTTGTACAGCATGAATTGAACGTTTTTGGGTACTTTATGACTCGAGAAAAATTTTTGTAAATTAACTAAATGCTACGAATAAATAAGCGTTATCAATTCTGCCAGCTATAGATGACACCCTGTATATTTTTATGATTCAAGAATTGGGGTCTTGGAATGTTAGGGTCTCCTGATCCAGAATCCGCTGTTACGTTTGTGCTACAAAAGTCCTTGATGTGTGTTCCACACTTTTTCACTTTTCGACTGGTCATAGCTAGCCATGAAAAAGTAATATTTGAATATTTTCTACAACATTATTCGAACATTCTTAAGTAATTAGTGCTTATGGAAAAACATCGAAAACAACTAAACATTACGGATGAATAAAAATCAATACTATGTCAGTTACAGGTGACACCCTGTATATTTCAAATAATTAAATACTGCTATTTGGGGGTTTCATAGTGTTCTGGGATAGAACTTAGTGTTATTTTTGCGATAAAAAAATCCCTGGTATAGGTATATTTTTCCCAATTTTTCACTTTTCAATTTGGTCGTAGGTAGCCATGAAAAAGTAATATTGGAACATTCCCTACAGCATTATTTGAACATTTTCGGGTACTTCGTGACCAAGTAAAAACAAATAAAAAATGTTAGTTACAGATGACACCCTGTATATTTTAATGAATTATCACTGGGATTTGGGGGTTTTATGGTGTTCTGAAACAGATCCTGGTGTTATTTTTGCGATAAAAAAATGCCTAGTATGTTTTTCCCAATTTTTCACTTTTCAATTGGTCGTAGGTAGCCGTGGAAAATGGATATACGAATATTTCATCAACCTGAAGGTAGATATTTCTGGGTACTATATGTAATAAAAAACAAATTTTTCAATCACTTTACTGTCAAGAAAATACGAGGGTGTGGCTGCTCAAAGTGGAACACACTGTATAAATATACCCAGAAAATATTGTTTGAGTCAAATTCCAATTACAGCTGGTCTAATTTAGTTTTGAAAAATAGCAAATTTTGAGGCTACTAATATTGGCGCTCTTGGTGACGTACGTGCCCAAGAAGCCAATAGGCGTAATCGGGTTGATTCTAACGTTTAACGGCAACGTTGCCAAGCTTCTAAAACTAACCAGAGAACATAAAACCATAAAGAAGTGACAATGTCAAATGGCGATGGCGAATTTGAAAGGTGTGAAAACCACCGTGATAACATTGGATCTGTCATAAAACAATATGTTTGAATATAAACAAAGAACTCGATAGTTTCAATATTGTGAATTATTGTGGTCCATAAAAATGATGTTCGAGAGAGAAAGCTAGTCAGTTATTTTTGGTTCGCCTCGAAGGTATTTTAGAGTTTGAATACTTTTTCCAGTTGATAAGTACTAGTTGAGTGATTGACTATAAACCTCAAAACAAAACACATAGAGATGCCCTGCCTATACCTAACAAATAGCTGTGAACATGAACTGAAATGTTATCTACAGTTTATTTACATTTGGAGTAAGAAGATAACAACAAAGAATGACAACTTGATCTGAATGAAATGAGCGGGCATACACGAAACTACCCGATTGAATACGGACTTAACATGTATAAGGCCCTCTCTATGGTCTTTCAATACTCTGAGCTACAAACCAATAAACCTGGGGTGGGATTCCGTGTACCACAGAATTCTATAGTCGACAGTTTTGTCTCTGCCTATCTCATGAATTCAATGGTAATGACATCTCTTTTTTTCTGTCGACAATGGTACACGGAATCTTACATCTGGTTATTTACAAAAGCGGTTCCTGAAAAAAAGTCACCAGTATGTCATTAGAATCACAGAACGACAATTATCGGCAGTTTGCTTACACGTTCGGTTAACCAACTTTGGTAACAGTGAAAACTTTACCTAATATCGTGTCACATCTAGAAGAATAGGGGACCATGGTAATTATGTGATATGTCCCTTGTCTTCTGAATTTGACAACTTTCTAACCAAAGTAAAGTATATAATCATAATATTAGGAATAGAAATAAAGACGCTATTTTCAATATTGTTCAAACACTTGGGCACGACACAAACTTTAAGAGGCATTCTGAAAAATCTAATACAAAAAATAACAGAGCAACTTCTCAATAGAAAATAAACAACCACAGAATGACAGAATAAATATAACTCAAACTGAAGAAAAGGACCACCCCTTTAGTACGAGACCGATTTGAGCATGCGCATTATTGCATTACTTGTCCATGGCCACAGATCTCAAAATTTCTTCGTTACAGCATTTGTGTTTTGTGGACATAAATAACATAAGTATGGCAACGTTGCTAAATCAATTGACGCT
The DNA here is from genome assembly GCA_958298965.1 of Chrysolina haemoptera. Classification (NCBI taxonomy): domain Eukaryota; kingdom Metazoa; phylum Arthropoda; class Insecta; order Coleoptera; family Chrysomelidae; genus Chrysolina; species Chrysolina haemoptera. Next base: position 26,485,951 of record OY282589.1, read on the forward strand.
GTCAACAGTGGGATTGATTATGGGGTAGTACGTCACAATGGCGCTGAAAAGAAGTCATTTGAATTTATGAACATTTTTTTTTATGTTTCAGACAACTCAACAAAAAAAAAAGAAAATTGTCTGTTGAGTGTTCTTAAGCTGTAGAATCCATTGAAAATATTTTGAAAATTTCGTGTCCTCGCCTATTTTGACACTTTAATTCAGTTGAGGCTATGTAGGGAAATACATTTAGATTAAAACCGGTGTAAGGGATCCAATTTTATTTTATACTTATTTAATAGGAACTACTTGGTCAGCGTTTGAGATACTGAAATAGGAAGCGATGAAAATAAAACCTCATCAAAGTTTCTGCCTGATATAAATGCAGAGAATAAAAACACTATTTATTTCAACAAAAATGTAACAAGATATTCCGAATGACATTTCGTTGTGACAAAAATTCGACTAAAAAGGACGAATGGTGCATTTTACAACCCTTGAAGAATCAGATTTTATGTGATACCTACGTTCGAATATAATCAGATTTTGACAAGAAGTTACGAATTGTTTCTACTTTTCTTCCTGATGGACAAATTTTACTTCACCAGCGGGTGTATTTTGCATCCCCTACATTAAAAATTCAAAATTTGTGGGAAATTTTTGTCGAAGCATATACAGACTTTCCTCGAAAGAAACCAACTTCGTGTTATAACTCTTAGAGAAAAGTTGAAGAAAAAACTACGGCTGGAGTGAGTGAAAGAACCGTGTTTGGATTTATACTTACAGTTTCAAATCAGTGGTTCATCACTTAGTGAAATCAACAAAAAATAAAAATATTTAAAAAATTAATTGAAATCCATATTTCTGATCCACTCAAGGATCATTCAAGAATACCTACTTATATTTTTTATACTTTTTTTTTACTCACGAACTGACATATTTACAGTTCAGTACAGATGTTAAGTGACTTATCACGGGATGTATTACGGACTATAATCCGTCTGAAGACTAATGCGCATCATGGGCTTGCATATTTTCACAGTTTCAGCTATGTTTATCGAACTGTACCGATCTGGACCGCAAAAATAGCAGTTATTTTTTCTGGTAAATTATTCCCAGAGTTTGTCTGATGTGTTATCAGGATACCTCTGCTTTAATCCCATATTTGAAACATATAAAAAGTATTATATATTATTTATTTGGTTCATTAATGATTATTTATTTTGGAATACTTTTCCTTTTTCAGCTGTTTTCCTTGATTTTCGAAATATAATTATATTTTACAGTAACTTAAAAACTTTCCACTAACAGATATTCACTTCGGGTATTTTTTCAAAAAACAAGGGAAAATTATACATTTCAATAGTTTCATCACGGTTTCAGGTGTTAATTACTTCAAACTAATTGTATTAGTTTGAGTAAAATTCTTCTGGACTTCCATTGTCTAGAAACAAAAAAAATGTATTCTCTGTTTGTATTTGAGTCACGACTTTTCAACAGTTAACATCTACTGTCGTTATTGAGTATGTGAATACGATGAGATATCTTGTATATTTATTATATAGCAATCTGTATCCGAGATATTCACTATTTTCACTACATTTCAAACCTAAGTACATTATCAGTTATCAGTATTTTCAATACTCTCATCATATTTCGGGTATGTTCAATACATATCTAGTACTTAAAATACCGTCAGTATACTTTAAATATCTAAATACGTTTTCGGTTCATTAAATACTTAAATATATTTTAAATATTTAAATACCGCATTTTTCCTTCAATATATTTTAAATATCGTTCAATATCAGATAATCAAAATATGGGGTACATATTTTGGATAGTTGTTTCCCCCTCGCTTAAATCTATTTAGAAAGTGAACCTTTTCCCTTCTTTTTACTGAATGCAAATTGAAATTTTTTATTCAAATTGACCTATCACAGGTAAGTATATCTACGGCGGGAGGCAACTGGGCTACCCATGGGACGCAACTGGGCTACCCATGGGACGCAACTGGGCTATCCATGGGACGCAACTGGGCTATGAAATTTTAATTGCGGGACTGCGGGACGCAACTGGCCTACAGCCGAATTTACCACATACTAAAATATCGTTAAAATTTCCCCCCTCAACCCCCTTTTCCTCAATATCAACTTACTCCATCTTAGCTACCCATTTCCATCTTAAAACCACTATGTATCTACAAAATCAAGTATAAAAAATATTCTGCTATCCTGTCACGATGATGTTGCACCTCAAGTAGCACAAACATTGATATACATTTTTTTTTCACCAAATTACTCACATATTTATTAAGTATATAGTACAGATGATGTACAAGGTATTTTGAATATGTAATAATAAATTAACCCTGGGGATTCATAAAAATAAATTACACTCCTGCCTTTCAATAACTTTGAGAGATCGATCATATTCGGCGACGACATACTCCGAATACAGAGAGTAAGTAGGTAGCGTAAAAATCATGTAAGGGGAACTCGGGCTCGTGGAAATTTGGACGCCTTTACGTAGACGACCAACAATACATATGCAATATTACATGGACCTAGCCAGCTTTGGTTTCATTTAGTCAATTTATGCGGTACAAAACATTCCATTATGATCAAAACTGGAAGAAATATTATTGAAAATGTCCATTATACTTAAAGTGTATAGTTTTAGTCATATTTAATTTAATTTATCACGCGAAAGGCAAAATCATCTGAAAGTGCATTGTGCGTAAAAAAGAGAAATCCGGAATTACTTGAGTGGAATTAAGAATTTTTCAATTTTTGGGAACTTGTAGTTAAAGGAAAATTAATTCAATCTTGTCATTGAAATTGGTGAAGAAAAAATGTCAACACTTTCATTTAAGTACGGCGTGATTGATCACGTGTTCAAGGTGCATAACTACCGCTTATTGGTTTTATTATTATTATAGGTATAACAAGGTTAAAAAGTTTGACAATATAATATATTACGAAACATCTGCACAAATAATATTCTAGAGCGCTTTTTTAGGTAGAGGGATTTCTTATTTAGATGTGAAATACTTTTGCTCTAGGGCAGCAAAGCATCAGTATACTATACAGCCAAAATTTAGCCGTTAGAATATTATTAGACTAGTTATATTTGTAATGACAAATGCTGGAAAATTTTCACAATATCAAAAATAAAATCAAAACCCGCAGTGTGATCAATCTTGATATTCAACAATGATTGAAATGTCATTATGATGTATGAGATATTTTTCAGTGGTTTTAAAAGGGTGCATAGTTTTTTATTGTGAAAAATACTAAGAAATGCATGTTTTTTCACGAAAAATTGAGTGGCATGAGTTCTCTGATTGGCCGATTGTAAAAAAATAAAAGAATTTCATTGGCTGTTAGAATAGGCGTGTATGAATCAATGGTTATAAGTACCGTAGGCCAATATTGATTGAAAGTTTGATTTTGTGGAGGAAATCCAGTTCTTGACATGATTTTTTGGGTTTATGACCTTCCACAATCTGAAAATGAAAAAATCAGGTCTATCGATAATTCATTATTTTTCACGAGAACTCGTTTGTTTGGCAAGAGTATAAAAACAAACTGATTAATAAAATCACCACTATAATTTTGACAGTTTAATGTAAACAAGGTATAGTATCGAGGAGCATCAGTGTTATCAGTACCATAATGCCGAATGATTGCTTAAAATAATGTGGCTGAAATCACAAAAATGATAGGATAATGAATGAGTAGTTTTTGAATGGAATTACCTACACTAAATTCATTTAACTACATTTAACATCTAAGTGAGCTTGGGTAAGTACAAATTAGCAAGTCATCTCAAAAATTTAAAAAAAATTCAATTACATAATCATTCTTTGAAACAGGATTTTTTTCACACTAAAGAATAATTCATGCCCGAAAGGGTTGAGTTAATGCAACCCCCACAAAAAAAAAACTGGACCAACTTGGCCTCAAATAATTACTTTTAAATACCAAATTACCACTTGGAAACAATAATATGTCTGGGACACCCAGTTTACGGTTATTTCAAGGTATTTCAAAACGGCTGGTGAATTTTTCGTACTTATAGGTATGTAATGAAAAAATCACAGGTCACCCATGTTTATTCTTCCTATTTTAAGTATACCTACTTCGTAGTTCTTGAAAAGATCTGGAAATATGAGGAAGCTGTTCACTGTGCTCTTAAATACCCACAAAGCCTCAGTGGACCTATAATTTAACCCACCCTGTAAGACATCTGCATGAAAATTATTTGTTGTGAGATGGAATTTTTGCCCTGAAATCGTGGACAAAATACCTAAACAATTACTATTCAATGAAACATTTGAATGTTTTCGTTACAACAATATCACCTTAAAACTGTGGCAACAACAAATAAGTAGTATTGATAGATAAATTGTACCTATCGATAGGTATTTGGCGGTACATTATAGTGTTGATATTGAATAATAAGTCGATATACCTCTGAATTGTGATAGGTATCTCACATCAATCTTCGATGACAGAATGATATCGTTTGAGTGAAAATGTTTATGCAAACTGTTGATTTAGGTTAGAATTCCGAGATTCAGTAAATAATTGTTTGCATAAAGCGGATTAACGTGTATATTTTCCTAAAAAATTCCATAACTGACATCACACAATAATAAACAAAAGAATTACCTACTTTTTGTAGTACAGGTGCAAATCTATTTCAGGAGGTCAGTAAGGTTTTTGAGAGTTTTTGGCGGAATCAGGCGATGTTGTGACAGAAATCGTTCGTAAGTTCGTGGACACTACACATACACAGCCGTTTTCAGAAAATCTGCGGAAAGGTTCTGATAAAAACACGAAATATCGCGATATTTTCATACACAAACACTTCTACACTGTCAAACGTTCTCCATGACAGTTCCGACTGAATGTGTAGTGCGCACGCCCGCGCAGACGCTTTGCTGGCGCCAGCATTTTAATTTTCAAAGCCTCCTCGGAGCATTTCTAATCATTAGGCGTATTTAACGATAACCATATCAATACGTGTACTCCAAACAATCTAATTAACACATGTTGAGAACAATTCGCAGTTATTGCTAACACTAGCATGGTTGGAGACTAATTTGCAGCAAACGCAGATCTATACAGCTGATTTATTAGTCCTCCAAACGAGTAAATTTGAGGCAATAATTGTTTTTACACAATGAAAAAGCTTCAATCATCAATTTTCGATAACCCAGTTTTCCCCTATGGCTTGAATAATAGATACAGGGGTTGGTAAACGAGTTATTTCCTATTCTCGTTTTGCTTTAGAGACTTCCTGCTGCTGGGATCTCTGGAGTTTACATTGATCCGGAGAGAGTAAACCTCAGTTTGCAATTTTCAGAGCCAGAGGTCAGCTTCTGTGTTTATGATTGTTTTGGGATGATTATCACGCTAGATAGTTTGGGAATGGGATCATATTATAACGATTGCTATAATTATAGAGGGGTTAATTTATTATTGTTTCTCCAGCTCCGGCTAAAGTAATAAATTTTTCAGAAAAGTTATACCTACGGTTGTTATGTCATAACACCTCTTGATCAATGAACTCAGGTATAAAGATTGGATTCTAAATTGCGGACAGAAAACAATATTGGACCTGGACTGGAGTATATTGATATTCTAATGACAATATATAATTCATGATTTACCTTCTTGTTCCCAATTAAATTGTATGTGCTTATGTAAGGTTAGTTCATTCTGGTTCAATTATACTAAATAATTGATTCTTCATTTTTCTTAGATTTAAATTATTGAAAAACCTGTGGTAGAAGTCTATTATGCCTCGAAGTGGAGTGGTATAGATTCACGATACAGAAAAACTCGAAGTCATCTCCACAAATTTAATATAACCACCAAATGTTATGTGATGGTAGAACGATCAAAAACTATCGATCTGTTCAATGGTATCATAGTAGTATGATTCGAACCTATACAGGTTCATCATCAGCTAAGTTTAAAATTATGGAGAGAAAAAGGTTATATAGGAACTTTATTAAAATTAAAAAAGGGTAAGGGTAAAAATATGTATTTTTTATTTTGAATTTTTATTTATTATTTTATTTGGTGGTTATATTAAATTTGTAGAGAATGTGAAGATGACTCTGAGTTTTTCAGCATCGGGAAATAATTCAAACCTAGGACTAGATTTCCTAATAAAAAAATAAACCCTAAAGTTATAATATCAAAATTACTTTATTTGTAATCGCAATTCAGAGTCTACTGCAGGTATTACATCGTTATGAAATGATCTAAAAGCAATAAGCCATGGAAGGTATCAAACAATGTCTAACGTAGAACGTAGAAAAAATATTGTATGAAACTCGTGTAAAAAGAGTTTATTGCACTCGACGTGAAATTGTCCGCCGAGGCCATCAGGCCGAGTTGGACAACACAACACAATAAACAACTACTTTTTGCACTTGTTGCATAAATAACTATTCTGTGTTACTGACTTCAATTGAATACGGGGGTGGATTTGAAATGAACTCTGCACGGAAGCATATATGAAAATATACTCGAATCAAATTGGCTTAAATCTTATTATAGATACACTTTTTTTACTAGTTTTTTCGTATACCTCTATTATTCAACAATTATATATTATGGTGGCTATTATTTACCCGCCGTAGGCTAGTGTCGTGAATCGTTGAATGGAATAACAGCCATAATATTCAAGAAGTATACTATACTTTGTCCACGACTCCTGAATAATAATTTGAAAATAATCACAATGTCTTACCTATCTCTACATGTGTGTAACACTGAATCAAAACAGTTTTTCTATATAAACAATTGGAGTGAAAAACATACTGTAATTCGTAAATTGTACATTTTCAGGCTTTTTTCGGGATTTGAAAGTGTGGAGAGGATGTAAGAAAGTGGCAAAGTTAAATTGATTTGAAGCCCAAGTACCTAGCTGATTTCTTGACCTACTTTTTATGAATTATGTACCGTAGAACCTATGAGTGACTATCTACAATTTACGAACTATACTGACATTTTTGTATAGTGCTTTCGTAAAATACTGAATCAGGTCGATTTTTTATCGCAATTTTCCATATGTTTTGGGAAAAACTAAGTATGATGGGTGATCCACGTTTGAGTAATGACATCTGCGATAAATTTTTCAAATACAAGATCCTTTATATTATTCAATTTCTAGAATCTCTATGGAAAGTTGAATTCAAAAATATATCACACATAGGGTTTGTTCATAGTGCGTCCCTTAAATTCAGAAAAAACTCTCTAAAAAGTCGAATTTTATCTTCATTTGGGCATTCTTTTAAATTCAATCAAATATACAAAATGATTCGTGTAGGAAAAATTACGATATATTTTGATAGCAACACCATTTTTCGAGACGAAAAGTGAAAACGTGATTATGAGGTTGGTTGATAAGAAAATTAAATGATAAAATTCAATTTTCAAGTTGTCGACAGTAGCCAAGGCAATGAATACATTTTTTCAAACATTGTCAATAACGTCAGGAGGTAGCTCGTGACGAATTCTTGCTTTTAAATCTTTAAATTTTTCGGCCTTTTCACATATACTTCACTCTTCAAGTATTCCCACTAGAAACGATCAAGGGGTGTTAAATCTGGAGATCTAGCTGGCCATTCAATCAGTCCCCTACTTCATATCCAACTATTCAGAAACACCACATCTTGATGGTCGCGGACCATCTTGTTGGAAAAATAAAAATTATAAGGACGTGTAATAAAATATGTTGAATGGGTGAAAATTAGTATAAAGCTTACAGAATTACCACTATTCTCTGTGAAATATCAGACACGGAAATCAACACCAAATCCTCTCATATCATCTTCGATAATTCAATACTGTTTCTTGCTCACTGTGTAGACAATGAAATATGTTATCAGGCTTGGGACACAAGTGAATAAACGGCTTTCAGAAAATGATATATTTTTCAACAAGATATGAAAGAGGTGATAGTTTGTCCACGAGCGAAGCGGAGCGGAGCGAGTGTGGCAATCTCACGAACGAAAAAAAAAGTATATCATCTCGAGTAGAAAATGCATTTTTTTACGATGGATGTTGCTTATAAAATACTGGATTACAATTTTTAGAACTTGAATGTTTATAAACTGTCAAAGAAAATGACGTTTTATTTGCTGATTCAAATGTCAAGTCGTGAGATTAACCGTTATTAGTGTCAAAAATCCATCAATTTATTCTTAGAATATTCGCATCGGGTCGCATGATAATATTCATTTGTTTCATTTTCATCTCTAGAGTGAAAAACTATGTAGGTATCCGGTTAAAAAATTATCATTTTCATATACATGAGTAGAAAAAACGTGTTTTCTGCCTCATACTGTAAGTATGTACACCATAATTGATATACTCAAAGTTAATCGGTATTTTTCGTAGCATATTATACCCGAAAATCAAGAAAAATCTACTTGCCGACAGTAATCTCCATAATCGGCGTTAGACATTCAACCCATTCTTGTAGCTCACCCTGTATGCTTAGAAAAATGTCTGGTGAAGAAAATTGCTTCTGTTGACCTCTAGACTGGTATACTCAAAAACGAAAAAAATGTGACTAGCTCCAGGCTTTCAGCAATATTGTTATTCAATTAAATATTGGTTGATTTTAATCAATCTCTTCACTTGATAATTGTGTAGGTCAAAATTTTGTTCGACAATTTGTTCATATTAGAATAAACGTCACAAATGGTTCATTGTCTTCACCTTTTAATCCGTGTCAGGGTTGTTCGTAATCTGATTTTTTTTTAACAAAAAAATTTATGAATTCAATCCGAAAAGGTAGATAAATAGATAGATAAATAGATAGGAGAAGCAGGTAGGCCTCTCTATCGGGCCCGTTATGCACCCACCACTGCTGGGAGATGGTTCAGTTCTGAAGGTAGCCTATCTCGCGAGCGAAAGAGGCCAGCCTTCTAACCGATACCTCCCTCACACTATCCGGGTTCAGTACGATATTCCCGAGGTGTGCTTCCCGTATTGCTGCCACTGCCGGGCATTCCGTGAGGATGTGGGTGGCTGACTCCTCATCCTCCAAGCACCAGCTGTATTCGGTATCATCCATGAAACCTAAAATGTTGAGGTGCCTGTTGAGATGACAGTATCACGTCAGGAGCCCTGTCACTAATCTGATTTCCTTTCTGCTCAGAGTCTTGGTCCTTCTAGTAGAAGGGCCTCCGATGTTGAGTTTCGATTGCCTCATGCCCGGAGCATCTTTCCATGTGTCCTGGCATTTTATTTCCAGAATTTCCTTCATGGTTGAGACGCACCATGATCTAGAAACTCCTAGGATAGGTTCTGGTCCAATCGTTGGGTTTTTCGCACCTTGTCTGGCCAAATAATCAGCCCGTTCGTTTCCAAGTACTCCGGTATGACCAGGGACCCAAAGTAGCTTTACTTTATTGGCGGAAGATAGCCTTTGCAGATCATCGATGCATTCAGACACAGCAGAGAGGTGACTCTATATGATGTGAGAGCCTTGATCGCCGCTTGGCTGTCGGTACATATCGTGATTTGCTGGCCGCGGTAGCCTCTGTTGAGATTTTCTCTTACACAGGCGAGTATGGCAAACAGTTCTTCCTGGAATACCGTAGCAAAAATTCCTAGAGCGTAACAGAGATCTGGTTTCGGAGACTGCCCGTATACCCCGGCGCCGATTGACTTACCCATCCTGGAGCCATCTGTGTACCAGATGATTCCCTTGGTGTGAAGAAGGCGGTGCCCTATCCTCTCCCATTCCTTCCTTTTGGGAATGACTCTCTGCGGCCTTTTACGAACTGTCCGAAAAGGTATTGTTCGGAGTAAATAGCAAACTCATTGTCATCCGTTACAGCTATATGATAAACTTGAATATTTCATATTTAGTATTTAGAATAAATACAGAACAAAGAGAAACTATTTTTGTATTCGATTTTTCTTTATTTTATAAATCTTATAATTCAATATAAACAACCTGAACACATAAAGAATGGCAATAATTGAAAACATTGCTATAAGTGTCGTTTTTGTTTCACTCGTGCTGCTAATCAGAAGTTTTTAAAGAAATGTATTGTTTGTACTTCCAATAATTGTTGATGATTGTTCATCATAGTTTGTATAATATGAAATTGAAATTATCAACATCAAGCTTAGAAACAGAGAAAATTACCTAGTTCTCAATCTGAGGTGTTGAGCATTTTGCCATTTAGTGAAGAATAGCTAACGATAAAGCTGCTGATGATGCTTACATATATTACTAATCAGTCTTGTTATTGAAGAATAAATGCAAATCTTGAATCCCCAGAAACCTCAACCAAACATTGATGAAATCCAAAACATTATTCTCTACAAAAACAAAGTAGCAAACCAATTGAAATTCTAGAACCATGAAATTGTGACAATGAGCGTGAAACTTCAAGTGACTAATAGGTACAGATGAGCTTCCAAACATAAGCTCCCCTATTGTTTTCTAATTCTTCTCCAAAGGAAAATGTATCCCAAAATATAAAAGCTTATCAGGAGAATAACCAAAGCTAAAATATCTCTGTTCAGCCTTTCGTCTGAGAAACTGTATTTCTCCAAAACGCCCGATCCTTCCTTTATACATAGCACTCCAGGAAGTTGATTTTCACAAGCTGAAAAGAGAGGGTAGGGTATATTTTAATGATGATTATTATAAATTTTATCATAGACATTAACATGGATTTTCAACAAGTTTCGGCTATGTGAATTCAAAAGAAAGAAAATTATATATTTTCGAACGATTAATTATTTCAATATATGCAATGACAGTTTCAGCTGAGAAACCCATGGAAAATAAATTGCATACTCTTGTGTCATAGATATTAATTTATTGCAAATACAATAGAAACAGTGTTAGGACATCGGAAATGTATTTAAACTTGTATAACGAAAGACAACAAACACATTGAACTGTGTTCAAGTTATTGGATCAAAATCTTACCGAGTTTGGTTCATTTGAAAAGCAGAGGAACAAATACGGAGACCGATGGACAAGGAAACCAAAGATAAATATGGACCAGGGGAAATCTACACGTCAAATTTCATCCGATATAAATTTTTGTCATACAACTGCTTGGAGACAACTCAAAAAAGTGGTTCCAAATGTTACAAAATACACATATTTTAAAAATTGGATCCAGGTGATCCCTAAAGGCAATTAGAATTTTGCTATTGGCTAATAAGGAGACCTCTGCTTCCCTAGAAAATTTAATTTGGACAGATGAAAGTACTTTTACGAATTATGGAATATTCAATAGAAATAACGAATACATTTGGAGCATAAACAACCTCAGACAGTTCCGAGAAACCTATCTCCAGTTTTTAATGTCGTGTAACAACATTTGGTTTCAACATGATGATCGTCTACCTCACAATACCAGACAATTATCTAATTACCTGACTGAAAAATTTGGTGACAAATGGATAGGGAATAATGGGCTGGTGAGGTGGCCAGCAAGGTCTCCAAACTTAAATGTTATGGAAACATTCTTATGGGGTACACTGAAAACAGAGATTACAGTCAGAGAGAATATCAAAATATTGAGGATCTTCAACACAGTATTGTTAGAGAGTTCGGAATATTGAGGAGGAGGAAAATTAATCGTGCAGAAAGCCAGCATTTTGAGCATTTGCTGTGATTTCTTGTCGTATTTACATTTCAGTTAATTACTGTTATTCTTTCAAAGTTTTATTTGTATAATATCTAATCGACCTCATACATACCTCATTTACCAAATTTTCTTTTGTTTGCTGGTTGATTCTGACTGCGTATTTTTTCTTCGGCTTTTCAAATAAACCAAACTCGATGAGATTTTGGTCCAATAACTAGAACATAGTTTAATGTAGTTGTCGTCTTCTGGGATACTAGTTTAAATACATTTCGGTTGTCCTAACGCGGTTTCTATTGTATTTGTAATAAATTTGTATATCTTTTTTGTTCATTCGTCAAAAATTCAATAACTTGTTCAATAACAAAATGTCCTTTGCGTTTCAAATTGAAATCAAATAAGAAACAGTCAAACACTATTTTGGTAAGAATTTTTTTTTCAATATTTTCGGTTTTCCGAAAAAGAATGATAACTTATGATACATCCTTGAAAATGTAATATCTGGTTCTATTCGTAACAGAAAGAATCCAGTGTAGCGCCAATCAGAAAAAAATAAGTTGATGATGGTGCCGGAAGACGAAACGACGGATATCAAATCTGAAATCACCATTTGGTAGCAGGGGAAAAATGGCAGTGTGGAAGTGAGATTTATTTTCGAATCCTTCAAAAATGAAGCCATAAAAAAAATTAAAACAATTTTCCAAAATTTCTGTTTTTTTCGGATAACTCCGCATATACTCGGAATTTTAGAACTTTCTCAACGGCATATTGTTAGTCAGGTGAATGCGCAACTTTTCCTCTAATTCGACTATCGGGGGTAATACCACGAGTGGTCGCAATACTATCGATAATTCTGTCAGAAATCTTTAACTCGATCAAATTGCTTTGAGGTAACACCACTCGTCCCTACGGGACTCGATCAAATTGCTTTGAGGTAACACCACTCGTCCCTACGGGAATCGTGGTATTACCAAGCAATTTGATGATCTCGTTGATTTCTGACAGAATAATTATCGATGGTATTGCGACCACTCGTGGTATTACCCCCGATAATTTCACGAACCAACCAAGTTATTATTTGAAATTTGATCGAGTAAACAAAATGAATTCTTCAATAGTTGCAACTAATGAATAATAAACATGAAGTCTGTCAACCTGACGTTTATGTCATATTAGATTACAAGATGTATCATTGCTGTTTATATTTGTGGTTGACTTGACGACGTGGTCTTTCCGGATCGGAAAGAAAGGAAGCGAAAGGAAGCGTGTATTTTCGCGAAATCCCATTCTGATTGGTCCTCATATCGCAGGAGACGCGACTTTCGTATAGTGAGTGAAATTGCCTTCGAAACACTTTTAGTTTCCGAAATCCCAATGGTGAGGATCGAATTTGAAACAACCTATATATAAAACAGAAACAGACAACCTTCCTGCGGTATATAGAGAAGTGAACGAGCTTGTGAGCTGAGTATCACAAACGAGACGAATGGCTTTGTTTTGGAGAGAATCTGTGTTTCAGTGTGTGTTTGGGTGCTGCACTCCATATATACGGGAACAGTATTCCATAACAGGTTGGATTTGTGCCTTATAAATCATGATCAATTTAACGGGAAGTGAAATACTTCTTGTCACGAAATTGAAATCCAAGTTTTTGAGGGGCAATGGACCTCACACGGTTTTTCCATGGAAGGTTACTGCTGACGGTTATACTGAACATGTTGTCCCTATTCTAGGCTAAGTCCGAATTCATTTCATCCACGATTCTTTCCCGTTCATTTTTGCCTTCACTGCCTGATATCGGAGCTTTGGAAGAGAAAGTGGTATGAAAAGTACATCATCTGCAAAGATGTGCACCGGACATGAGGTAGCTTTTAACAAATTGATGTAAAGAAGAAACAGTGTCGGGGTACTAAAATTGATCCCTGCGGCACACTAGCATTCATTGGTATGGTATCGGATGATACTCCATCGACCACCACTTCGCTTATATGCATCTTTTATGGAAAATGTTCGGCTGTCATGAAAATTGAGATTGGACCATTTACTTCCCTAATATACTTACTTATATTCGTTATGCCATTCCACTGTAAAATGCTTAGCGATTCTGTTGAATACATCATCCATGATAAGTATTTCGTCCAAGTTAACAAAAGAGGCAAGGAACTGAAAATAAGAAAAACAAGAAATCGAAATCAGTTCAATTGATATTATAGAGATTATCCTTACCTCAGTCGTATGAATATGCCTGAGGTTATCATGAGAATGTAATCGAAAGGTACCAAGTAAGCCAGGGATGTAGGTACTGATTCGAATGCGTTTGAGAACATAATACCTGAAACAGATTGCTGATCAGGATAATTGTAAAAATATTCTTATCCAAAGGGCCACATTTACTCCCTTATATTGAAAACATTCAAATATGTCAAATATAGTCCAATTTTTCACCAACTGTTCCAATGAGCACCGAACTCATAGTACGTATAACGGGACCAAAGTGACATTATTTCTGTGTGGAGAACGTAGTGGAAGGTACCCAAGTAACATTAACGCTCTCATTCCGATCTTCTAGATCGCTTTAAAACTACACAATAAAATTTCGAATGAAACCAAGTGATCTTCAAGACAGCCCTGAGACCATCATAAAGCAGCTTCTAGCCAAAAAGGGCCATTCCTAAAAAGGCCTTCAAGACTAAATCTTAAAACTGCATTAAAACCATTACATTTTAATTCTATATTAATAAAGAGTTCTACAAGGCAACTTTAAATACATAAATTAAAATATATTTATTATCTGACGTTTTGCTCTTAAAATGTATTTATATCGGAGTGAATTAACTTAAAAATAATTAATTAATCCAAAAAGAGTTTTATTTTGTTTACTAACACTCGACAACTTTTAAGTCTGTATAATGGCCGGCAGAGTGGTAATATTTTAAACCGCATAGGTATACTAAGGATATCATAAAATAATATTTGAAAGCAAACTATTCTGAACAATTCACCAACGGATGGCACTTTTCTGATAAAATGTAAGACAAAACTAAAACATATTAAAAATATATCATTAAATTTTATTTGCGTCTAAGAATCTAATTGCATTTTTTTAATTGAATGGCATATTTCGACACATCGTTCTTCAGTTTTCTAAGAAGATCCAATACGCAATTATATGAATAATAATATTCTTTTCGTTTACTATTGAAAATGTCCAAAATGGCGGAGTATTTATTGCAGTAAAACATAGCGTGATCCAGCTTAAAACTAATTGTTCATTTATTCAATGTTTTAAATCTCACAAGATTTAAAACAGCGTTTTATTTACCACTTTAAATCCAATGACTCTCGCAGGACTCTGTTTACGTTTTTTTTTTAAACCAATATGCTTTAATGTGTTCAAACTCGTGACCTTATGGATTTCAAGTGGTCTTGCTCTCGAATGGAATCGTAACCTCACAAATTTTGCTGGTTTTGTGATTGAAGCGTGTGATGCATTTTCATCTTTGAATTTTTTTTCAATGTGGTCTCGAAAGAATTGCAAAAGTTTTGCAATTTTTTTGCAAATTTTGAGAACATCTATTCTGATAAATTCACAAATTTGCAATCTTGTACATTCCAGAACTTCATGCAAATTTTAAAAATCTAATTAATTTTTAAATTAGATTTTTGCAAACTGAATGAAGTTCCGCATCGTGTACAAGATTGCAAATATGTGACTGCACCAGAAAAGATGTTTTCAAATTTTGCAAAACAATTTCAAAACTTTTGTAATTATTTCGAGACCTCCTTGATCAAAAAAATGACCACGACTTAAAAAATGTGTGTTCCGGTCAACGTAAAAGGTACTGTTCGAGATATTGTATCGATGTATCTACCAAGTTCGCAGAACTTTTGGAATTTTCTCTCATGGTACATCAAAGAAAAACATTAGTTTTCTATAAGAAAAAAGTTCCGTACACTTGAATTGGTTGCAAACTTGATGAAATTTGCATAACTGTTGTAATTTTATCAACGAGAATACAGCAAAATTCAAGTCAATTGTCATTCTGACAGTGTTGCGTACTTCGGAAGAGGTTGCAAACCGAGATTTATTTCTCGATGTACCATTCGCTTGACCAAAATTTGAAAACTTTTAGATTTAATGTGAATTGATTGTCTATTTCTACTGGTCTATAATCGGAAAGAGATTATCATAATATTCTATTTATTCTTAGATTGTTAGGTTAGGTTAGATTGTTAGATTTTTAGGTTGTTAGTTAGTTCAGACTCTTAAAGTTTCATCAAGCGGGTATATGTTCATATAACACTCTGTAGAATCAGGTCCCGCGCTCATCTCGTAACCTCTCTCGTGTTAATTCCTGGAGACCTTCACTATTCGTCACTAAGGTGTTGAAAGTAGGTATGCCTAAAAATATGGCGATTTTACTCTATCCTCCTAGTCGACAAGAGTATCAGGTTCAGAACAAACATCATTTCGGGCATGTGAATTGGCAGAGCAGGAGTGCCTCAAGGATTGAGCTAGTTTCCACTCTTTTATTTCCCATATACGTATGACGGTTCCTTCGAAAGTGAAATTGCTGCAAGTGCAATGTATGCGCAATCTACTCAACTCGGCTGGTTACCCAAGTAACATTTTCCGACTAAATATGGGCAAAGTGTCGACGCCGGCGCCGACATTGTAATTTGGACACGACACATTTCTAAGGCACATTGTCGACCATTTCAAGTGGAAAATGTAACCAAAATGGTAATTGAAATGTGTACTAAATATTGCCCAAAATTTGCCAATTGTTAGTTTAGAAAATACCTAAAACTTTGCGGAAATGTTTCTTGATTCTGCCTTTTATTTTCAATATGTAAGTAAAATGGAACCTTGATGTGTCCACAATCTGTCTATTTTTTTTCTAACTTGGCTAAAATATGTGTCGATAATGTTTCCAAAAGGTAATTTGCATGGGCTCTAAATTTTACCGAAATTATTATTTTTTATGCATCGCGTACCGAAATAAATTCAAATAGACACAAATTATTGACCACAAAATTGAAATTCACTTTTAAGCATTCATCATATACTCAGTAAGCACAACGGGATTCCATTTTATTTTGTGTAATTTCGTATATCTCGCGTAGATACACTTGCTGATAATAGTTGACATGTTAGTTTTGAAAATTAAACGCGTCCTAAAAATACCAATTAATTTCAATTAGCCGATTTTTTATTTCTTTCTTCGATAAATTTTTATCTTATTTTTTTTTGATTCACCACCAAATCAAGCACCGAAAAAACCGATGATATTTTATTATTCAGTACATCATATTTGATAGATTTATGAATTAAATACTATCAAAAGACTCAGCCTAAAATAATAATTTGAAAACCGCAATTTCTCTAAAGGCATTGACGTCGAAGTACTTGTCAAAATATGGCGTACTTAAGGGTTGGGTCCAAACAGGACCATGCTTCCGTAATGTGAATAAAATGTTACTATAAATTGTCCATCCCGACACATTTGAAAATAGAAGAAACAATTCAGACTAATTTTCCTGAAAAATTCACTGAAACATTTCAGTAACCTGTAAGACCAAAGTTCATAATTATAGCCAAAATGTTTCCTTATTTAGCAGTGGGCACATATCGAAAGAGTTTTGTCTGAAATGCGACCGATATTCGAATACAATCGAAGCTATTGGTGCATGAAGGTGTTAAGTGACTTTTTAACAATTTTGAGATATTAAGAGTTAAAGTAATATTCTTGGAGCTTTTTCTGTTCAAACTGAAATCAAAATCAAATTGAGTCAAAACGTAGTCAATAGAAGTACTTTCAATATGATGGTTCAGCTTTTATAACTTTTTGTGGTTTGCGAGTGGTTTTTAAATTTTTTTTAGAAAAAAACTGAGTTAGCACCTTCATGCGACACCATTTACTGTATTAATTGAAATAATAACGAATTAAGAAAGGATCAACTAATATTTATTAATATAAAAATTACAAAAATATGAAATACTAAACACTTTCACATCGATTTAAGCCCATATAAAATCCCCTTAAATTTTCTGGAATAAATGGGAGTTGCTCCTGAATGTTGTCGAATTTTTTGGCTCCAATAGGTCGGGACTGTTTTAAAGGAACAAAAAAAATTTCGTGTTGGTCGGAAAAGTAGAGTACACAATGCCAGAAAAAGTGACTCTCTTGAACTGGGATTAAATTCTTTAAAAAACTTTCAACTCTTGATATATAGTATACTATTCTACTAAAACTAGTATTTACTAAAAAAACACATACCTATTAGGACTTGTTCTTGGTTTTCGGAAAAAGTATCTGTATTTTGCTTTGATTTCTTCTTGGCTATTTCTTTTCTAACTCTTTTTCTTTTAGGAGAAGAATGTTCATCTATTTCTTCGTCGGTTGAATCAGATTCTGGTTGATAATCTGAACCAGAATCTAAATATGGATCATCATAGGTTTCTATTTTCTCTTCACTTATTTTAGCAGCATCCATAGCTAGCTTAAGAATTCTACTAGTTCTTCCACTAGGTCCAGCCATTATGAAGAATTTTCTAAACTAAAATACAAAATATTTGGCTATTTTACATATTTTTCATTTTGAGGTTATGTTAAAAAACTTTTTAATTTATATCTATAATTATCTGTTTAATAATATTCAATGGATAATGCAAATAAAGGACTTACTTTTGTTTCCGGACACAATAAATAAAAAAAGTATAACACAATTATTTTAAACTGTGCACAATCCAAAACACGTGTCTGATGTAAACAATCAAATTCCTACTAATTTATACTGGAAGAAGGTGGTAACTCAGCAGTTAACCCCTTCTTGCACAATTAGCAAGAGTTGACACGTTCTTGCTCCAACTAGGTTTGACAAAGCTTGAGTTAACGTGTTTTGAACTTGAGTTTTTAAGGTTCCTGGCGACATCCATAAACCAGGGTCTGTACTAACGCAAAGAAAATGAGTTAACACCTTCTTTCATGCCATATTCGCTATTTAAGTAAAACAGTGAGTTAACACCTTCATGCACTAATGGCTTATCATTTCATAACCTCACCTTTCAGAGATTTATTTAGTGACAACTCTCTGGGAATCAGGAGCACCCAGTTTTATTTAGCCTTACGCACGTGTGGGGGGCCCCATTTTTTTTCCTTCCCTCCCACGCGGATGGGTTCCAATACGGGGTCTTCCCCGACCCCAGTAGCGGTGGGGCTCATCCAAGCGGGCTTGTTTTTGGGGTAAGTATTACTTACTAACGCCTTTGTTAAAAACAAATTCCTTTCGACAAAAGATAGGTACCGTAAGTGATAAAGAAAACTGGATCGTGCAAAAAGCGATAGTTCTCATCCTGAGTAGTAAGATTCATCATTATATCCTAGATGTAGTCGTATTCATTAAAGATTGGTGTGTTATATGGAAAAAACATGCATTCACAGGAAAAATGTAAGCAATTCATCAGTTACATACCGCATGCTGATGAAACATTCTCTGTTAATATAGTTATGAGGGTTGTCATGAGAAATGCATAAACAGTCGAACGTAATCCAGATAACCAATAAGCTATCATCACAAATAAAAGTGGCTCCATGATGAATCCTGGAATCTGAAAACAGCAGATAATCAAAAATTATGTCAAGTGTTTGACTTCAGATGCTTAAAAACCCTAATGTAGCTACTTAAGAGGCCATGAGCGCGATCATATTTGGGACGCTTTTTAGGGTAAATGAGTCAATTGATAACTCAAACACGGTTCGTCGTATCGATTTCAAACAAGGACAGGTTTCTACAGGACGTTTGGTTCTACGTACATGTTGCAATGGAAGTTAAATCCACTTACACTTTTTCACAAAAAAAAAATTCTAAAATGTCCCAAAAATGCAGTTATTCCATGCAATTTTTTGGGTAAATGAATAAATAATTTCAAAAAAATATTACAGCCCGTTCATAGCTAAACGTTTTACCTTCCTTTTGACACCAAATTCATTTCGATTATATATAGACTTCTTCAAATTATAATGGAAGAGAAATATCACTGATCCGACGAGCCGTTTTTGAGTTATCGACTCTTTTACAAAAAAAAAACTGTCCTAAATATGATCGGGACGCGTATTCATATGAGCACAACGGGAACGAGGCAAGGCGAATGCGAACGATCATACGTATGTTGGTAAAGTTTCGAAAATAACCATTTTCTTTCTCGTCCACCATGCTATTTCTGGTGGTCAACCTATTTCGGTATAAAGATGTACACAAGTGTTTTTTTTCTTTTTTAATAACCCAGCTATAACTACAAATGCAGCACTCAGTGTTTCTTGACGGTGACCTAATATCTGGGGAGGCAGCGACAGAAAATTTGCACATATTTCTACAAAGTTAGTTTTTTGTCAGTTTGTTGTTTCGATGTGACAAGTAAACAAAATAATGTTGCGTTCATATACAGTGATTTTCGAGAAGTTTGCACCATTCGAAAACTTTTTTAATATCAATTTGTCAGAAAATTCTATTCCTTAAAAAAAATGGTGCATTTCGGTGTTCAGAGGAGAGAAAAAAAATAGAATTTTGATCAAGTCTAAACTACCCTGGCTGTGATTTCAAATTTAAATATTATTTATTATCATTTTCGAAACTTTACCAACATACGTATGATCGTTCACATCCGCCTTGCCTCGTTCCCGTTCGGGCTCATATGAATACGCGTCCATGAGCGTGATCATATTTACGACAGTTAGAGTCTTTTCACAATATCTATCAGATGTAGTTCAATGTCAGCGTGGCTTGTGCCGGGGAAGTACCTAGTTGTTTTCTGTTAGATATTACAAATATATCACATTTTTCATATTTCAATTTTCATGGAGAATGTTCCCCTTTTCAATTATTTTTAATGTTCTTTCAATATTCTACCACTTCTTTGAACAAACATTTTTGATAATTCGATAATGTCATAAATAAGGGTACTTTGACTTGATCAAAATTCCATTTTTTTTCTCCCCTGTATACCGTTTGGAAATTTAGAATTTTGGTAACAGTACTAAAAAATTCCACAATGCACCAATTTTTATGACAAATACAATTTTCTGACAAATCGATTATAAAACAGTTTCCGAATGGCTCAAAATTTTCAAAACAAACTGTATATGAACGCAACATCATTGGGGTCCCATCACAGACTCCCATTTTGTTAACTTGTTTACATCGAAACAACAAACTGACAAAAAACTAGTGTTGTAGAAATATGTGCAAATTTTCTGTAGCTGTCTCCCGGGCTATAAGAAATATATGTAAAAGTAAAAATGTGATATAGAATTTCAATGAAAAGGAATAAAAAAACAAAAAACTTCGCCCCCGGGTGGGCTCGAACCACCAACCTTTCGGTTAACAGCCGAACGCGCTAGCCAATTGCGCCACGGAGGCATATACACATTAAGTAGATGAAGTCAATATAGTCGTTAACCTTCAAAAAACCTTATCAATGAGTACGGAATGAATGATATTATCCGCATTAACATGAATATTTCAATTTGAATCAGTATCATCATAGATGCTCATTTTGCACAAGCTGAATACGAGTTTACACGAAAAAATTATATTATTTTGTTATTCAACTATAGGAAAATGGAATAAATGAGAGATTGAAAAGAGAAATGAAGATATTACAAAAAAAAAATATACAAATGAGGAATTCTTACCATGGAAATTATTCGAGAAAGATAATAGGTCATTGGATTATAGAGACCAGACTTGTACTCTCTTAAAAAAAGTGGAGTATTTTTCGGAAACTCGGACAACACTGAGTACATCGGATTGAACGTATTTTCTGTAACGAACATGAATATGATCCCTTGAACGGACTGTATTCCGTTTTGAGTAAGGGGGTTCGTGCCTAAATAGCAGAAACCAATTATGCCGGCAATAATCTGAAAAAGATGGGAATTAGGTGAAAAATTGCTAAGATTACAGTTAATTGTTCAATCGAAAAACGTGGCCATGAAAATGAAACTTCAATCATTTCAGCTGAAAAAGGTGTAGGCAGTTGGCAGAGACAAAACTGGAATAAAATTGCAACCTCTCATGTGTTCAATAATTGTCCAGTCATTACATTTTTGCGCTATCGGAATGTTTATCGACGTCTCAAAATTCTTGTTGAATAAGAAGGGAAGACTGCCAATTTTTCTCTTGATAAAAAATGCTTTTTAGTTTGATTGAAAAATAATCCATTTCTCAAAACTTTTCACACGCGTTTCTGATTTGATAATGTGGAAATAGTTTGTTTCTGTTCATTGATTTCAGTGTTGGAACGTTTATTTGGGGGAGTCATTTCTGTTTTGGGACAATTTCTATAATTGTTCAAAAATATGCGAGATGCTATATCATGACTTATACCCAGTTTTCAATCTGACCTCATTTCGAAGCTCCATCTGGTAAGTACTCACGCTAATGTTTCACTGAAAAGATTCAAGTTTGATTTTCATAGACAACCGTATTCGATAAAGCAATCAACTGACTGTATCTCAGACTTTATTTAACTGATTGCCAATTTAGGAAAACAATCGTGTGACAGATTCCAAACCTGTTGGGACAATCAATCAAATGATTGATTCGAAAAAGTTAAATGTTACTCCCAGTATCAGTAAAATTACAGCTGTAGTGACAAAGCAAGTGTATTCAAGTACTGACAAATCCAAAGAAAATAAAAAAATTCAATTTATTTAATTCAATTTTTGTACCATAGCGACAAACTTATTGATAACCTGTATATTCAAAAGTATGGGCAAACTGGTAGGGGTAACTTACCGAAACTTATATTAGTTCATATTTGCAAATTAACAGTAACGGAAATACTGTTATTTAATTTTTATTGAAAGTGGAAATATATGATATTTGCGTTTATATTGGGCATATTTCGACACACTTGTAATTACTTGCTGAGTACAAGTCTGCTAATATGGGAAAAACACTCTTCAACTAAATTAAACTAGTTTTGAATTACCGCCGCCGCTAATGTTGCTTCCAACAGATTGAAAAACTAGGAGGGTTGCAGTGGCGTAGCCATAATTTTTCTTTTTGGGCCTCAGTATACATACTAACAATAATCCAGTACGATTGGGTTTTGAGACAAGAAGCGATTGTAGCACCACCAAATTTGGTATGCTAGTAGTTGGAGCCATGATAAACACGACAAACAGTTATTTACCGAAATTCCAGTGGTGGAACATATTTTTATTCAAAAATATATAAATAGATTTTGGCCGTAATCTTGGAAAGTATATGAAAAACAATTAAATTTTCCACAAAAATTATTCCTAGTAATTTCTTATGAAAACTTGATTGAACGTCGACATCAAATTTCACGTTCACCCTTACCCGCACCTGAAAGTTCTGGCGGAGCCGAATATTTGATTGGTCATAACTCTGCTAAAAATGATCGGGAAAGGAAAAGAAAAAGTTCATATCGTTTCTGAAGACTCCTACTTTCTCATGCAAATATAATATGCGAGTATTTGAGTACCTAAAATATGTTTTGTCGCACTTCACGGAGATGTTTGCGGATGATCCGAAAATCATGAATAATTTAGTAAATATGGAATTATTTTACTGAAGCTGCAACCCATACCCTCTTTGGACTATATGCAACAATTGAAAACTAGTGTTACAGGTCCCACTTCTACATTCCAAAAAAAAACTTTGTTTTACTCCTGCCTCATTTTCAACTTACCAATAAAATCGGCATTCTCTTCACTAAATGTTGAAAATAATCGCTTATTCATATTCTCCATATATATACATATTTAATAAGACTATTGTGAAGTGCAAACCTCAAGCTTGAAATCACAGGCTTCATTTTTTATGTAGGATGGGTATGAGCGATTATTTTCAACATTTACTGAAGAAATTGCCGGGATTATGGATGAGTTGAAAACTGAGGCAAGAGTAAAACCCAGTTTTTTCTTTGGCATGTATAAGTAAGACTCATCCCACTATTCTTAAATCGTTGCATATGGTCCAAAAAGGGTACTGATTCCTGCTTCAGTATAATTATTTCATATCAAGTAAAATATCCATGACTTTCGGATCCTCCGTAAATATCGTAGAAGGGTTATGTGAAGTGGGACAAAACACATTTTAGGTACTCAGATACTCACATGTTATATTTGCATGAGGAAGTGGAAGTCTTCAGGAACGATATACACTTTTTCTTCTTCTACTACTATAATTTTTAGCAAAATTATGACAAATCTTCCCTTCGGCCCTGTCTGACCTTGCAGTGGCGGGTTAGCTCGAGCATGGAATGTGACGTCGGCGTTAAACCACGTTTTCTGGAGAAACGAGCGTATTTCATAAGGTATTACTGAAAATTATTCTTGTGGAGAATTGAATTATCTCTCAACCTATCAAAATCGTTTTTTGATAAATCTTATATAATATTTTCTGAAATAAGAACAAGAAAAAAATTATATTTTGGTAAATAATTTTTTTTTCTACTAAAACATGATGTCGAGATGCCATGTGCCAAGTTTTTGTTTTTGTTTTTTGTTCGAGTTTGTCTGTCGTTACTGGATTACAACTTGCAAGTTGAATTGTTTAATTTTCTGAACTTTCAAAGATTTCGGAAGGAGCACGGAGGCCTCTCCAGTGCTAGGTTGATTAATAAAAAAAAACAGTAGTTGTCGTAACAAAATATTAGATCCTTTTCAAGAAATACAATTTGGCTTCACGAAAAAACATTAACTGAAGACGCAATATTGGCGGGACACTCTTGATGGGATCTACTCCTCATGGCATTAGAAATATTACACTGAAATTAATTATAAACTATTTCTCAATGGATACCCGTTTGTTAGAATATATAGAGATGATGAAGTTAGCGAATGTTGAGAATGATTTACCACAAAACACTATAATACTGGGTCCTATTCTTTTCAATATATGCCTGAAGGGCTTGTTCTCACCACTGAGTTGTTTTGCAGATGATACCGCTCTTTTTTACGGAGACGAATATTAGAGCTCCCTAAAACATAAGTCAGAGAAGGATTTTGAATTAGTCAAGAACTGGCTAGACTATAATAATATAATAATCGACAGTGAAAAGGCGAGTTGCATACCCTTCCACTGCAATATATCAAATACTACATTTTCCTCAGGATCTCGATAAATTTATAAATGTCCAACCCCACTTCCTGCTATTTCAACTGGAAATAAATTATCAGGGCATCTGCATCAACTGCCATTCGGAAGCGGATTCCCATATTATATATGTAGTAAAAAAACTCGAGACAATTCTTTATAAATTAAGATATTTGAAGGAACTCGTATTCCGTGAACAACTGATAACAATAGGTATATCATTCTTTAGTGATAAGTCACTTACGTTATAATATTTAAGTGTGGGAAGAGGTAGTGAAGATATACTTGAAACCATTGAAAGAAGATTCCTGAGAAAATGGGTGCTCTATATGTACCTTTATTATGTTTATATTTTATGATGTTTTATATTCTATAATTTTATTTATGTTCTGAAATTTACACTTTGTGTGTAGAATGAATAGTTCTTCCATTTTTGGTGTAAATAAATAACACTATTATCGTTATTTTCATTGCTAGTATTGTATTTGAAGATGAGAAAAAGCTTCAAGTAATATAACATCACTAACAACTTTGTAATTGTAGTTGAAAGTAGAAATGATCTACAACTATGAATATTATTAGTAATAACCCATGTATAGCTGTATTTTATATATCCAAGATTTTTTATTTTCTTCTTTTCCACAGTTTGTTTTCGATAGAGAATATATTCATTAGTTCATAAGTTCAGCTATAATATTTTAGCTGAAACAAGTATTAATTTATCGGTTGATGAATTTCATTCTTTGTGTGAACTAATATTTCTTTTTGTATATTTTGTTACTTGAAAAATATTTTCATTATCATAAAAGCCACGCCCTGAAGGATACAAAACTAATTGTTTTTTTTTGTTCCGCCTTCGTGGTCTCTGTTGCAATCGGGAAGAGGAAAATTGAATTTAGTTAAAGTTCATTCTCCATTTATATAGTCAGTTTTAGTATTATTAGAAGACAGAGGAATCAGCAGTAATACTCTGGAGTAGAAGTATTACGTTCAGGTACCTCAACTCACCATTCTCTGGAATAATTTCACAATTTCTATAGAAGGATTCCTCAAAATTTCCAGTGTCCATCGGTACGTTAGCCAGAAAACTTTCGAGTGCCAATAAATTTCCCCACTGAAATGACGACTCTCAGGTTAAATATCCTCTAAATTGTAATGATATACTCACAAATTCTTTCTCAGTTCGAAGTGCCTTGGCTGAAAAGAAAGATAACAGAGTTGAATAAAAAATATATTGATTGATTTATAATTAACGAGAGGCTAATCATATTTTCTGTCTAACATCGTGAAACTATAGTCGAAAATGATTATTGAGGTTTAATTTATAGTTATTTAATGATGCCTTCGTCACTGTATTCATTTTTTCAGTCGGTACATTTTCTTTTGTAGATTGTACCTCCCAGATAATAGTGCCTCACATTCCCACTTTTTTGTATGAAGTTACACCAGAGCAGTAAAAATACAGTTGAATTGAGAAAAAAGTTGAAATTTCGACAATGTCATAATACCCATCTCTCTAAACTTTCAAGTGGACATAACAAAAATATCTGACAGAAAACAACGAGGACCCTGGCTGATGCTCAACAGGCACTGAACTACATAAAAAAGATATTCGAGAAATGTTTTTTTTTTTCATGGAGACAATTGCAAGCACTTCTTGAAATCAAAATGCGGAGTTTATAATTGAGAGTAGAGTATCCACCGGTCTAGGTTTCAAGATAGCTACCATACATCAGAGTCATGATATGAAAGACAATACCGAATTTTTCTGTGCCCCGGCACTTTTGGAACTAAGTGGATTTTTGACACTAAAAATTAGTCGTTTCACCCTGTGACTAATTAACAATGGCACTTTGATGATTTTTTTCTTTTTCTAATTTTTGGCGGCAATAATGGTTCAGATAAAATGTGTTAGTAACTTATTTCTGATACACCATCAACGCTACTTACCACCACCGCTCTTCCCATGTGGAATTCATATTGTACAACTACTTCAATTTCTTTGGCATAATCGCTAACAATATAGCGATCACAAATTCTCTTGATTGCCTGTCTACTGTTTTCCTCATAGCCAGGTGTTACTGAGGTAGATTTTATAAAGAAGTCGGCAGGACTGTAGGAACTTGGACAAGTATATCCCATCCTATAAAAACAGAATGTAAAGTTGACTGAGTGACAGCATCTGATGATATTGAATCGTGAATTTTTCTGTTAAAACAGTCAGTGAGAAGTTTTTCCCTACAAAAGGTGGGGTAGCAACAATTTTAAAATAAGTCGTTTAGGTTTGTACTCCGATGAAAAATCCTTGGATGAAAGGTGCTAAAATATGTTTTTTTTTTTTTCAATATATCACCTCAACAGTTGATCCTACGACGGAAACGGTTCAAGATAAACTTGAAGAGAACTTCAACATTTTTTACGAATTTTCCCATTTTTTTTTCGAACTCATCGTCTAATATCAATATCATTATTTTTTTCTCATCTTTGTGGTGTGTAACTTGTTGTATGTACCCAGAAGAAATTGAAGTTCCATTGGTATTGTATCATCTTTGTCCTTATTTTCGATGATAACTTCTGGTTCATTTTCGCATAATTCACCTTTACAAAATTCGCACACATATAGCACTTCAACCCAGCTTTCCTGCATCTATATCATCCGCCGAATCCTTTTTTGCATTTGCATGAAATTAAATTCAATCTCGGCTGTTGGTGACTTTGTCATTGTCAGTGGAGTGGTTGATAAGTTTTCAACCCCAGTCTTCCGGATTTTTTTGTGTTCCAAACAATTTCTGAACGTGGTGATACGTCCTAAACGCATGATATGATATCGTATCGGTAGTGAGCGGTTTCTAGAGTGTATTTATTTGTGTATAGAAGTTGGCAACATTATAGAAATATATTTGTCTGGGATTGAAAAGCTTGATTTCCTGGAGTAATTTTTTTGAAGAATGTATGGGGTTTTTGTAAAAACTTTCCAGTATATTTTCTACCGGAAGTAGATGGGTTTTCAGTATTCCACCCCATGCAATTATTCCATAACTGAGGTGTGGTACTACCAAGGCATTATACAGGGTAATTTGGTCATTTTGATTGGGACAATTTCTAGATTTATCAAATAAATAAATTAACGAACGTAGTTTTTTCATGATGTATTCTATATGGATAACCCACTTCAAGTGACTGTCGATATGAAAGTGCCTCGGTATTTTACGTTCGTAGCAGAATTTATCTCGATAATTTTTAATTCAGTAAATTTGTATTCGACAGTGCCTCTGGCTGGAAAGTTTTGGGGTAGTTCTGATTTCTTCCATTTCGCACGTATTTTGGAGTGCTGAATCTGAATCTGAAGTTTGCTAACAAAATTTCTTGACGGGACATTAAAAAAAATGCCCAAAAATTTTAAAAAATATTTTTTTGTAGTTTTTCGCTTATAACTCGAAAATTATCAGTTTTTAGTGGAAAACTTCCCAATTTAGAATGGAAGTATATAAAATTTCCTACAAATTCCACTATTCAGGATTTTTTTTGGCAAACAGTTCGAGCTCAAACGCTAAATAAAAATTGGTGTATTTCTGCTGAGTCAGCAAACACCCACTTTTTCACTCAAAACTATTTAATGGCATTTTTGGTGAATTATACTGTAATAAAACTAAAAGTACTCCTTGTTCGTCATTGGAGCAGTTTCAATCAAAGGACTCATCTGAGGTTATGTCGATGACTGCTAGTGACAGTGCGATAAGAAAGGAGTGTTGGAGAGTCTCAAACAATGCAAAACGGTTCTGGGCCATTCAGGGCATTACTTGCTCCTTCTCGGGCTAGTGTATCGGCCTCTTCATTGCCTCTATAACCTGTGTGTGCTGGTACCCAGGCTATAGGATCAGTCTGTTCTGACTGCCGAGCTATTACAAAAAAAAGTTTGAATAAAAAATTACCGAACCGTTAAAACAGGGGATTCACCGATTATTATTATTATTATATTATTATATTATTATTATATATTATTATTAAAGTGCAGAGTCGGCGCCAATAAAGGCCAAATGAGTTGAAGTTGATAATAGTGTATCTGATAAAACGAAAAAAAAAATACGGATTAGTTCATAGTCGAGCAAGATTCTAAGAGTGATCAAAATACCGACAAACAAGGCAAATGTACCATATGTACGGCGGTTTTGAAAATGAAAAACTGCGGAACATCTTCACTAAGGTGTCCACATCTTATTTTCTTCAATGATTTTTTTATTTCTTGCTGGTTTTATATAAAATTTTGAATATCTAAAAAATCTATATGATTCACGCAATCTAGTAAAAATCGTGGCACATGCTATACATTTTTATACAGGGCATTTCAGAAATATAACTTACTTAGCCAGTCAAGAGTGGTACTTTACTAAAACCAGTTGTTTATTTTGCATTCATATATTTTTATTGTTATTGCGTTTTAGCAGTTAATCAGATTAATACAAAAAAGGTACTAGTTTTTCAAGAAAAATCATGAAGATACTACTACTACTTGACTCGACTTGAATTTCAAAAATAAATACTTGACTTGAGCTTGACTTGATTTCAAATCAAGTCAAGTCAAGTAGTGAATCTCTGGAAATAATAATCAATACATATATTGGAAACTAACCCTATACACATAACTGATTATTTTCTCAATATATTGATTTTAAATAAGCCATGTAATGGTTATCCATTTTCATTATTGACAATTACCTTTCAAAAAACTGTAGTGCATTGTGAGTTGAACCCATGTAAGCAATTCTTCCTTCTGCAACCAATATAAGCTGACTGAACATTGCAAAAATATCTGATGATGGTTGATGTATGGTACACACTATAGTTTTTCCTTCGGATGCCATAATATTCATCATACCAACTAGTTTTTGCGCTGAGAATGAATCGAGACCTGTAGTAGGTTCATCGCAGAACAGAAGCGGTGGATCAGTAAGAAGCTAAAAAAAAATGTATTGTTATAGTTGAAATAAAGATTGGCGTGTTCGTTTCGTTTCACCTCTGAAGCAAATGCTAAGCGTTTTTTCTCGCCTCCAGACAAGGCTTTACTTTGGTCGATACCACCTATTCTACTATGCATACAACTTGATAGTCCAAGTTGTCTCAGGAGATCGGATATTTTTTTTCTTTTTTCTGAACTCTTCATCCGTCTGTCCAATTTTAAGTTGGCCTACAAACAATATTCAATGTTGTTCACGAAAAGTATCTCAGTAAAATAAGTGAATGTAATACTGAAAGGTGGTAGAAGAAGAAAATTTTTGACAGAAATCCGCCTTTTTTTCTGGCTAATACAGCGACACATAATTGTCAAGTGAGGGGCGTCCATAAAATACGTGAGATGTTTAAGGGGGGGACGGGGTCGAGTCAAATCTCATCTAATCTTACGTTGGAGAGAGGGAGGGTCTCGGCAAATATCACGCAATTTTTTCTGATTGAAACAAAAAAAAATTGTATTATTTTGGTCCATTTAATCCAGATTGTACATGCTTAAGATTTAATCTTAATCGTAAACGTAATACGATTACGATGACCAGTAGTGCTGCAGCCCACGCCGGAGTGATCTGCATATGATTCTTCACGACCGTTTTCTGCCACCTCATACCCTATCACTCAGGTTGATGGACATTTGACAATTCCGAACTTTAAAGAGCATGACGGAAAGTCATTTGCTCCATTTCTAATACCCCACTGCCTACCGATTCAACCGCTGAATGCCTTCATCAGCACGCCTTATGATCTCTATTGCCCAAGTGTACGTGATGATTTAGAGAAAAGATGCTGCAGTACATGCTGTATTTACTCTGCATGTAGCACAAGAGCTGTAGATCACAGGCGAGCAGCCCACATTGCACCAGCTAAGCAAGCACATATGTTCCGCAAAGTGCGACCCTCAAGGATTGTCACAACACGAGCTGATGAGTTACTGTGCGCAAGCGCCAACGGCTTAGATTAGAGTGGCTAGATCAGAACGAAGTTGAAGGAGTAGATGATTTTACTGAAAATCATATGGACATGTTGGTTCCAATAGTCTGTCTTGAGACCACGCATCATTCTCCATGGACTGAATTAGAGTAGATATTCTTTTTTTAATCACAGTGGTTACGATTTAAGTATTCCATTGTTAAATTTTTATTACACTTATAATTAAACTCTCAGCAATATTGATTACTAGTCTTAAAAACTAGTCGTGAATATTTATAAGCACGAAACAAATGTTTTTTTCTTTTTACAATAAATCAATCCAACGAGTCTACGTAAAAAACCCACATTTTGAAAAATTTCACGTGAGATTGGGGGATGGGGGAGGGGGTTGAAAAAAATCTTACGACATCTCACCAGGGGGGGGAGGGAGGGAAAGAAAATTTAAAAAAACACCTCACGTAATTTATGGACGCCTGCTAAGACGAGTATGGTGTGACATCATAGACCGTCAGCTAATAACAGATATAGGTGCCCCATTTTGGCATACAAGCCTCCAATAGGGTTGAAAAGTATATCGATTTGGAGTAAAATCAAGATATTTTTACGAGTGGCTCACCCTGTAGGATAATATATGGGATATTTCGGTGTTGTGAATATCATGTAGATCTGACCAGTAGAATGAGATTGAAGAGAAGTAAAAGTTTAAGTGGGATCTGTAAAAACCATGTAGGTGTGTGCTTATATTGCGGTTATTGAGTTATTCAGTTGTCAAAATGCAGGATGCCAAGATGGGCAGGAGAGTATATTTTTAAATAACATTGTTCGATGATACCATGTTTTCACCATTTTTACGGGTATTTTGGATTTTATTTTCGCGAGTTTTCTCTATACTTTTTTCAGATTGAGAAAGGTACTCGATGTATTCTACTATTTTATGAATTTTTACGCTTTTTTTCTTGGGGTAGCAGAAATGGTGAATTTTTTAAAATTATTTTATCTGTTCTTAATACATTTATTTTAAGACGTATTGCAGAAAGAGAAACAGACAGACATATGAACAGATTTAGTTAAATAAAAGCTTGTAAAGATCAGTATGAAGCGTTCCTGCCCTTTCATCAAACCGGAACAGTACTAAAGTACTATTTTCACGGAAAATTTTATATTACTCATTTGAAATTATTAATTATGAACTTTTTCATCGCTATAGATCCGGAAAAGATAGTGAATATGTAATTGAAGTTCAAAAGATAGTTCATGTGACATTTATTAAAATATATTTCAAATCCAGAAGCGTTTGTTCTCGGGAACTATTATAAGACGTATCAAAAAAATCTTTTACGGTATTCTTTCAGTTTTGATAGAATGTATTGTAAGGTGAAACTCCAAAGTTGGTATGATTTTCTTCGAAAATTTGTCAGGTTGATACCACATCTCACTAAATCTGTCAAATTGAAAATGAATTAATGGATACTATTGTATAATATCAACTTTCTGAACCTAATGGCGAAGGTTACTTGAAAAAAAAAACAAATTAATCTTCAATCTGCGCACTGTTGTGCCTAATCATAGCCAGAACAATAAATATTTTTGGACATATATTTACAATCTAGATTTTGATGCCTTTCCATACCATTATATTCATGTGTTCATTTACGGTGAGGTAGGGGACGAATATATCATCTTGATGCATGTAACCACTCAAATATTTCATGTAGTCTCCTATTTGCCTTCCATTAATCAGGATGTCTCCTTCGACTTCCATTCCACCTATCAAAAATACAATAAACTCTCAGGTATGAATGTGAAATTGAAAGTTACATCGACTCACCTCGCATCCTGTGTGCTAGTGCTGACATAAGTGTGGTTTTCCCAGCACCACTGAAAATAATGCATGTATTTTGCTCATATACAAAATCTTTACCCCATTTTTCCGAAATCAAAATATTAGGTACCAATTTACATATACAAATAAGTTATAAAACAAAATACTTAGGTATTACAATGGACTCACATATGAAGTGGGATAGTCATATAAAGAACACCGTAAAAAAACTAAGATCGCTATTGTACTGCTTCAAACAAATATGCAACACTGTAAACA
Source organism: Chrysolina haemoptera (assembly GCA_958298965.1). Taxonomy (NCBI): domain Eukaryota; kingdom Metazoa; phylum Arthropoda; class Insecta; order Coleoptera; family Chrysomelidae; genus Chrysolina; species Chrysolina haemoptera. The sequence goes on from OY282589.1 coordinate 26,518,749, forward strand.
ACGAAAAACATGCAAAAATCGTGTATATTGGAATGATAGAGTCAATTATGAAATACGGAATAATAGGATGGGGAGCTGCAAATAAGACACATATGAGACCACTATTACAAATTCAAAAAAGATTTTTAAAAATACTTTAAAATAAACCTCAAAGATATAGTACTGAACTCCTCTACCAAAATTCCAAAATCCCTTACCTAAGAACTATCTACAGTGAATCCATTCTGAACAATCATTTCAAAAACAGAAACCAAAATGTCAAAATATCCCACCAATATTCCACTAGAGCAAAAACACACGTGAATGAACAAGTAGCAAGAGCTCAAAAAACCATAGGTATGAAAAATTTTTCCTACTTAGCCCCCCAATTATATAACACATTACCTAAAAATATTAAAGAAATAACAAACCCAATAAAATACAAAAAAGAAATGAAAATATGGTTATCAAAACAAGATGTCAATGTCATAGAAAATTTCATTGATAGTGGACAAATAAATATAAATAAAATAATCTCCTGAAAACTAGGAAAAATTGCCCAACGAAAAGATGGCACGGGGTATATTAGATTTCCAGACGCACAAGCTAAGGCTTAAGTCATTGAAGTTGAAAACACCCTGTGATGCATCCACTCCCCCAAAATTATTAGAAATATGCCAAAGAAAACAAAATATTATTACGGACTTTATTTTTTATTCTATTTCTATCCACTCACTACAAATCCTTAATCTTCAAATTTTTATACAGATACTTCTAATATTAAATCATTTACTTAGGTCTAGGACTATTTTAAATTAATATCTATATATTTACATGATGTCACATTATATATTATATTTATATTTGTAAAATCACTCACAAGCTGCTGGGACTACAACAGCTTCAGTGATTCTTCTGTTTGTTCAATCATAATATTTCCACATTGTGTTTGTTATAATTTGAATCTGAATAAACTTATTATTATATTTTATTATTATTTCAATAAAATACAATTGTTATGTGAATGAGCCTAAAAAGTTCAATTTTACACACTCAATTCCAATGATGAAACTGAACATGCTTATTAAGCTTCTATTTTCATTGAAATGTCATATCAAGGATTTATGCTAACATTATCTGCATTTTCATTCTGGAAGTTCCAATATCATATCCATACTCAGCAACATCGAAAAATGCCTCTTGCAGAATTTAAATGAACTGTCTCATCATATCTATCGACACCATGTGAATTCAACAACTGCCTGTTTTTGAAATTTGTACGACCCGAAGATTAACGAGATTTCACTTTTTCACGTGTGATTCCTAGCACTTACATGGGCCATCAAAAAAAAATTCTGCAGGCATTGAACCCACACAACCGGCAGCAAGAATGATTGAAAGACGGTGCTTTTAACCACTTGGCTGTCAGGCCATAATGTTTCTGCTCATTCACATTACCCATTACGAGTTTTGCAGGGTGACCCAATATTTGTTCTTGTGATCAGCATCAAAGCTATAATTCAATCATAAGTACATTAGGTCCTAAGAATGAATCAATACTGAGTATTTCTTGAAAACAGACCATCACACATGATAGTTAGAGAGCCGCAGGTCTGAAACCGCGATGAGAATGTCTATCGACTTTTTCGAAGATTTTTGTATCTTTGCTTATGATAAATTTTGTTGAGAAAGTCACTGAGTCATCTGACAAAACGAAGAACGATTTGGTTGAGGCACACTACTCGAAGCCTATTTTTGATACTTTTTGGGCACCAAAATCGATAATCGCAAAAATTCAACGTCTCACGTTTCAAGCTTCCACATTTTGCATAGATCTTCTTAATGGGCCTGAAAACCTGATTTTCGAAGGAAAGACTATTCTGCCAAATTTCCACCCCTTCCGACCCCTTTGAATTTCCTCGCTCCAATAGATTATATGAGCCGGCGGGGGCGAACAGCCCTTTTATTAGGGGTTGACATATATTCCTTTTATCATTGAGTAGTAGTTAAGGTCAGTTTATTAAGGTTTATATACTGAATTATCGAAGAAAAAAACAGGAATACCAGGAATACAGAGAAAATAGTGAAAATTCAAAGGGGTGTGAGGGAGGGTAAGTTTTCTCTTTGAAAGTAGGTTTTCTGGCCCATGATACATCGCTTACAAAATGACACTTCCAAGAACGTATCGTTCTTCAAGCAATTATCGCTGCAGAATTCACAGCGAATTCAATTTCTTTCCCCATTTTAATATGTTTGTTAGTCAATTATTGGTTTTTCACTTTAGACTAATATTTCAACAACTTTTAGGATTTGATTCTTTACTTTTTACTGTTTGTTTTGTAGAAAAACGTGACATTCGTCAAAATCGATTTTTAAGTTGTTGCACATTCAGAGTTGATCAACCATCATTTATTTTTCAACTTCTCTAACAGTAAACTTCTTGCCCATCTTTTTAGGCGGGCACTGTAAATGTTTAAACAAAAAAAGTAATTTACCTCGAACCCATAAGGGCTACCAAACTCCCAGCTTTCACTGCACCAGTAACTGAAAAAGAATTGTTATTAATATTATAGCGAAACAAGCAATGTTTTAAAAAAATAAGATGGAGCGTTTGGGTACATATGGCACTTTCAAAAAAAAATCAACAATATATTTATATTTTATATAAAATTTATGTCTCGTCTGTTACATTTTTATTAACTTCAATCAATGGATCAATATAAAAATCTGAATAACACGAAAAAAAAACTATGCTCTTGACTCAATAAATTCTTCAAGTTTGCTTCAAAACATTAGGTTTTATTTTATTAGAGTTGTTAGGATGAAAAGCTAGATTATTTGAATCAAATGAGAATGTTGTTTACGATTTTATTATACATGAAATGTGTTTTTGAAGAATTTTTTTCATTGAAGTAATGATTTCAGGAATAATAATTTTATGACAAGGCGTCAAAAATATTTGCTAATTCTGTTCTCTCTCCACTAACTACATCGTATATCAAATGCTTTGATGAGTTCAGAATGAATCAATAACACTCATTGAAACCTATTCCTACCTCCATTAATAATCCTTTTATGAATCTTCTTTCCTCTCTTTTCAACCTCAGCGGAAACTGATAGATTATCCCAAGCCAATGTAACCCCTTCATCTATTGGAGACCATCTTGAATACGTTCTTTTTCGTTTCTTCGAAGACTCTGTGGAACTTGCCATTTCCATTGAATCCTGTACAACAAATATTGATTTGTCAGTGAAGTTTTAACAAGGATTATCACATATCGTTCAATAGAAGTATTTGAAATTCCAGTGGAAACAGATTCTGGGAATTTGGAACATCATATACGTCAACACAAACAATCGATTTGAAATATCATCAGTGATTCAGGTCAAACCTGAAGTGGACATGCACACAGAAAAAAATTGTACGATTATTATAATAATTTATATAATTACCGAGAAAAGAAAAATTAAATAATAATTTGCGTTCATTATTATCACAAACCAACTAAATAATGAACCATCTTCCATACAATTACCGACTAGGTTTTTGCCTTCTTCCTAATGAAAAAGCAATGAAATGTGTACGTAAGAATGGTTCGTTCTGGTTAGATCAGACTAAATAATTAATCCTCGCCAAATGCATGTATTGAATTTCCACGCACTCAAATGTCTACGTATGGTTGGTTGATTCTGGTTAAATTAGATCAAATATTCATGTTGAATGTATGAAAATTGAAAAATGAAAAATGTGATTTATTTGTAATATCTAACAGAAACCAACTCTATGATAATGTTTATTTTATTTTTTTTACGAAAAATGAAAAATTTTATCCATAAAAACTGTAGGCAAACACCTTGAATTGGATTTACCTCATTTTTGAAGAAAGAAATAACTAGAGCTTCCGAAAAACCAAGGGCCTGTGAATTTTCCGAACATTAGGGACATGATTGTTGCCACAATTAAAAATTTACCATTTTTTGGCACCACTTGCGATGTCTGTAGCGTAGCTTGGAGAGGGTGAATTTTAGGGTATAGGTTTCTGAGAAAAAAAGTCTTATTTTGACCCCAGGAATATGCTCTCCGAATATTTGTATTGAACTTTGAAACACCCTGTATACAACAGATTGTCAACTATTTCACGAAACATGGAAAAATCGTTGGAAAATAGTTTTTGATATTTAATTGCTATTAAAATAAATTATCATCAGTGAATCGGTCTACACAAACTCTATGAAATAGTTTGTCATCTGAGTGATAATGATTGAATTCGGTTGAATTAAAAGTCTTAATGCAATTACTCCACCATAGGACAGATTGCAGTTATACTGACATAGCTGAAACCGTGAAAACATGAAGGTCCATAATGCGCATTCGCCGTACAAGGAACTAGAGTCCGTAATATATACAGTGATGAGGCACTAAACATTAACGTTCGCGCAATAAATGACAATTTCACATGTTTTGCTAAGTTGGTACAACTGTAAAAAATTTTGTACAAAATCACCAGCCTATCTAAAAATGCCTCATGTACTCTCAAAAATTGAAATAAATATCAATCCAAATGTCATTAGGATATCATCCATGTTTTTGATGTTTGATATTTGTTTATGTATTTACCATAATTTAAACTCCATTTTATAAATGGTTGAACTCATGCTAACAACGAATTTATGGTAATTGATGAAGGAATGAATCATTATCGTTATCGAAATGAAATCATGGCCATGTGAATTAATTTCCATATCTACTTACTACTCCAAAATAAATTCTGTGACCTTGTACAATTTATTGAGCCAAATTGTGATGATTCCTTCTTTGCAGCTATAAAATATCAAACAGCGAGAACGATTAAAGGTTGTTTGGATTTTTTTAATAGATTTCATTTTTCAATAGCAAGCGCTTTATATGGCTTCAGTTATAGTGACTTAGAAAATTTCTTAAGGGGTAAAACTGATTTTGATTCTCTGATCTGATATAGTGATACACTTTGTATTCAATGAAACATATATGTGAAATTCAATAAGAATGAAATTATTCTGTAATATGATACAGTTCCGTGAGTTCGAATGACACTGGGAATGATGTCAATAATTCTAAAATTTTTAATACTTCCATATAGTTGGTGGTAAAATTATATTGGTATGTCGAAGGCAAAACCATAAAAATATTTAGTACGCTTGAATATGAAATAGTTATAGGAGACTAAGATCATTATGAATGAATATGGCTTTCCTGTACATGATATGGAGTGACACACAACTTGTTTGCATTTTTTCATGATATTTTCATAGACAAAAATGTTACTTATATCAGTTTAATTAAAAGTACAATTTTCAATTAGTTGAATGACATAATCAATAAGTTTTGGAGAAACGTTGATTATCTACCTATTGAAATAAGTTACATCGATCTTTCGAGTAACAAAAAAAAACGTTTCAGAGAAAAAAATGATCTCGTTCAAAGGGGTGTAACTAGGGAGATCCTCCAAGGAGATCAGTAGAGATCAGTAGTAGATTACTCTGAATGACAACATATCGTGGACAATAGCCATTGGAACGAATAAAAAAAAAATTCTTTGACAGCTTTTCCCAGGTAATTGTATAATTTTGAAAAAACATCGGCAACAACCCGAAATCATGTGTGATTCAATTCCAAAAAGCGCATCGAAGAAGAATGTGACTCCCAGTATTTTTAATTGAAATAATACAAAAAATAAAAAATACGATGAATATTCGAAAATGAACAAAATATTTGAAAGAAATTAAAAATAAATGAAGAAAAGGCTCTGATGGAGCAGAATGAAGAAGACGTTGGAAACGATTCTGGAGATTTCTATGAAAACCATACAAATTCAAAAAGATGTGTTGAAGCTTCAAAAATTAATGCAAGCAAATTCGTTTGCCGATGTGTTATTTTCTACAATCATTATTTTATTATATCATTATCAAATGCAGGAGTTTTCAATAAGTTTTGATCGGAGAGATTTTATAGTTATTTTTGAATCTAGTGTGTGAAAGGCTACTTTGGTGATCGAGAACTGACTTTTTTTTTTCGAGACGAGCCGAGTTAAAAAAATAGTTGAGAACATCAAAGTATTCCGCACACGAGATGCAAACAAAATATTTCTACAAACGTCAAAAAAAAGGAGTATAAAATTTTGTCACTTTGAAAAGTGTTGAAAAGCCTTACTTAATTATTTTTGAATATTCAGAAATGAATGATTTCTTGAATTTTTGCTTGATTGAGAACCATACAGGTTAGAATACGAAACTCCCATATAGTTTACATGCAGTGTGCGAAATAAGTACAGTTGTGTGCATTAAAAAGTCGTACATGGCATTGCACTAATTGCGTTGTATTGCACTAACTAATGGAGCTGAAAAAATTTTGAAAGCGCGTTACTGACAACATTAGTTTTAATTTTGACTCAGCTCGTTTTCATCTTCAACGAGATCTTCAATGCCTTGCAAATCCTCTTGCCCAATGAGTACAGACGCACTTTTAATGTTTTCTTTATCGTTTTTACTCGAACATAATTGCATAATTGCAAAGAAAGTTTTTTTTTACAAAAAATGCACAAGTCAACATCTTTTCCGTCGTCTCTACGTTTCTCCTGGGGAATGACCAGCTTCACTCTGGGTCACTCATCTTGTTCAACTTAGAGTTTATTTCAATACCTGTTATAGAAATCAACTCAATATCATCCTAAATTGTAACTACAATAAAAAAGAAATGAGTTTTGTCTCAATTTCATCGCGAACTGTCAATATTGAAAACCTCACTCTATCTCCATAACTATTGCATTTATCAAAAAAAGTTTTATTACAAGATTTGTTTGTCTTTAGAGGAGTGATATGATGTTTGAAAAATTAAAATCGTACTGATGGTTACGAATATATATTCTAATAAAGAACAATTTGGCTGCCATTTTGAATTATGGAAACCAAACTACCATGATTCGGACCATATGATCATTTTTTTTCTATACTTCTATAGGTGTTTTACAAAGCCCCGCAACAAAACTGAGGGGACATATAATGGCACACGTGGCATGGGGTAGCGAAGTCAGAAGTGTGAACTTCACCAAAACCACCCCTAACAAGCATTGCGGTGATTTATCTCATTTTTCTCGTACAGAAAATTTCATATCTGCTTAAAATATTCCTTAAACATTCTTTTTGCAAAAAATGTTCTTATAATTACTTGTTTTATTTATGAATTACGAGCAACGAATGATCAAAGTTAGGGGTTGCTTTCAGCAGGTTTTTCCTGAATAATTTTTAGTAATTTCTGAAATAAATCAACTACAATAGGTGTTTTAATATGTTTTAAACTTATGTGTATGCTTCTGAAGAGCCTGTTTTTTCAATCCTATATCAATCCTCCTGAAGAGCTTGGCAAAGCGAAATAGATTTTCGACGACCAACATGTATTGGGGATTAAATGCGAGAGAAGCGAACCTGGCTTCAATGAAACGAACGATTTCTGTGAGTGATATTTTTCAATAACATTCTTCCTATCTTACGTTATGAATTTTCAATGAAAACTAGAGAAAATCAAAAAATTCAACTATCTGAATGAAAATGCGAATTTTCACTCTCAGATTTTTTCTTTTCTTTTCAGTTAGTCTTTTCACAATATCTATCAGATGTAGTTCAATGTCCAGCGTGGCTTGTGCCGTGGAAGTAGTTGTGTTCTATTAGATACAAATAAATCACATGTTTCATTTTTCATTTTTCATGGAGAATGTTCCCCTTTTCAACATGAATACCTCCCAAGAGGTTATCTTGAACGATGGAAAATAGCTCAGCTCAGCTCAGCTTGTCTTTCAGCCGCAGATGATTCCACAACAGATTTTATGAATGTCCTATTCATATTTTCGAACTAAAATTATAATAATTTGAATTCTATTCATACTTACAATCAAATTGGGTGTCCCATTAGACCGAAACAGACGCACCTTTCCTTTTTGATCGCCATTACCATTTTCCATTTCGTTTGATGAACCCACGCACACACGCACAATTCACTTAATATTCAAAAGAGCAGAAAGATAAGATTCGAGTTACACAATTAGGTACTATTTAAATATCTAAACGATGTAAATATTGCTTCAAACTATTTCAAACAAAGTAAATAGAAACCAAGACTTTTTTGTTTGCTAGCTGAAGCCAAAACAGTTCATTACTGGGAAATATTAGCTGTAATATTCAGGAACTTGTAATTCAACACTGGAGTCCCCTACCTCGTTCAAATTGTCAAGAGGATCAAATAGAATTGGATATGAGTGGAAATCTATCTATTTCCCTTATGCATGAATGAGCTACGGGTTCATGTTAATGCATATTTGTCTTCCAGTAAAACATATACATTACATGATATTATTTATAACTTATTGATGACTTGAAAAAACATAAGGTCATTCCAAGTTTTGTCAAAAGCGTTTATATAAATTGTTATAAATCTGGGATTGTTCTATGTTTGTAGATTGATTCGACAACTGTTTTACGAAAAATTCACTCAGGATAGGACCCCGCAATTTTTATAGGTAAAATGGTTCTCGTTGAAATTGTCTGAATTTTTAGTATATAATAGTATTCGATGTACTGATTGAAGGTGCAGAATCGCAAAGTTCTTTGATTGATAGATTTTGAAATACAGGGAGTTTAAGTTAAAAATCAGTAATTTTTATTTAATTATTTTCTCGGGATTTGAAAGTGCCAACTGCATTTTTTTTCGTTCTTATATCAACGTACCTTCATATTACTAAATATCATCCAGAGGTGCAGATTATATCATTATGTACAGAGTGAAAAATAAAAACATTTTAGTAATGTCTGAAAATTCGATGTAATAATTAAATATTGATAAAATTACTTTGCCATGTAAAAATTTTTATCAACAAAAATTTTCATGATCACGCTATATATCCCGATGAAATTATGTTTATACGAAATCAGCTAACTTCGGAGGATAATGATTCACTCGAATATACAGGATGTGTACGAAAGAACCGGCCATATATTTCACCAATTTTTCAAATCACCCTGTACAAAATGTATGAATTGTGATTAATGATGGAATAAGACTAGTATATTGCATGGCAAAATAATTTTATCAATATTTCATTATTACATCGAATTTTCAGACATTACTAAAATATTTTTATTTTTCAGTCTGTACATAATGATATAATCTGTACCACCTGAATGATATTTAGTAATATGAAGGTACGCTGACGATAAGTACAAAAAAAATGCAGTTGGCCTTTTCAAATTCCTAGAAAATAATTAAATAAAAATTACTGATTTACAACTTATATTTCAAAATCTATCCATCAACGATGAATTCTGCACCTTCAATCAGTACATCGAATACTACATTATACTAAAAATTCCGACAATTTCACCGAGAACCATTTTACCTATAAAAAGTGCGGGGTCCTTTATGCAACACGAATTTTAAATTTACATTAGAATTAGAAATACAGTATTCAATATCCTCACGAAAAATCATCCTACAAAACTGAAAAATACAATTTCTGATGGAATGAAATATATTTTTTCGCCAACCGCATAACAAAGTAGCCTTTGACGCGTTCAAATCTCAGCGCAAAGTTAATGGTTTCTGAGTGAATAATTGACAGCTTTGTCGCTCTAGAGTGACACAATTGAAAAAACGCTCACTTCAGATGTTTCCGATTTGTCGGCGTCTATATTATAAATAATTAGTAACTCAATTTATTGTAGGTGTCCGTATAGAGTAGTGACTAGAGATGTGGAATTGCCGTAGGCAGGCAATGACCGATACTGGCAAGGCTGAGATGATCGGGGATTATTAATTATCAGAGTGTTTTACAGACTCCACTCCCGAACAGATAGCGGTTTCTAGGGAAGCCGAAAACCAAAGAGGTAGGTCCAAAATGAACCTGGGTTACAGCAGTCGAAGCTGATAGTCGGCTACAAGGAGGTTCTAGAGACAATCAAAAGACTCCCTAACAACAAAGCTCCTGAGATGGACAGGATCGATGCAATCTTCCTAGGAAGTCAATCGTGAAGTTCATACACATAATAATGGCATAATTAGGTGACACTTTCCACAGTGTCTAAAAGAGATTATCCCAATCCTGAAGCAGGGTAAGTCAGATGCGAGGGTTGACAGTTATCATCCCACCTTCATGCTTAGTGTTGTCGCAAAGGTGGTGGACAGAGTCCACCTCAAACTATTCGTTGACCTTGAGCGGAAACTAAAGCTGATCCTGGCGAATCAGTTCGGCTTCCGAAAGGGGTTTTCTACAGCCTTCCAGGTGGTTTGGATTGCCCACGAGGTCAGGAAAGGCGTTCATCAAAGGCTCAACACGGTTATGATCCTGTTGCATGTCCAGAGAGCATTCGACATAGTCTGGACAGAAGGATTGGTCATCAAAATGTTACGAGCAGGTATGCCGGAATACATGATGAGACTATCAGACTCGTACCTGGTCAATAGAAACTTCCGAGTGAAAGTTAAGGGAATCAGCTTGCAAATTCGTCCAGTTGGAGCAGATGTTGGTAAAAAAATTGTCAAAATTGTTATTCAATCAACCGGCTGCCCCCTTAGAAGTCCTCGAGACACTAGTGTGAGCTAGGGAAGATGTAGCCCTTACCTTTTAACGTGTGATGTCATGCACCACAGGAGTCGAACTCGCCTCCACTTTTGTATTCGTTACATACGTATGACTTCCCAATGTTTACTAACACCAACATGGCCGTCTATACTGATGACACGATTTACGCACTGTCATACTACAGCAAGGCGGCTGCTGCCAGGGTCAAAACTCACCTGGAATGGCCAGTCATACCGTATCTAGCGACGAATAAGATAGTCCTGATGAAACAGAGCTCATACATTTCACGAAGAAACGCACAAATGTGGAGATCTTCGAGAGATCTAGGGTTCTGGCAACGGATGGAGGAGTCCGACTCCATGAGATACCTGGTGGTACAGCTGGATAGACGGCTGAACTTCAACAAACATTTGTTTGAAAGTTTTAGGCAATGTTGTGAATTGATTACTCTCATTGCGGATTTTTAGCACGACGTTTCAATCGGTACAGTATCTCCTGAGGTCTTGAGGTAATTACTCCGGACTACCTGTGGCTAAAGGTGAGCTTGGTTTGGTTGTATAGAATTGACCTGTTATTAATCAATGTTTTCCACACATTCTCAATTTCTACGCTGGGTTGTCTCAAAGCGTTGTTTGCTTGGATATGAAGTGTCTCTTTGAATTTACGTTCAAACCAGTTTTCTTTCTTTTCTATAACGTTGGCATCTTTCCACAGGTTTTTTTCGGCCAATTTTTGGAATTCAAAATGGCATTTCTTGCGTTTTTCACTAAGTGACAAAAAGTGACCATTTTTAGCGCGCTCTAGTTGTGGTTTGAAATATCATACGAATAAAGTCGATGGATGTGGATTGTAGGAACTTGTAATTCACTCCAACTCTGTATGATATATAGTCATTGTCAAATCATTCGTGTCCTATAAGCGGCAAAGTTGAAAGTCGGATTCAGCTACCAAAAATGTGTATTATTAAACCGCTGAGAGAATAACTTCCAGATTTTCTTCCAGGGAAAAACCCCATATGATTGGACTAGAATTCAAGTAACTATAATTTATTGGTTATTCCACTTTATTGATAACAAGTTTTTCTTCCATTTTGTTTTCTTCCATTTTGTAAAATTCTGTAATTTAACCTTTAAATGGGTTCCTTCACAGACTACAGTCAATAAAATGGCTGTGAATAAATGTCAATTCTTACATATTTATCTCACTTCCATACAATGGATTATTCTGTTATATATTTATTTATTAATAAAGACGGTTATTATTATAAAAACCATCATTATTGTTCCATGAACAATTTCTGTTGCACAATAAACTAATTATGCGAATCGGAAAATTCCTCGACAACAATTCACCGACGGAAAATTCCCCGACGACAGTTCACCGATTGGATGATTCCCTGTGAGGATGATTCCTCGACGGTAAAAATTCCCCGACAAACAATTAACCGAATGGAAAATTTTCCAACAGAGAAAATTACTCCTCGCAAAATTTATTTGATCAATTTCGACGCACTCAAATGTCTACGTAAGGTTAGTTAGTTCTGGTTAGATCAGACCAAAAAAGAACTCTTCACAAAATGTATGTTTATTTTATCCAACAGAGAATTTTTCATTCGATGAATTGTTTGTCGAGGAATTTTCATTATCGCCGAATTATCCTCGCGAGGAATCGTCCAGTCGGTGAACTGTTTTTCCGTCGGTGAATTGTTGTCGGGAACTTTCTTACACCCACTAATTATTCACCACGTTGATTTCAGCATCTTGTGAGAAAAAAATATTTACGTTATACAGTGAGGACCAAAAGTCCGTCGCCCTCCCCGTAACTTATTTATTTTACATATCACAAAAAATTGTTGAGTTACTTTTTAAAATAGGACACCCTGTATTTCATTGCATGATCGGTTAGGGATGATCATAAGGAATCCAAAAATACTGCTGTTATCTCCAAAGACTACGGAAATATCGCTTATTATTTTATCCATGAGCCCAATGAGTGGGAGAAACTTTTTCTGGAGGGTAAATAAATTCTCTCTCACACTCATTAAGCTGATGAATCAAATAATAGGCGATATCTTCGTAGTCTTTGGAGATAACAGCATCAAAATTGGTATTGTTGGATTCCTTATGATCGTCCCTAACCGATTATGCAATGAAATACAGAGTGTCCTTATAAAAAAATAAACTTCTAAGTCGCTGCGCTATTTTGAGACACTCTCTATAAATGAAACTTAAACCATTAGAGAGGTCGAATGAAACCCTACAACTTATCTATCCACCATTTTTTTGTAATATGTAAAATAAAGAAGACGGACTTTTGGCCCTTACTGTATATTATTGATTATTACAATTTGGAAATATTTCGGAAAATATGTTGTAGCGTGTATGTGGTGAAACAGATCATCTCATATGCATGACTAATGGTTTTTTTTTGTTAAATAAGGACTTATGAAAAATTATTTACCAATATTTCAATCGTTTTATTCGACATATATAAAAAACATATTAGATTCATTTGTTTCATAGGTAAGTATATAAAAAAAATCTCCTGAAAATCATGAGCAAAAAAGATAGGGGCAGTGTAGAATATTGAAATGATGAAATGAATGTGACATAATACTTCTGTTATTTGTAAGTTTTGCTCAATAGGGCAATATATGCAACCAGGCGAAATCCAACAATCAATGCACAAAGTGATATTAAATCCATCGATAGGTCTTCCTGAAAAATTTTAATGTATTAGTCGGATTATCATATTTGTTCACAAAAAATACTCACTTCAAAGAAGTTAAAAATTTGTAGAACTACATGACCGTTCTGTGGACAAGTAGAATTTCCATTGGGACAATCTATTTGAGAAATATTCTCCCACTGGTTGATCATCAGTGCTTCATTACCATATCTGAACCAAGACAGATACGACAACCATTTGAAATATATCGGAATTGATCTGAAATGAATTATTTATTTCAGTCAGATGAATTCAACATCGATATAATGAATAAATTAACCAGATTATTTGGTGCTTTCCTTGTCTTGGCTAGTCTGCGTATTGCCCTAAGTCCACTGGAGATATCGGCTCCAGCAGGATGCCTGAGTCGTCAGTTTGTCTTAGTCTTATAATTGTCTGCTCTACGTGTGTTTCTGTGTCTTCGACTTCATCGGTGAGATCGACATCGTTGTCCTGGCATTGATGTTCAAAGGAGTCAGCAAATGCTACAGCTTTTTCATCGTCCGTGAAGCTATGCCCATCTCACCGTGGATGGATAGGTAGGGTTTTTCCGACCGTGTCGAAGTACTTTCTGCATCCTTCATATTGAGTTGTCCTCGGCGTTCAGTTCGTTAACGCGCCCAGACCACTGTTGCTCTCTGAGTTGCTTCAGTTGTCTAACTGCGAGGTTGAACTGTCGCTTGTCATCAGGCGCCAGTGTACGCTGGTAGCGCTTTTGCAAACGTCTTTGCTGCCTGACCATCTCTTTGATTTCAGCTGAGTGTCCTCCTTGAAAGTTAGTTGTCGGTATGTCTTTTGAGTACTGGTCAATGGCTGTCAGTATTAGTTTTAGTCTGTTTACCACCTCGTCTAGTTGGTGTGTTGTATCTATCCGAGGGATGTCTATGTGTCCGTGTACAGTTCGCTGAAAGCGGGACCAGTCCACTATACGCTTCATCGCTTGCGCGGTTTCAGCGTTCTCCTCTATCATTAGTGGGATCGGGTTGTGGTCTGATGTGCCTTCATCTAATACAGAGGTTTCCACCAGAGGAATACTCTGCATGAGAACTATGTCGAGTATAGATGAGACCGTAGAGGAGCCGTTGTATTTATATTCCTTTGTTCATCCTAGGTATTCTCATGTTGAGCCAGTTACTTTTCAGTTTATCTGGGTGAGCCAGCCTGCTTTGATGATTGGCAATAACCATAAAACTAGTTTATATACCTACAGTGCCAGTGTGACCAATTTTAAACGAAACACAGCTTGTTGTAGATGCATTTAAAACACAGTATGACTGATCATTATTTGATTTTCAAGAATCTATACTTACTCCACATTGAGGAAGAATCCACCGAAAAGTAAAAATGGAATGATAAGTGGTGGTCCCAAAGAAAGGGCCATTGAAGTGGAATTAGATACACAAGAGACCATATATCCTGGAAAATAAATGAGTGAGTCATTAATCAATTTCAATCTATATTTGTGAAGTACTTGCCAAAACTAGTAGCTACATTGGCGACCAAAACAACGATGCCACAGGCAACAAAAAATCGAAGCATTTCAGGATTGAGACCTATCAGAAAATAGCAAATCGATGTGAATAATATTGGTAATACTATGAAAAATGGTGTTTCAGCTATTGTTTTACTCAAGAAGTAAACGTCAGTGCGATACATCCCATTGCGATGTTCTCTGAGGAAAAGGGGAATTTCAGAACAAAAAACCTGAAAGCAGAGGGCATCGTCAAATTTTCTGTTTATTGATGTAAAACAATTTCATTCATTGGAAAGCTGATGTAACACCAAAAAATAATATAACGTCAAAAAAGCTCGTATCCTATGACCTCTATGTTAGAATGTTACATTCAGTGAAATATGAAATAATAGTTTACCTAACAAGTGCGGAAAATGATACTTTTCCGCACGCGATTGCAGAAATCGCGTGCGGAAAAGACACTTTACGCTCGTGTTAGGTACACTATTTTTTCTCCTAGCGAAGAAAACACCCAAAAGTTAACATAAAGAACATTTATTATTAAATATATATTAAACTATACAAGCATACTTGGTAAGCTTTCTATTTTAACCTTCTGCGACGCAATATTTAAATGTCAGTATAATCCACAAAAACTAAACAAATCTACTTTTCCGCACTCAAAATGTTTTTTCCGCACTAAAAAGAGTGCGAAAAAGTTTTTTGCGCACTAGTGCGGAAAAGTGACTCTTTCAAAACTACAATGAATGCGGAAAATTGGATTTTTCCGCACGCTAGTAGAAAAAATATGATATGTGCAATTTCATTAGACTTTCGAGTTAGAAAAAAAGTTTGAAGTTTATGACCCCAACTAGGCTTTATACTATTTATACAAACATAACTCAGTATTCAAGTTCTCAATGTAATGTGAAGTTCTACTGGCAATATTTGATGAAAGTTTTGTGAGAAAATAATATAATGAACAGATTTCAAATTTTTTTCTTGAAGTTTTAGAATGTTTCAGACGAAGTCTTAGAATTTTCGGAAGAAAAAGATTATTGAACAAAATTCAGAAAAACGTCCATCGTGGTAATAACTACGGATGAAGTTTATTTATGTCCACTTCTAGTTGTGACCAAACAGTACGGAATACTACAGATATCGTCCACAAATAATAAAGTATGAGGTACCTAAATTTGTGAAGTATTCATTTTATTAAGTTCAGAAATCAATTTATCATGAAGTTCAAGTATAATGTTAACTAGTACTTTTCTCGATCCTTTCGATGCCGAAATTTCATCACTTACATGAATAACAGCAAAAACGTTTTGAAAAGTCATATTAGTTAGAAATATGAATAAAACTCCATTAATATTCATCACACCGTCTTGATTAATCTCTTGTCCATAATAAATGCCTGCTATTATCAATGCAGTCATCTGCAAAAGAATTATTATTGAATAATATATTGATATTATACTCATGATTTGTGTTTATGACTCACCGTTGTTTGTAATAACCGGACTTTTACAAGTTTCGGATCTTTCATGGTACTGAGCCACGATCTCCACAATACAGCTCTAAACTGGGCAAACCACGATGCCTTATAAGGGCTGATACTATCACCATTGAGCCACATTTCGAAATCATTTGTTTCAACATCTTTTGTCTGGAAAACAGGAGATTATCATTCGGTATGCAACTGTCAAAAAAGTCCACTTTTTTGTGTGTTTTGTGTGCGTAAAGTACCTACTCCAATATTTCACTATCAACAAACGATTACATTATTAAACAGAAAAGCGTGTAAAAGTGCACTTTTTTATTACAACAAAATCATATCAAAAAGCTAGTTCTCGTTTTCTGTGGTAACTGATAGTATATAGTATCGGAAAGTTTTCATCTTGGGTAGGTATGTTGGTTTCATGAGAGCGTAAAGAATAGCTTGCTATATGTTGAGAGAGCATCACAATTTCTCCTCTACTCGCTCGAGAAAGGGATATCAACGTGAGCTGTTAATTCATAGGGCGAGGTAACAGGAGAGGCGCGCAGTAGTGCTTCTCTCTTATTTATGTGGTGCTATCATATCATTGCGTTCCTTGTTGATCGTGTAGATTTCTGTCTATACCCTAGATGAAAAGTTTCCGATACTGTATATAACTATTTTACGGATGTTCAACCAATAATGTTCGTTTTAACTATACAATAAGTATTACCAAAAATGCAAATATTCGCGGCGAATACTCACAATAATAGCATATACCTACATGTAAGAAAAACCTAATTCACACTAGGCAATCCAAGGTAGCTGCTGCTGTTTGGCATTCAGAGACTAGTTGATATCAATATAATTAATCAAATTAGTGAAATTGGGAATCTATCAAAAAAACGAATTCTTGAAAACTACGATTTGAATATCTATAGAAATGGAAATAATCAAGAGTGAACGGAGGAAATCGTGTATATATTGCAAATGATAAATGAATAACACTTTGGGTAGGCACATAAAGAACAATATACAGGGTGTCCCATATAAAACTCCGTGGGCAAGTATCTGGAAAATTAAAGAGGAGGACACCCTGTATAGTCTAAGAGCCGACGGGAGGTCGACCTTCACCGTTCTGGTTAATGGATGAAACACAGCTTTGTGACTTTTATACACAATATCTGTAATACATAATTGTGGATAAATTTTACAGATTCTTTATTCAAAAGGTACAACAGGAAATGTGTAATGAATCACAAAGAATACTACCCGCCGATAGAGGGCACAACCCGCGCTATACTATAATTCACTTAGGTCGAGGCCTACTAGCAAGACCAAAGCAATCTTCAACACCAGTTCCATTCAGCCCCCGACCGGTTAAGAAGGAAGCAGTGATGAGATATTTCAAAAAACTCATTCTGTAAATGTTCTCACACAATAGGGAGTATTTTAAATTTATATTCCCTAACAGCTATTTTAAGCCTTGTGTAAAATTATTATACAGTATTGTGCATTCTAAATTTCAATTTTGTCCACAGAACTGTAATAAAAATGTTGTGTAAAATAATAAGACAATATTGTGTATTTTTCAATTATAGAGCTAACAGAATTGTACAAAAAAAACTAAAATGTCTGTAACATTTATACACAATGGTGTTTTTTTAACCAATTTCAACAATATTGTGTGAAAAATGGATTCAGAGAAATATGCACAATGTGGATATATTATTACAACAAATTAGGATAAACAGTGGTGTACGAAATTTCTACACAAAATTGTTTCTGTAACCATTCCAGACACAATTTGTTAAAAATTTCAAACAATTGTTGAAAAAAACTACACACATTTTTTTCCGTGTACAAGATAAATATAATTAATTATTCAATAACCGAAAAACAGTTGTTGTCGAGTGATTGGAGGTCAGATACAAAATAGTGCCCTCTAATTAAACAACGGTTTGGGATATTTGAAAATAACATCGTACTAATACTTCGGCTTTGAGAACCTATTGTATTACAAACCATATATCGTGGTTTTTGAATCCAACAAATTGGGAACGTCAACATTAAAGTTTGAGTGAACATAAATTCTAATCTGAAGTAACCTAGATACTCCACTTAAACTACTTACTCATTCAAATATATTAAACCTATTATTTGTGAATGTTGACATTTCCCTATCAATTATTACAACATAGCAGTCAATTCAGTTGATAGTTACCATTGTAGCAGATTCAAACAACATTTTAACTCCTGGTTCGGATCTCTCGAAATTAGTACAAATCATTGATATCGCTTGTCTGCAAGATTCTTCCCTACCGGGTACGATTGCTAGTAACTGAATAAAGTAGTCTGCTGGATTATAGTTTCTTGGACAGGGTGCTTCCATTCTGAAAATATGCATTAATATTTTTGAAAATCTCTAAAAATCGCAAAAATTTCAACGAGGAAGTTTGTTAATAATATTCAACTAATTTCCGTATGCATTGATTCGAGATTATAGCGGTTCAAAATGTGTGATATTGTTACTTTTTCTCAAATTTCGTGCATTCCAATGACAACTATCCACCATGAATATATAATATAATTTTACTATCATACAGAGAATTCATAAACATAAACTTTGGGGATGTAATTTACTTAATGACCAGGTAGGCTTAGGCTGCATTCGCACGGGCGTTAATAAAACGTTGCGTTAGAACTAGTCGTTGTGTTTTTGAAACGCTCACAGCATGTTGTGTTCAAACGAGTGCTGAAAAATCACTGCAATTCGGTCATTGTTGATAATTCAGTAAATCTGTATTCGACAGGGCCCCTGGCTGGAAAATTTTGGGGTAGTTCTGATTTCTTCTATTTCACGCGGTTTTTGGAGTGCTGAATCAGAATCTAAAGTTTGCTAACAAAATATCTTGACGGAACATTAAAAAAATACGAAAAAATTATAAAAAAACCTTTTTGTAGTTTTTCGCTTATAACTCGAAAATTATCTGTTTTTCGTGAAAAACTTTTTTATTCAGAGTAAAAGAATACAAAATTTCCTACAAATTCCATTATTCAGGTTTTTTTTCAGACAAACAGTTCGGGCTTAAATGCCAAATAAAAATTGGCGTATTTCTGCTGAGTCAGCAAACACCCACTTTTTCACTCCAAAACTTTTATTGACTATTTAATGACATTTTTAGTGAATTTCTCAAGGAATTATATTGTGATAAAACTGAAAGTGTTTGTCATGGGAGCAGTTTAAATCAAAGTACTCATCTGAGGTTATGTCGATGACTGCTAGTGGCAGTGCGCTAAGAAAGGAGTGTTTGAGACACTCAAACAACGCAAAACGGTTCTGGGCCATTCAGGGCATTATTTGCCTCTATGTGCTGGTATCCAGGCTATGGTCAGTGTGTTCTGACTGCCGAGCTCTTTTAGGGTTTCTATGCAGCCCCAAACAAGCATTGAGGTAACTTGCATTGTGTTGACTGCTTTTATTGCAGCTTGGCTATCTGAGTATATGACAATGTTTTTTTCTGAACACTCATGCCTTATTAGCTCTTGTTTGCCCAGGCTAAATGTGATTTTCATCTTACGCTTGGTTCCGTAAATGCCGGCTCCTGAACCTTCATCAGTTTTTGGGAGGTCGCTCTTTCCACGCATCCCTCTCCGTTACACTTGTCTTTTAAGTTTTGTCAGAGCTATATCTAGAAAGTATGCCATATGATGGCATTCCTGTAACCGGGTCGTTTTTCAGCTATTCGTATAGGTTGTTGTAGTCTCTCCCGTGCATGGATAGTCCAAAGTAGGGGGATTGCACCCCCTTCCTACGGAAATCCCCTGTTTGCTCTAGTGTCTAGGTGTTAGTGTTATTTCGCCGATTGCTAATGTTATGACCCTGTTTTTAAAGTAAGCGTTTATCCACTGGCACAGTAGGAGAGAAACCCCTTTTTTACTAGAGCGTTTGCTATAGACTCGGTGGATGCATTGTTGAAGGCACCCTTAAGGTTTATAAATGTTGTCATGGATTCTTGAGCACGTGATTGCCTTCTGGCCTTACTAATTTATTTGTTGTACTGCATGAGTTTAACCTTGCATGTGGTTCAATATTGGTTGAATTCTACTCTGTTGAAAAGTTTCCTCACCCTACATCCGAGGGTTTCTACATGCTCATTCTACCAGACCGTTTTATTATCATGAGCCTCCTTTTCTCAAGACAGCTTTCCTCGTAGGCTTCGACTATTGCCTTGTCCACTTCGTTTACTGCCCTCTCAAGTCTCTCCCTGCCTGGTATTTCAGATTTTTGTTTGAATTTCAAGTTTTGTACGATTTTGAACTCATTAAATAACTTGTTTGTAATTTTTGAAAAAGTGACCTGCACCCGGATTCCGAACTCTCGATTCGAGTCGAAACGATATATTCATCTTCTTTCTTCTTCTTTGGAGAGGTGTATATCGTCTCGCCTGTAATCGTGAGTTCGGAATCCGGGTGCTGTACCTTTATTGTATGATCTAAATAAGGTATGCGCAGAGAACTAGGGGGAATCCACTAATTAACTTTAATAATAAATTAGAGTTTTGTAGTGAAAAAGTGAGATTTTCCCCAGTCAGCTGAAATATGTTAGCAAACCTCAGATTCGGATTCAGCACCCCAAATAACATAGAGAATGGAAGTTATCAAAACTATCCCAAAACTTTCTTGATTAGACGTGCATAGAGTTCGAAATGAAATCCGCAAAAGTACTAGCAATAGCTGTTTGTATTGCAAGAAGGCAAAGGAGCAAAAATAAAAGATACTGGATACATCCTCTGAACGAGCAGCGGTATTTGAAAGAACAATTTGTGACGCTGTATGAAGAACTGAGGCAGTATCCTGAAAAAATTTTCATTTATTTTCGAATGTCCACAAGCGCATTTAACGAATTATTGAAAATAGTGGGACCTACACCTCAAGATGCCAACATGCGATTGGCGCTATACACCACCTGTACGAAGATTATCTGTGCTGTACTCTGAAACGCAGCGCCAGCGATTTTTTAACGCCCGTCGGAACGGATACATAATAATTCAATATGTGAGTTTCACCGTGGCATCCACCGCCCGGAATTCGAAATCGGACACTGGTCGATAAAAACACGCCGCGTTATAAAATCGCTTCAGTATAAATACGTATAAAAAAAACATTTGTCTCAATACAGCGATTTTTTAACGCAAGTTGAAAAATCGCCCGTGTGAATGCGGCCTTAGTATATTCACCCGTTTTTAATGTAGCCCTTCCACATTGTCGATCATGAACACAGTTTCAGGTACAAGAGTATAGGTAATTATTTAGATGTAGATATTTTTATTTTTATTAGGGGTTTAAGTGTCATTATTAGTGAATAAGAAAGGCCTGGTATAAAAGGCAAGTGTGTTGGTATATTCAGTTATCAGTTTGTAATATAGTTTGATAATGTCCATATAGGACGAAACTGTGTGGCATAAAAACATAGGAATGTTTATTTCTCATTATTTAGAATTGAAAGACGATTCGACTAATCTACGTAGCACTTGGCCCACCATGCCATTTAAAAAAATCTTTTGAAATGGCGGCCACACCTTTCAAAAGTTAGCATGGGGGGGGGGAAGTCTTACTTTATGGACAGACTGTATATGAAGCGTCGTAAGATCCTCCATTACGAACGTCGTAAAAAGCCCACGAAGTCCCTTCGAGGAATGATATATTAGTGAATGTTGATTATTTCATAAATGTTGAGGATTTTTCCATCATCAAAGATATTCCAGGCGGTGAAAGAAAAATTTAGAATAGCAAGCATCGAAAAATAGAGTCAACGTGTTTTTTTTAAACTTGACTATAATTTTTTTTTGAATGGATTCTTCAAGAAAGAAATCACACAAGAAGAACATTGAATTCACATACTCCCTGAAAAATACATCCGCCTCTTCGGGAGAACCCAGAAAAGCTACCTTTCCTTCAGTCATCAGCATTATCTTATCAAACATGGCGTATAACTCCGAACTAGGCTGATGAATAGTACACACGACCGTTTTACCGGTTTGCGCCATTGTTTTCAATAATTGAACTACATTGAGAGCCATAAAAGAGTCCAAACCAGAAGTTGGTTCGTCGCAAAACATCAGCGAAGGATTTGTGAGAACTTCCGCTGCAAACGACAGTCTTTTTTTCTCTCCTCCTGAAATTCCGCTTACTCCGAATCCGCCTATTGCAGTGTTCGCACATTTTTTCAAAGCCAACTGAAATATGATAAATAAATTATAATCTACCCCCAACTAAGATATTTTCAATTAGTTTGGAATGGGTTAAGGATATGAGGTTATGGTATAAGTACTGAGTTCTTCACGAATATCTGAGTCGTTACGTATAGGAAAAAGTATTCAGAAAATTTGTTTACGGGATTTTAACGAAACGCTCATTTAAGCTTAAATCTGTTATAGTGTGAATGTTTTGCTCAAGCGGAAAATTAGTTAAATTGAGGTCAGGTGATTGAATACAACCAATAAGAACAACATTATACTGATAACAGACCCAACGGTCTGTTTTCACTTCCAGGCACGATGCTATGGATATACAATATCTTGATTTATTTTGAATTTGAAGTTTCAAATATTCAATAACGTCAAAATGTCAGTAATGTCATGATGGTTGTAATACTGACGAGAAGATTGATGAAATATCGGGAGAATTTCATTGTGTAATTCCTATACAAAATGAACGGTTTTCATACTAAAAGAAAAAAAATATTCCAATTAACGGTTGGTTTTGGTTCGAAGTAAAGCTAAATGTTGACCCACAAATTTTGAAAATAATTGTTGGGCATAGCAAGAGTATTATGATGTCAACTTTAAAATTTAGTGATTAACGTTACTTCAGTATTTCGGTAAAATGGGGTAAATGTGACGAGGTAATTGATTATTACAGTACATTTTTGCTAACTGATTACAAAAACTTTTCCGACCTTTAAATTTCTATAATAGTGAAATTTTTGTCGCGAAATAATATTCTTGGGGCATTTTTAAATTTTATTATCTATAAATTTAATATATGAGGAGTTTAAAAATAAAAATGGTTGATTATTTAATTTAGTCTGGTCTAAAACAGTCAAGCTTTTGCAAAATTATTATTGAAAAAATTTAAAAATATAATTGAGGCACATTGAGAATTCAGCAGAGAAATGGTAATTACAAAAAATATTTTCAAAAAGATAGACCATTTTGGTGAGACATTCTACCTACCAGGGCCAACTATTCTTATTTTCCGAAGTCAAAGTACATTGGATATTTTTGTTTCTAGAATGCGAAATGATACTTACGGTCGAGAATGGAAGTTTATTTGCCTCGCTGAATCTCAGCCAAATAACTTCCATTCCCGAATGCAAAAATTTCGCATTCGAGATGTATACAATATTTTTTCGAAAACTGTATTAAAACTATTATGAGATTATAAAATCAATAAATAAGTATCTGTCATTGACGGAATTATCTGGAAGACATGGGTTAAGTCGTAGGACGATTTCCAGTGTATCTACAAACGCAGTGGATATTTGTTGTACAATCGGTAGACCCAAGACAAATCGAGGACCAATGGAAAACGACCAGCAGCAATTTTTTTATTGAAGATCGCAAATCGGATCACTACGATGCTTCTGTTTTCGTATGACACCTTTCACGCAAATACGATTGAGTTGTTCACTACTCCACTCCATTTTCGGTAAGTGGTGGTAGTTCACTCTGTATAATATTCTAGATCATCTGTCAGGTAGAATTTTCCACCTCTTTTTGAAAATATTCATTTTTAGTCACCAATATTACTATGTTGAAATTTCCACGTGACTCACATATTTTTAAGTTGAAAAAAAATTTAAAATATTGCGCAAACACCTGGCTTAGTTTCGGACCCGCCCAAATAACCTGTCTTTTTTTTTAATTTAGAATAAATTCAAATACATTTTGAAATTAGTGCAAATTTACAAGTTACAACTCGAACTTAATTTTGGGTTGTAATTTGATGCTTCAGTCATCAAGTGCCCATTTTCTGAAAGAATGCAGACCATAATCATGGGCTGTATAGAGTCGAGAATGAAAAACTCGTTTAGTTTTGATATTTACCAAATCTATTAACTCGACAGCTTGTATTTCTTCTGAAATCGAAGCCAACTAATCATTTTTTATTTTCTTATAACCACGAATACTTTTGTTCCTAAAGAACCGTCGAATTCAGATATAGGAATGCAATCACAAAGTCCTGTTATATTTCATCGTAGAATTACACATTTAAAAAATTCGGCACCATTTTCTGAGCACCGTGGATACATTTTCAAAGATTTGGGAAGCTATAGGTTTCGTGAGTCCAGATCCTGAACATATTTGACCTGACTAGCTTGTATTTCGAAAATTGAAGCTTCAAAAAATTGAAGAAAACAATTGTTCAAAGATGAAACAATTTATACAAATGATATCCCATAGGAAGTTATATATATATTTCGCGTAGATTTCAGTTGCGGGAAATTGAATATTAGAGCTATACGAAACTTTTCGGAAACTTCAGTAAACAAACTTTCAGAGAGCTAGTCTTAGTAGTTTCTTCCATACATATTGACTCAGCTTGTTATGCAGGACTCTGTATAGGATGTAGTAGATGTTTCAATTTCAAATAAATTGTCAAATTAATTTTTTATCAACTTCAGTAGCTTATTCAAGGATTGCCAAATAATTATCCATCGACAAAAGCAAGTTATTTAAAATATTTATATAGAAGCGACCCGCCGCACGAGTGCAATTTACATGACGTGAAGTCATTTATATTCAAGAAAGAACAGTTTCAAAAATAAAAATGGTTACTATGAAATATCCTAAAAGAAGATAGACACACGCCATCGCGGAACTTTCTTTATAGGCTTCTTGAAAAACTTCAGTTCTTTAGAGCATTATTTCGATGTATCGCTTAAGCGTTAGCCACTGTAAGCAATGTAACCGCCCGAAAGACCGAAAATCAATTTTTTGACAACTTGATTACTCAACACTACATTGGATTTCAATAAGATTATCTCCTGAAAGGCAAATATTAACTCACCTCGGATAAAACTTCTTCGACCCTTTTCATTCTCTGTTCATAACTAATTAGTTTGTCCATTCGAACCAGAGCCTGAAAAAATACCAAACAATACCATTATTCAAGGAAACAAAGTCGTTTTCGAAATGTTTACTGTTCTAATTATTTTTATACCGACATGTTCCAGAAGGCACCATTTTATATTTATCGCATTATTAATTCCCAGTACGGTTCAGGAAATCATTTTGATATACATGACAATAGTCAATAATACACTTCCTATAAACCACGACGGATTGGATTCACACTCAGCTTCTTGATTAGTTTTACGTTCTTTTTGTCTTCAGTAAATATTGTTCATGATTTCATCAGTTCCATTCTACGATATTTCGCGAAATAAAGGACGAGTTTTATGTTGAATGTAAATATGTTTAGTATTCCCTAACTGACTACATCGAACTTTGAATAAGGTGAGCACACATAGTTTTATATAACATGTCTTTGATATCGATGGTCTAGAAGTAATCCGGTGTTAGTTTGAAAGTTTCACCTTTTGCACCTCTTGGTTCACTCACCTCAGACAGTTCACTTGGATGAATGATCACTCAAGTGAAAAGTGAATACTCTTTTTGTTTTATTTCACGTTTACACAACACAGACAAAGTGACATACACATAAACGTTATAACAAAAAATAATACCATTACGCGATCGACCATTCCCCACCGAAGGCGAGCCGAAAATGACCGAACTGAAGTGAACATTCTGTAACGGTTCAATTTGTCCACTCTGTAAATATTCGTTCAAAGTACAAGCATATTTAAATAATTGTCTATGTATCAGGAACGAGACAGCTCCGGCCAATTTGAAAAACCAGTAAATGATCCGAAAACCTCAATCAATCGGAGTATTGGGGGGGACTGTCTGATATTTCAGCAGTTTGGCAAAGAGCACTGAAGTGTGCAGCAAGAAGACATAGTTGTCGTGAAGCACAGATTTCTGTTGCAGAAAAAAAGAAACCTGATAACAACTAAGGTTATAGTAATTTCAATTTTCTTTTGAATGGAATCGACTAACACAATTTTCTATAGGTTTTTTGTATTGCCTAATGAGTTTTCCGTGTTAGCTCCGTGAAACGATAAGATCACGGTGAATACCGAAAAGTTAACCGTACGAATCGGCAGCGGAGTATACGTACTCGAAACCAGCGAGCTCTGGAAGTAATCCTGATTTTTTGGTCGAAAGACGACTATTATATCCAAACACCCACCAAATTGATTTTCTCAGCTTTTCTCAGTCAAGGAGTAGAAAAGCGTTAGACAAGTGTGGCCTGAGCGTTAAGAACTACAGCGTTACTCGATTGAAACTTTGTCCGCATCAACCGAAGCGTTTTTTTTGAAAAAGTAATTCCTGCAACCCGTTCAAGAATACCGTGACCTGCTATCATATAGTAAGATAAGTCAATCCGGAGTTCCTGTGAGTAAATATAAATTTTGAGTTAAATAATAACCCAGATATGGGTTAATGTCCCTTTTAGTTATACGTATAAATTATTAGGTACTGAAATTGCAATTTTTTTGTAATCTCCAAACAGCTGTTTGTGGAACTGATTAAGTTCTTACTAAATTTTCTAATAAGTCACGTCCCCTTTTTGATAGAGTCAAGTATTATTGAATCCCCCATATTATCCTTTTGAAATCTTTATTATTATGATTATCATTATATAATCATTGTGTCAAAGTGAAACTTAATAATACATGTTTATTTATATAATTATCTATATACACATTTTGTCTCTGCGAGGTAAAATATTCCCTAATATAATTAACAAATATATTTTTTTTAAATAAGAGTTGTGTTCAATTCCAAGCTGTTCTGTTTTTCCCCTCCTCGTCGAAATCTTTATTTTGGCTGGCGCCCAGGTGTAGCTTGCGCCCCCTACACCTGGCTACAGATTTATATAAGAAGGATTAGACCACGACCCAGCTCTCCCAAAGGTAAGAGTTGCCAGGCAAACGTTTTTTGCTTTGGAGTAATTTAGATCCAAACGATTCTCTTTGTGTTCATTCGTTTTATTTTCCATTCATTCTGAGCGCGAGTCAGCTGAATGCCAAAATATAACATAGCTGGATTGGTTCACTAATGAATTCAATGGTCTTTTTTTATTCATTTAATGTTTAGACGTTCAGCTTTTAGTGAAAGATGCTGAATGAATGACAGAAATCAATAAAAAGTGAACCGTCTATTCAGGGAAGTACTTTTTTCTGTAATATACAAAAAAAAACGGTTTCTCCATTTCAACATGATTCCCCTCCCAAAGGTTTATTTTTAACGACGGAAAATAGCGACTAAAGTTTGTATTTCAGCCGCAGATGATCAGACAACTGATTTTATGAACATCCTGATAATATTTTCAAATATTAATCTTCATCTGCTTTGTTTCAAAGTACTCACCTGAAAAATTAAATGTTCTTTGACTGTCATACAGGCGATAAATAGATCATCTTGCTGGACATAGGCTGACACGCTAGTCAACGTGCCAGAATTGATTGGAATACCGTTGACACATCTTGTGCCAGTAACAAGTACATCTTTCGTTGGCCGAAAAGTCAAGGCGTTCAAAAGCGTTGTTTTACCAGAACCACTGGATCCAAGTACTGCAAGAAGCTCTCCGGGGTACGCGGTACCACAAACTGCAAAATAAGTGGATGATTCTAAACTATACCACAAAGAGTATTGATTCAAACTTTCATGTATGGGAAATTCATACAGGAAATTCGAATACGAAGAAAACCAAGTCAACTTCGATATCGAAATTCCATAAAATGGCGTGAACAATTTTGGGAATATAAAATGGACTCTCTGCTACTGGTGAAAATGTTGATACTGTGACTTACAAAGCAGCTGTCAAAGAAGAAGATGGAATTTCACGGAGAGTAGCTATTAGTACTGAGTTTGAGGAGTTAGAAGAACGTTATACTCAGAAAGAAACCAAGAGCAATAAAAAAAGAGGAACATTTCAGTAAAAAGCATAATTGGTCGCAAAAGATTTCCAACAGCAAGATTAGTTCAATTCCTCTAAGCTTCACGTCCAATAGCAAAGCTGATAACAGTACGCACCTAATTGTTAATTACCAGATTTTTTTTATGGAACTGATGTCGAGAGTGCTTTTTTATGGGAATATAATAATAATAATAATAGTAACCTTTATTAACCATATGTGTATGAAATGTAACAACTGGAAGAATTGAATGGTTAAAAGGAGCCCAATCAGTCAAGTCTTCCTCGGGAACCCGTGATACAAACAAAAGAAAAAGTCTCACAAAAGTAAGTTATGTGATTATCCTAAAAAACAGATAAAAAAAATGATAACATAATAGTGAGCCTAATTAACGAGAATTTTCTGATGATTACATATATTTATATATTTAAACATTGTTCCTCAAAAAGTTTTTTTTGTACAACTGACATTAAAAATGACGTTTTTAATTCATTGACACATGAACTAAAAACTGACGTTTTCACAAAATCACTTTTAACACTAGTGTTAAAAGTAAAATGACAGATGAGATGATGGATACTCAGTAATATAGATCTCTCTAATAGAAACACTTCAATCAGATATTATAATCAGAACACCTACTCAAGAGGAATCGTTTATAAAAGTTCACACATGTATTTGGTCGTTTGCGCAATTGATAATACTAATTCCTTTTGAAGTTACAAACGAAGTAGTATTTAGTCCAACTGTAGAATGTCCTTCATCACTGACAAATAATGACATTCATAAATAAAGTGCGTTGGGGTTTATTATATTTGAAGTATCTGTCAGTCAGCCTTGTAATCCAAAGATCGTGTGTTCGAATCCTTATGGATCTTATTTTTTTTTTGTTTTTTTCTTACTAGCAGTAACTGTTGAACAAAAAATTTTGTATGATACATTTGTTAAAAGTGATTTTATTTTGCTCGTGGGGTTGCTCCACTCGCTAACGCTCGTTTCGCAATATTCCCCACTCACAAAATAAAATGCCACTTTTAACACTTGTATCATAAATAACTATTCTGTAGGTGCCTACGAAACCTGTTCACTGACATTGTTTTCAGCGTATCCGGGGGAAGATTGTATGCTTTGATCAAATTGTATGAGAATGATTTTTCGAATTGTTTTGTGCGGTGTTGGGGAACTGTCATGATTTTTGTATGCCTTAAATTCAAATCGTGAACGTCTGTTCTGTATCTGATTTTTTCAGTGAGATAAGAGGGGGTTTTATTTATTATTATCACTTTATGTAATAAAGACAGGCCGTGTTATTTCCATCGATTACTCATAGACAACCATTTTGTAGTCACCAAAGTATGAGAGATTCTTTCGAACTTCCGGATGCCAAAAATCAGTCTTAGGCAGGAGTGATGCAGTTTTTGGATTCTGGATGCATCTGTCGCCGTCAGACAGGGTCCGTAAACGTAATCGCAATAGCTGGCTTGGGATAGTACCAACGAGTTGCATAAAAGGCACTTAAGTGACCTACACATAATATGTCGGTGGCCATATAACATTTTCAGTTTTGCATAGGATTTCTGAAGTATAAAAGATACATGTTCCGAGAATTTTAACTTATTGTTTAAAGAGGGAGTGCTGGAACTGACGAGTCTTCATGAGATTTGAATGAGACTTCAAGGTATTGAAATGAAAAACTGAGTGTAATTTTGTAGGGTGGATAATTCGAACGATCAAAAGCAGATCATTGCACCTACGTCAATACTGCACTTCGATAACCAAGTTATCTCTATCAATTGGATTTCTATACTGTAGAGAAATGCGCATCTAGAAGTGTGTCTGAAAAAGAAGGGTTCTCAAATAGTAATAATGCCTCCTCCGTCTATATGTCGTTTCAAGAGGAGAAAGCCGTATGAAAGAATGCTGTTTCTAATAGGGTGTTTTAAGATTTCTTTCAATAAATTATATACGTGAAGGTTAGGAGTCAAAGTGAAATTCTGATGGAAGAAGTGTCAGACGTAAATCAATGGAATCGAGCATGATGAAGTGAAGTGAAATGGCGATGAGGCTTTGAATACACACGTAGTCAAACACTGTTAATATAATAATAATAATAGCAAACTTTATTAACCAAATATATGATTAAAACAAAACATACCTATATATGTATATAAAGACAAGGATGACATATTGGTTAAAAGGAGCCCGATCAGTTGAAACTAGTCTTTATCGGGAACCTGGAGCATATTTGGATGAATTGATCACTAAGTCATGTTTTTTTTGAAACTTTCACGCGAGCCACGGTTCCGCTAGAAGAGAATACTCCATCCAGTATCACTATTTGAGTTCGGCCACTTAGATAGTTTTTGAAGAAGACTATTGTGGATTCGTCTAAACCTATGAAATGGAATAATGACAGCAGTATCTCTTGATTGAGCATGTCAAACGCTTTACTATATTCTAAGAGTATCAACACATGATTTTTCCGTTTATCCAGTTCTCTGAAGAAATCGTCGACAGTAGTGCTGTATTCAGTAACACGGACAGAATTTCGTCCTAATTCTTGATGGAAAGCACTCATATATGTAGGACGTAAAGAGTTAGGTTATTGGTTTCTATTGCTAATATACAAGGGAAAGTCTTACCATTTTTCAAAATGTGCTTCTGTTTACCTCCTGGTGTGGTGATCCTCTCTCCACAGCACAGATATTTTTTTCGTGTGCGGTCAGCACTGGAAGCGAAGGCGTTAATATTGTTCCACGTGTATGTTCTTCTTTCTCCTGTTGGCAATAATCTAGAGGTGGAGCCCGATTCAGTTCCGTAGAATGGTATTCCAAAGTATCCAAGTTTTGTAGAAAGTGTATCCGAGCTACTACTGTCACTCTGCAAAAATGAGATATGGGTTTGAAATATTGCAACACCAAATTCCCAGACGTATCCGCAATATAATTTGAGAACTCGAACGTCACCCGTAAAAAATGTACAGTATGTCTCATTTCTCATGGAAACACCCCTGTATGTACCGTAATTTTTGCCTGATGATTTCAAGTAAATACACTGCACGCCAGCAGCGACTGAACCACTGATATTTCCGAAATATCATAATAGAGGGTAAAATAGGTTGAAAATGGTTTGGGATACGTGATTAGAACAATAATTTTACCACTTATCAGCTTTGTTCATGGAAAAAAATTAAATTCCTCTTAATTTATCTCATTTCCCATGGAAATACCTGCGTAATTTCCGTAATTTCTTTTGTCGAACTGTACATTTTCACTGTGTCTGTCGATTCTGCAAAGTTCGTCATAAATTCCGTAAGAAGTGAGACAATTTGGAGTAATCAGAAAAAAATTTTTTTCAGGAATAAAGTGGATACGTAGTAAAATGGCTGCTTTGATTATGAATCGAAAGGTATTTCTGATCTATTTTGACTGCCACTATTATTTTTCGGAAATATGAATCCATCGATGCCGGCGTGCAGTACACATAAGTTGAAATTATCTCTTCTAGGTAATTTCATATATTTCTTGTGTACCTATCGACTCCAAAGAATACACAATTCTACGAGGGTGTGTCCTTGAGAAGTGAGGCACAGTTTACTTTGTCACATTTTTCAAAGGGTCGTTGAAAATAATACGATTTCATATGTGAGAGATAGGGTACAGTGTGTTTGTGTACATAATCGTTATTTATGTATCAAGGGCGTAAAGTAGGCGTTTATGGCCTGCGGCGTGGACGATGGCCCGATGGACTACAAGATAAATATTGGCAAGTGATAAAATGTAATATGGAAATATAAATGTCAAAATGTAAAATATCAATATTTTAATAATTAAAAATTGATTCGTTACAGCCATCGTGGGGTAACAGGAGAGGCGCACAGTAGTGCGTCTCTCTTAGTTATGTTGATTATCATATCATTGCGTTCCTTGTTGCTCGCGTAGATTTCTGCCTATACCGCAGATGAAAAGTTCCCGATACTGTATAGGCCCCATTGTCGATGAGAACAATTATTATTATAATTTGAAAACTGCTATTGCATTTTTGGAATTTCTTTTAGGTACATGGAATGTTATGACTTTTAGGTTGAGTATCGATGAGCCTAACTGATATCAAACTCTCACTTGTCCATTCACTTGTCCAAAGAAAATATGACCAGATACCAACGTAACTACGTCAGGTGTTTTGGAGAAAAAAATTAAATCCAAATTTTTTTCGTACTGTTCACACCCTGTATTTCAGAAGGGATGCATTTTAGGACATACCTTGATAGGAACTTTTCACCTTGAAAAGAGGTGAGGAATCTGTAGTCAGAGTTTGTCGGTCTCATTCTGACTCACCCTGTATAAAAACTTCAGTCAAACTAAAGCATTGTGTACCAGTCTCAATGAACTATGTTATGTTAGTAAGTAACATATTATTATTTGAATAGGATTGCATGGAAGGTTGTCCGCCGAAAGTGGGATTAGGCGCGGTCACCCTACTTCTACAAGCTGAGTGGAAAAGAGGAATCATCTATGGTTAGGTTATAATAGATTAGCCAAAAAAAGTTAATGTAACGTATGCGTTCAAAGGCAAGTGTCAAATCATTCGGAAAACGCCTTGTATATATCATATTCGAACTCAAATAGATTCAAAAATTATTAGAGATCTCGTGCCAGTTTAAAAGAATGGTCTATTGTGACTTTTAATGCTTGGTCAAACTCAAAAACTCACATTTTCCTTGGAATTACTGCTTGATATCCTACTGGAAGTCCCAGGAACCAATAGGGGCGTTTTTTCTTCATACATTATTTCTCACAATTCGAGGGCAAACAAAAGTAAGTATTTCAAAATTCACTCAACAATAATAATCCTGACTGAACACAATGAGTACCATATCATACATTGTATACAAAATAAATAAGATAATTCAGTATTTCTTTGGGTGCTTAGATTATCGTAGTGTAATTAACTATTTGCCGAAGTTATGAAATAACTGCTCATGTACGGAAAGATACTCTTAAAATGCCCTGTGAAATGATATCTTTCTAGGTACTCAGTTCATTAGCCGTATCAAATGTCTCCCCACTGAAAAACCTATTATTTACACCTAATGATTTCACATTCATTCACAGTTACTTGATTCGATCGTTCTTTCGTTATTCATATGGGCATTTGAATAACTATTCTTATACAGTAAGCAATCGATAGTTTACTGAAACTTGTAGGTACTTTTGTCGATGGTGAGCACTGAAGGTACTTCCTCAGAATTTCTTATAATAATTCGTATTTACTGTAGGCGAAAGTAATTATAACTAACTATTTAGAGAAGTAATATTCTTACTTCCAGAAAATTACTTCTAATGTTACCCTGCATACATTTTATGGTCATAATGATTTCGATAATTGCATAATTTTCATTGCCAGTATTTCCTGATTATCCTAGGGACTATGATATATTTAAGGGAATCATATTCTCTATAAATACATTCAAAGGGTTATAGCGTTTCCATCTAGCGGTGAGTAGCGTAAGAGAAATGAATGCCCAGAGTACGTTTCTCACTAATTATTATAGTAAACTAGAGTTCTTGACTTGTAACATATTGCCTTTGTTTAAATAAAAGTTCTATAACGCTTGAGTGAAATGAAATAATCTGATCTATCTGTTATAAAAATAATAGAATGAGTTGGATTCGTGAAAATTAATAATTTTTACTGAAATGGAAACATTGGTGTCTTGCCATCTATATTTGAATAGTGAATGAACGCAATCAAAGAAGGACTAGACGCAGAAGAAGCAGATCTTGGTGTAGTCGGTCTCTTCTTCATTTATTAACAAAACCCGGTCATTCGCGGAATGCGTTCCCGCTAGGTAGCGCTAATAGGCGCGAAACAATATAATAATGGTGATCAGCTGTCAAATTTGAATGAAGTACTCGAGATGTCGAAAGTTGAAATAAGTTTATCAGACACTTTTATTCACGACGACATTGCCATGTCTTACATAACTAACTCTTTGTTTTTTAATGGAAAATTATACAAAGAAACTTTGTCTTTGGTACTATTGATAGTATATTTAGCATTGCAGCACTGAGCAAATACGCTTAGTAATGGAACTTTTAACCTCTGCCGTCATTTCAAGTTGACTTATTCTAAAACTATGAACACTAAAGAATATCACTGAACTCAATGTATTGTCCAAAAATCGATTAATAATGAGAAAACAGTTGAAATAGATACATTACCGCTTAGGGCAAGAAAGACCTGATCTACATTGTATCAGTTCAACCAAATCATTATAGATGTCGCACCATCCGCGCAGACTACGAACAGGATACGACTTGTAGATGGCAGAAGTAATATCGGTTCAATAATGGTGTTGAGCACACACCTGATTTGTTCTACAGATCCACTTCTTTTTAATATTTGCCCCGTTTCCAGCATTCAAACAATGCCGTTTTGGTTTTGAGTTTTGGGTTGTTGAAGTTAATGTGAAAAAAATCATTTTATGGAGATTGGACGATATTCAGGGGCGTTTTATCCATAAGGCTGATAGGCTAAAACCTCAGGCCCGGCATATTTTAGGGGGGATAGCAGATCCTAGGAAAAAGCTAAAAGTTGGCAGTGCTGGAAACGGAATCGTTTACAGGCGCCGATTAATTTTTAGCCTCAGGCGCCTGTAACCCTTAAAACGACCCTGTCATTACTTGACGGAAGACCAAAAATAAAACCCATAAAATAGGTATTTCGTCGGCAATTTTCCAACAGAAAACAACAACTGCTCCCTACGAACGTTGAATTATCCATTCAGATATAAGGCCTAATAACATATTCTTGAACGATGTTTCCCCAAATACTTATTGAGCACACCTTTGTTGATAGTCTTGTTGATAGTCTACCTGTCTCAATAAGTGAAAATTTTGTGTAGAACAATAATGGTAAATGTCGATTTACGAATTAATTTTTATGGAATGCCGATACATAACAAATTCATTTTTATGGAATGTCGAATAATCTAACCATTAATTTTTATTGAAAATTTCGTCTTTTGGCAATTTTTTTTGTATGCCTCAATTGCAAATTCTCACTCTTTTCCCAAAATCGGCATCCTGTAGTTGATGAGATCAGAGCGGTTATTCTTCAAAACTCGTTTCACTGATATTCAAGAGTAATTAACAAGACCTTGATAAATAGCCTGCTATTTTGAATGCATCTAAATTCCGACTGTATTTTGTAATAATTTAACGACATAAGACCGTATTGCGGACAAGCTGACTGCCTGGAACATACGGTATTTTATTGCATAAAGTGATATAGAGAGGGGCTAATAAAAAAAAACTGGTCAAAGATTCACAGATTTATCCGGAAGATGATTTCTAGAAAGGAAATAGATGAAAGAGAACGACAAGCAACAGAGAATGTCGACTACATTGATCCCAACAGTTCATAGATGATTGACGAAGCCGATAGGACTTCGCAGATGATAATAACTTTTGAAACTCCAACAATATCACTTATTCGTAGCAGTGGCATTAGACGTCCATGCTTGGAACATCAATTTTTGGGAAAATCGAACACAAAGAAGTCAATTTTACAACGACAAGTAGTTGCAAGGAAATTATGTAAGAGTTGGTTCTCAAGGACTATATAAGAAACGAGAAACGTTAGGAAGAGTTATTTGAAGTTTGTCCGAAACTAGCTGAAGAATGGAAGTAGACTTGAGTGACGTGAAGTTTACAAGTTTGGTGCGGTTGTCGAACAATACTAGGCTCATAGGCCAGCAGAGATAGACATTAAAAATCAAAAATTTAGCAATAATTCCAAAAGTTTTCAAACTTTTGTCAAGTGAATGGTACATCGAGAAAGCACTAAATCCCCGTTTGCAACATGTTCCGCAACATTGTCATAATTGCAATTGACTTGAATTTTGCTGTATACCTGTTGAAAATGTTCCGAAAGTTCTGCAAACTTGTAGCAGTATTAAATATATTACAACATACCACGAATCGAGTTTGCAACCAAATGAAGTGTACGGAACATCTTTTTCATCAAAAACTAATGTTTTTCTTTGATGTCCGCTCCATCCCACACTTCAGCTAGTCAGTCATATAATAAGAAGACACTTACGTCACAGCTGAGGTCGCTAAGGAACGTTTCAATTTAGGAAGACGAAGCAAGAATCTGGAAATATGGAGTTACCAGTAGATTACTCACCATGTAGAAAGTAATCAAAATCACAATCAATAGTAAATATTTATGGTAATAAGTGTATTTCGAATTATTTTTGTCACGCCACTGGAGTTCGATCCCGAACTATATCCTAGAGAGGTGCTTCAGATACTTATATAGCAATTAATTGGCGATAACACTATCTTGCGTCCAGTGATGATATGTTGAAATAAAATTTTTATTTTCAGAAAGACATCGTATTTGTGAAGTGAAGGATGACTAGAACTTTTAAATGTAGTTTGTTGACAGTGTTTACCTTTGTGGGTGAGTGTTGCTTTAGAATCC
This sequence comes from Chrysolina haemoptera, assembly GCA_958298965.1. Lineage (NCBI taxonomy): Eukaryota > Metazoa > Arthropoda > Insecta > Coleoptera > Chrysomelidae > Chrysolina > Chrysolina haemoptera. The sequence goes on from OY282589.1 coordinate 26,555,543, forward strand.
CAAAGTCCTATCCTCACAATAAAATGTTATCGGACAACATTGGAAGTATATCTTCCGAAGGACCTAGAACGTGATATAATTTTCCGAAATCAATTCGCTTCACCCAACATATTGTAACAGTCCCTATTTTTCAGGATTCATTGGGTGGTCCCCTAAAGTTTCTGGGGAAATTTTAACAAAAATAAGTGGTAGTGTGGTTAGTCTGGAAGGACAGCATGATAGGTAAGATTCACAACTAACATAACACTTCTTCTGAACATTATAAAAAAATTACTGTTTAATAAGGTACCTTCGTGTTTGATGGTGTTATTCTGCACATAACATTTTTCAAACAATATTATAGGGAGAAATAGCTTCCATAAATAACTGAGAAACAATGTTTTTCCTATTTTGCCTGATAGTATGATATTTCACTAAATTCAAAATCGTTTAATAAAGTGATATTTCACCACATAGGACTGTCACTTTACTGCATAGTACTGTCACTGTTAATAAAACACAGTTTAATAGGAAATTGTTCATTTGATACTGAAATTAATATTTATGATATAAGTGTCGTAAAGATTCATATTACGATATGAGATGGAACATTTGTTAAAGGAGGCCTTTAGGCCGTGGTTGATAACTTTTCTGGTCGAAAAGCTAATTTTTTGTTGTAAAAATTTGCTTCTCGACCAGAATCAGTCACGTAGTTGAAATTCTACTGCAATTAATAGTTAAAATAATTCATTTGTCACATATTTCAAGCAAATTTCAAACCCTTGTCAGTTTGAAACGGTTTGGCCGATTTCCACAATCAAAGCGGTGTTGGATAGAGAATCAGAAGGCCTTCAAAACCAGGTGCCACATAACCCCCCATTACTTTTGAAAAAAAAAGTTGATGGTGCCCTCTTGACACTAGGTCATGTGACCGCTATCATTTGTATGCCAAAAAGTAGTAAAAGTCGTACCTTTTTACTTGTTTTACTGAACCTCGATAGCTTATTCCGTTCAAAAGTTAAAAGGGGGGGGAGGACTATTTACGTCCTCACTGTAAATAATATAATATAAAATTATTAGGGTGTTTCTGAATTCCAATGGCCTATCTTAATTGTCCCATCGTTTTGGTTGTATTTACTATTACTGCATACAGTTTTAACTTTCTTACAGAATCAGGTGCATACTTCCACCGTTCCCAGAAAATGGACAATGGACTATAATCAATGGACAAGGAGGACCGGGCGAAAAAATTGACGAGGACACATTTATGAAGTTTCAATGTCATTCCGGATATGATTTAACTTCCAAATACCCATACGTTTTCTGTGATAAAAACTGGAACCCCGACAGTATGCCGAAATGTCTGAGTGAGTGATAATAATAAATTGATAGTGTGAATCCCATTCAAAATTTCAGTCTTGAGTTCAAATAATTACTGAATATCATTATGAGTGGAAAATTCCAAGATAGTGCGGTATAAGATTTGTACAGTCTATTTCAAGAATAATGTAGAGTAAATCCTCAGAAATTCTCAGAAATTATCAGAAATACATAAGCAAATGCACACCAAATTAGTTTGTTTTCTGAGCATTTACTCTACGTTATTCTTGAAATAGTCTATAGGAATTATTACTAATTACAAACTTTTAAAAACCATCGATAAACAGTAACTTTTTTCTAGAATTTGAATACAGGGTGGGGCCTTAGTGCGTCAGTGTCCGAGTGCTCGAAATCAATAATAGCTAGGAAGATTCAAAAACGAAAGTGAACTAGACAATAGATTCTGTAACCAGCAATGATTGCCAAATATACAGGGTGAACCGAGGAAGATCTACAGAACCAAGGGCTTTTATTGAATAAAATGCTATATTTATTATCATATTTTCGCAAGCATTTTGCTGATTTCCATCCACCCTTCCAATATTATTTAACATATCCCAACCACTTTAGAAGTTATGATTTTTTTCGTCGATATAACGCCATCCTCAGATGCATGCCGAAACTATCACTGTTGTCACGATTGTGAAATTTAAAACAAAATACTAGTAATGTCAGACAGATGTGTGATATTTCTGAATTATTTCCATCCCCAAGATTTTACAGCTTGGCTAAAGGTTATTATTCAATTCGGAACTATTTGAATTAAATTTTCTCTGGTTTTTCTATGTGAACGTCCTGTATATTTTTAGAAAAATGTACACACCTGAAGCTATTCCTAACTGTTTTTGAGTACCAACCGAATTTTGAAAATTTTTCAATAGCTTATTTTAACTCGCATATGGGGTACTTGTAACAACATTTGAAATCAATTATTCAAACAAATCTCAACTTTTTTTATTCACAATCGAGCGAAAAGTCGAAACAACAACTTGAAAAAAAAAAAAACAAAACGAACCAAAATATTGAGTGCTCCACGTGATGCCCATTCTTGTTAACACATATCTCTACCAGTCCACAGAATGAGTTTTCAATTACTCTCGACACTGCGGGTGTTATACCTACTCCTAAATACATTCAATATGTTTTCATCAAATTTTCTATTGTACATAATTTCTTTCACATATCCCCGTACAAAGAAAAAAAAAACATTTCAGTAAGATCTGGGGATCTCGCATCATTGCCATCGAATGAATACGTTTCTCCCAATCCATCGAAGAGTTTTCCCTTACTGAATTGAAATAATGCGGTAGAGCACCTTATTTTTGAAACCGCATTATATTTCTTCCAAGAAGATCCATTGGTAAATTTGGCAGGTAGTTTCCAAAAAATGCAAATAAACAGCTCTTGTCGAGGTATCATCGGAGGAATGTGGACCTATTACATGTACCCCAACGATTCCACCTCAAATATTTGAAGATCATCTGTACCTACTGGTTGGTAATCACAAGTGGTCGAGTGACAAAATCCATGACGAGAGGCTGCCCGCAAGGATCAAGTCTCGGACCCATTCTCTGGATCCTAGTAATGGAAGACTGGTTTTAAGAACTAGACACCAAAGTAGGAAACGACATCCAGGTTTCAATCCAAGTCTTCGCCGACGACCAAGTTCTACTTATCTCCGGAAATACCACACAACAAATTCAAAGAAGGTTTAACCTAGCCTGCAAAAACTGGGCAACAAGTAATAAACTGACCTATAGCGCAAAAAAGACGGAGACAATGTTCATTACGGGGAACACTGGAAAACACGGACAAGATCAAATATCTAGGACTCACCATAGACAGCAGGATGCTGTGGATCGAACACGTCAAGACGGTAAGAGCAAAGGCCCAGGATATCGCAGACAAACTTTTCGTCGTGGCTGGCAGTAAATGGGGCAATGACAGGGAAATCCTCAAAATTATCTACAACGGTGCAATCAAACCAATCATACTATACGGAGCAGCAATCTGGGGACATAGAGCGAAGGATAGCAGGATCCAAAAGCACCTCAAGGCCATCGAAAGACCTTTCTTGCTATCCATGACGAAGGCATATAGAACAGCACCAACAGACGCCTTGAATATCCTGACTGGAATTGTCCCGTGCTACATCGAAGTAGAGATCAAATTCATGCATAACAATAATAAAAAAGACAACATACAATTTAACAGGATAAGGCACACCGACATGACACACCCCACTAAACAACACAGGATACCAGAGGAAGCTATAGAGACAACTCAATCAATATCTTTACGGATGCTACTAAGAACGAGGAAGATCATAGAGCCTTTGGCATTTTACCACTCGGACAATTCCAGAACTGTCGACGCTCTTGAAAATCATCATTACTCAATATCTGATGCATTTGAAACGCATGAAACTTATTTTTTGTTAAGATTTGACTAACGTCGCAACGTTTGCAAAAATGTAAGTTGTAAATTAATTAGAATTTTCAAAATTGCATGAAGATTTGGATCGTGTACAAAGTTTCAAATTTATGAATGGATCAGAATAGATGTTTTCAAAATTTGCAACAAAGTTGCAAAACTTTTGCAATTATTTCGAGACCACCTTGAAAAAAAAAATTACCACGAATTGAGAAAATATATGTTCCGGTCAACGTATAGAAGATTGCAAATCTACACAACTGTTCGGAATATTTTTCCGAATTTTCTCTTTTGGTATATCAAAGATAAACATTAAAGGTCAATAAAAAAATGCCCGTACACTTGAATTGGTTGCAAACTCGATTCGTGATATAAAATAATATATTCAATACTAATTTTTTCAACGAGAGTATTCAAAATTCAAGTTAATTGCCATTTTAACAATGTTGCGTACTTCGGAAGAGGTTGCAAACTGAGATTTATTGATTTCTAGATGTACCATTCACTTGACCAAAGTTTGAAAACTTTTGTGATCAATGTTAAATTTTTTTTCGGAGTTCGGTGGTGCTCATTGGAACACTTTATAAACTTGAGTAAGTATAATAATTCGTATTTTCAGGATCCACTATCAACCATAATATTTCTGGAATCAATTCACAGGAAACCTTTTGGGTTATGAGAAGACTTAAACGGCAAAATGACGGGTAAGTTTCACCACTAGACTTTTTAACGAATGAAAAATATTCCGAAAAATTAGAGTCCACTCACTATCTCTTTATAAAGCATATTTATGGGTTTGTTTACCATCTAATAAAGAAAAACCAAGAATTCGATACTTTTAACAGTTCCGAACTTCTGACTTGATATCTTGCCCATGATCATGCATACACTGTTCATACATTCTCCCATTCTAAATTTAGTTGATTGGCACACCAACCAAACAGTGACCAACCAAAACATTGACACCAGCGGTGAATGGCTACATTCCTATATATGTCTCATTTTGTACCATTTTTGAGTTGAGTAAAGAGTTTTGTAAAACCTTATTATTGGTGGAATATTCCCCTATAATTTTTTTGAACGTATAGAGTTGGACTACAATTAATTTCATTTGGGAGTGCGTTAAGATCATTGAAACCTTTGAAAAACAAAGAATTCATTGAATTTGCCTGTTTTTTCTTCTGATATATACATTTGTATTAGTTTTTATCGACGACGCGGATAAATGTTCAAGCGTTTGGTGGAAGATGGCGCCACATAGCAGATGACACATGCTATCTGGCACACAACAGTTGTCATTATCACCCTGTATATGTATGACGTCATGTTTTGTCTTTAACGATGTGTTTTACCTGCTATGATTTATTTTGGGATACCCTGTATGAGTTCTTTCTTGAACATATTTTGGAACACTCTGTACCTGTGAATTGTCGACATTATCTTGTCTTCAATGCTGTATTTTTTCTTTTCCTGTTTGAATCCAACACCTGACTTTTTTTTATTTGACTGGAGTTGACGGAATGCGTTAGAATGTGAGAGCTACGTCACGTATGATAGTTGACCAAATCGCATTCTGAAATGTGAGGGCTACGTCATCTGTGACGGTGGATGGGATGCATAGCATCGCACGTTAGAATTCCAGGGCTAGTCACCTATGTAGGTTGATGAAATGCATAGCATCGCACGTTGAAATGCGAGGGTTACGTCACCTATGATTGTTTTCGTAATGCATGGTATCGTACGAAAGAGCACTAATCAAAAAAGGGTTATATTATAATCGTTCCATTTACTGTAATTTTAGTTTTCATTGATATATTAGTAAAAAATCTTTGGAAGATATATAATTTCTCATTTATTTTTCGTAAAGGTGATCAAAATTATTTTCAAAAGTCGATAGATTGTTCAACTGAAATCCTAGATATTTAATGATATTCACAAATTCAATTCTATATTATCAATGTTTCAATATTATTGAATTACTTAATATTTTGTTGTTACCAACATAGATTCAATTTTTAAAACATACCATATCAATTCATTTAATATATTTGTCAACTTACCTTACTGAGGGCTGTATCCAGATTTGTATAGCTGCATGCAAGTAAAGTATCATCTGCAAATAGATTCATAAATTCACAGCCTACATGTAAGTGGATGTAAATCAAATATGAATAATATGATATAACACTACCCCGAATAACCCCAAAAGAAATTTCAGGTTCAGTGGATGAAAGATTTAACAGTGCCGATGAAAATTACTGAAAATTTGAGAGGTCCCCGGGTGGCTTTCATATGGAAAATTCAACTTTAATTTTTCCAAAAATTTAATCTCTCTTCGGCATTCGCAGACCTCATGACAATTTTTTTATGAACATTTCATGACGAAAACTTTCATATTTTCAATTGGCAGTAAGGAGAAAATTACCGAAAATATGCATTTTTTGTCACAAGTTCACCCCATCATTTCCCCTTTGTCCATGAAATGTTTATAAGAAAATTGGCATAAGGTCTGCAAATGCCGGAATGAGGTTAGGTTTTTTGTAAAAATAAAAATTGAATTTTCCATCTGAAAGCTTCACAGGGACCGCCCAAATTTTCATAAGCACTTTTATATCTTTCAGTCCTCTCAAAGGCATAAACGAGAGAATCGTCACCTAAAATCTGTCATCATCTCCCAGTCTATCAGTTGTAATAGGTAACTGATTCTATGACACTCCATGATATATTCAATAACACTTTTATGTTTCCTTTAATTGCAATATCAAATTTTAACCTTCGGATCCTGTTTGTTGGGAAGAACAACCCGAGAGCTAGGGAATTGATCCGATATCTGATAAAAAAAAATTGTTCTGTGTCTTATACTGCGACAGATCTTGAGTATGCACTGTGGACCAGTTTCGGAGTTCTGTATACGTTTCCAAGATTGAATTGTTTTTTCGATGTGTTCAACAATAACAACGTGAATTTTTTGATTCAATGAAGGTTCAAATGTACACTACCACCTTTCCCAGAGAACGGAAAATGGACTGTATTACATGGAGATGGTAGACCAGGAGATGAAGTGGAAATCGATACAGGACTGAAATTTCAATGTCATCCCAGATATAAACTAACTCCAAAATACCCGTACCTGATCTGTGATACAAGCTGGAGCCTTGAGAGTATGCCGAAATGCCTGAGTAAGTGTCTTCAATCAAGAGTATGGTCCGTATATATCCTTGGTTACTCTGGTTAGTAATTTGGCGGTTTGTATATACCAAATTCCTTGAAATTCGGTAATTATTTCCTGAAACTTTTTTTCCCCCTTTTTTTAAATAGTATTTCTTGGCAGTTATCCGTCCCGGTAATTTTTCGATGGCCCACCCTGTATAATGATAGTGAACATTGATGAGTTGAATATGGTATATATCTTGAATTATTATAGGATTATCAACAGTCTGACTAATATATTCTTTCATACGAGTTTTAATAAGTTTTAGTTAGGAAATGATGGATGAAATCGAGATGAGTTATTGGGCAATTTTGAGGGTACCATATAAACAAGTTGTTCTTCTCAAAATAATAATTATTGACGTTAGGAAAGAAAGGATAAATAATGTTTTCCTGATGAAATTATATAAATAGTATCTGTTCAATATATTGTTAGTGACTAACATATAATTATAGTTCAAGGAGTCTTTATAGAAGTCGTGTCTAGCTACAATACTGAAGAAGTTTCTTCATCTCTAACACAGAATGCGTTCACTCGCAGTATTGTGAAGGATCGCCTGTGTAATCATTAAATAGTGAAAAGAAGGTGATAAGATAATAAAAACGGTATATCGAAAAACAAGTTTAGAAAAGCAAAGTTTTACTGAATGAGTTCAGCTTTTGAGTACGAGCGAGCACCAGCGAGCGAGTAACTTAAAAGCTATATGAGTTTAGTAAAACTGCTTTTCTTACGAGGTTTTTTCGCATTTTTAGTAGTACTTATAAACAAATGATCATAGATATAAAAGCATTACAAAGTTATAAATTCAAAAAAATTATTTTCGTCTCAGAGAACTCTATACTCTACTGAGGGCTAATCCAACCTGACCTAGTACTTTTTGATGGGCATTTGACAATTCCTAAAATTTCTTCCTTGATGTCAACCATTTTGGAGCCTTTCCATATGTCCTCGTTGTTTTTTCAAATGGCCCATACATGGCCGACATATCCTTAGAGTAATCAAAAGGAGCAACTTTAGTTTTTAGATGATTTTCGTGGCTCCAGAATATGAGCTACAAAAAGCGTTAAATTTTCAAGACCCATACAATAAATACAATTCAATCACTATAAGTAACAAAGAATTTTCATTCAAGAACAATGCCCGCCTTTGTTCTCTACACCGACAACCAGTTTGAAATGTAAAGATGTAACTGGAAATGCAATCAGCTGCAGCGAAGCTACTGACGGAACCTATTTAACCTATCAATGTATTCCATATTACGAAGCCTTGGGTCGCAAACGAAGCCTCATTTGTAGGGACGGTACATGGGACTTTCCTCAACCAGTATGTCAACCAGGTGAGTAGACATTGTTCATTAACAAAAACAAATCTGTATTACGGAATTGAAGCAACGATTTTTGAAAGGGGTCAACATCGAGGTGCCCAATTACTTTGTTTGAAGGTTGTTGAAGGATGACAATGTAAATTGAGTACATTAATTTCGAACTTCCATCGTATTATAATTTGTATTGTTTAAAACGTTTCAAATGCTTCCATCCGCAGTCGTCTTCAGGTGACCATTGACAAGTTTCAAAAGCTTACAATGTTTCAAATACCATAGTGATCTTAATTCCAAACGTAGTCTGCGATAATGGATTTTGACGTGTCGCCTTGCTATTTGAAGCGTTCCTGTTCCTCTGGCTTCACAAGTGGTGAGATTTTCCGGTTTGCTTTTCGTAAGATAACTCCTCAACGTCCTCAACGTATTTCCAAATTTGAAGAAGCTTTTAAAGTTTTATTTGTTCCCAATCCTTCCAACCTTGTAATGACTTTTCTTCTCACATCTTCCAAGATTTTGTCCGGATATCCCTTTTGGTGCAAGACACTCCTTCAGTCCTTACATTATTCAGTTCAGTTTGAAGTGCTTCCTGATTACTGTATATTGTTACCGCTCCCTTGACAAATATTTTTAGTATTGCCTGTAAATCGATGTATGAATGGAAAAACTTCTCTAAACATTGTGAACGTGATCCTGGTCCCAAATCACTCCTTATATTATTCTGTTCGGTTTGAAGTGCTTTCTGATCACTGCATATAGTCACTCTTCTCTTGACGAGGGGGTCTTCACGATGCCTTCTCCGTTAAATTTGGGTGGTTGGAGTTGACCGTTGTATGAGTGGATTCGCTTCTCCTTTCAACTTTTACGCCACAGAAAGATAATGCGTTTTTCGTTGACTTTCTTCTCCGTTGTGAACCTGATGTCCCTCACACCATTATTATCAGATAGACAATGTTGAAGCGCTTGCTCTCTATGGCTGCATATTATGAATGTATCGTCATCATATCTCAATCATAGCTTAAGGTTTCTTTCAGCATGTTGGACCATATAGCTCTCTAAACATTCCGTGTAAATGGTGGTGACGACTGGATATAGGGAGGACGGCCTTTTTCCTAGAAGTATGAGTTATGGAGACACATTTCTGATAGTTCCAATATTGTTTGAATCGGTAAATCAGCTCTCTCGGGTAGTTGTTCGTCATCCTCGAGTTTTTTTCTTGATTTCATCGATAGATTTCCCATAGGACACGATTTTGTATATGCTCCCTGTATCAAAGCTGACGAAACGATCTTTAGGTTTCGATTTGATGTCGTTGATGATATTTTGTTGTTGGGTGTCAAACTTAGGCACAACGTATTTCTCAATATTGTAGGTTGACGAGTGTTTGAAACTGTTTATTGGCAGCTATTGAAAGAACTCTGAACAGGTTGTTCCTTGATGTAGAAAGTCTATGTGCAAACGTGCCCAATGGGAAATCCACTGAAATGATCCAGAAAATTTTCGAAGATGAGGGAAAACTACACGAGAGAGCTGATTTACCGATTTAGGCAATATCGAGATAAACCGCTGGGGAATTTTGATGTACACATTGGTGGTATTATTTGGGTATTAGAGAGGAATTGGGTGTATTACTTGAAAATTAGGTATTAGACGAGAATTAGGTGTATTACTTTAAAATTATTGGGTATTAGTTGGGAAGTAGGTGTATTACTTGAAAAATAGTGGGTATTGGTAAAAAATTAATGGGTGAGAAGGATAAAAATATATTCAACCCATGAAAATTGGGAATTTCTGGAATTTTCGGAAGGGATTCAATATTTCTATTACTTTTAGTACTCAAGTATTACAGGAATTACTTGGTCGTTAATAGCATTAGTTCGGAGTATTACTCGGGAATTTCTTGGTTATCAGAGGTATCAGTTAGAATTTTTGGGAATGAGTGTACACAATTTTCTCAGTGGTTTTTCCATAGGGCAATATTATTACTGTTAGAAGGTAAGAAGGATTGGAAACGAATAGCACATTGTAAGCTCATTCAAATCCGGAAATACGTTGAGGAGTTGTCACGAAAACCAAACCAGTAAATCTCACCACCTCCTTCAAGAATCTCTGAGGTCCCATGCGAATGCGGCCTTTGGTACATTGGCAAGAGCAAAATACCTCTAGCAGTGAGAATAAAGGAACATGAACGCTTCACGTAGAAAGGTTACGCGTCATAATCTGGCATCACCAGACTCTGTATGGGAAAACATGCCCAAACTCAATGAAATTTTATTGAAGTATTACATACATTGGTTCGGAAAAAAATTCAAAGAGTTTGCGTTCATATCCAAGCCAACGGACCCTTCATATCGAAAACCTCTAGAAATGACTCATTGGCGATTTTGGCGGAATTCGGAGGACTGAATGTGATCCTAATTTGCAATTGGAAGGTTGGAGGTAGAATAACTGGGAACGAGTAACTAATCATGAAACCAATTAACTAGTAATTGAGATTACGATGGTATTCAAACAATTGGAAACCTTCGAAGTTTTTTCAGTAATCACCTGAAGACGACTGCGGTTGAATCGTTGTGAACAATACAAATTATAAGACGATACATGTATCTATTTATTCAACACACTGATTCATCGTCAGAACTTTTATCAAAATTTTGACTACACCATTCAAGAATATGTACTCGAAATATCACTGATCAGAATTTTATCAAAATATGTTAACCAATAAAAAAATTAATAGGTGATTTCATTAAACGACACATTTTCAAAATTTTTATTCCTCAAACGACAAATTTTTCAGAATTGATACCCATACAATATTTTGGGTAGGACTGAAGCGTTTGATATTCAATGCACATTTGCACAATGCGAAATTGAAAATGTTATATAAAATAATGCAAACGCACATTAAGCATTACTCGAGCAGATTTCGATGAAACTCAGATTAGTGATATGTCGAGAATTCTTGAATACAGAAGTGTAGTAAGAATATCAATAAAGATTCTAGAGTTGAAGTGGTGAGTTGAATAAACAGCTTAGTGTTTAAATATTATATTCTCATTACGTTTTTATTGACTGGCGCATTTCAACGTTCTTATGACAAGGGCGTGAATCCAAGAATACATTGAGATTTTTTCCAACAAAAATTGCTAATAATCATGTAACGCCACTCGCCCTAGAGGACTTGTGGTTTTAAAAAACAATTCAATATTACTGATTTCTGAAATAATGATATCGTAGTATTGCGAGCACTTCTCAAACTAGGTGTAGGTTAGATATTCTGACTTCTCTTTCAGTTTGCGGAAAAAAAGTCAGTCATGACGTAAGGCCATTAGTATATAATGGTGAAGATACGAACAAATTTGAATTCCCATGGATAACTGCTATCTACAGAAAAGTTAATGGTACATTCCTGAATAATTGTGGTGGAACGCTGATAAACCCTAGAATCGTTCTCACTGGTGAGTATTTCACAAAAATGCCCCCTTTCATAATCGTTTGAAGTACCCCAGAGATTTCATTTCATTCATTCAATCTCGTTGTGAATTATTCCTCTCATTTCATAATCAGTAAGCTCTTTCCTGATGCTCGCTGATGACATGAACTTGTGTAAAATGACTGAATGCATTTCTCATGCTGAGAGTCTAAAGAAATTATAATGCTATTGGTTGAATTGGTTTCAATTATTTTTTTTTCATTCAATTCATTCACATACAACAGAATTTAGATTATTCCAGACACTTGAAGTTCTTCCTCAACTCGGTTGTGTTTTGTTGTAGGTAGTTCTTCTTTCAAACTCATCGAATATTGTAGAAGTTCATTTTCCAAATTCATCTAATTTTCTCAAGGCTTATTTTCCAAGAATTTCGTATTTTTGTCAAGTTTGTTCATGATCGAACTCAAATCTTTCCAGAAACGAATGAATAAGTTTCGGGATCTTCTCCTAGTTTGGCCATGCAGCCAGTCTTTTCTAGGGTAAGGATTTCTTAGCAGTTGTTTCCAGTTCGTTCCCTTCCAATTCTTGCATCAGATTGGCGACTTTCAGGTCCTCAAAACGAACTTCCTTCGAACATATTTTGTCGATAGTAATACATAACATATTAAATTATTTTAAAATGTGAACTTCACTTTCACAATTGGAATTAAATTCACAACTAATATGAATAATTTATTGAGCTATTCAACCGCATGCTAAGGGATTATATACCCTTCGAGGTTTATCGTTCCCTTAGCATCTAGTGAATGAAATTTTAAATCATTCATATTTCTTGGTTCAGCGGAATGCTGTGGTGACCTGATGAGCTTTTTCCAAGTACAACTGTTCTGGCTCCAGACTCCTTACAACATTCAAGTTTTCCGTAACCATGTTCAGATAATCTGTATAACTCTTTTTTTCTGAATCATTGAATAATTTGATTGTCCGTGAATGAATAAAAAATATCTATATGGAAATTACAACAAGGAAATTGAATCGAAGAACTAAAACGCTTTGTATAAAATAAATTAAATATGTTTCAGCTGCTCACTGTGTTACCAATAACTATGGGAATGCTATATCAGAAAATGAAGTAGAGATTGGTGCGGGAAAATATTTCAACCGATATAATGATGAGAGAGATGAGTATGCCCAATATTCAAAGGTAATTGAAACATAACATTCTCGCTCCTGATATTGAATAAATATTCCACAACACTTGCTGCCTTATACATTTGGCGTATATTTCATTCTATCACTTGGTAATTAATGAATATTCTGAATTTGTTGTAGCAATAATAATGTTAGTCTTGACCGGCATCATACTGAAAAGATGTGAATTGAAAAATGAAAATAATTTTTCGTTCGCTTTCAATTTGATAGTATGTGAAATTTGTGATTGTGTAGAAAGCACAGTCTGTTACTCGGTTAGAGTGAGAATTCGCGATGCTCGTGGTTCCTCACGCTCGCCTCTGGCTCGCGCTCGGAACTTCCCACTCGCATCGAATTTTCATTCTAACCTTGTGACAGAATATACTATCTCCCAATACAAATCTGATACACAGTATGAAATGGTACAAATGCGAGGCTATCCATTGTGATCTTGGACAATTGGCCTTGTGTATAAAGGGTGTTCCAAATTAAGTCGGCACCATTGCCAACTCCGTTATTATTGACGCTACGAATTCGGTTAAATGGGCAAACTAGTAGCATTTTTAATGGCCTTCACGACGCCGAAAACAAAAAAAAATTGACAGTCGCGTTTTCGAAATATATATATATATATTTTTTTTATTTGTTAGAGATATGGATTGTATTGCCAGTAATTTGGATACCGACTTTGGCTATATCTATTAAAAATTGTCAGAATTGTACATTCAATTTTAATCTAGTAAATAATAAAAGAAATGAATATTATTATAAGGTAATCAATGATCAATAAAGTATCGAGTGTATTGTCTGTATCTGAGATCTGCGTTTGTCAAAAAACTATTGTGTGTATTTCGAGCACAAAGTGTAATTGCCGCTCTCGCGCGGTAACTCTCTTTGTTCGAGCGGCAATCCATCACTTTGAGCTCTAAATACACAAATAGCTATTTCCACCCGCATTAATATGACGCTCCAGCATTTTCTGTTCTGTACAAAAACGGCTTCAAAGTTATCATTATGGCAGAAATATTTTGATTCACAAACTAAATACGGATAGTGGAATGGTTTTAAGATGGAAATTATTGTTTTGTAAATTAATACCAAATAGCTCAGTTGTGTCAATGGACGGGTTTCACGAGTTCAAATCCCAGCGCAATTTTTTCTTTTTACTGTCTTATTTTGCTGTTAGTAACAAAATATTGTCATTGGTATAAATACCAAAATTGGGTGTTTGGACAATCATGAGGTTTTATTCGCCGAAACAAAGAAATTTTTTGTACTAGTGAAAAAAATATTTCCACATAAGTCGCTCATTTTCAACTTTAGGAAAAAAAGTCTTAGGAGCTTTGTTATTGAGAATGTAGTTACGAGTCGAAATGTCGAAATGTTCCATTTAAAAAAATATCATTTTATGAAATATTTCGAAAACGCGACTGTCTATTTTTTTTTGTTCTCGGCGTCGTGAAGGCCATTAAAGATGCTACTAGTTTGCCCATTTAACCGAATTCGTAGCGTCAATAATAACGGAGTTGGCAATGGTGCCGACTTAATTTGGAACACCCTGTATATTACGACATTAACTACTGCCAACAAATTGATAAGTTCATGGGATAAACATATGTCTGTTGAGATTTTTTTACCTTTTCAATATCTTCAATAGCCTTGAATTTGCAACATCCCAAATAATTAAAAATCGACAAATAAATGAGCAACAAATTTCAAATGTTACATTTCTTTCTCAGGCAGCTCGTGTAATAGTCCATGAAGAATTTAGAGGGGATACTCGACGATATCAGTACGATATCGCATTGATTATCACCAAAACACTGTTTACTCTGGGTCCAGTAGTGCAACCTGTATGTTTCAGTAACATTGATAGCATCTTCCCTCATGTTGGAAGTGTAGGAGAGGTATGTATTTTTGATAAGTAATAATAAAAACAGTATTGACCACTATTTTTTTTGCATAGCCTGAAAGTAGATATACAGGGTTTTTCCGAAATTAGGGTAATAAATGAAGAGGGAAGTAGAAGATGTCAAAACAAAACGAAATGAAAAGTTACTTTTTTGTCGAAAAAAAATTATTTTGGGAAACATTGAATTTTAAATGTTTAAGACTTTTTTTGGTAATCACTGATAAGATGTCTGCAGCCTGCGCAAACCGCGCTGAAACACTGCCAGCGGTTAGACTCGCTGTATCCTGGAGAATCAAACCAGTGGCTCCCAAACAAAGGAAACTGGAATTGATTTCAGAAAATTTCATAAAAATTTTCGAACATTTTTGACTACTTCAAAAACGACAATTCTTGCCATTTATTGATACATTATGTCCTATATATAACAACCTTCTTAATTGCCCCAATTTCGAGAACACCATGTAGTATAAAATACAAACAAATATTAAAATAATAATATTGGTGGAATATTGGTTCAATCTCTTCAGTATGTACATTGACTCATCTTTTCATTGGAATCATTTTGGGTCAATAATTTTCACCAATATCGATAAACTAATATTGCGTGCATATTGTTTCCGTCATCAACAATCAATATTGCGACTCCAATATTCCTCTCATATAGATTCTAGAGATAAAAAACGAAATTGTACATACAAAGTTGCTAGCACAATGGTTAAAAATATTACTTCATCCGTATTCAAGAAATCATATTGATTAATATTCGACATTTTTTAGAAATATTTCATCAATATTTCCAAGGCAACATTTTCATTTTGAATTATTCACCAGTACCTGATATTATATTGTACCAATATCGTTAAATGTTTCAAAGCCAATGTTGTTTAATGCTTCGAAGCGATTCCATAATATTTCACTGATATTACTTGTATAATATCCAAGTCATATTGGACTTATATTACGTTTGAATATTTAGCCATCAATATTTTTCATAACATCGTTTTTTCAATTGCTGCCCTTGTTCACCTATTTAAAGAACGCCACAGCGTATGCAAACCGAATTTTCAAAAACGCGCGATTTTTAAAGTTGCCATGGATACATTGGAAATAAGATCTTTCTTTGACAGAGTCGAATGAAATCTGTCATTTATTCTTTTGATTGACATTTTCAACCAATTCCATTGAAATGGACCGCACCTGGTTACCTCTCCTCAGAAATGAAGAAAGAACTAATAGAATGGTGATTGATTGATACCGAACACCCTATGTATCAAGATACCAAATGTTAATCAAAAGAATGTATGACAGATTTCATTTGACTCTGTCAAAGAAAGATCTTATTTCCAAAACCGCAATTCAAATTCAGTTTCTTCAGCGTCTTTCCAAGAAGTTTTGATAACGGAGGTAGATACAGCCTCCGAAACGTCAACAATTTTCAAAAAAAGAGAAGTATTCTTTGTTAATTCGATCTCATTTTTTCAGATAGACAAATGCGGTGTAAGGTGCGTTACTGACAAAAAATAATTTCTTTCAAGACAGTAGTCTTGTGAACGCAGTATTGGTATTGGTATTGGTTGGTATGGATGGTGACTGATGCGCTGCGACCTAGTTAGATCTATTGTGCCCCATCTTCTTCTGCTATCTCAAGGTGTTCTCGTTTACAGCATCCCCTCAAGCCTCAGTTCCTTCAGGAATTTTAGGATTTTGAGGGGGTCCATTTGTGGTATTTCTTCCACAGTCAGCTGGTGTGATCCCAGTATATTTAATCTTTTGTGGTGTACAGCATAACACTCCATCAATATGTGGCGAGGTGTTTCAGGATGTGATGTGATGTGAACGCAGTAACTTATCGGGCAAATTAATTAATTTGCCCTTCTACACTTGTACAGATTTCTTTGGATTAACATTTTTTTCATTTTCAGATTATGGAAGGTCATAAACCCAAAAAATCATGTCAATGTTATGATTATTGATCTGACGAGTACCTTGTAACGTCAAATGAAATATTACAAACAAATGTAAAACTTTTATTCAAACATTAATGAAAGGTATACTGATGTCACATCACGAATTCAACCATTTTAAATAACAAGTTCTAATTTCCATTATTTGTAAGAATGAAACCAGTATTTATGATTTCAAAGTGCACCAATTGAAAAAATAGCGTAAAGTATGCGAAGATAACTGGTATTTCAAACACTTGCTCTATTTCGGTTCGAAAAATCGCGCGTGTTTGAAAGATCTATTTATCCACTTATACTTTAATATACTAATTTATATTATCCCAATGCAAGTGTGCTATACAGTGATATTATTATACCAATATCGCTTGTTGAGAGGTAGGACTGAAACCCAGTTTCCTAGGGATCGATGGTATTACCGTCCTCGTTGGGATCAAGGTTTTACTTTGAGTTACCCATGAGTAGCTAAGGAAATGAGGTCCGCCACGGTAGAGCCCCGCCTTGACATGGTAAGGTTTATAGTACTCTGCGAGGTCGCCCAGAATCGGAGAGAGATCGTTCTTGACCTATCTCCTTACGGTCTTGGTGGCGCGCTGTTAGTATTCTCGCTTGCTATACCAAGGTAAGGGCTAAATCTTCCCTAGCTATCACAAATCTCTTGATAACTTCTGAGGTTTGCTCGTAAGAGGGCAGCCGGTTGATAGAAAAGACAGTTTTAACAATTTTTTTTTCGTGTCACTTACCCCTCGACACGATACACGTCATATTTTGGTTGTCTTCAGACGATGTTGGTCTTTGCTTCAGCTGCTTCCTAGATATATATTTATTTCATCTTTTTGGTTTCCAGGTACATATAAGATACGTCGTAAGTACATACTATTGTAAAAGAACAAGAAAATTTATATAAATACATATAACTTATACTAAGAACAATTATTCATATTTACATGTTACAAATTCGTTATTGTATGCGTAAAAACAATTTTCTAGTAGAAAATTCTTAAGTTTGGTTCTGAATAATATTTTGTGATCGTGAATGCTTTTTAAGTTTCGTGCAAGGTGATTGAAATAACTGGTTCCGGAATATTTTGATGATTTTTTTATATTCCATCAGTTCAGTTGCATAAAGCAACCTCTGAATAGATGTGAAAGCCAGTCTCCTAGCTGCTCACGAATTGGTTTTGGTCCCCCGATTTTATGGAAAATTGGTAGAGGTTGCTATCCAATTCGTCAAATTGGCCAGTGCCAAGTAACAAAAACTGAGACTAAAGGGGGTATTTCTGAGTATCAATTAAAAAAAAAACACAAATCATTTCATTCTCAATTAAATACGAAGGTGTTCGTGCTTGAAGATTCCTGTTTATAAATCGTTTTCCCCATTTCCAATTAAAATATTTCAATTTCACAATACTGAGCGTTCAAGAGCACAAGAGAGCGTATATCAAGCACATCATGCTTTTTCTATAATAAAGTAATTACATTAACAATTATTTTTTACTTTTTAGTTCATGTTGGAAGTGGAGCGTATAGTTTTGAAGTATAATTCAATTTTTTCACCAAAAAATCGAATTGTCCAACCCCAGAAACCCCCACATACCGGTTTTGAATAAAATCTGACCATGATCACAAAACTCGTCCACCATCCTAGGTCGCCATCTTGAATTGGTGACAAAAAATTCATAATCTCTGACCACGAAAACCCCCACATACCAATTTTCAATCAAATCGGACCATAATGATAAATCTTGTCCGCCATCTCGAAATAATAAATTTTTGCCGAAATTCATAATCTCTGACCCCGAAAATCCTTATATACCAATTTTGAATCGAATCAGACCATTATCAAAAATATCGCCTCCATCTTGGAACCGTCATTTTTTTCTTCAATAAAAATGTCATATTGCATTGTCAATGGAGTTATGAATATTTACCAAATTTCAAATCATTCGGACGTATGGAAGTGGGTGAATCTCATATAAGCGTGTTAAAAATACCAGCGATTTGAATAAGGCATGGACATATTATTGTTGTTCCAGTTGGCAGGCTGGGGAATCACAGAAGATGGAAAACCATCAGAGACTTTGAGGACACTGAGGATACCTTACAAAGAAAAGATTACTTGCACACGGGAACTTCCTCCAGACTGGTCTGATAAATACAATTTTGATGACAAAATGTGCGCTGGATTTTACAGACAGAACAAAAGCGTTTGCCGAGGAGACAGTGGAAGCGGTTTGGTGTTTCGTAATCCTGAGGATAACAGATTTTATGTCCATGGCGTCGTCAGCATTGCACCGGGCAGTTTCAATGATGTATGTAACAATCAAAACAACGCACTTTTTACCAAAGTGGCACATTATTATGAATGGTTGGATAAAAAAAGTACAACAAATTATGTAGAAGATTGTATACTTCCCCCTTTTCCAAAAAATGGCAGGTGGAAAATGGAAACTGGAACTGAAGAACTTCCCGGAGAAACTGTTTCCTCTTCAAGCATCCTGATATATTCTTGTAGAGAAGGATACAAGCTGTCAACCGTCAATTCGAAATTTTATTGTGGACCGACATTAGTGCCACCTTCCTGTGAATGTGAGTATTGAATTCTAGTAAGGTTGATGATTTGTCTACGATTTTCTAATCCAAATGAGAGACAGTATATTTGCCATCAACTTCCATACAAACTGATACAAGGCAGTTGGGTAATGTTGATTTCACAATATTGGATACTGGTTGATTGACTTTAATCAATAATAAATGACCGCGCAATTATTCAGTAATTTACGAAAATAAAATTCATCCTTCATTCTAGGTAAACCATCTAATTTTATTTTCGTAATGTTAACTAGATACAATACTGTAGTTTGATGCTCATTTTAATTTAATATATTCAAAAATTACCTACAACTGATAACCAGGGACTTAAGAGGTCAAGTCCAATATGTATCTTCAAACTGGGGGTTGATATACCTACTTATATTATATTAGGTTTATCATTTTCAAGATTATATTTACGTTATCTTTGGGCATGATGAGAATATTCGACAATTACACTTTCTGTGTCTCAACAGGAATAGTATATAATAATTATTAGTATCGTTACGTATTCGATATCTCATTGGCCAAATTTCAGTTATGCATTCATACACCAAAATCTTGAAAAATGTAAGAACGCCTGATAAAGATCCAAATTTTTCGAATGATTTAACTTTATCTTCAGCTTTGAACCCATCCACTACAGTGACAACACAGTTTCATCTTCGAAGATGAACCAGATAGCGAGTTTGACATTCTTCGACATGACAGTAGATATAATTATTTCTTTTCTATCACTACAGACCAATGATTTCGATTCAAATCGAATTTTATTTTGAATAATATCAAATCTAATGGATGCCACTTTCGCTACGGATCACGCGCCGAGTGTTCATAATCTCACCCCTCAATACTACAAAAAAAACTTATATATATATATATATGCATCTATTTTTTTAGCCCTGAATTTCACAATTTTTTCTGCATTTCTTCCAGTGCTGTGTCCATCATTGAACTTTCCCCCTTCAACTATTTCAAAATGCACTAACAAACAAAATCTGACCATTGATTGTGATGATGCTGTTGATGGCACTAATATGACTTACACGTGCCCTCAAGGATACGGGACTCTTGGGAGTAAATCAGGAACGGGTAACTGTTCGAACGGATCTTGGGGTAAGGACCAACCACAATGTGTACGAGAACAAGAACCTGTTGATATTTATAGCGTTAACAGAATTGAATTCCCAACAACCACTCCTGGAGTAGAAACAACCGCAACCACAAAACCAACCGTTGAATATACATCGGGTGTTAAGGTTATTTGTACATACGCCAGTTGGAGATCCTACCGAAAAATTGACCCTGAAGACTTTGATCCAAGTCTTTGTACCCACTTTGTCTACGCTCATATAGGAATTAATGACAAGGGAGATTTAAAAATTGCAGATCCCTGGCTCGATGGTAAGATTATTCGATATTAATTATTGATTGGTATGAATATGCCTTTTACGGGAGAAACTGAATTTTACGAACATTTTCGATATCACCGTATATTCCTCATTACTTGTTTCATATAACTATAAACCGCTAAATATTAATCCAGTACGATTGGGTTTTGAGACGAGGATCGATTGTAACACAACCAAACTTGGTATGCTAGTTGATAGAACCATGATAAACACGAATAAAAATGGTTTACCGAAATTCGAGGGGTTCAACACATTTTTTTTTCGTTCAAAAATGAATAAATAGATTTTTGCTGTAATCTCAGAAAGTATATGCTTTATCGAAAAAACAACTCAACTAGGTGAAAGACAATTCAATCCTCCACAAAAATTACTCTCAGTAATTTTTTACGAAATGGGCTCGTCTCAGAAAATGTGATTGAACGCCGACATCAAATTTCAGGTTCACGCTTACTAGCCGCTGGAAGTTCTGGCGGAGCCGAATATTTGATTGGTCATAACTCTGATGAAGATGATCAGAGGAGGAAAAGGAAAAGTGCATATCGTTTCTAAAGACTTCCTACCTTTTCATGCAAATATAATATGAGAGCATTTGAGTACCTAAAATGTGTTTTGTCTGACGGCCTCGTGGTATAAATCTTTTTCGCGTGACTTATTTTGAACATAACACACTGGTACCATAAATAACAATTATATCAACTGAAATATCCATAACTTTCGGATCCTCCGTAAATATCGTAGAAGGGTTATGTGAAGTGGGATAAAACACATTTTTTTAGGTACTCAGATACTCACATATTATATTTTTTGCATGAGGAAGTAGAAGTCTTCTTGAACGATATACACTTTTTCTTTTCCTTCTACTGTAATTTTTAGCAAAGTTATGACAAATCTAATTTTTGTTTCTGCTGGAAATGGCAGTGGCGGGTTAACGCGAGCTTGAAATTTGATATCGGAACTCAATCAGGTTTTCCGAGAAAACAAGCGCATTTTATGAGAAATCAATATCAAATTAAAAAATGGATTCGTTTGTTAATTCTGAAATTATTCTTTTTCAGTTCGCTTATATCCCAGAACTACCGATCTGAAGAAGAAAAATAAAAAATTGAGGGTGTTATTATCAGTTAGGTCTGGAGACAGTAATACCAATAATTTCTCAGGAATGGTTGCAGATCCAAGGAAAACTGCAACATTCATAAAGAGCGCTGGTCATTTCATGAATACTTATGGGTTTGATGGTTTGGATATCGACTGGTTTTATCCAGAAAAAGCAGATAAGGTAAATATCAAAATTGTACTACACCTGAGGAAATCCTGTCAATTGATGAAAATTCTGTGGTTATTGATGATGGGTAATCACTGCAAGTATTGCCAGTACATTCCACACAAGCTGGAGTGCAGAATATCTTAGTTTTTCTGCAACCACAATTTCCCGTAGAGTCAGATTCACATCGGCAGAATATTATTTTCAATATCTGCTCTGTTCATTAGGTTGAGTATTAAGTTATTTTCAAGCTTCGACCCCCATTTAATTGGTGACAAATAATTAATTTCCTATCCACGTTTGGTTTTGCATATATTTTTTTTTCAGATGTTATGTCGACGTAGCGTGAGACGGGTCGCTAGAAGGCACCCTGGAAGAATAACGCGAGGGTAGAGGGTTAAATATGCATTATTTTACGTCATAAGGTACAGTACTGAAAATTTGCAGAATAATCGGACGTTATACAAATAAGTAGAGAAAAAATTGGCAGAAGACTAGGTGGAAGATAAAGACCCGCCAGAAGGCGCTAATGTTGTGAAAAATTTTGCAATAATTTTGTGACTCGGTGCACTTCTGGCCCAATGTTTTTGTGGTATTGTTCATATCAACTGCTCTCTGAAAGATGGAGTAATTCAATTTTTGAAACCACCCAAAGGTGAAACGCCACAAAAGTCTATTCGTCAGCCAGTCTCAATAATAAAATGTCAAAATCTAAAAACAATGTGCTGTTTTCACATGCTTTCACCGGCTGTGATACAACTCCATCATTTTACAACAAGGGAAAAATGAAACTTGGTGGATGCTGTTGAACTCTGATTCTGGATGCTCAATCAAGAATCACGCGCTTTTATGAAGCTGACATTAAATGTATTATTATTATTATTCCTGAACCTGAAGTGGATGTGAATACAATTCTCTACAAATATTTCACAAAAACGAACATCTCAAGAAAGCTCACTTATAAGTCCAGTAGTGGCAGGGTAATCATTTGTCTCTAATTGAATGGGGCTCGAAGCTTGAAAATCACTCAATACCCAACCCCATAGACCACTCATCTGCTCCGGAGCAGATATTGAAATAGTATATTACATAACAAGAGTAAGAAGCATAATACTCACGACTAGAAAAAGTTTATTCTAGAAGTGCGGAATTGTCTTAAAGTTTGAGTTGTGCCCTATAATTTTTCTACGAACGCATTCATTCCCATAAAAAATTAGTTTCATTAAGTGAAAATATTTTCAATCAATCAATTAAATAAATACAGAAATAATTCAACCATGATAAGTTACTATATTACTTGTCTGATTTTTTGTATTTCAAAAAAAACAACATTGTTTTCTCTTATTGTAGCAGTATTATTAATGGCACGTGTGAGTTTTGATAAGTTGGCAGTCAAGATTTTCACAGAATTATCTAAATATCTGGTATCTGGAGCGTTTTGGAGAAAGCCATTGATTGATTTCGATTTCTTAGTATTGAAACTATCTGATTTTCTTTTTAGCAAATACAACAGTTTAGGATAAGTCACAATGTCGATGTTATTATGATTTATCTTTATTGCTGACCTTGGCATTGAATGAATTGACCAAAGTGACGATGGCTTCATTTCAGTTCTTCAAAATATGCTACCATAACATTTTCTGAAAATGAATTGATTTTGAGTTTCAGCTTCCAGTCCATGAATTTATGATAAACTGTATTTTTCAAGAGATTTTGCTGGTAAAAAATCATAAGAAGCACTTTTCGCTTTTTCCATCATATCGGATAATATTTTTTACTTTTACATTCATTGTTAATCCATTTTAAAAAACTCCTTGCTGGAGTATATACATTTTTGAGATATATTTCAGATTTTTCGACATTAATATCAAGAAAAGATATGGATTTCTCAAATTTATTTCTGTCATTTTGACAAATTTTTTGACTATTGCGTCAATGTTCAAACCATAAAAGTCAAAGTACTGAATTATTGATATTTAAAAAAATCATCAACATCAGAGTAGGTGACCGGTTATGAGCTATGTCTAGCGTCTCTCTACTATGAGAAAAAAATTGCAATAGGAATTATTTCGAAAATTCCTCAGCAAAATACCAAACGCATGATATAGGATGAGTAAGGACAGAAAGAACGTCTAGCTAATGACGATTTTTTTTTCTACAGGAAAATTATATTACTTTTCTCCGGAAAGTCAAGGAAGCATTTGACAAGGAAGGTTGGTTACTTAGTGCATCTGTTCGGCCTGACCCAGAGGGTACTGGTTATGACCCGCCAAAAATGAACGAGTAAGTATTCCGTTCTATATCCAATCGAGTGATAACAATTGAAGACTGGAAGTAACAAAGGTGCTAAGTGCCATAATTTCCTAAATTGATATGTTGCCGTAGAACGGTAAGTGCCATGAGTAATATTATGCTTCCTACAAAAATAATTAGATGGAGCCACCAACAAATATTGTCCTTTTTATTACTTTTTTCTTGAATATCTTGAGACTTTATTTTTGGCACTTAGCTCCTTTGTTACTTCCACTCTTCAGTTGTAACAACACTTGAATTTTTTGTTTTACAATACTATTTTTGGTGTGATCTTTTGAAACATAATTTTGTATCGTGTTTATAGCGCGTTTGACTGACGTATCTACTTCCTTTTAGATCCCAAAAACTTTTTTCAGCAGCTTTCAATATATTTTTTGAGTGATTAAAAACTAACGATTGTCTATAAAATGTGAAATTTTACTTTTACGATTCACACGGAGAACATTGATGGTTTTATAAGATCACAATAGAGCACTGTCAGCTGACGTCACAACATGGTGTTCATGGAGGGACAAACAAAGCATTTGACATTTCATGAAATGAAAATTCGTTTTCTGTAGGTGTTCTGTAGATAATTTCGATTTTTATAAACTTTACAGACATTAAGTGATTCACGTTTCCTTATGGAAAATGGGTTCAATGGGTTTGTTTTTCTTCAGTTTGGTTTATTTGTTCTCCTATAACATTGTTCCGCAACTGTTATATTACGTCACTGACAGTGCTCTATGACTTTTGTAAGATTTCAACCTTTTCGAGAAACTATGTATTTACGAATGTATTTGGAAGAGGAACAACACTACTTAGTTTGGAAATCTCAACATTTTCATATAAACCGAAAGAAATTAATATAAATATGTTAGCTATCTTCCTCAAACCTAGAAACGTTAGCTGAAAAGTTCTCTGGAAAATTCTATCACGTCACATTTTTTTCACAGTCAAACAGGAGCAAAGTTAACTCAAAATATTTTAAAATAGAAGGAGAACATTTTTTCAATTGCCCTGCGAGTGGTAACTTTAGTTTAATATCCATTTATTCGATTCAAACAACAAATATATTGTTTCAAGTTGAATAAAAATGTCGAGTAGAAATAATAAACAAAGTTTTTATCTTGTTTGCTTCGTTTGAGGACAGGTCATATTTTCGAAAGACAGAAAACCCATTGCAGATTCGTTTTAAAGTGTTTTAAAGTGTTCTTCAATATTTTGGATTTTCTGTTGAGAACCAAGATTTACTCCAGTAGTCATCAGGAGATAACATACATACTTATAATCTATTTTGTTTACCAATGTTATAGAGAAAACCTAGTTATCATGGATATGACTGTTACTTTTGTGTTACAAAGACAGTGAGACATAACACAAAAAATAAGATGAATATTGTAGGTATATGCCGAAATTTCTTCTGTTACTTAGCCAGTTTGTGAACTCGAAGGATCTCCCTAGTTCAATAAATTATTTGTCCCGATAATTCGAGTCAAAATATATTTGGAGATGTCAATGAAAGTGATGTTGCAGTTAAAACGATTTATAGTGATTCTGATTTTTCTCTTCAATCAACCAAGACTAATTAAATGATCCTAAAAGAGATTTACAACTATCAAGATCAAGAGCAGAGTTTCTTGATTCACCAACACCAGACACGAAAGTTATGTTTTCCAGAAACAGGAACAAAGTTAACTCAAAATATTTTAAAATAGGAGAATATTGTTACTGTACCGATATCTCGGGACTTTTTGAAACGATGAATCAAAACTATAGTAAAACAGAGTTGCCCTTATTCGTAGACTCTTCAAAATATACTCTGAGCGCTGTTCCATTACACTACGGAAATGAGAAAGCGTCTGTACCAATAGACAAGTAGTGAATTTTAAATAAAGCCATAAAACGATATCAATGAATTGGATAAATTACGAAGAACACCAATGGAACTTTGCAGCTACCTCAAAGACAATCACGGAGCTATGCAGCGACCTCAAATTCATTGGTTGTTATTGAGATTGCAGGGTGGTTAAACAAAATACTATTTCTTCCTTTGTTTGCGGGACAGTATGATCAGAGAGCATCATTATGCGAGAAAATAATGGCCTATCCGGAACTAGTATTAAATAAATATGGGAGTGAACATATCATTGAAAAATATTTTCCTGCAGTCCATTTCAGCAGTTCTTTCCTTGAGAAATTATGAAGCATGACTAACGAGTAGAGGGATTTTGGGATGAAAACATGTTAGGTAATTACTGTTGGTCCATTATAAAGAAAATCAATTATTTAAAGACGGCGAAAATTATCCATTTTCATTTATTTTCTAACCATACTGAGTTTTTTAAAAATGTTGAATAAATTACTATTTCCAGTCTAGTATTTGTGAATAACTCTTACCTGAATCAACAATAATTAACAACTTTCAGCTTTAGTATAAAAACCGTGTAAGCTAGTGATAATCGACAACGAACGAATGGCAAAGACATAAAATCCAATACACGAAGATAGACAAGAATCTTACAGACATTTTTCTGCTACAAAAACGATTTCAATGGTCACATCATACCTCTCAGTAGTGAAAATACATTCTTTGTTTGAACTCAAATTTTCAGGATTTTGGATTGGATCACGGTGAAATCATATGATATGTATGGCTCTTGGAGTAGCTACAGTGGAAATCATAATGCTCTTTATCCGTCTTCAAAAGAAACTGAATGGGAAAAGGACCATCTCAACATAAATGCGGTAGTAGATAACTGGATAAAAGCTGGTATCAGCAAAAGTAAACTTGTTGTGAGTGTGTCTTTTTATGGTAGGACGTTTACACTCAAAGATAGTAACCAGCATTCTATATATTCGCCAGTTAGTGGAAGCGGGCCAGGAGAGGATGGTTGGCTGAGATATTCAGAGGTAAGAATTAATCAACTATCCAAATATAATCCCTCCTAATGAAACTTTTGATTTTTGACTGATGAGGTACATAATTTCCACTCATCGCCCAGCTTACGTTTCAATCTGAGAATATAGAATAATCATGGTAGTATTAGTTGAATATCGACGAACAAATTATAGTTAAAAAAAACTGAAGACACACCCTTTTATAGTGATATGGATTACCAGGTAAAAAATAATCTTTAAAAATCAACTTGAATGTAGAAAAAGCGTGAGGTTTTTTTATGTTTTGGTTGGAAAATCCTGTATTGTTCAAAGAACATCGTGAGAGCCGAGGAAAAGTAGGTAGGAATTGGTCTTCTTGAATTTCTGAAGGCTGTATGTCACAGGGAACACCTCCCGATCCAAATCTTTGCCATTATGTGGAAAAACAAGCTCTGGAAAGACGATGTGCGGCTTGTTTCCAAAGAGACAGCGTATGGATCGTTGAGACCGCTAACTGTGGAACGATTGATGATATTTCATCGTCCATGAAAATATCCATGAAACAGAAACAGATCGCCAACCTTTCTGCGATGATCCAGAGAAGTAAGCGAGCTTGTGAGCGAAGTATCACCGACGAGACGAATGGCTCTCTTTTGGACCGAATCAAAAAGTTTCAATGTGTGATTGGTTGCTGCACTCCCTATATGGGAACAGTATTCCAAAACAGGTTGAATCTGTGCCTAATAAATCATAATCAGTTGACGAGAAGTAAAATACTTCTTGACGCGAAACAGAAAACCAAGTTTTTGAAAGGCACTCTTGGCAATGGACCTCACATGGTTCTCCCATGAGAGGGTACTGCTTGTGGTAATACCGAGCATTGAAATGGAAGATTTCATTGGTATAGATACTCCTGACATATTTACGCTGGCTACAGTGAGATCGGCCTTTCAAGAGAAAAGACACCAAATTGTTGGATACCTATTCTAGAATTTTGGCCGTATTTATTTCATTCACGATTCTTCCCCGTTCATGTCTGCATTCACTGGCTCTTATCGGAGCTTTGGAAGAGAGAGAGATATGAAGGGTACTATCAAATACAAAGCTGTTCACCGGACATGAGGTAGCTCCCAACAAATCCTTGATGTGAAGAAGGAACAGTTTTGGTGCTAGAATGAATCCTTACGGAACACCAGCATTTATTGGTAGAGTATCAGATGATAATCCATCGACCACCACGTCGAAAGGCCGTTCTGAGAGGAAGCTAGCAAGGAACACAACTGGGGGGGCAAGCCATATGATGGAAGTTTGGCTATGAGTCCTTGGCGCCAAACGCGATGAAATGCCTTGAAGATATCTAGTGCAACGGCTAGAGTTTCACCATATTTTTCGATAGATTGCTGCCAAATATGCGAGATTTAAGCAAGCCGATCAACGGTTGATCTTCGGTACCGGAAACCATATTGTCGATCATTGATAATTCCTGAGCGTTCTAGATATTTCATGAGCTCGATGTTGATAGCTTTCTCCATGACCTTCGAAATAACATATAGTAGTGCGATAGGTCTGTAGTTTGGGAGCACATTTTTCGAGGATGATCGGCGGAATCGAAAAGAATAAAACATACTCTAAACGAATGCATTAGGAAGTGAAATGAAAATTCTATTTCTTTTTCAGATTTGTTCCAACTATGGGAATTATACCGAAGTATGGGATGATGACCAGAAATCACCCTACAGATATAAAAACAATTATTGGTTTGCATACAATTCAAAGGAAGCTGTTTCGATCAAGGTAAATGATTATTTTGATATATTCCTCTTTTATATAGTCGTTCTTCCATAACAAACCAAAAATGGTGAAATAGATAACAATAATTTTGAGATATATTTATGAATAAAGTGATAAAAGAAACATTTCATGTCATAGTCTGATTGAACTTTTGAAGGTTTTTGCTAAAATAATAATCTTCATCAATTGTCTTGTTATTTCTGCAAATATTATATATAATCTAATTAAAAAATATATTTATGTATATACAGGGTGTCCCAAACTCGATGGCCTATTAGACGTTTCTGGAGAACGGGACATAGGATTATCTTGAAAATTTGGTTTCTTGGGTAATTGCTTTTGTTCTATCGATCTAAAATATTTTCAGCGTTGCGGCGTTGCCGCTTATACTGAAAAGTAGCAACAACTTTGATATTTCAAATGAGACACCCTGTATATTATTGCATTTTTTGATTTGCTATTGCTTTTCAATTATTTTGGTATGGTACTTCCCTATACCTATCTCCAGCGGTTTTCGAGAAATTCACTGATTTCCTTATTTTTTGTGTGAAACATAGCTTCAATTAAATGTTTATTACTGCAGTATTTGGATTCGTAGAAAGTTGAAATTTGGGAAGTAGTTTAACAATGTCCTGTGTATTAGTCATGTCTAAGTGAATTCGTTCTCCATTATACAGGGTAGTTCAAAAGTGATGATTTTACCGATAGATACAAAAGTTGTCAAAAGTGGATTTTTTTAAATGGAACACCCTGTATATCATCACATATTCTGAAAAACAATTAAATTTGCTTTCAAATGATGTATCATGTTCCCCTACCTAAATTGTCAGGTTTTCTAAATAAAAGCAGGTTTATATAAAAATTGGATTATTTTGCCTTGAAATGTCATGGAACAAGTCATTATGACACTTCGACAATTAATACATCAATAATGAAACGTTTGCGAGTTAAAGTGATCTATGTGGGAATTGCCTTAATTTTGGGTATTGTTTAGAGGAAATATTAGTAATGAAAAGTTACCATTGCGTTAAAGTCCAATAACCAATAGTTTCGGAAATATTGTCCAATAATACTGGAAAAAAACTTGCTTAAAAAAGAAAAAAAATAAACCGATCGTCGAGATCGAACCCGGGACCTTCAGCTTTCTAGACAGCCGCGCTAACCCCAGGACCAGTATTTACTATCCATACTTCACTGCAAGAATATGTTGGTTTTCAGAAAAAGCAGTGGAAAATGTGGAAATGGAGCGTATTTTTACCAATATTGGCCAATATCTCCTCTAAACAATATAAAAAATTTAGGCAAATCACACACATATCACTTTTCCATAAGGTTTGAGCGGGGTCCTTTTACGAATCGAAATATCTATGTGATATTTCCCAACTAAAATAATCTGTAGTGTGCCGTGACCAGAAAAAAGCAAAACAAATTTTTAGTTTGAAAAGTAGTGATTTTCATTGTGGTCCTGTCAGTAAAAAAATATTGGAAATGGATTATAATGCATATTCAAATGCAGATATTTTAAATTTATTTTATATTCACGGTGAGTGTCAAAGAATTGTTTCAAGAACATGCAGAATATTCAACGAACGTTATCCAAATCTACCCCAAATTAATAGAAAAATCTTTCGAAGAATTGAACAGAATTATGCTATGTTTGGGAAAGTTGAAGCGCCAAGAACTCAAATTACACCGATAACTGGCGAAGAAGAGAATGAAATTAACGTCTTGGGGTATTTTCACGCCTACCCACATGTATCATTAAGGAGAGCAGCTGTGGATTTAGGTATGTCACGCACTTCAATATGGAGAATTTTGAAAAAACACAAAATGCATGATTATAAATTCATCAAAGTTCATGCCCTACATAGAGGTGATCCTCCAAAACGGGTTGATTTTTGCGAATGGATTTTAACATGGACATATGAAGATCCAAATTTCCTGAAGAAAATTATTTGGACGGATGAATCTAAATTTTCGAGAGAGGGAATATTCAATCGGAAAAACAATCATTTTTGGGCCGCAGAAAATCTCCATTTTATAAAAGAAAGGGGATTTCAAGAAAAATTTAGTTTAAATGTGTTTTGTTTACTCATGAATGATAAATTATCATATTGTATCTATGATGCGAACTTGAATTCTGGAAAATATCTGAA
Source organism: Chrysolina haemoptera (assembly GCA_958298965.1). NCBI lineage: Eukaryota > Metazoa > Arthropoda > Insecta > Coleoptera > Chrysomelidae > Chrysolina > Chrysolina haemoptera. Next base: position 26,586,748 of record OY282589.1, read on the forward strand.
TATTTTGAGAACAACGGTTAGTGATTTTTTGGACAATTTGCCTCTTCATGTATATCGGAGTTGTTGGTATCAGTTGGACGGTGCCCCACCTCACTGTACACAAGAAGTGAGCAGAGAATTAACTATAACCTTTGAAGATCGGTGGATAAGGCGTTTGGGTCCACAGCCTTGGCCACCGCGATCCCCAGATCTGACTCCTCTTGATTTTTACCTCTGGGGAAGAATAAAACAGATTGTCTATGAAACACCTGTGACTTCGAAGGACGAATTGGAACAGAGAATAAGAAGAGCTTTCGAGGAAATTCGGCCGGACGAGGTACAGAGAGCAACAACCATCCATGTAATGACTTCGATCCACGAATGTTTGCGTGTAAATGGTCAGCACTTCGAACATTTGAATTAGCGTTTTATATTACCATCATCTGTTTATTTATTGAAATAAAATTCAGTTCTACTTACGGTGAATCATGATTTTTCAACAGACACAGGATTTTCAGATACCCTGAATGGAACATAAAATTATTATGAAGAAGGAAAACCGAACTAATCATACTTTGTTCAAATCTGAATAAAAATTTCTACTTAATTCATTTCTCTGTTCATGCGATATTAGTTTTGGTAAAGTTTGTTGTGAAAAAAATACAAAATGTCAATATCCATCGAACAGCTAGAAATATAGGACATATTCAAATTTAATTAGATAATATATTCTTCAAACAATGTTGTTCAAGCAACTTTTTTAAAATATGGTCGATTCATTTGAGTTCAAGAAAAACCTTTCACATGAATATATAAAAGCATTACAAAGTTTTAAAATTTACGAAAATTCATAGTAGGTAGAGTCGATACGAAGTCATTTGAGACACAATAAAAACTTAACTCCAAATCTTCGTGAAGCATGCGTCGCGTTAGAAACTTGTATGTTCCTGTACCAATTCAATTATCTATTATCTCATTTATTTTTATTTTACTGTGTAGAATTTCTGTAACCTATTAACCTGACGCGGTTTGTTTATTTCGAATATCAAATGAACAATTTTCTATCAAACTGTGTTTTATTGAGTGACATAAATATGCAATAAAGTGACAGTTTTCTGTGGTAAAATGCCACTTTATTATACGATTTTGAATTTAGTAAAATAGCACATTATCAGTCAAAATGCGAAAAAAGTTATTTGTATTCATCAGTATAATAGAAATACGGAGTGAAACACTGTGTTTTTTGAAATTAGAAAGTCATCCTTAGTTACAAGTACACTTGGCAGCACTGCAACCACGAAAATATTTTTAAGAGCTAGATCACAATCTCTTATCGGGAAATACAATATTTTAAATATTTATCTCCCAAATTTCCAAAAACGTGTAATAGGCTATCGAGTTTGGAATACCTTGTAAATTAATTATTCTTTTGCAATCAGTTCGTCTTCTTATAAAAGTCATAATACACTTGAATATACTACCTTTTGCATATTCTTGCTATAATTTTGTCACTCTGACCTTGAAGAATAAAAATTTTCATCAAAACTTTTGAATAGTTATTGTCTTCCATTTTGAATCTTTTTTGATCAAATTTACGTGAATGAAGGCGTAAACTTCTATTATTAATGCACTGATTGTCGAATTTTCATAATGACATGTTCCATGACATTTGATAGCTACCTAATATAAAATATGGCAAAATAATCCAATTTTTATATAAACCTGCTTTTATTTCGAAAACCTGACTATTTAGGTATAGGAACATGATACATCATTTGAAAGCAAATTTATTTGTTTTTCAGGATATGTGATGATATACAGGGTGTTCCATTTAAAAAAATGCACTTTTGACCACTTTTGTATCTATCGGTAAAATCACAACTTTTGAACTACCCTGTATAATGGAGAACGAATTCACTTAGACACAACTGATACACAGGACATTTTCAAACTACTTCCCAAATTTCAGCTTTCTACGAATTCAAATACTGCAGTAATAAACATTTAATTGAAGCTGTGTTTCACACAAAAAATAAGGAAATCAGTGAATTTTTCGAAAACCACTGGAGATAGGTATAGGGAAGTATCATACCAAAATGATTGAAAAGCAATAGCGAAGCAAAAAATGTAATAATATACAGGGTGTTCCATTTGAAATATCAAAGTTGTTACTACTTTTCAGTATAAGCGGCAACGCCGCAACGCTGAAAATATTTTAGATCGATAGAACAAAAGCAATTACCCAAGAAACCAAATTTTCAAAATAATCCTATGTCCCGTTCTCCAGAAACGTCTAATAGGCCATCGAGTTTGGGACACCCTGTATATCACATGAGTCTTCCTCGAAGAAGATGGGTCGAATGCTTCCACAACAAGTTCTCTTCGTGTGATATTTTTGATTTATTTTCATTCATGGATACAGTTATATACTACTATTTTAACTTCATGCGGAATTTATACATCTATGTTGAAAAGGGGAACATTCTCCATGAAAATTGAAAAATGAAAAAAGTGATTCATTTGTAATATCTAACAGAAAACAACTACTTCCCCGGCACAAGCCACGCTGGACATTGAACTACATCTGATAGATATTGTGAAAAGACTCTAACTGAAAAGGAAAGAAAAAGAAAGATAGCTGACTTTTTAAATTCTTTCTAGTTTTCCTTGAAAACTAGAAAGAATTTAAAAAGTCAGCTATCTGAATGAAAATGCAAATTTTCACTTTCAGATTTTTTCTTTCCTTTTCAGTTAGAGTCTTTTCACAATATCTATCAGATGTAGTTCAATGTCCAGCGTGGCTTGTGCCGGGGAAGTAGTTGTTTTCTGTTAGATATTACAAATGAATCACTTTTTTCATTTTTCAATTTTCATGGAGAATGTTCCCCTTTTCAACATGAATACCTCCCAAGAGGTTATCTTGAACGATGGAAAATAGCGACTAAAGTTTGTCTTTCAGTCGCAGATGATTCCACAATAGATTTTATGAATTTCCTATTCATATTTTCGAACTAAAATTATACATCTATGTTCTGTACATTTGATTGCATTATATATTAGTTATCATACCTATATTACTATTCATATAAAACTGTTATATCTTTCTATGACTTTTACCACTATCACGCACAAGCTTCCAAGCTTCAGTGATTATCCATGTTTGTTTTCAATGTTTAATGTATAAATGTTTTATTGTTTCTCATATTTGTAAATTTTGGAAATAAACATTATATTATTATTATTATTATATATGAAAAAGTATTGAAAATGCAATCACTCGATGCCACCACTGCTAATATTTGCTTAGATAAATTTCAATATGCATTTCAACTCCATTTCAATACCCAAGTAGCCAGTGACTGACTTCATGAGTAGTATTCATGGAATTTTAGATTCAAGTAATTATGGTGTTAGGTGTATAGGTACCATACAAATGCGAGCATTTTTCCGAAATGCTATCAAATAATGACATTCTTCGAAAAACATCAACTTTGCTTTGAAATCTGAACGCGTCAAAGGCGCGTTATGCGGTTGTCGAAAGAATTGTTTACATTCTTCGGTATACCTTTTAAACTTTCAACCAGAACTTGTTCTGACTGGAAGTCAGTTCTTCAATTAATAAATACATTCCTGACTACGGTCAGATATTCCGAATCATATCTGACCAATACCTCTGGTATAGTTTTTGTATAAGTACACCCTATGCAATGCTTCATGTTATAATTAGTGTCCGGTCCGACCGGCCTGCAATATTTTGTTTGCTGCCGGTCCGACCGCTTACTACTACAAGAACGGTCCGACTCTTCAAGCGTGAGTAATGGCGGAACGTTTGAATGAAAGACAATAAGAAGGAAAACTGCGTTGGAAATACGTGAATTTGTTTTTTCGCTGGTGATTGACACACAAACCTAACCTGAGCAAGCTAACATGCACATATAGCTTGCCTTTTCGTAACAGGGTACTTTTTCGAATGTGTATCAAGACAAAAAGGCGAACTGAGTTGAAAATGCGTGAATATGTTTTTTGCTCGCGATTGACACACAAACCTAACCTGAGTAAGCTAACCTAGCTTGCCTGTTCACCACAGGATACTTTTTCGATTATGTGTCCAGAAAAGAAGATCAATCACGCTAAAAGAGTAACACCGTTTCTATAGAAGTACCTGGTCGGACCGGGAGCCAACAAAATTTTGCAGGCCGGCCGGTCACTAGTCACTTTCTATAATTAGCAAATGAACCAAATATACTATCTGCTTACTCGTTTCACGGTTCTGGCCGGTAGCTTAGCGGTCCAAGACGCAAGCCGTTCGTTACATCAGCTTGCGATAGCCGGTTCTATCTCTGAGTTCTAGAGAATTTTTCTCTAGTACTTTTATAGGAATCTATAGCTGACCGCATGCCTTGTTGAAAAGCAAGTGTGTTGTGAGTTGCCCAGATGCCAATCTCGGCTAGAGCTAGCTTGGCGTGCGCACCGACCACCCGGGGTGGTGCTGTAATGTTTACCAGTCTGTCGCCATGAAAGACCACTTTAATTAATAATAATAATAACAATACCTTTGTGTACACTTTAATAGTGGTTATGAGGGAGTATTATTATTATTATTACTATATCTTACAAATTCACACGAATAGCTATTTGACCTCTTCTGTTTTTTATTTCAGGGTGACTACGTAAAGTCTAAAGGTTTTTATGGAGTCAACGTTTGGCCAGTAGATGCTGATGACGTTCATGGTGTATGTGGTACGAAACAAGTTTTGCTGAGGTACCTGCATGAGGGATTAGGAAACAGAGTTAGTTTTGACAACTGAGATGATAATTTGCCTTCCACGTCCCAGATGAATATCTTTCAGAAAGCTGATAGTAAAGACGAGAACTGAAACTGAATACTCATCATTGAATTCCGCAAATTGAATAATATGTCTGAAATAATTAAATGATTTTCAATTTTATAAAAACAGCTGTTATTATTTACTTGATTCTCCAAATCACCAAAAAATCACACTTTCCAAATATATCCAGATCGGCATTATTAGCGGCCCATTCACATCATTTGGAGTAAGATCCTAGGGCCCCAACCTAACCTAACCTAACCTAACCTAACCTAACTTATTTTCTAAAGAACAAAATTTGTGGCCTTGAACGCATGCGTACCTGCTGAGTTGGGTAGTCGTCTAATTTACAGGTACCAAGTGAAAAAGGTAACATGGCACTCACTTGAATTCTAATGGCTGATATTATGTTTTTATTACGAAATAATATTCAGCACTGCCAGGTACTTGCCGCCGGCCATAACTTTCACTAGATGCTATAAACCTTTCAAAAAAATATTTTATTTTTAGGCCCTATTCCAAAACTGCATGTGACAAATTGTAGAGGCCAAACCAACCCCCAGACACACAAAAAAATGCTATCGTTAGTGTTATCTCGCTCGCTCTGAAACGCATGAATACTAACCTTGTGCTTGTCCGGGGGATGTTTGGCCCCTACGATTTGTCTAGCTGATCACCTTGTCCTGTGACCCCTTGTCACTTGTCTTTAGTCAACAATTTGAAATAAATTTGTTGAAAGTATACTTTTTTCTTCAAAAAACAATTGAATTTAATGCTTTCAGACCCAAAGACTTTTTTGAGATAAATATTAGATTTTTGATCCAAAGTGTCAAATCTGACACTCAGTAAAATGATGCCAAGTGACAAATGACAAGCAGTTCCCGAGTTACTTTAAATATTGTCTCATACATGCGATAACAAAATGTTGCAATTTTTGATACTGCCTTCTGTAGACTTCCCTTTGTATTTCAAAATATCATTTTCATGCTTTCGGGAATTCCGTAATTTTTTTTGTCCACAGACCATTAGTTTTCATCTAAAAATGAAAACAATTCAAATCTAAACCCACACCCTCTCTACTAAACATTTTTTGAGAAATGCACTTCATAAATAAATATCATTTTAAATTTTCACTGACGTGGATAGTAAATTTGGTTTTTCTTAGTTGAGAATCCTGGGTAAGTTGGTATTGCCGCTTGACAATATGGCGACGGTGAATATGGTCAATTCGTTTCCTGAGAATTGCACTTTTCAGGTCTCTGTAACTTATAACGCATAGCGATAGCAAAACAACAATCGCTATCTCTTGTGACACTCTTTTTTTCTCAACTGGACAAAAGACGGACCTCAATATGACGCGTCGGCTAGTAAACTTATATTATTCTCTCTAACGAGAACAACTCCAAACTTAACAGGTGCCTCGGGCGCCAGTTATTCAAAGTGGTATGCTCCACTCTCCCAATTTCAATTCGGTCGAAGGTCCAGAGTATAGCTTAAGATGGAGATACGGTGTTCCAGTGGTCAGATATGGTGACTCCAGAACAGAAGTTGTTGAAAGATTGAAGGCTTTAATTGCAACCCTTCAAGTTTCTGAAATACCGGCTGCTTTGTGAACTTTCAGACTTCCAGTAGCGAGATGATGCGGATATAGAAGAAGAAATACGGTGATAAGTTGGGCATTTATTGTTGCTGTCTTGACTGGAACATGCAAATTAACTGAACAATGGGTAGTGTTCGATCTACTCCACTGATTTAGTTTTAAGTTAGTTAGTAAAATCCTAATATAAATGCTCTGATCACTGATTTATTCAATTCGTCGATTTCATTTCCAAAATTATATTTATATTTTCGCGAAATATTGAGTTGAGCAGGATACAGTTTACTGCCGGCGCGAAGCGGAGGGCGGTAAACATCCAAGGGAGGAAACGGCACTTTACTCCCATGTAATATATACGATTTTTCCTCCTACCCACTTAATAAACCTTTTTTTGGAAATTTAAAACGAATCTCAACTGTTTAAAACGGACCCTATATACTTGCATGACGGAGAGTATACAAAATTAATTCATATACCCATCTACATTACTCTGATGGCGTTTTGGCTGTTTACAAAGCAGTTTGCGCTTTTTGCCGGTACACTAGGTAAATGTAATTTATAATTTTATAATTGACAAACAATATTCGTTATCAGTGAGTAATCCAACGACAGGTATAGAATTGCTCCCCAACTAATTAACGTTTTTGGAATATAAAAGAAGAACATTGCAATTGTTACTCAGTATATAGACCGTCAGACAATGACAGATTCTGCTGACTTATTTTCCTTTCACTGGGATTTTAACCACTGAAAATTATGTCAGTCTTGACCATAAAAAATCCATCGGACGTGTGAAAAAAACCTTTTTTTTTCAATCTCTCATTCATCGCATTTCAACACATCATCAGGTAGGAACAATCTAATAGTGAAAAACCAAATCCATAAGGTTTGCACGTTCTTAACGGGTTGAAATAATGGCACCATCTTGTAAAAGAATACTCGGTTGCTGATGAATTTTCTCGCTTATGGCAATCGACAGAATTGAATTAAATATCGTTAGGAACCCGAAAAAAATCCCATAAGCCGGCCAGCTGTTTAGATAAATTCTCCGACTGGAAAATTTTGAGAATTTTTCTTTCATATTTCTAGCACACGTCCGATCACGAAATTTTCATTTCTTGAGCTCAACAGGGACATAATTTTTAGTGGTTAAGGTGGCCGTTTAATGTCATGGATTCGTACTTTCATGATTTCGGCGAATCGGTTACACTTTAAAATCTCAAATTTGGCAAATACATTTGGAACATATTGGACTACTTAATGAATGTATCGAGATTAATTTTTTTCCAAAAATTCGTGATTTTTTTGCGCTACATAATAGAATAGGATAGGACATGACGAATTCGTGTTCACCGATGAGAAATTCATTTTTATAGTTAATGTCAGATTTTGAAACATCATAGGAGTGCATGTGTTCACATGAGGGGTAGCTCAACATATGATTCTGATCATTTAGTTAATAACATCGGATTTTGAAATAAGAGTTACTATAGTATAGAGGGAACAGTGATTTCAAAGCAAAAAAAATATAAAATTGAAATAAATAATTCACAATGAATGAAATATTTCGAAATTTGCATGTTGATTGAGATTTGTCAAAAATAGTCAGACATGGAATTGACTGAAAAAGTACCATAAATTGTAGAAAAAAACTAAAGTCGAGTGTCAGTATAGAACAATATATACAGATATACAGTGTGTCTAGCATAACAATTATAATAACAACAACAATAATAACAATAAAAATAATAATAATGAAAATAATGATGATAATAAAATACCTCTTGGTAGGGGACGGTTATTATTATTTTTTGCTGTGGCGCTCTGGAACGACTTGCGCATTCACTTTTCTGCTGTGAAAAACCTACAGGAAAACCGCGCATTTCAAGCATCAGACATAATGATTTCCTCCATGGAGAATAGGGAAAAATATGAGTAACACAAGGGCCATTTATATGACAGTGAAATAATACTAAATCGTACCATTTTTCAATTGTGATTTCAATGTAAAAAGCAACACTTTGAAACGTCAATACACCAATGCGAAAAGTGAAATAGTAGTGCGAACATTATTTGAATGAAACAATAGTTATTTATGATACAAGTTCGTACAAAAAAGTCTTATTTGTAGGAGTATATAGTTTGATGAATGAGGCGCAGCCGAATTCAACAAAACACGCGAGTACAAAAAGACAAAGACAAAGTTTTTTCGACGACCTTTAGTATATTGCCAAATTGAAACAATTGGTAAAATTAATTTGAATGCTTTATGTTATGAATTGTCGGCGTATTATCAAATGATGATCTATGAGTAAAATTTGACACAAAATACTGTATTTTTCAAGAATGCATAAATGTAGTGTGTTAAAAATTACTTTACGCACAGTTGACGTTTTTAGGAACTGTTGATTTTTTCACGCACTTGTTCCGAAAAGTATCACTTTACGCACTTTTCACAGCGTGTTAACGCTTAGTTTACGCACTGCCGTAGAAAAAATAATTACTTATTAACCATCCTATAAAATCCTATAATGTTCAGAGAACATCGTGAGAGCCTAGGAAAAGTAGGTATCAATTGAATTTCTGCAGGGTGTATGCCTTAGAGAACTCTTCCCAAGGCAGTGACTTCCAAAGCTTTAACTTTCGTTGGATGAATGAGCCATGGGAAAGTGATACTTGGTATGTCTCCAAAGTGAGGGCATATGGATGTGGATATGGACTGAGCTCGACGGGTCAGTCTCGATGGAACCGCTAACGGTGGAACGATTGATGTCATTTCATAAGAGCATCATCCATGAAAAATTTATAAAACAGAGCCTTATCGCCAACCTTCATGCGGTGTTCCAGAAAAGTGAGCAAGTTCATAAGCAAAGTATCATCGACGAGACAAATGGCTCTTTTTCAGACAGAATCCCAAAAGTTTCGATGTGTGTTCAGGTATATGGGACTAGGACAAGTCGGATTCATGACATATACTACATATCGTGGTTCCCACGAAAATGAAACTCCTGTGGTCTTCGTTGAAAGAACGAGCCCTGGTAAAGAGATGTTTGGCATGTTTCCAAAGTGACGGTATATAGATGTGAGGACTGAGCTCGACAGGTTAGTCTCGATGGAACCGATAACCGTGTAACGATTGATGATCTTGATATTGACGGGAAGCGAAATACTTCTTACTTTTGGCGATGGAACTTGCATGGTTTAATATCTATCATTGGAATGGAAGACTTCATTGGTATGGATATATAGTACTAAAATAGTTACGTTGACCACTGTGAGATCGGTCTTTCTAGAGAAAATACTTGCTTGGGATTCGTTCGCATTAAATTTTACCAAGTTTACTGGATCTCATTCGAAGAATTCTGTGTTTAAACGATTCTTCCCCATTCAATTCTGCTTTGACTGGCTGATAACTTTTTCATTTTTGAACACATTTCTACGTAATTTTGACATGAACCATTTAAATCTGTTTTGAATCCAGAGTGCGGTCAGATTTTTTTTTTCCTAAAAAATTGCTAAAAATAAGATTTTTGAATTTGAAAAATATGAATAGTTGACCCTGAAAATGAAGACTCATTCACGAAATTTAGTGTCTCAGTGGACTTTTTGGATGTCAACCTAATAAAAAAAAACATCATTCACTCGGTTGAAAAATGTATGTTCTATAAGGATGCTTCCATTTTATATGGGACACGCTGTGTAATAATCTACCTAGAGAAGTTTGAATGTTCGAGATCTCAAAATCGAAACTGAACGCTTTCTTTTGAATCATTGTTTTTATTAAGTGAAAGAATAACTCAATTATAACATTCGACTAGCACTACTTGAAGAGGTAATCTTTTCATTTTCAATTTTGAATTATGTTTTTGTACTTCTTTATTATTAATATCAAATGACCATTCAAATTTCAAAAAGGTTCTTCATTCATTTTGATGAATTATAATGTATTTTTATATGTATTCATATAATACTTTTGCATTTTTGAATTTGGAAATTATTATCCAAAATTATTATTGCTGTTATTTCCGTCGATCGCCTGTACCCGTACAAGCAACTCTAGTACGAGCTAGGAAAGACGTAGCCCTTGCCTAATAACGTGTGATGTCTTGCACGGGTCCGGTGACCGCGCTGGAAATCGGACCCACTTAAGAAGCGAACGCTTTACGCACGTACCACCACGGTCCATAACATGCTACATAAATGTACATTGGTATGTAAAGAGTATGTATCTACCATCAGTGACTTCATTTTTCGGGTCTCCATAACATAAGCACATTAGAACAATCAAACTTCACATTGTGATCTGGTTTTCGTAGTTCTTTTTTCGGTGTATCTTACACAAACATTGATACAATGAAAAAAGAAACCTATTTTTATTATCTGTGCTTTATATGACGTTTCCAAGGACATATGTGAGTTGCGGTTGTTTTTTCAAACTGCCTTCATTAGGAAAGGGAAAAATTCTCCATGAAAATTGAAAAATGAAAAATGTATTTTTTTGGTAATATCTAGCAGAAAACAACTACTTTCCCGGCTAAAGCCATGCTGGACATATCTACATCTCATAGATATTGTGAAAAGACTCAAACTGAAAAGAAAAAATCTGAAAGTGAAAATTCGCATTTTCGTTCAGATAGTTTATTTTTTAGTTTTCTCTAGTTTCCATTGAAAATTCATTAAATAAATCAGATAGGGAGAATGTAAATGAAAAATATCACTCACAGAAATTGTTCATTTCATTGAAGCAAGGTTCACTTCTCTCGCATTTGATCCCCAATACATTTTGTCGACGAAAATCTATTTCGATTTGCCAAGCTCATCAGGGAGATTTGATGTATTGGAAAACAGGCTCATCAGAGAAGGAAATATTTCTTCTGCAGTTTGAAAATTATTTTTTGACATAAACCTGTAATGGGCATTGCATTTTGATTTTATTCGAAAACAGGATATTCATAAAATATCTTGTGGATTCATCTACGACTGAAAGACAAACTTTAGTCGCTATTTTCCATCGTTCAAGATAACCTCTTGGGAGGTATTCATGTTGAAAAGGTGAACATTCTTCGTTTATGAATAGTCCCATTCACTGTTACGACCAACCCTCAGAAGTCTTCGAGAGACTTGTGCAAGCTAGGGAAGACGTAACCCTTACCTTTCAATGTGAAATGCCATACACGTGAACGGTACCTGCGCTGGTATTTGAACTTGAGCCCCAACGGTAAATTTCGATTGAGAAGCAAAAGCTCTACCATGACGACCATTACTGACCCTTCTTTCGAAAATTATTCATTTATCCACAATTTTCTTCCTCAAAATATGGGGTTGCTCCGAATGTTTTTAAGAACAGTTTAGTAATTTTTCGATACGGAGAACATTAAATTACCATTATAAAAATAGTATTAAACATGTAGAAAATTATCAATCAGTGAATAAATACCTCTTATGATAATTTGGGATACTCAATTTCAATTTTGGAACGCCACTGGAGTTTGATCCCTTGCCATTTCCACCAGAGATGCATGAGATCGACGATAACACAATGTTGTGTCATGTTCAAAAAGACGTATATTTGTTACTAATGAGGTGAATGATGATTGAAAATGTCAGATGTAGTTTGTTGATAGTGTTAACCCTTGTTGGTAAGTGTTGATTTAGTTGTCAAGTTTTCTATCCTTACAATAAAATGTTATTATACTATAATTGGGTTTGAAGTAAAACCTAACACTCTAGTTGAAATGTAAAATCCCTCTATTTCAGGATTCATTGGTCCTCATTATGATTCTCGGGTCGTTTTATCTAAGAAAACTAGTGATGGGGTTGGTCTGAAAGGGCAACATGAGGGGTAAGATTCGCCACTATCATATAACTTCATTCAGACTCAAAAAGAAAACATCGACGTCTGTTTCATAAGTTGACATGGCGTTTGTTTTTTTTTTGTACCCAATATTTTTCGAACATGAGACAGAGAAATCGCTCCTATAAATAATTTTAAAATAAAGTTGTTTATAACCTGTTGGAAATATTAACTTGAAAAAAATTAAGTTTATTCGGCACGCATGAAAAAATCTATTAAATATGTATTAATGTGGAATCGATCAAAGTATTAAATAATGTACTAGAATAATTCTAGTGCAAGCTTAATTGGTTATGTTGTTAGTAAGTTTGAACTCCAAACAGTAGTTCACAATGTACCCAATTCCTTAATCTCCGTTAACTTGATAAATAAAATACACATCTCACCAAAAACCCTGAAGAGTTATCGTAATCTGGGAAACGAAAACATGAATAAAATTTGTCTGGAATTAATTGACAATAATTATCTACTCAACCGTGTTGACATTCAAAAATTTTATGAGGATTTTATTAATAAGGTTGAAAATATTCTCAGCAGAATTGCTCCAGTAAAGAGTTATTTTTCTCACCAAAATAGTCTTCCATTACAACAACCTCAAAGAAATATTCAAAAAAAAAGATGAAGCATGCCAAATCTTCAGACACATATGAAGCCAACTGGGTAAGGTATAGAAGTCTAAGAAACCATGTAGTTAACTTACTAAAAACTAAAAAGCAAAAATATTATTATAATAAAATTAACTTAAGCTCTAAGAAACAGCATTCATGTGGAAAACCAATCGTTGATTAATACAAAGTCAAATACAGTTGACACAAACAATATTGAATTTGAAATGGAAGGAAAAGTAAAGTATTTTGAATCCAACCTAAAAGAAATTGTTGAATCAATTGAGGCTACTACTGTGCGGCAAGATGAAATTATGGTGACCTCTAGTTTCGAAAATTTTGAATAACTTGAACTGAAAGATCTTACAGGGATTGTTAATAGATTGAAAAATAAATCTGGGACCGCAATTGTAGATATTAAATTTATTAAAGTTACTTTTAGAGTCATAGGTCATGTTTTGCCATATTTTATAAATATCTCTCTTCAATATGGACAATTTTCTGAGCAACTAAAGACCAGCATAATAATACCTGTTCCAAAGTCAAAAATACCAATAACTAAAGCGGTAGAATTTCGTCCAGTAAACAGCATACTAGGAAGTGAGAAACTACTAGAAATGGCTATATATGAGCAGCTCCTAAGTTATATTGAGGCCAATAATATTCTCATCTATCCGGTTTTAGGAAAATCACCCCTGTGAATCGGCATTACAACTGTCTAGTTAATGGACTCAATCTATTGATAGTGGTGATTATGTGGTAAAAGTTTTCTTACACATAGGAAGAGCTTTTGAGACAATTGACCGTAACATATCAATAAAAAAATTGGAAGCTATTGGTTTTAATGGAACGGTGCTACGATGGTTCGTGGACTACTCGAGTGGTCCAAAGCAAAGCACTAAAGTAGGTAATGCGCACTCATCTCCTATTGACACAAAATTTGGTGTACCCCAAGGAGTATCTTGGGTCTTTTACTGTTTCTGATATATATGAATGACATCAGCTTATGTCAAAATTGTGACTTTATTTGTCGATGAAAGATTTAGAGGTTCCTCTGACAAAAATGAAGTTGAAACAGAACGTTTCCAAAACAAAAGCCATGATCCTGACAACAAAATATAAATGGAAACTTATAAACATAAATTACTCTTATTTGTTCTCATCAATAATTAAAGAATAGAATTTGTAACCGAAATTAAATACCTGGGTTTCATGTTGGACAACTGTTTGTCCTTTGACGCACATTTCAAATACATAACTAAAAAAATATCTAAAAAACTCTACTTTTTTACACGAATTTCTTATCACTTGTCAGTTACTTCCAAGGTCAACAGAATGAAAAATAACTTGTGACATCTACAGGCACTAGTTGAAACTCAATTTGGAACGAACCATGAAATTCAAAGTTAGAAGTTTTTCTACTCATTGGCAGGCAATCAACAATTTTGTTGTTCTGACCAATCCAAGATTCAAAATCAAGTTTCTAATGCGTCAAAAGAAACGTAAACAGAATCTAAAGTTAAGAGAGTGTCCTCGATTCAATTCCGAGAGTTCCATCATCTGCTGACTGCCGTTTCGTTGTTTACAACTCGTCAGAGCAGCTTTATGGAGCTCTCGAAATCAAAACGAATTCTGAATTGATACATTACGGCAGAAACAATGATAATGAAAACTAACTTGTGATATCATTCTGCCGTCAGCTGTGTTATAATCTTCACAGCTAGTACCATAATGATCGTCATTATGATTCTGATATCATAAACATCTATCATATTCGGAGATTATAACAAAAATATGATTTCAATACAACAAAACAAATTTTCTGAGAATAATATTATTGGGATAAAACAATTTTTAACAAATCAATTCCGAAGTGAAAGTTGGCCACTGATAATTGAATAAACTTTATATTTTCTTACAGAGTCGTGTGCATACTTCCACCATTCCCACAAAATGGACAATTGACTGTTATCAATGGGAAAGGAAGACCGGGAGAAAAAATTTACGAGGACACATTTCTAAAGTATCAATGTCATCCCGGATATGATTTAATTCCTAAATACAAATACGTTTTCTGTGATACACACTGGAACCCCGACATTTTGCCGAAATGTCTGAGTGAGTGATAATAATAAAATGAAGATGTGAATCCCAATCGTAAATTCAGTGTCGTGAGTTCATATGGTTATTGAATGTGATTATGAATGGTAAATCCTATTATAGTTCGGTATATGATTTGCTGGTAATATTACTTAGGTTTGACCATCGATATACACTCGTGTCTTATATTCCCCAGGTGGTGCTGAAGGTTTTCCGGGTTTTCCCACAGCTGAAAAGTGTATAAGTACGTCACAAAAAATTAGTAAGTCGCCTCTGAGTGCCACGGCAAATAATATTAGTAGCCGTCCTCTAACCGCACAGGTTATGCTTTTGAGTACACTCTTCAAGAGTTTATGAGGGAGTATTATTATTATCATTATTATTTCTGTCCAATAGTGTTATCCCAGTCGAGCTCCTGTTCCGGACCCCGATACGCCTAGAGGGTGCGCTGGTGATACACCCAGATACTCACTCCCCATATCCGTTGGGTGAGTAATTACTGAGTCCAAGAATCATGTGAACTGAGTAGACGGCGTAAACCAAGGATGACGGCAGTGTGTAAATCATTCCACTAATGATCCCTAGGACCACCATTTTGAAGAACGGTTTGGACAGAACCTGCCTTTTCGGACTACTCTCGTCTATGGTAGCGTAGAGCAGAGTTATGCTAGGGGATTTAGACTGATATCGCATTAGCTTGACGCACAAACAGCAAATGCATTATGGTCTCAAGAGCCCTACGACACGTTCTGCATCTAGTGTCGGGGACCTCTATACCCATCAGCGACTACGGTAGACCAGGGTGTTGAAGACACCATCCTGCCGGGCCATAATAAATAAATCCTTCGGTGTCCGACTTCAGCACAGTCGACCTGAGGACAGCAAAGGTCGAATTTTTCGATGAGCTGAGGTATTCGATGTTCTTGAAGAAGACCTCATGCATTGGCTTATCCTCATGTAGCTGCAGGAGTTTTTGAGTCTCTGCATATTCATTATTATTATTATGTAACCATCGGTATGATTTTTAGATTAGAAGAGCAGTGTGTCGTTCATTCCACCAAAAACCCCTATGAAAAGAATCACCATTTAAACAGTATGGTTTGGGTAGAACCTGCGGGGTTCATTCTCGTATTTTTCCTGTTCGACGACGAAGATCATCCTACTTTGATGGTCTCCCGGAGCATAAAGCAACACCGGTGTCTTATCTATACTGTACGAGTGACGTAGATGGTGGCACAACACTCGTAGAGCCTGAGGATATAGGCTAAGAGCAAATACATGCAACTACGGTAGACCAGGATGTTAAATATACCATCCTGGCAGGCCATAAGGATTCCTTCGGTTTTCGACTTCGTCCAACTTGATCTGAGGAAAGCAACGGTCAAATATTTAGATAAGCCAATGTCCTCGATGTTCTTGAAAAAGACCCATGCATTGACTCATATTTATGTAGTAGCTGCAGTAGTACTTCAGTCTCCGCAGCTTCAATGTGAGCTTCTTGCTCCAGCTCGGTGACAAAGTTTGAGTTACCTCGTTCAAAGTCGAAAACGAGACCAAGTTTATCAACTGATTGGGCTGATACCTTAAGTGGAAATGCTTCGATCCCTGCTTTCTCATGGTCAAAGATCAACCAGAGAAGTGGATCTGAACTCCTGATAACTCAACAGGCTCCGTCCAGTAGCATTCTATTATGTAAACATCCCAAACTCAAAATTCCAGTAATATGGTCCTTCGTTTTGGACCATATTGTTTCGATCAGGATTAACACTGGGAAGTATGAACTCAAACGAAGAAGACTTGCTTCAGTTCCGTCCAGGGGTGGGATTCTGTGTACCATAGAATTCTATTGTCGATAGAAAAAGTGAGATGATATCATGGTTGAATTCATGGGAGAGAAAGGGACAAAACTGTTGACAATAGAATTATATGGTTCACAGAATCCCACCCTAAAACATTTTCAAGTCTGGAATGGCAAGGTTTTGATTTCCTTGATTTGCTATAAATGGAAGACTTGATATTTGGTTCGGTTCTCTTGGAGAAAAACATACGAATTGTTCTTGATATCTGAATTACAATTTACACATTCTGAAATACATTTCACTAATCTGAATTACAATTAACAGTTTCTGAATTTCATTTGATCAATCTGAATTACATTTGATGTTTACTGAATTCAATTCAGATCAGTTTATTCAATTCAGATACATTATTATATAATGAATGTCGCTTATCTTTGATAGTAATAACAGTAAATGTAAAAACTAAAATAAAATAAATAATTGGTGGTGTTCAGTTCTTGGGAAACGCCTAAGCAAAGCTTGTGTTGCGTGTTTTCCCAGATCTGATGGACACAACCAAACAATTTATTATTCTGAATTAAAACTTATACTTTCTGAAATACATCTCATACTTAAAGGTGTAGTTTGCTGGGAATACTCACTATAAAGGTTTCATACATGACTTCAAAAGTGGCCATTGCATAACATAATTCGAATTTTCAGGGTCTACTATCAACCATAATGTTTTTGATATGAATTCATCGGAATCCTCTGTGGACTCGAAAAGACTAAAACGGCAAAATCACAGGTAAGTTTAAACTGTGGGATAATTGCAAAATATTTCAAATTTGGTTAGATATCTCCAGGTTTTGGATTGGAACAAAAGGAAAATTACGTATTATCTTCCTCAATAATGAAGCAAATTTTTGGATTGGTTCAGTATTAGATTCAGAACAAAACTATCAATAATTTTTAGTCCATGAATTTTTACATTAGGGACATAATATCCGGCCCCTTAAACCCTCATAAACCAATTTTGAATTGAATCAATTCATAATCACAAAACTGATCAGCAGTCTTGAAGCCGCTATTTTGATTGTCGGGTAAAACATTCTTCAAGGTAGGATATCAAGCTTATATCAATAAAAAAATAACAACTTATCTAGCTTATACTACGACAGATCTTATGAATACACAAACTGCAGATCGGTTTCGTATTTCTGGACGTATTTCTGCCAGGGTAGGCCGTCACATTTCTATGTGTATTTTGAAAAATTAACTGATTATTTCCGATGTTGAATAGCCTTCTGGGTATATTTTTTTATTGATCGAAGTTTCAGATGTACACTACCACCTTTCCCGGAGAACGGAAACTGGAGATTGATAAATGGTTATGGTAGACCAGGGAATGAAGTGGAAACCGATACAGCATTGAAATTTCAATGTCATCCTGGATATAAATTGACCCCTAAATACCCGTACCTGATCTGTGATACAAGCTGGAGCCTTGAGAGTGTGCCGAAATGTCTAGGTAAGTGTCATCAATCAAATAACAGTGATTATATTTCCTCGACATTCCATTAAATGGAAAAACGCTTGTGCAATATAATCTTTGCCAAGTCTGGCCTACAGAAAGGAATTTCGATCAGTTCGAATTATTTCGAAATAATTGTAATCAAATGCTAATCCTTACTGAATAGCATCCATAACTATGAATTTTCATTCAAGAACTGTGCCCGCCGTTGTATCCTACACCTACAACCACTCTGAAATGTAAAGATGTAACTGGAAATACAATCAGCTGCAGTAAAGCCACCGAGGGAACTTATTTAACCTACCGATGTATTCCATATTACGAAGCCTTGGGTCACAAGCAAAGCCTTTATTGTAGCGGAGGTACATGGGATTTTCCTAAACCAGTGTGTCAACCAGGTGAGTGGGTATTGTTCATGAACAAAGAAAATGTTTGTGGCGGAATATGTGATATTATGGCACTATGGCCTTCTCATGAGTATCAGGTTACACGTAATAACAATTCTCTAGAAAATGCTGAACTTTGTTATAAGCATCCGCTACACGACGATTGAGAATTACTTGCAATCGTTTGGGCAGTGAAAAACTTGAAACCTATCTCTTTGGACGGAAGTTCAAATTAGGTATTAATTGATCATTGACCCCTGATATAGCTTTTCTCAATTTAAGATCCCGACAAAAGACTTGCTCGCTGGCGCTTAATGCTCGAAGAGTGTGATTATAAAATCGTGTATAACCCAGGAAAGACAACAAAATTGCGGATGCAAAATTAATCACTTTGACCATTGTGTAAAATTTCAATCCAAAATCGTACATTTGGGGTGAGGGTAATAGGGGTAATTAAACCCCTCGATCGAAAAAGATTCAGTGTTTCGATCAAAATTAACATCAGGATTAACGAAAAAATTAATCTTATTTCATTCAACACGTAACTATCTGAATATTACCATTTAATCTATTTCTTCCTAAAAACTAAAAAGTGCCAAAACTGTCAATTAATATAAAGGTACAACGTAACTAGGGAATCTAATCCTAATCTCTATCAAACTTGGGCACCTCATTGATTTGTAAATCTGATTTTTATTTGCTTCAAGTTACCTATGTAAATGTTGTTAGTTTCAAACTCTGTTACACATGAGTGATTTGATTTCTATACCTACCTCATTTGCATTCGCTTCAAATAACCTTATTCGTATGTGAAAGTTGAATGTATTTATTTTCAGAATGCATCTGTAAATTTCGTTGAATTATTTTTTGTCGAATACATTCCATAATACTCGATCTCATTTTCCCTTTTATTCGGAAGGTGTCTTGGTTCGTTTTTTCGACTATTCTTTACGTTTTTCATATAAAAAAAAACAAACTGATTTTGATACCCTTTTTAGCGATTACTTGCCTTTAAAAACCCCATACACATATTCGTCTATATGCCAAATATAGGGATATTTGTGAAAAATACCCGAATGTGTGGAGCCGCCTTTACGCAGAGTTATACGATGGTGACAGCGGGTGCTGAGTCAACATTCTGTAAATATTTAAAAAGGCAGAACACCAGTTCAGAAGACAGTTTAAGGTTTGTTCTGGTTTCGAAAATTACAAGTCCTGGGACGTCAGGAGCATGCGCAGTTTAACAAAAGTGAACGAAAATGAACCTTAAGTGCAGTGGCGGATCCAGGGGGAGGGTAAAGTGGGTGATTTCCCCCCAAGCCCATTCCAAAATACTCATACTGCCGTCCTAAGGCCTGAGAATGAACGCAGTATGTGTCAAAATATCGTAATTTGAGTGTTTCAAATTCTTTTATTCGCAATTCTTACATACCGAACCACTTTATTGCTTGTTTTTATTATTTCATATGTCTATTGAAAATACACTCATATTTTACTTTTCTTAAATGAGAACACTTCTCAACAACTGCGCATGATCCTGACGTCCTAGAACCAATATTTTTCAGAACCAGAACAAACCAATAATAAAGCTGGTCACTATATTAAGTTATATTTTGGTAACGGTGGTACACACCACCTCGTATGTTGTTTTTAAAAAATTCTGCTCTCGTATAGAGAATTGAAAGACGTTTGGAATGAGCTATCACTTGACACAAAATGCCGTTTAAGAAAAGACATTTTTCAATGTAGTAAAAAGCAGTTTATGAACTATCATTCGACCAAAACAAAATACAAAGAAACATCTCACTCTGTTCAGGAGTTAACAGGGGGTGTTAATTACATCATGCCGCAACTACACGTTTTCCACATGTAATTCAGAAAGTGTAACTTGAAATTCAGATTAGCCAAATGTTATTCAGAAAATGTAACTTGTAATTAGTTCAGAATTGTAAATTGTAATTCTGTAATTCAGAAAGTATAGTTTGAAATTCAGATTTGTTATTGATAATTGGATTTTAGAAACCGTAACATGTAATTTAGATTAGTAGATTGTATTTCAGAAAATGTAATTCAAATATCAGGAAAGTGAAATATTATTCAGGACTTCATAGATAAGTGAGAGTAGATAATATGAGAAGAGAACAATGAATAATTTTTTTTGTGTGAATGAACATCAACATACATAGTTATAAATCTTATTGGCCAACGGGTATGTTTCAAAATGCTAAAGCTGTAGCATGGTGAATGGTGGAATGTTTTGCAGCCCTGGTATATTTTACCTGGTAAATAATGTAATGTGCTCAAGGTTCAAGGTATGCAAGCTTTTGTTCTCCAACAGCCGATTCTTCAACCCAGGGAATTTGAAGATTTACTCTGACATGGTACTTTATTTTGGGCCATATTGTTTCGATTGGGTTTAACTATGGTGAGTATGGACTCAAATGAAAAAGACTCAGTTCCATCCAGAATATATTCATATCTGGATCGGCAATGTGCATTATCACACATTAGGAAAATATCGGATAAATGATTCCCTTGATCTTGCCATATATGTAATGGAAAACACGATTTGAAAATTTCATACTTGATTCACGTTCGGGTCTTTAGGAGACTACATACGGGTTGTTCTTGGTTTTTGACTTACAATTGATACTATCTGAATAACAACTTACGTTTCCTGAATTACATGTTACACTTTCTGATTAAACATTCACTAATCTGAATAACAACATTCTGAAATACAGTTTACTAATCTGAATTAAAAGTTAAATGCTTTCTGAATTACAAATTATACTTTCTGAATTACTTTTAAAAAAGGTGTAGAGAAGGAGTACAATCACCGTTTTCTATTCAGCTTGCAGAATTTAACTTTCCGTTCATGTCTATTCATTCAGTTAATGAGTTTTTAGCTTTTTAACTCTAACTGATAACATCGTTCCGTAAAACCAAATAATTGTATTTTTGAGTTGAATAAATCTTTTTAAAAACGAACTTTGGGCAACCGTTGATATTCCTCAGCGAACAGAATGTGGGTAAAATAATAATATTAGTGCAACTGATAATTGTCTGGCGATGAGCTCATAGATTGTCAGATAATGCAAATTTTGCTGACTCATTTTCTCTCGTCTGGAATTTTAAACTCTGAAAATTATGTCAGTGCTGAGCACAAAATATGAAAATTTAGCGATCGGGCGTGTGCTAGGCATATGAAAAAATAAATCCAAAATTTTCCGGCCGGAAAATTTACTTAAACAGCTGACCGGCTTATGGGAATTTTTTTTTTCGGGTTCCTAACGATATCAAATTTCATTTTATCGATTGCCATAAACGAGAAAATGCGTTAGCAACCGAGTATTCTTCCAAACATTACTGATTTGGTTTTTCACTATTAGATTGTTCCTACCTGTTAATGTGTTAAAATGCCATGAATGAGAGATTGAAAAAAACATTTTTTTTTTACACAAGGAAAATTAATTTTCCATATACCTAGCATTGCTAAATTCTCATTTTTTGAGTTCAACACTGACATAATTTTCAGTGGTTAAAATCCCAGAAACGAGAAAATTAGTCGGCAAAATCTATCATTATCTGTCGGTCTAAAGGTAATCTAACAGTGCTGACTACTCCATGATTATGGCTTAAAGAGTCATGGACGAAAAAGTTTCAGACTTTACTGTTTATTATCCATAATATGTCAATATCGTACGAATGTTTCATCGACAACCATCGATGGTTCTCGTCAAATAATGGCTAGAGCAGAGGGACATAACATTATTGGATTTGGCTTATCTTACTCTCAAACTTATTTATTATCTACCATCTTTCGTTCATCATGAAACGTAAACACAGTATGAATAATAAAAAATCTTCATAAATGTTAAAAACAGTAATAAAGTTAATCTACAAGTAGATAACAAAAATGCAGATCAATCTTTCAACGAATATCAAACTTTCAAATATAAAACGTATTTGTTAACTTGAATAGTACCAATGGGTGTTATAATATTTCATGAATAACTTTAATTTAAATTTTTAATCTTATTCATCTTTTAAATCTTGTTTCAGTTTGTGGAAAAAAAGTCAATCATGAAGTGAGGACATTAGTATTTAATGGTGAAGACACAAAAAAAATTGAATATCCATGGATAACTGCCATCTACATTAAAAATGAGGGTGAATTTATAAATAATTGCGGTGGAACACTAATTAACCCTAGAATTGTTCTCACTGGTGAGTAGTTTTCAATAATGTCAAAGAACAGGTCACAAAACGGTAACGAAGTTACTGAGTTTCCAGTTTTGTTAGGCAGATAGAAGCAACATTTCCCTCCAATTTTATAACTCCGTTATTAATATGTGCATAAATATAATAACAATCCTTATGTCGACCCCAACCACCTCGTGTTCATGTATCAAAGCTCCTGTATTTTGCCGGAATCCATTCAGCCGAATCATCGCATAGAAATCTCCGTTGCTGAAAGATCAACGCTAGCTGGTGGTACCCAGCGCCTCCACTACAGGGGCAACTCTACAAAACATCGTGGTTTGCATAGAGCAGGCTGCCTCATGCAGATAGAAGCAACCGTTAGAGCATGTTTCAGTTATACCACAGAGACATCCAAAAAGCTCCAAAGCTCCAAAAGGAGCCAACCAAAATAAAGGATAACCACGAGACAGCAGAGCCCAGCCGCCATCCAGAGCAGTACAGGGCCAACCGCTAGATGTAATAGGTATAGTAGGTAATTGGTAAATGCAGACTATTGGGTACCGATATATTTTAATCCGTCGCTTTTACCGCCTCTTATATTATGTTGCTTCCGCCGTCGTGAGTTATATTTTAGTTTATGTACAAGTATTGGTTTTTCTGGTATAATAATGGAGCTCGTTATTTCAATTTGCGTTATTGATTGATATTAATTATTTCTTCTCCCTTTAATTGAATATTCCAACTAACATTAACTTTTCAGTCGAAAGCGCTCTGCTATGATTTTATAAATATATTTCTGCACGATATACAAATTTTGCTTCATTCAATTATATTGATACGAGCACACAGCTTGACAATTTCACTTAAGTTATCAAAAGAACGTATGATTAGGAAAGCCGCTAGAGGGCGCCAAAATTGAATAATTGAAAGTTCTTTGTAATGCTATTTTTCATGAAAAATCATGATTTGCAAAGCTCAGAGTTCTTTTGGGAGATAGTTGAGTAACGCTAGGTCGGCAACGACCCTTTCTACTCCCATCCACCAAGAATGCTCTTAAGGCAAATACCCGTTGAAAATAACTGCTCCCCTGGCTAATACCGCGACGGGTATTGGATTATATAGAACACACTTGTACAAATGTGGATAGCTTTCACGGCCCTCATGTTTTTAGGTCGACGTGACGTGTACTTTGAGATGTTCTCGACGTTACGCTAACAAAAGTGGTTGACAGTTTTACCTCGAAATCAGTCCACGCATAGCCTACAGGTGAAAAAATCAAATATGTTTCAGTTGCTCATTGTGTTACCAATGCATATGGAAATCCTATATCAGAAGATGATGTGGAGATTGGTGTAGGAAAATATTTCAACCAATATGGCGATGCCCGAGACATTTATGCCCAATATTCAAAGGTGATATTGCTGTAACTGTAGATACGAATGTCATTCATACACAATATGAACTGGTACAAACTCGAGGTTCACATGAACTGCTAAAAAATTACTGAATTCAAAATATTTCTGGTTAGCCTTTTCTTTCGACTTTTTCATTTCTGTATAACAGTCTCGAGTTTGCAGTATCCCAAATCTCAAATGAAAAGGACAATGTTTCATATGCTATATTTTTTCTCAGGTGGCTCGTGTAATAGTCCATGAAGAATTCAGAGGAGAGACTCGACGATATCAGTACGATATCGCACTGCTTGTAACCAAAAGACTACTCACGCTTGGCCCAGTTGTTCAACCTGCATGTTACACTAACATTGATAGCATCTACCCTCATGTTGGAAGTAAAGGAGAGGTCTGTGTTTTTTTTACAAACTTTTCGTACTGTTCGTACGTCTGTCGGACGGTCTTGTCTTCATGCAATTTCGCACACTTATTAAGAACCGAGGACAATATAATAATTTCGAAATATATTACGCTTCGGCTCCGAAGGCTATATGAAGAGACATGTAGAAACTTGATGAACTTCCGACAATTTGGAAATAAAAAATTGAGACAAAATAAAAAAAAATATTGGTTGAGGGCTCGAATCCCCTTCTCGAAGCAAACTGCGAAAACTCCTGAAATAAAAAAATTCCGTAAAAATATTGAAAACCATAAGACGTGAAAGAATTCGAAAAAAATTTCCAACGGTTCAGGAATTGAAAAATACCGACGAAAAAAAATTAATACCGTCTAATGACTATCTCGAAAAAAGTTGGGAAAAAATTCGGATCGTCGAACAATTTTATTACAAAAAATTTGATACTTATACTAAAGGCTGGAAAGTACGAAAACGTAGAAAGGCCCTAATAAACTTTATTTTCATTTCCAAATAAATTCCCAATTGCCACTCAGAATTCCGACTTCGAACTCGGAAATTCTCCCGAAATTCCAACTTGCAACTTGGAATTTCTACTTGCAACTCGGAATTCCGACTTACAACTCGGAATTCCGCCTTGCATATCGAAATTGTGATTCATATGAGTGTGTCTCACTTTTCATGGAAGCAACCCCGTAACTTCCGTCAAGCCGTTTCATTTATTATCCATATTGAATGTGTTGAAAACAAAAATGTATCCGCCATTTTGTGGTGACCGCCATCTTGGATTTAGTGTATTTTCATGGAGTACTGTATTCTACTAGTCAAACCCTTTAATTTCATACTCATTTTGAGGGTGTTGAGACAAAATATGTAATCCGCCATTTTGTGGCGGTGGCCATATTGGATTTACAATTTATATTATTTTATTCACGAAATTTCAGAAAAATCGGTTGATAGGAACAGGACAAGCCAAATGAAACCGTTTAAAAATATAACAGACATTATCCTAATCTAATTTATTTCTGGTATTGTTTCCGAAGCAGCTTATTCAGGACAAACGGGAAGAAATTTTGAAATAAGGTACCGTAAACATGTGTTATCAGATAAAAAATCAGCTATATATAGACATTTGCAAGAAACGAATCATACAATAAATAAAAATAACATGAAAATCCTTCATACGTGCAATAAAGGAAGAGAAATGAACTTGTTGGAAGCCTTGGAAATGAATAAATTGAATAAAAATCCCAATTTTGAAACCCTCAATGACCAGTTAGAATTATGTAGCTCTCCGCTTCTGAATTTGTGACTTTTGATAACAAAGTTGGACCCACCGATTGTATGAACCCCTATTGGATAAATTAGATTGACTCATCAGGTAGATTCCAGGTATTTTCCAACTTGCTTTGAAACATCAGTTAGATAATCAAACCCAACCTTTCTTTAATTACTTTCTTATGTATATATATTCACGAACTTGATGTAATCTGTAGTTACTTGAAAATGGGGTAACAGCCGAAACCGGTCGTAATAGAGTAGTAAAGTGTTAGTGGAAACTGGACAAAAGTTATATTTTTTATTCCTTTTCTTATTTCATCATGAATTTTCACAAAATAAATAGATCATCAATCAAACAAGTCAAAATATAAAGGTATTGTCACTTCTATAAAGAGCAAACACTACTTTCGAAATAATGAACAAAAATTACTTTAATTAATGAATATTTAATGATTATTTTGAACATTTCTAATTGCAATTATTTCATCCCTTAAAATGAGATTATATTGCTATAATGACTTTAAAGCCGACGAACAAGATTATCGAGACTCAAAAATTATCTTAATCCTGGGATCACCGTTCTACCTGTCAAATAACTTTTGAACCCAAGACCCTTGCTAGTTTTAGTTCCCATAAACGAGGGCTCTCTACTTTATATATAGGTAAAATTTTATTTGAATCGAATAAAAAAAAGTATCCTTATTAAATAAAAACAATCTTTGTGGTACTGAAAGGTCCCGGCACTAAAACGTCCTGACAATGAAAAGTCCTGGCACTGAAAAGTCCTGGCACTGAAACTTCTCGGCACTGAATCGGCGGCCCTGAAATGTCCTAGATCCAAGCCAGGAAGCTAAAATCCGAGTGCATCCGTTAATACCAGCGGGGCAACTCACGCGTTCCCCAATAGGGGAGCTGAAGAGTTGTTCCTGGCCAGGCCGACATTGGTTTCCGAAAGGGAATCAAGTCCCTCCACACTCCATCCAGGGTATGGGATCCCTGTACGACCTAGAAGAGGACTGTCAAATCCTATATCTTGTGTGCATATTTTTATTGAAATGGCATATACGTTCAAGAACTTAATAAAGATATTTTTGGTTTGGTTTGGTTTGGTTTGGTTTGGTATGGTTTGGTTTGGTTTGGTTTGGTTTGGTTTGGTTCGGTTTGGTTTGGTTTGGTATGTTGATTGATTCCTTCTTATGTATTGGATATAATTCCCGATTTTTTTTAATGTTTCTGGAATCACACTGGTCGAGATAGAGAGAAATATTAAAAATATCAACGATATAAATGAAGCATTGACACATTAATGTTGTTCCAGTTGGCAGGCTGGGGAATCACGGAAGATGGAAAAGCATCAGACACCTTGAGGACAATAAAAATACCTTACAAAGAAAAGATAACTTGCACACGTGAGCTCCCTGCCGAATGGTCTGACAAATACAATTTTGACGACAAAATGTGCGCTGGATTTCACAAACAGAACAAAAGCGTTTGCCCAGGAGACAGTGGAAGCGGCTTGGTGTTTCGCAATCCTGAGGATAACAGATTTTATGTCCAGGGCGTCGTTAGTCTTTCTCCCAAGATTGTTCATGGTTTTTGCAACAATCAAGACAACGCACTCTTCACCAAAGTGGCACATTATTATGAGTGGTTGGATATAAAATGTACAACGAATTATGTAGAAGACTGTATACTTCCATCATTTCCAAAAAATGGAAAGTGGAAAATGGAGATTGGCGCTGAAAGAATTCCCGGAGACACTGTTTCATCTACGAGCATTTTGATATATTCTTGTAGAAAAGGATACAAGTTGTCAACCGTAAATTCGAAATTTTTTTGTGGATCTACTTCGGCGCTACCTTCCTGTGAATGTAAGTATACAAGCCAGTAAAGTATTTTATGATAGGTTATTGTTTAATTCTAAGTTAACTTTGAATAACGATACTGATTTCAAATCCCAATATAATTGATTTACTCAATGACACAGTTTCATCAATGGTAAACGAGAAGTGAACATGACCAATTTTCTTAATGAAACTACATAATTAGAAAAGGACCCCGAAACAAACCTTATGGAAAAAAGCTCTCGGTGAAATTGGCTGAAACTTTAGGATATTGTAGATATCGATGTCCTAATTAAATATCTTCATGAGCACAAGATCCAAAAATGGATAGTTTTTGGGATATAGGGTATCAAACATGCAGATAGAGCGTTGAACTATTGATACCTGCGCACATCTTGTTCTATGGTTTTTGGGATACACTTCGCAGGCCATCAACCAAACTTACGAACAAGATGCAACAAATAGATAAGAGCCACCAAATAGTGATCGTAAAATATTTAGTTTTCTACCTTATGTTTAATTTGTATATATGTTCCTAAAAAAATTTGAATGAAACATAAAATTTTGATTGGTCCTGTATAACGTAATATCGACCAATGTCAAAATAAAATGATATTCACTTATTTTGCAGGTCTACAAGCTTCTGCATTTGACTGATTTTGTTCAAAGAATAACATAAAAATTATGTAATTATTAATAACTGTATACGGAGTCTTAGAACGTTTCATTAAAACTTGAGTCGACAATATTAAGATTGCAATTATTCTCCGTAACTTTTTGCAACAAAATAATCGCCACATTGTTGATTTTCTGAAGGTAAGTAAGAACACTTTTTACTGCATGTTTGACACCCTGTATCTCAAAAACTGTCCATTTTTGGACCTGGTGCTCATGGAGATATTCAATCAGGACATCGATATCTACAATTCCTCAAAGTTTCAGCCAATTTCAGCGAGATCCACTTTCCATAAGGTTCGTTGCGGGGTCTTTTCAGTTAGGTATTGAATAGCCACAGTACATTTTCTCTTTTCTTTATTCTGACTGACCAACTGGCTGTGTGTAGATGGTAGAGGAAAAGTCTTTCATATTAATTGGCTAAGTAAACTGGAATAATTTAAGATTATCGATTGTTTTGAGCATTAAATTGTAATTCAGTAAATTTGTATTCGACAGGGCACCTGGCTGGAAAGTTTTGGGGGAGTTCTGATATTTTTCATTTCACACGTTTTTTGGAGTGCTGAATCCGAATCTGAAGTTTGCTAACAAAATTTCTTGACGGAAAATTAAAAAATGCAAAAAATGGTAAAACTTTTTTTTTTGTAGTTTTTCGCTTATAACGCGAAAATTATCAGTTTTTCAAAAATAACTTTTTCATTCAGAATGAAAATATATAAAATTTCCTACAAATTCCAATATTCAGGTTTTTTTTCCGACAAACAGTTCGAGCTCAAAAGCCAAATAAAAATTGGCGTATTTCTGCTGAGTCAGCAAACACCCACTTTTTGACTTCAAAACTCTTATTGAATATTTAATGACATTTTTAGTGAATTTCTCAATGGATTATATCGTAATAAAACTAAAAGCACTCTTGTTCGTCATTGGAGCAGTTTCAATCAAACAAAGGACTTTCATCTGAGGTTATGTCGATGACTGCTAGTGACAGTGCGATAAGAATGGAGTGTTTGAGAGTCTCAAACAATGCAAAACGGTTCTGTGCCATTCAGGACATTACTAACTCCTTCTCGGGCCAGTGCATCGACCTATTCATTGCCTCTATAACCTGTGTGTGTGTGTGCTGGTACCCAGGCTAGGGACAGTCTGGTCTGACTGCCGAGCTCTTTTAGGGTTTCAAAGCAGCCCCAAACAACTATTGAGGTAACTTGTATTGAGTTGACTGCTTGTATTGCAGCTTGGCTATCTGAGTATATGACAATGTTTTTTTTCTGAACACTCATGCCTTATTAGCCCTTGTGCACAATGGTGTATTGCAACGATTTCCGTTTGAAATATCGTCGCTTGTTTGCCCAAGCTCAATGAGATTTTCGTCTTCCGCTTGGTTGCGTAAATGCCGGCTCCCAAACCTTCAGAATTTTTTGCATCCCTCGTTATACTTGTCTTGAAAGTTTTGTCAGAGTTATATCTGGGAAGTATGCCATCTGATGGCATTCTTGTAACCGGGTCGTTTTTCAACTATTCGTATAGGTTGTTGTAGTCTCTCCCGTGCATATTTCTTATGAGGCACCCTTAATGTCTCTAAATGCTGTCATGGCTATCTCTTTACTGATAGCCCACCTGATACTATTTGGTCTCGATATTTCCGTAGCAAGCCTCCATTCCAAAGTTGTTCACTTGTTTGGATGGAAACTGTGCTTATGTGAGCATCCTTATACTTTCCTCGAATGTTGTAGTATAGTCATTGTCATTATTTTTCAAGAAACCTACTTGATTTACAGTACCTTCTTTGGCTAAAATATCATGGATTCTTCAGCACGTGATTTTCTTCTGGCCTTACTAATTTCTCTGTTGTAGTGCGTGAGTTTAGCCTTGAATGTGGTCCAATATTGGCTAAATTTTACTCTGTTGAAAAGTTTCCGCACCCTACCTCCGAGGGTTTCTAGATGCTCATTCCACCAGACCGTTTCTCTGTCTCTCCCTTTCTCGTATTTCAGTCACGGGCCTCTCGAGAGACTCACTGAGTGACGCTGAGTATCTTTTCCAGTTTCTATATTTGACTGAAGTACGAGGTGGGGTATCTTTTTTTTTTTAATTAAAATTTTGTTATTACGGATCTCCCAGGTTTTCGAAGCAGAGCTTGTGCGAGCAAGGGAGACCCGGAACCTACAGCTTAAAAAGTGGAATCCGAACCACTTTAGCTCCGTGATGGCGGTGGGGATCGACCCGGGCAGCCTGGGTGGGAGCAAACGCTCTAACACCTCAACCACTTCGCTACATCGCTAGATCGCATAATATATTAAATATTATAATATAATCATTAGAAATATTTTTTCAAAATTTTTATCGACTAATTAACATCAAAATTAAATTAGAGTTTTGTGGTGAAAAAGTGGGATTTTCCCTAGTCAGCTGAAATGCCAATTTACAAGTAGTCCTTGAGCCCGAATGGTTCGTCGTAGAAAAAAACTTGTATAGTAAAATTTGTAGAAAATTTGATGCACTTTCGTTCCTAAAAGAAAGGAAAGGAAAAGAAAATTGTAGTTTTCAACTTATAAGCAATAAATCGCAGAAGAAAGAGATTTTTTAGGCATTTTTTTCAATGTTTCGTTATGAAAATTTGTTAGCAAACCTCAGATTCGGATTAAGCACCCCAAAAAAACATGAAGAATGGAAGTAATCAAAACTACCCCAAAACTTTCTTGGTAGAAATACAATTTGATTAGATTATTGGACAAGTTTTCCTTTTCAGTGTTGTGTCCTCCATTCAAACAAATTCCAAATTCCCGGACTGTTCTCGAATGCAGAAACATGCAGAATCTGATCATTGATTGCAGTGATGCTGTTGAAGGCACCAGTATCATCTACAGATCTGAAATATCCGGTGGTGCGAGAGAATCCGGCAAAGCTCACTGTTCCGATGGATCCTGGCGTATGTTATATTCAAAAGGTGTTGCATAAAATTGTTATAGAAAAGTATATATGTAAACAGAAAGTTGTTCATATAGAATGGCCATAAAAATAAAAAGTCGAGAAAGTCAAGATTTCCTTCAATTATGGTCAATTTCCATCTGATTTCAACATTTGTGGCGACCATGACAGAACAGAGTAACGATGAAAAACCTAAAGAAAGAAAGGAAACAGCTTCGAACACTTTTCAATAAAACATACAAGGAATTGGATTTAGCACTCACAGATAAGTCAATAATGAAATAAGAAGTGCTAGCTTCTGTTAGACAATTGGAGGGTAAAAACACCAAATTGTTATCACTAGATGAGCATATACGAGAAAATTTATTTTCATCAAATCTTAGTGATACAGATATCAATAAAGAACTCGATGTGTTTAGAGACGAACTCATCAAATACCTATCAAGATGCGAGCTACACATAACCGAGAAAACGAAACGAGGAGTTAATAATATGAAGTCAAGTCAATGTATTCCTTTGTTTTATACTTCTACCCGTGTTTTGTTTTCCTACCGACTGAAAGGTGACACCAGTTCCTCTGGTGTCGTGACGAGGAGTCGTTATTCTGCCACCTGGCAACAAATGGCGCTGAATGACAGAACCTTCATTCCAACTTTCAGGAAATTGTCCTAAATTCCTGACACCAACGTACAAACAAGAATAATTATTGATGTTGATTCGTGATTAATTATATAAATTTGATCTCGCACGCATATTTTTTTTTAATAAAAGTGAATCTCACTTGTTATATTCAAAAAAACAGGTTTGAGGTTTATTACACCTCAGCCCGAGCGGTATAACCCAAAATTAGGGTCAGTGACACTCAAACCTGTTTTTTTTTTTTTTCATTAAGTTTTTCTACTGCCACTAAAAGTCAAAGATATAAATATGGAAACCGATCCCGCTAAATGGTGCTAGGAATTTACGCGTTAAACAGTTTAGTGGATTACTGACGATTTCGCAAGTTGAAATAAGTTTAGTAGATATTTTCATTCGTGCAGGCACTGCAACTTTTCGCATAACTCTTTTTTTTCGATTGGAATATAATGTTAATAAACTTTGTGTTCGCTTCTACTGATGATGCATTCAACATTGGGGCACTGATCAAATACGCCTGTAATGGAACTTTTGACTTCTTTCACCATGCCAATTTATTTGATTCTGACCTAAGAACACTGGAGAATATTACTAAATTGATTTTTTCGTAAAAAAAATCGATAACTAAAGTGAAAACAATTGAAACAGACACACTGCCGCTTATGTCAAAGAAGGCCTTAGACACGTTTTATCAGCTCAACCAAATAATTATAGATGGCGTACACTTTACGCAGAATGCGAATACGTTCCGTGTTAAAATCTTGGTTTTTGAATTATCATAGCTTGACTGACAGCTGAATTTGAATGATGGTTAGAATGTGGGTTTATTCACATATTGGTTTATTCCTTTATTTGAGCGAATGTATCTGCTGCTTGACTGATGACAGTTTATTCGTCCATTTGAGCAAATGTCATATTAATTCTAACCATCAAATTTAGCTGGCAGTCAAACTACGCTAACAGAATATTGATATACTGGTTCTCAGAAGTTGAAGCAAAAAGACTTTGTTAAGTTCTCAATTTTGATATCAAACCGATATTTCAAAAAATTCATAGTGATTTTTTTTCCTTCTGCCTTTCAGATTACGTAGAACAGAGATATATGAATTGAGCCAGTATGAAAGATAAACAAGTATATTTTGTGCGCAACAGTGGGCGGCGTTAAGAGATGTACTAACAAGAGAGAAAGAGAGAGAGCATACGAAGAGCATTTTGCTCTGAGAGTTCTGAAACATGTAAATGAAATGTCTTTAAGATTAATCCCAAACCTGATTTGTTTAGTTGTGATCTTTTATTGAGCTATATATCGTCAGATCTCCCAAGGACACAATACCAGGTGAATCACAAGGCATACATGGAATACTATGTTCAGAGTGTCCCAGAACTTATATTGGCCGACCTAACAGGCGAGTAACATCCAGAGTCTACGAACATGAACTCGTAGCTCGACAAGAATATTTCACCTCATAAACATTGTGATGGCACAGGCCACAAAAGAGGCTTCAGAAACACCCAAACAATTGCTACCAAAAAAACTATGGAAACCAGGATCATCCGCGAGGCCCTTGAGATAGAATTGCCCAATTGCCTCAATACCCGCGATGATGGACGTAGAATTCCCAATGCCTTGAAGCCTCTCATCGCGCGCATCCCCCCATTTCGCGCCAACCCAGTTCCCGCACACAGCTCATCTCGCGCCAACCCACCTCACACGGCCATTACAACAACTATAAACATAATTAGATACACAATACACAACACACATCCTCAGTGGGCAGATTAAGACCTTAGAGAGAGCCAGTGGCGAAACTTGGGGAGTAGGCATATTGAGACCCCGACGTCAATAGTCACAAAATCCTAACGTGATAATACCTTAGGAGAAGGCAGACTGGGACTTCAATATAGAATCACGTTCCTCCAATTTTTTTTTCAGTTCTTGAAAACGGGTTCGAAAACGGGTTCAAAATCGGAGCCAAAACTTAATAATAATAATAACTTTATTTTTCCCAAGAAACATTACATGTTTATAAATAGGGATACAGATAGATAGAATACACACACAAAGTAATTTACAATTTAATTAATAGCCAAAGTTAGGGAAATATGAAAAGTTATAACGATATAGGGTGGGGGTGGAGGTGTTAGTAGAATACTGAGAACCTAATGAACACAATAAATTATTTCTAATCTATAACAAATATATATATATTTTTTATATTGATTTTATACATTCTTATTCAGTTGAGTAAAGGGTATATTTTAATTCGATTTTGAATTTTACTATTGATTTAACTGTTTTTAAATAATTAGGAATCGAATTGTAAATTATTATCCATTATGATATAAACATTTCTTTCCAATTTCAGATTTAACATTATTAATAGATAAAAAATTTGTTTGTTTAGTGACATAATTATGAATTTTGTCCATTTCGATAAAACTTATATTAGATGCTATTTTTATTTTATTTTTGACAGAATGGATGAAGCAGAATATTTTTAGTTTATACAAGGAATTTAAATTCAAAAGCCTATTTGGTTTATATAAATTTATTGTTGGTTCCAGATAAGGTAATTTATAAATACATTTAATTGATTTATTTTGCAATGATTTCAATGGTTTCAAGATGGAACTATTTGCAGTTCCCCATACAGATATGAGATATTGAAAGTGTGAATAAATCAAGCTATAATAGATGTTTTTCAAAAATTTTAGTGGTATATAATTTCTTATTCTATAAAGAACACCTATGAGAGGTGATATTTTCTTCCGGATACTTTCAATATGCTTATTCCACGTTAATTTTTCATCGATATAAAGTCCTAAAAATTTTGTTGAGTCAGTATAATTTATAAAAAAAATTTCATAATGAATGGAAATGGTGGAAGTGTCAATTGTTCTTTTAGATATATTCATGTAGGAAGATTTATTAAAATTAATAGTCAATTTATGTTGCTGTAGCCATTTAAATATTTTTTTTAAATCATTATTTATGTAATTTTGTATTTTTTTATGATCATCTGAGAAGTATATTATTGTAGTGTCATCAGCAAATAATTTAATTGTCCCTTCTAATGCCAAATTCGACAGATTGTTTATATATATCAAAAACAAAACAGGACCAAGAATTGAACCTTGCGGTACTCCACAGGTTATGTTTCTTAAAGAACTCTGATGATTTCCGATTTAAACAAATTGTTTTCTATTATACAAATAATTTTTGAACCAACTGAATAGGTTTCCTCTGATCCCAATATTAAATAATTTTTTTTAAAGAATTTCATGATTTCAGTATCGAAAGCTTTACACAAGTCCAAAGATAAGATGCTACATTTTTTATTGTTGTCAATTTGAATTTGAATTTCTGTTATAACTTCCATTGTTGCTACTTCTGTGTCCCTGGATTTGCGAAAACCATATTGACCTTCCGTAAAGTAAATAATTTTTTTCAAGATATTCAAAAAGCCTTATTCAAAAACATTTTGGCTCGAATTTGAAGCCATTTTCAAGAACTGAAAAAGGATTAAAAAGGGAGAATGTGATTCTACACTGAGTTCTCAATCTGCCTACTTCCCAATTCTTGTAGCTGGCTGTCTCTAAGGTCTCAATCTGCCTACTCCTTCGAGAGAACTGAAGATTTGCGGGATTTGGAACTGTATTTATAATGGACGTGGTTGTGATGCCATTGTGAACTAGGTTGATACGAGATGAGCTGTGTGCTTGAACAGCTCATCGGGTTTCCCTATACCGGGTGTCAACGAATCTATTAGACAAGTCATAACTTCTAGACCATTAGGTGTATCAAAATGAGATTTGGTATAGGTAAATGGTATGTGAAGAGGAGAGTTTTCACATATTTTTCACTTTCCGGTCACTTTCGATTTCACTGGAAATGGCTCCGGTTTTAAATTTTTAAATGGAACACCGTGTATATTGTAACATTTTTGGATTTTTCGAAAGTTTTTATGTCTACTTAATTTTTTTGGAGTCACTTTTGAAATTAATGAATAAATGTTATTTCAAAAGTGACTCCAAAAAAATTAAGTAGACATAAATGTCACATTCTGATCTAGAATTGTCTCAAAAATCCAAAAATGTTACAATATACAGGGTGTTCCATCTAAAAATTTAGAACCGGAGCCATTTCCGGTTAAACCGGAAGTGACCGGAAAGTGAAAAATATGTGAAAACTCTCCTCTTCACATACCATTTACCTATACCAAATCTCATTTTGATACACCTGATGGTCTAGAAGTTATGACTTGTCTAATAGATTCGTTGACACCCGGTATATTTTCAAAAATTTTCTAGTCATTTCTCAATACGAAGACAAATAAATAAAAATTCCATGGTGAAAATGTAATAAACATGTAGAAAATGAAGAAAGCATGAATCAGAATATCTATTCAATCAATGGATAATTAAGTTACTCTGATATTAAGTGAGGTTATTCAGTTTTAATTTTGTCAGGCCACTGGAATTTAATCCAAAACCAGTTTCATCAAAGGCGCTTTACATACTAAGGAAATAATTAGCGATAACGCTCTTTTGTCCAGTGATTATATTATACATTTGAGTTAGTTATTTTAGAAAAGACGTCGCATTTGTTACCCATGAAGTGAAAGATGATTATAACTTTTAGATGTAGTTTGTTCATAGTGTTGACCTCTGTGGGGAAGTGTTATTTTAGTTTCCCAGTTTCCTATCCTTAAAAAATCTGATCGGACTGTAGTAAGGTTTGAGTGAATACTTTGTAACTCTGTTTGGAAAACCGAGAGTATATCTTCGAAAGGACCAAGAACGTGAAACACTTGCAACAGTTTCAGGATTCATTGTACCTCATAATGTTACTGGGATCATTTTATCGAAAAAAACTGGGAACGTGGTTAGTCTGGAAGTGCAACATGATGGGTAAGATTCACTCCTAACATAAGTTCCTATACAGTATCGGAAAGTTTTCATCTGAGGTATGGTGGTTTTATGAGAGCGTGAACAATAGCTTGCTACAATGTTGAGAGAGCATTACAATTTCTCCTCTACTCGCTCGAGGAAGGGATATCAACTGAGTTGGTAATTCGTCGGGCGAGGCAACAGGAGAGGCGCGAAGTAGTGCGTCTCTCTTATTTATGTGGTATTATCATATCATTACGTTCCTTGTTGCTCGCGTAGATTTCTGTCTATACCCCAGATGAAAAGTTTCCGATACTGTATGCATGACAATTTTGTAATTTTTAATGAATCTTTTCAAACATTATCAAACAGAGGGATAGCTTCTTTAAATAACTCACAAATTTGTTCAAAACCTGTTGAAAAACTGTTCACCAATACATTTTTTCGGATCTGCACTTAATCTGTAGAGGAGTTAGGGAATTCCCGATGTCGAAACTCGAGAAGATTCGTACACGAAGTGAAGTACGAAGTATTTTGCTTTTCTATACAAAATGTCGAATGAAAATTTCAGAACAGAAGTACTTTTCATTCAAAACTCATATTTTCAGGGACTGATAAACAAGTCTTTCAACCTAAGATGATCATCCCAAATGTGAGTGCTTGTTTCTGTTTTTCGTATTTTATTCTCTTTGTTTTGCTAGAACTGACTGAAAGAATTTACAATCAACATGTTTATGTGAACAACAATAAGTCTTCAACATTTTGAGCATTTGCTTGAATCAAGAATTCTTTCGATTTCCATTGGGTTATATGAAGTAATGTAGTTTTTATGGACATTTTGACAAGTATATTCCTATCTGAACAAGTACCACAGAAGTGCTCCCTCGTAGAACTGAATAATTTTTTCGTGCTATTTCTTACTGAAAAGTTCAAATACATGGATCCGACTTACTCTAGAGTATTGTTTCCATATCAAAAGTTACGTACCAAAACAAATATTGCCACTTTTGGATTCTATGAAGAGTCGACCAGCTTCATTCGACGAGGCTACTAGATTTATATGACAAGATTATTAGCTTTATATGACAAGATACTCAAAATAATGTGACAAGATCTTAACCTTCATATGATAGGTATACTGGGTCGAAAATACTAGCTGATTAGTCATCAAATCTTGGGGACCTAATTATATTCGACCAGATTCTCGTTTTCACATTCCCAAGTTACCACATTGACAGAACGGGGTTTCTAGCTCAATCTACCAAGATCTGATACTCTGGGATTGGTTGTTTGAGAATATATGGAGGAAGTTTAGTTTTAAAACGCCAAAGCTCATTGGAACAGGTGACTCTAGTCGGATAATGTTAACGTTCTTCATTAACGCCGGGTATATGAAATTCAGCTAATAAATATATGAATTTCGTATACCAAGCATCGGATTTTTTTTTCGTGTAAGCATTAAATGACTTACCTAAGGAAGTTTAATCCAAATTATGCGAGCTGCTACCTTCCTCGTAGATCAGATTGTAGTCTCCAATAATTAAACGTACCAGTCACATCTATACATCTATATGCCGTTACTTTGAAGACAAGCCAAACATCTCTTTTTCAGAATCGTTCAAAAAAATATAGGCAATTCAGGGATACATTTTTTTCTACTCCCTATAACACGGATTTTCATTATGTAAACATGTCAAGTAGTGAAGAGTTAC
The DNA here is from genome assembly GCA_958298965.1 of Chrysolina haemoptera. NCBI lineage: Eukaryota > Metazoa > Arthropoda > Insecta > Coleoptera > Chrysomelidae > Chrysolina > Chrysolina haemoptera. The sequence goes on from OY282589.1 coordinate 26,625,388, forward strand.
CTTGCATACCACCAGAAATTCATAACAAAGCAAAAACTGTCTATGAAAATTCAATTCCACCGGAAAAAAAAACTATGAACAAATATAAAGATAATTATGGACTGTTGTTTTACAAAAGATAAACATTTCTTTATTTTATGTTGAAAGAAGAAGTACTATCTAAGAAAGAAATGCAAATCGTCTTTGTGGCCACAATGTCCGTATTGAAATTCATGTTGAAGTAAAGTTTGAACTTAACTAGATAGAAATAAAGTTTTGTTTTAATTTTGTACTGGTCGTAGAAGAAAATAATATATGCAACGATCATGTGATTGCTACTAACACACGCGCAAGAGATTAACGACAGTCGTACGAGATTTACGACGCTCGCCTACGCCTCGTGTCAACATGATCGTTACGTCATAATATATATAATATATATATATATATAAGAAGAAGGGGAGCAGAAGTATTCGCTGACTTGTTAGAAACAAAGCTCGGAAACTATTTGGGATAGCAGCAAAACGCAAGTGTACTCTTATAACATTATATTTCCAATATTTCGACAATGAATATTGTCATCATCAGGGAGCTACAACATTTTTTTATTGATTAATATAAATGAAAAAGTGAAAAGCCAAAAACAGTACTTACAATGTCATTGAGATTGGTCGTTTTTAGATGTTGTGAGAAATGAACAAGACAACATTACAAGCATGTAACACATGGAGCAACAATAAAAGTTAGTATTAATATGTTTAAAAGAAAACTACACCGGTTTACCGAAAAAGCATGGCAACAGGTAGTAGCAACGGCGTTGAAAAGAAAATGGTGGATTAAATTTGAATTAATTTTGAAAGGAATGTCAATTGTCACTGTCATACAAAACAGAAAGAGACAATTGGCTTTGGCTGCTAGGGTTATTATACAGTTCCAATTGCTACCAAAGAGGGATTTCATGAGAGAACATTCGTATGGGAAACCATTCCTATGGGAATGGAATTTATTTATGAAAATTATATTTGTAATTTTGAAAGTTTATATATAGAAAACATTTTAATTAATTATGTGTTTATGTTAATATTATTATTATTAAGTTATTTCAAATGAGCTGTTTCTCAGAGCACTGGGGTCTTTATCCAATAAAAGCAAGTAAGAATAGATCTCACTCAGATGATTGAGGTCTGTTCTTTTATATATATATATATATATATCTATAGGTATATGCATTGACTTCCAAGATGAAAAAATTATTCAAGGGAATTGAAGTCTCGTACGCTAAAACAATACCATTGGAAAAAATGCAACAGCAGACTTTTTCATATAAATTTTCCATAAATATCTTTAATGAAGTCCCATAGGGAGTTGTTTTCATATTTTAATGATTTTGCTAGTCAGATGTCGATAAACGAGATATTTGAATCAGGACTGATGTTTGCTATTTTCATAAGTTATATCAATACCAATCAATATACGAAATATCCATCCTAATGAAGAAAACAAGAATTTTTCATCACCCATATATTTGAATTCTGCCTTTTAGAGAATACTGGACAATAAACAATTTTAAGCCATCTGTCGTCGTTAAAGCGTAGAGCTTTGAGTATTTATACAGCCTCGAAACCCTTCAAGCGTTCAAGGTCAAACTTACTATAAAAGTTGTAAATATTTTCCACCGCAATGAGTTGAAGTGAGACGCTATTATATTTTCTTCATCATCTCCTTCCCAATTATTTGGGATCAATACTTCCCCCTTCATGCCGCATATTTACTTCGACCTTTTTCAGAAGGTATACCCCTTCTTAAGGTCTTTCGTCTTGAATGAATGACACACTCCTCTTGCCTTGCTGTGCACCTCTTGGCTATATACACACAATGTTTTCGGAGAATAGAGTGTTTTCTAGTAGCCCCTGCAAACAGACATCTGTGATTTTTGAATATGCTCTTCAACCCCCATTCAGCTTTTTATAAAACTATGTCTTTTATTTTTTTTTATTCTTTCGTTTATACACTCTATCGCTATTTATGTGTTCGAACCTGTTACGCTCAGCTGTAATCCTACATCCGTATATTTATTCTCTCATTGTAATTTATTTTTATGCAATATAGTATATAAAAGTATAAGTGGATAAAAAGGTATTTCAAACACGCGCGAATTTCGAAATAGAGTAAGTGTTTGAAAGATCAGTTATCCACGAATACTTTACGTTATTTTTTTCAATTAGTGCACTTTGACATCATAAATACTGGTTTCATTATTACAAGTGATGGAAATAAGAACTCATAATGTAAAATGGTTGAATTCGTGATGTGACATCAGTATACCTTTCGTTAATGTTGGATATTTGGATATTTGGATAGCTTATCCATTTGGGATTGAGATTCAGTGTTAATTTTCTCATATGCAATATTATGTGCCTGTTTTGAATAAATTGTCAATCGGTTTTTTCTCGCTAGTGACGAAAAGTATCAGTTTCTTCCCTGATGTGAGGGAGGGAAGTGTGTACTTTTTATAGGCGTAGGAAGAAAACATCTCAGATTCAGATTTTATAGCTGATGAAGAATTGTTCGCTTTCAAGAGTACAAGATCTTTCCAGGATTACTGAAAGCTTGATAGATTGCAAACCCCTATTTTCGAAATAAATAATTCCACTCGAACCACGCAAACTAGAAGGCTATTGAAGAACTGAAGTGTATTTTTTTTTCGAGATAAAAATGAATTCTAGAAGAATATAGGCTTTTACAGCTGGCATCAATATTTTGGATGGTCTCCGGGTTTTGCCGTGGTCTTCTTTGGTTAAAATCTCCAAATGTTTCAACTGCAACTGCAGCAGTTATCTTCAGTGGAGTGGTCGAAGTACTCTTCTCGACGTATCAACTAAAACTGGACTTCTCGTTTCTGGCATTTCGTTTATAGTGCTGATTTTGTGATGAAAGAAATCTCTGTGTATATTTTTTTCTTCAAGAGTGCAAAAAAAAGTGTTAATAATGTGAAGAATTGCTTCTGACATCTACAGTCAAATAGCGGAAACTTAATTTGGATCGAACCCTAGACCAAAGACAGATGATCATCTGCGACATTGACAGGCCGACAACTGTTTAGTTATACTGACCAACCTAAGGGTCCATAAAGTTTCTAGTGCGTTAGGAGGAACGCAAAGACAGTATAAAGGTGATACAGATATAGGTGAAGGGAAAGAGTTTTCGATTTAATTCACAAGAGGTCCACCATCCACCGACAGCTGTTTCGTGGTCTACCACTCGTCAGGGAGGCTTTATGGAGTCTCTTGGAATTAAGTCGAATACACTGAAATAGTTGTGCACTAACACAAAGAAGAATAAGGTGAAGAATTGCTTCTGACATCTACAGTCAAATAGCGGAAACTTAATTTGGATCGAACCCTAGACCAAAGGCAGATGATCATCTGCGACATTGACAGGCCGACAACTGTTTAGTTATACTGACCAACCTAAGGGTCCATAAAGTTTCTAGTGCGTTAGGAGGAACGCAAAGACAGTATAAAGGTGATACAGATATAGGTGAAGAGAAAGAGTTTTCGATTTAATTCACAAGAGGTCCACCATCCACCGACAGCTGTTTCGTGGTCTACCACTCGTCAGGGAGGCTTTATGGAGTCTCTTGGAATTAAATCGAATACACTGAAATAGTTGTGCACTAACACAAAGAAGAATAAGGTGAAGAATTGCTTCTGACATCTACAGTCCAATAGCGGAAACTTAATTTGGATCGAACCCTAGACCAAAGGCAGATGATCATCTGCGACATTGACAGGCCGACAACTGTTTGGTTACACTGACCAACCTAAGGGTCCATAAAGTTTCTAGTGCGTTAGGAGGAACGCAAAGACAGTATAAAGGTGATACAGATATAATATAATAAATAATGTATACAATTGTTGTAATATATTTTTACCAATGATTGTTTATTTCGGTTTTTGGTGAAATTTTTCCCCGTTTTGTAACTTTTATACACAATATATGTAATACATGATTGTGGATAAATTTTACACATGTTTTATTCAAAAGGTACAACACGAATTGTGTAATAAATCATAAACAAGACTACCCGCCGATAGAGGGAACAATGCGCGCTTTTCTGGGATTCACTAAGGCCGAAGCTTACCAGCACGACAAAAGCCAGACATCACCAGACCAGTTCCATTCAGCCCCGACAGGTTAGGAAGGAAAATATGCCAGAGAACGAGAAAGCAGTGATGAGATATTTACAAATCTTCATTGTGTTAATGTCTCACACTTTAGGAAATATTTTAAATTTATATTCCTAACAGTTATTTTAAAAAACACAAAGTATTTTGTGAAATTCTTGTACAGTATTGTGCATCCACAGAACTGTAATAAAACAAAATGTTGTTTAAAATAATCTTGCAATATTATGTATTTTTCATAGTCCTCAGAATTGTAAAAAAAGAGCTAAAATTACTGTAAAATTTATACACAACGGTGTTGTTAACCAATTTGAACAATATTGTGTGAAGAATGGTTTCAAGAAATATACACAATATATACATATTATTACAACAAATTAGGATAAACAATAGTGTGCGAAATTTCTACACAAAATTGTTTCTGTAACCATTCATAACACAATTTGTTTGAAAATTTCCAACAGTTGTGGGAAAAAAACTACACACATTTTTTCCGTGCTGAGTTGTTGAGAAAACGTAAGAAAATTATTGCTTGTCGGCCCTTGGGTAACCGATGAATCTCAAGAGCGGACCTACATAAAAAATTAAGTATGTGATTTCAAACTTGAGGTTTTCACTTCACAACAGTGTTATTAAACATATACATATGATAAGCGATTATTTTCAACATTTACTGAAGAGAAATTGTTGCATATAGTCCAAAAAGGGCATGAATTGCTACTTCAGTATAATAATTCTATATTTAATAAATTATTCATGATTTTCGGAATACCCGCAAACATCTCCATGAAGTGCGACAAAACACATTGTAGGTACTCAAATACTCGCATATTATATGTGCATGAGTAAGTAGGAGTCTTCAGAAACGATATGAACTTTTCCTTTTGCTTCTCCGATCATTTTTAGCAGAGTTATGACCAATCAAATATTTGGCTCCGTTCAAACACGTTTCCTGAGAAAACGAGCGCATTTCATAAGAAATTACCAGGAATAATTTTTGTTGAGTTGTTTTTCCGATAAATCATATACTTCCTAAGATTACAGCAAACATCTATTTATTTATTTTTAAACGAAAAAAAAATTATGTTTAACCCCTGGAATTTTGGCTGAATTTTTTCGTGTTTACTGTGGTTCCAACTACTAGCATACCAAGTTTGGTGGTGCTACAATCGATCCTCGTCTCAAAACCCAATCGTACTGGTTTATGGTAATTTTTCAATACGAAGAAAGAACATTAAAATATCACTATAAAAATAGTATAAATCATGTAAGTTCGTCACGCCACTGGAGTTTAATATGTAACCAGTTTCATCAGAGATCCGAAGCAAGTAATTGGCGATAACGCGATCTTCCAGTGTCCAGTGATGATATTTTGCATTTAAATTAGTCATTTTCAAAAAGACATCGCATTTGTTACCCATGAGGTGAATGATGATTAGAACTTTTAGATGTAGTTTGTTGGCAGTGTTGACCATTCTGGGTAAGCGTTGTTTAAGTTTCCCAGTTTCCAATGAAAAGTGATCGGACTATAGTTGAGTTTGAGTGAATACTACATAACTCTCTGTTTTGAATGTTCTTTGAGACATTTTGCAAAAGTATATCTTTCAAAGGACCTAGAACGTGATTTTTCCGAATTCAAAAAGTTTACGCAAAGCATTTTTCAGGATTCATTGGACCCCATAATGTTGCTGGGATCGTTTTATCTAAAAAAACTGGGAATGTGGTTAGTCTTGAAGGGCAACATGATGGGTAAGATTCACCACTAACATAACATAATTTCAACATAAAAAAAATCATCGACTTCTGTTTCGCCTTCGTGTTTGATTTTTTCTGTACATAAATATTTTTCAAACATTACAAGACAGATACATTTTTTCCATAAATAACTCTCAAACAATTTTGTTCAATTTTGTTGAAAAACTGTAGTTTCTTCCCTCCACTATTTTGAGTATTGCAAGGAGGCAATATATGTATAAAGCAATTATTAGACACTAAACAAGTACTTACCTGGCTTGAAATATCGGCCATTGATATACTCATACTATTTTTTTATATAGATGAAGGCATAATATACTGCTCCACCCATGAATAGTGCTCCCTATACATGAATGTTTGTTCATAAGATTATGTGATAAGAATTAGACGAAACTATTATAATGCAACAATAATAATATTATTGACATACAACAATTATGAACAAAATGATTTCGAAATGAACCACATATGATTGAATGAACTTGTTATTTTTTACAGAGTCAAGTGCATACTTCCACCATTTCCAGAAAATGGACAATGGACTATAATCAATGGGGAAGTAGGACCGGGGGAATCAATTCACGAGGACACCTTTCTGAAGTTTCAATGTTATCCCGGATATGATTTAGTTCCTAAATACGCTTACGTATTTTGTGATAAAAACTGGAACCCTGACATTATGCCGAAATGTCTGAGTGAGTGATAATATTGAAATAATAATGTGAATCCCAATCGAAAATTCAAGGTCTTATTGAGTTCGTATATAATTACTGGATATGAATATGATTGGGAAATCCTAAGATAGTGCGGACAATATTTACCAGTCGTATTGTTTATTTCATACTTTGAAAACCATTGATATACACTCGTCTCCTTTAGTTTAATTCAAATATACACATCGAAAAAATCTAGGGATATCTGCATACAAGACATACATTTTTTTTTTGAAATTGTATAAACTGTGTACTTCTGACATACTTATTAGTGTATTTTCCAAGTGTGGAAACACGTCTTGTTCGAAAAAAACTAAAAAAAAAGATAATAAAAATGTTATAATCAAAATAGATGGAGAAAGTAGAATCCGTAGTTTCGATTACATTCATAATGTTCGTGTTTGGTAGTTGTATTTTACAATGGATCGACAACATATACAGTGACCGCCAAAAAGTATGTACCATATGGGAAAAAAGTTTATTATTAGAGTATTGGAAAAAAGATTCTGGGGAAAAGTTTGTGCATGTCCGATAACCTGAAAATCGATTTTGACACATGTCACGTGATCGATGGTATGGCGGCAAATTGAAAAAAATTACTATGAATAGGCAAAAAGTCGGGCAAAATGGCAAGATATCGAAACAAATTATTTGAAAAAGTTGCTTAGAATTCAATTTTATACACATATACGGAGTTACAGAAAATAGTGTGAGAATATTGAAAATGGCAATTTTTTTTAAATATTTTTCTAACTGTACAAAAATATCAAATTATGAAAAATGTGAAAAATGTGCCGGGGAAGTAGTTGTTTTCTGTTAGATATAACAAATAAATCACATTTTTCATTTTTCAATTTTCATGGAGAATGTTCCCCTTTTCAACATGAATACCTCCCAAGAGTTTATCTTGAACGATGGAAAATAGCGACTAAAGTTTGTCTTTCAGTCGCAGATGATTCCACAATAGATTTTATGAATTTCCTATTCATATTTTCGAACTAAAATCAAATTATTTTCTTATGAATAGTTCGACCATACTGAAATATTTGTATTCGGATGATTATAACAAAACTTTCTCATTTTCTCCGCACCAGAGAGCACTAATTTAAAAAAATTTAATTTTGTCAGAACCCTTGCTATTACAATGGTTCGTATCTAACAGGTATATCACAATTCCACTATTATTGCGATGATGGGAAATCCAAAAATATTGTGTTTTTTCGATTTTAATCAATTTTTGATGATAATCGTGCACGAACGTTTCACTTCGCACATAATCTTAAAAATGTGCGTCAAAGAGGCTAGAGTTTTCAACATTGCATGCGAAGTGAAACGCTCTGGCGCGATCATCATCGAAACTTGATTATAATCTGGAAAACACCATGTTTCTGGAGTGTCATGTCATCACAATGGTCGTGGAATTCTGATATAACTGTTAGATACGAACCAATGTAACAAACAGGGTTTTAACAAAATTCAATTTTTTTAATTTAGTGCTCACTGGTGTAGAGAAAATGAGAAAGTTTTGTTATTATGATTCCGGAGGCTTTTGACAACAAAATCGGCTCGTTTACTTCAAAAGGACCTTGATAACGTAATATTTTCTATGAATAACAGGTACAAAGCTGCTGTAAACCGAAACTAGAGAAATATTGCCGTACTTTCATGAAATCAATAATTTTGTGACATATTGAACATTTATTAACTATTCTATAATTTTTGTTTTCCCAAAATCAATACCAAAAAAGATCTATTTATGAAAAGAACCCTAGACTATTCCGATGTGTGTATATTAGGTATGATTGTTCGAAATTTTCGAATGACCTCAAATCACCCGTAAAAGTACTTTTTTCGATATTGCTACTATTCTTTACGAAAAAAAAAATATATAGTAGTAGAAAGGAAAATGGTATCAAAAAATCCAACAGTATCTTTTATCATTTTTTCAAAAACCAGCGACACTTTAGCTTTTCTTTTGTTTTTTCGCTTATAATTCCAAAAGCATCTGTGGTACCAAAAAAATCCCCTCATCCATTTTTGAAGTATAATGAATTTGCCACAATTTGAACTCAACTCAAACTTGTACAATTGGTCTTCATTTCCCGATTCCCGATTCTTCTTGCATAGTTTGGCAGCCCGAATTTAGATTGTTCTCTTTTTCATGAAATGCCTGGAGCTATTTCAGAATGATGACGTCAGACCTTCCTCACGAGTTCATTGGTAGACTGAACAGTTGAAGCCGTCAATCCGGCTCCAGCTCGTTACAATATTAAATAGTTCATGTGAATCGAACCATCTAGATATCCAGTTGCATTTATTTCAAAGAGAGATTAAAGTTTGTTCAATAAAATTTCTCTATACACGGGGTGACCTCGGTACGCCCCCAATTTATCTATTTTGTTGAAATTTGGTATGCGGCTATAGTACTTGAATACGCATATTTTGACAACACTTATGAAAATGAAAATTCACCACTTCTCGTTTTACCGAAAGTGACCATAACCTTTTTTTATTTCAACTCATACCTTGTCCAATTCGTAATTATCCGGAAGAGTTTGGACTGAAAATCAGTTGAAAAATGGCAGAGTTACATTTGATTGTTCGCGTTAGCAGTTACTAAAGGACGCTTCGAGAAAAGATACTGTTGGATATTGGAAATTGCAGCAAACATATTTTCCAGTAATTATCAAAAAATTCCCCATAACACAATAGCACCTATAAGGAAATGCTCACAACTGCCATTTCTGGAATGTCTACGTGCTGTTGTCAGTTCGTCATGATGAAAAATGATGAATTATCAGATTCCTCGGTTGACGTATTCCCATGAAAATTTAAGGTTTTTCGAACAGGTGGCTTTGAATATAAGAAAGGCAGCGTTTATCGAATATGTAATCTGATAATTCATCATTTTTCAACATGACGAAGTGAAAAGAGCTTGTTGCTATTTGAAAAATGATAGTTGGAAGCGTTTATTCGAATTGGCATACCGTTTCAGGGCATTTTCAGTAATTATTGGGAAATATGGATGATGTTATTCCATCAGGATACTAATTTTCAATTGCTCCCTTGAAGCTTCCTATAATAAATGCCGATGTCGTTCGTCAGTTGAAATGAAATAAGTTTGTTTTTTATGGCCAACTTTGTTTGATTAAATGATAAACTGTATTTTCGTCATTTTTCACCTGATTTCCAATTTTTTAACACAGTGTCATCACAAATTCGAAGGTATTTCGGATTTTTTTTATAAAATCATTAGTTTTTGCTCATAACCGATCCTATGATTAGGAGCTATCTACCTTATTGGTGCTCCCAGATAGGCAGTTTTGTTACGGACAGGTGCTTCGTTATCTTCACTATCGGCTCTTGAAAACTATATCCCCACACAAATTTAACTTTGTGTGGGGATATGATTGCGAATTACCTCAACAATTTTTTATTTATTTTTTTTCTTTGGCAACCAATGAAGTTCAAAATTGGATATTATGAATGTAATATGAGAACAGTTACGGTCAAAAATCGCATTTTTGGCCATTTCAATAATCCAATCTTTCGATTTTTCAACTTTCTTGGTTGGCTAAGAATACTCACTGTAAAGGGTTTCATATTCTATGAGTTATAAAGTAGTCATTACTCATTAATAATCCCAATTCACAGGGTCAACTATCATTCGAAATGTTTCTGGAAATAATTCTTCGGAATCCTATGGGGACATAAAAAGACTGAAACGGCAAAATGACGGGTAAGTTTTTTTTTATGTAAACTGGCTGACGAATAAAAAATATTTCAAATCTGATTAGATATCTTCAAGATTCGGGTCGAAGAGAAAAATAGCACGCATTATCTCACTAATAAAGCATATTTTTGGATTGGTTTTTGGTAAACGCTCTACCTACGTGCCACCACGGCCTATGCGAATAATTCTGTAAGTTCCTCACTCAATTTCTTCGTATATTATGCACAGTCGTACCTTTATTACGTAACAAGTGTTGTAAAAAGCATATCACGCACGAATGGAAAAATTACAACACGCATTACTTACTATACTTTTACAGTGTGCCAAAAAAGTTTGGGGATATGTATTTTATTGAATCGTTAGATTTTTCAAAAAATTTCATTTTCAACAATATTAGAAAATTTTAGACGATATATGTTTCACAACTTTGAGGATCATGCAAGATATAACTTCATCCAAATAAATTTGGTCCAAATCATTAGAGATATTTTTCCGAGATCCAAAATCCATATTATCATTATTATTATTAGTAAAAGCGCGTTTTTTTCAGAAAAATAATAATAAATGTGATCCCAAATGTTGAAGCCGTTTCCGAGATCCAAAATTCATATTATTATTGTTATTATTATTATGAGTAAAATTACAATTCTCCATAAGAAGCGCTTACATAGAAGGACTGTATAGCAATACCTTAACTAAATAAAAAATTTGATCCAAATCATTAAAGCCGTTTTCGAAATCCAAAAATTATTATTATTATTTTTTCCTAAAAGGATATTCCAGTCAGGCCCTGTCTCCGGAGCTCCGACACATCCTGAGGGCGCGCTGGATCGTTTACACAGATAACCACTCCCCACGTCCGTGGGGTAAGCGATTACTGGGTCCGAGGATGACGGCCTTCTGCATTCGTCCGGCTAAGATTTCTGCCATATTACGGCAAGCTGGTATGATTTTTGAGTTCGAGAGCAGTGTGTCCATCATTCCACCAAGGACCCCTATAATCAGAACCACCATTTCAACAGAATGGTTTGGGTAGAGCCTGCGGAGTTCAGAGAGTAAGTCTCGATATTTAGTCCGTTTCTCCTCCTCCTTTGGGACGATGTTCGTTTCACCAGGAGCCGAAAACTCCATGACGAAAATCGTCTTACTCTGATGGTCGAGGAGGACTACACCAGGCTTATTGGCTTGTATTTGCCTGAGGGTGGGGAATGAGTAGTTCCAATATATTTGGCACTTCTCATTCTCCACAACGGACTCAATATCCCCCGGAGCATAAGGCAACACCGGTGTCTCGTCTATATCGTACGAGTGTCGTAGATGGTAGTACAACACTCGTAGAGCCGCGTTATGCCTATGGATATAGGCCGAGACCGCATATGCTGGACATGCTGACAGCAAATGCATAAGGGTCTCAGGCGCCCCACGACACGCTCTGCATCTAGTGTCGGGGATCTCTATACCCATCACGCGGCTACGGTAGACCAGGGTGTTGAAGACACCATCCTGACAAGCCATTATTAATCCCTTGGTCTCCGACTTCAGTTCACTTGACCTGAGGAAAGAAAAGGTCAGGTTTTTGGATAAGCCAAGGTCTTCAACGTTCTTGAAGAAGAACCTGCATTGGCTTATCCTTGTACAGCTGCAGGAGGATCTTAGTCTCCGTAGCTTTGATGTGAGCTTTTTGCTGAACGGGTTCCAACTCGGTGACATAGTTGGGTTTGCCCGTTCAGTGTCGAATACGAGACCAAGTTCATCAGCTGCCCGGATTGCTGCCTTGAAAAGAAATGCTCCAATCCCTGCTTTTTCATGGTCGCGGACCATGCAGAGAAGGGGATCTGAACTCCTGATGACTTTACAGGCGCCATACAGCACCATTCTGTTATGTAGACACTCCAAACTCAAAAGTCACCGGCCTCCCTGTAGTCTAGGGAAATATAACCGTGGAACAGACGATTTAGGATACAAGCTCCTATGAAGATGCATCATTTTTCGAGTTTTAACGTCGAATTGTCGCAGCTTTTCTTGAGTCCATTTCACTACTCCAAATGAATGAGTAGAATCGGAACGGCAAGCATATTAGTCGCAGCAACTTTGTTTTTCCCCGACAGTTCTGATGACCAGATCTGTCGGAGTTTGTGCTGATACTTGCCGCGGAGAGAGTTTTTAACTGTGTTTACCTCTTGGGAGGTTGCTCCACTCCCAAGTAGGTATACGTCTCTCCGGCATCAAGATTATTATTATTATAGTTTTGAACATGTGAAATTGCGCGTACGTTCATGCTGGATATAATTACTACTACTATATTCCGTTGTGTGACGAGTGTGCATAATGTTTTCGCGGTTTCCGTAATGTGAGTAGAACTGTAGTTTTCGAATTAATATGATATTTTCGTGGTATACAATATACATCTACCGGTGTAATTTTTTTTGATTTCCATTTATGGAATGAGTTGTTCTTTGTAGCCTGTCCGAGGAGTGATGGTCATTTTTTCCCTATAGTTTGTATATATGTTTTTCAAATTTTTGAATAACACCTGTCTGTTTTCATATTGAGTTTTCCAGTTCTGCATTTGTTCTAATTGCTTCTTGTATGAAAGCATTTTTTCCCCTAATTTTTAAATGTCTTTCAATTCAGTTTCCTCTGTAAGTTCGTCTGTCTAACAGGATAGTTTCTCGTTTCGAGTGATTTTCAATTTCGGCTCTATTTCTCGTACTTTCCGGCAACTCCTGTGAAAGAATCTAAAGCAATTTAAAAATGTATGAACAAAAATTATATTCTGCAGCTGCTGTTAATTGTTGGAGAGCCATAATATATTGTTTATTCGTATGTATTCATTTGCAATAAGTAATTGATTCTTTAAAGCTTTTAGTCTTGATGAATTCAATTACAATGTTTTCCTTTACCATAGAATACAATATAAAATTCTAGAATTCAGATTATATTTGTTTATCACAACATACTTCAAAGAAGGAAATTAAGCTTATGATTGATAAAAAACAACTACGTCTCTGGCTTATATCTCGGCAAATCTTGATAATCCAAAAATACAGACCGTTTTCCCAGTTCCTGACCTTCATCATTGCCAGTCATCATAATTTTATGGGTATTTTACAGAATTAATCAAGGTTCACTATGAATTTCCGATGTTTTCTGGGTGTTTCCAATTTGAAGTGAATTCAAAAAATTGCAAAGTGTATTTTTTTGATTCATTGAAGGTTCAAATGTACACTACCACCTTTCCCGGAGAACGGAAAATGGACTGTATTACATGGAGATGGTAGACCAGGAGATGAAGTGGAAATCGATACAGGACTGAAATTTCAATGTCATCCCAGATATAAACTAACTCCAAAATACCCATACCTGATCTGTGATACAAGCTGGAGCCTTGAGAGTATGCCGAAATGTCTGAGTAAGTGTCATTAATCAAATAACAGTAGTTAAACACGTTCCAAAGTTTTATGTTTACGATGCTTATTAAATCTGATTGAATCAGGAAAACCCGTTGAGCGGTATAATCTTTCCCGAACCTATTATAGAAAAAATGTTAATCAGTTCGTCTCGCTTGAAAAATTTTCCGAAATATTCGATGCAACTTTCATACCTATCACTTTTTGTGGGATGGAGACAAAAGGTGTAATCAACTAGCCTGGAATGCAGAGGTTCGTCATAAAACATAATTGGCTGCCAACCACAAATCTGAATTTATAAGGAAAATGTTCAATACACATATTAAATTGAGTTATAGAGACGGGGAATTACTGTAGGGAAAATCCGTTATCATTCAGGTGAATTAAATCAGAACAGTTTTTGCCATTTTCTGAGCACCTCATATATATTTTAAAAGTTTCTAATGATTAGAAAGCTATATATCTCATTTGCTCAAATACTCAAAATATTTGATCTGTTCGCTTTTCTTTTTTAAAGATGATTATTCATCTCGGAAGGCTGCTTATAAGCCAAAAAGAACGGAACTGGAACAATAGAAAAATTGTGCAATTTACACTCATACGGGTCACCACGAGGTTAAAGTGCGCTCCCCCCATTTTCTATCTATATTTCTATTCTATAGTTTCGACGATACAGGTTTCAAACTTGGTATATCGCTATAGTACTTGAATATGCATATTTTGAAATTACTAATGAAAATTTACCACTCGTTTCAACAGTGACCCCAAACTTTTATTTTGTCAAATGACACCATTTTTCTGATTTACCGGGAGAATTAGGAATTTGAAATAATATTTTTTTTATCTGTTCATACAAAATGTCCTCAAAACTAAGTAGCTATATTGTGTTAATAGTAGTCGATATAAAGGATGTTTCCGATATTTGAGCAATGAATGAAATGGGAACTAGAAGTTGACAAAACAAAACGAAATAAAACAATACTTTTTTATCGAAAAAAAATTTTTTTGGGAGATATTGAATTTTCAATTTTTAAAGAATTTTTTTGAAAATCACTGATCTACAGCCTGCGCAAACCTCTCTGAAACACTGCCAGCGGACAGACACCCTGTGGCCTGAAGAATCAAACCAGTGCCTCCCAAACAAAGGTAACTGAAAACGATTTCATAAAATTTTATTATTACATCTTCCCTTTACGTTTCATCAGTGAATAATTCTGTATCGTCAGCATTATTTTTCATTTGTGTACAATATGAACAGTATGTGCCCTAACACAGTGCCTCGTGGAACTCCGAATTTGATCTTCATTGGGTAGTTCTGTACGTTCACTATGACTATTTCAATTATTTCATTACAATAATTCCTGATTTCGACAGTAATTTCTCAAAAACTTTTGCTGAGATGATATGGGTCTGTTATTATCTAACGTTCATATTATACCACAATATTTTCCAACGATTATGAAAAATTTACTCAAAACGAAATAGTACCCATTTAGAAATTCTCACAACTGTCATTTCTCGAAAGGCAACGCATGCTTCTTTTACTTAGTCATGATGAAAAATGATGAATTATAAGATTACTCGTGGAAAAAATTTTGGAGACTTCCGAAAGAAACATAAGATACAATATGGGTGTTCTAAAGAGTGATTGTTTTTCAACGAAAGCGTCGAAAATGAAGAAGTGAGAAGCTTTTTGCTATTTGAGAAATTATTCCGATGAAACGATTCTATCAAACTATCACACTTTTGGTTTAAAATGGTTAATTTAGAACTACAGGAACTTCAATATCCTTTGTCTCAAGACTTCTGAATCAAGCAATTGCCAAGTTATTTAATTTTACCCTGTATATTTGGGCAGTCCTATATTTCATGTGATGATTAAAACGAGGCAAAATTATAATGATCATTCATATTTTTTTAAAAAATGTCGTGGGACAAAGGATATTGTAGTACCTATAGTTTTTAAATTAGTCGTTTTTGACCACAAGTGCGATAGTTTGTTGGAATCGTTTTATTGGGAGGAACATAGAAATGCCAAAATATACAGGTTATCTCATTAATAATTTTGAATCTGATGTCTTGTGACTGAAAACAAAAACTCATTGGGTATGTAATCTAATATCAAAAAAAAAGCTGCACTAATTGCTTTAATTTACAACCCCAAAATTACAATTCTCTGCTACTCTCGAGTTCGGAGATATTCCCTGTCCAAAACCTCGTGGGCCATCCTGTATACTTTTAAATAACTTCCTCGTTCCCAAACCCATAATTTCTTAAATATTCCATAATATTACCGAATTCTGCATATTTATTGTCCGAAATTTTGATTATTTTAGTAAGCTTTGCCTATCTAACGTCCAATGAATCAAAGTTGTTTACTGTAATCATCATCTGAAAAAATGCAATGTGTCTTGTGTTTGGTCTGATAATCAAGATTTCGTTAATTTATAAGTGATTTATAATATATGTACCAAGGTTTTCACTAAAACATGTGATATTTTCCTAAAAGGTTTTCAGTCGAATCAAAACCATCTCCAGACATCATTAGAACCTTACGAACTATGGATCTTTCAAGAGGAATATTATTGAGACTGAAACGGTAATAGACAACGAAGAAAAAGAAATTACAGTTCATACATTTTTTTTCTTGGTAACGAAAGTTCATATGCATTGACTTCAACTTCTAAGCATTTTTCATATCTTCGTTTGACGTCTTGTACAGCAATAAAACCTCAAAGAGGGGTAAACTGCTGAAGAAATTGTGTATACTCATTCCCAAAAATCGCTAGTAATGCCTCTAATACCCAAGTAATACCCCCAAGTAATGCCAGTAATGCACAAGTCAGAAAAGTAATAAAAATATCAAATTGTGTCTTAATGTTAGGTTTGTTCTGACCTTTTTTTGTTTCTTCATTGCGCAATTCTGATTTCCGCCAGTGCTCTCTAATTTTTCGGATAATTCATGTAATTTTCACTTCCCATGTGTTGAAGGCTTCTTTTGCCCGATTATAATTGTGCAGTAATTGTTCTCTTACTTCCGAATAATTTCTGTATTACCCATGTAATGCTCGATTAATACCTCCCTTTTCCGTATAATGCCCAATAATTCATATAATGCCACCATTAATAGCTGTAATACCTGTAATACCCAATAATTTTCAATTAATGCCTCTAATTCCCGAATAATACCACTAATACCAAGGACATTTACGCCAAAATTTTCCAGCGGTTTCCCCCCTTGTAATAAATTCAAATCAGAATCATGAGAGTAATCAAACAATTTTATAAAATACAGGGTGTCCTATTGAAAATAACAAAGATGACGTCACATCCGGAAAGACCCAGAAGAGTCACAATTAGGAAAATATTTTAGTTGGATTTTTAATATTTCCTTCACCGTCTCTACAATTGGTGGTTCTCTATATATAGATCCCATTAACTCATGAAAATATAGCCTGTGTAGGTATAAAGGT
Organism: Chrysolina haemoptera; assembly: GCA_958298965.1. Lineage (NCBI taxonomy): Eukaryota > Metazoa > Arthropoda > Insecta > Coleoptera > Chrysomelidae > Chrysolina > Chrysolina haemoptera. The sequence goes on from OY282589.1 coordinate 26,642,638, forward strand.
CTATACATCTTCTACTCACACAGTTGGTAGAAGAAAAGACCATTGATAATTTCAAAACAAAAGTAAGGTTATTTCTCGTTGTTGATCGTTTCTGTGATTTCAAAAATTATCTCTCTATTAACATGATACAGAGATACTATGAGTCATTTCAGTATTTATAGCATGCAAAATAATCCTATTATTCTGCGCTATCCATGAAAAAATGTTTTATAGCACTGAAAACCAGTTCGCCAAAATAAAATGCTTAATTTGGTTGAACTCAGAAAGAAGAAAGCCTTAATCATCATTCACAATAAAAAATATGACGACTTATTTGAAAAAATGTTGACATGGAAGTCTTTGATAGGTGACGGAATGTGAATAATTTGAATCAGTCATAAACCATACAAAACTGTATAGAGTGAGTTATGTTTTTTCTTCAAATAAGAAAGTTATAGAGCCGCCACTATCTGGCTAAATCACACGGTATATTAGGTTATCAATAAAATCTATTTATCTATCTATGGAATTGAAATTTGAAGATGGGCAACCTTGACTGCAGTGGAATCATAATTAGAACCAATAAAAGAATAATAAGTAACGATCTAAATATTCATTGTCAGCAGCCAATTTTAATTTTTTATCGTCTGAAAAATACATCCTTGATAGTAATATATTTTCACAAACAATAAAGATTATGTTTTCTGATTACTATAAATAATAATTACTTCGTGAAGGTAAGTTTCGAGGGGAAAACCGCTGAGCATATTATGTACACTAATTCCCAAAAATCATATGTAATGCCCCTAATACCTAAGTAATTCCCGAGTAATACGCTCTAAGTAATGCCAGTAATGTCCGTCAGAAAAGTAATAAAACTATAATTATAATTAATGTTAGTTTGTTGTCGAGTACAAGTCGGATGACACTTTTTTTTCATTGCATAATTCGGATTTCCGCTACTGCTCTTTAATTTTTCAGACAATTCCAATTCCCATGTTTGACTTTTTTTTTATTTTTTGCTCTTCACCGATTATTATTGTGCAGTAATTGTTCTCTCACTTCCTGTAATACCCATGTAATGCCCTATAATTCCTAAGTAATTTCTCTAATACCCGAGTAATACACCATTAATACCTGTAATGCCCAATAACTTTCAAGTAATGCCACTAATTCCGAACTAATACCCAAGAAATATCCGAGTAATACCACTAATACCCAAGATATGTACCACAAAATTCCCCAGCGGTTTCCCCTCGGAAAGCTTAGTAATAAAACAGAGAGCTGAAGCGAGTCTAGAGTTTGGAACGTAAAAGTTGATCTGTGCAGGAAGCTCTGACCAGTTGAATAGAAATGTGGTTATGTCAATTCGGAGTCATTCAGTTACCAAACAACTAGTTTGGAAAATACTCGACAAATCAGTAGCCTTGCGATAACAATTCAGATTTTTGTATCTGTTTCTTCATTAGTGATAGTCTAGCAATGTTTTTCTCAATCGGTAACATTTTCACTGTAAACGTAATATCCTGTTGATAAGTCTCAATAGCTTATTGAGCTACTTATGCAGATGAAGACACAAACATTATTCGGAAATAGAAGAAGGTATGCTCGCGAGACAAAAGTAGTGGAAATGAATAATGGATGACTAGTAATAATTATACCACAAACAGTCATTATTTCAACGATGCCGATATAAAACTACTTCCCTCTCCTAATCCTGAAGGATGGAACATAAGTGAAATATTTGACCTGAAAAGACTAATTTTTTGTCTATTACCGCCAAAAACATTGATTTCTATCGGACAGATACTTGTGCAGTATTCCCTGAAGAAAACAATTTGGCGAATGCTTGGTGTTATCGATAAGCAGAATTCTCTATGATTTAGATGTGAAAATGTTCCGGTCATTTGGATGTAGAAATGTTCGACATATTCGAAAGACACACTAGTAGGTATCATTTATAGCTACTCTTCACATACACAGATTACGTGATTACTGGAGCAAAGAATCATGTGCCCTGAGAAGAAGAAGTACAACGACCTTCAGCATTCGTCTGGCTGATAATTCTGTCATCTAATATACGGCAAGCAGGTGTGATTTTCAGGTTCGAGAGTAGCATGTCCATCATTCAACCAATAACTCCTATTAAGCAAAATGGCGGGAAAAAATTATAAGACCTCGTACCTATATGTTCTTCATATCAAGTTCGAAAACATACTGGGTATTTTCGAAAATTCTCAGTAGATGGGCTTTTCATTATTGGGTTCATTTTGCGTTGTTACCACTTTTTGAGGTAATAACTTTGGAATTCTGTATCAATTGGGATAAACTCTCCACTCTGTACTCAGTGGTTTCGATATATGAAACACTTTCATATCATGTGGATCGCTTTTCCAATTTTATTTCAGATGCTCACCTTGGTTCTGCTAATTTATATGGATATACTCACCATTGAAAGTGAGTAGTACCATCCTATCATTAACCAAAAGAAAGTGGGCGTTTACAGAAATACGCCAAGTTTTATTTGCGTTTGAGCCCGAACTGTTTGCTGGAAAAAAAACTTGAAAATTGGATTTTGTAGACAATTTTATGTACTTTCATTTTGAATGGAAAAGTTATTCACGAAATACTGATAGTTTTCGAGTTATAAGGGAAAAACTACATAAAAATAGATTTTTTTCCATTTTTTGCATTTTTTTTAATGTTCTGTCAAGATATTCCATTAACAAACTTCAGATTCGGATTCAGCACTCCAAAAAACGTATGAAATGAAAGAAATCAAAACTACCCCAAAACTTTCTCGCCAGGGGCCCTGTCGGATACAAATTTACTGAATTATGTATAGACGAACTTAAAATGCAAAACCATCTCAAATTCAACCCAAATCGTTAGAGCCGAGATCCAAAATATGTATAAGAACTGCTCGTTTACTATACTAGATATATCATTTATATCAATAGCGCACTTATGCCAAGATTTTTTTTTAGGGGGGCTCACAGAAGTCAATTGATTTCCACAAATGTCAAAGACACGTTATACATTGAAAATATGACTCCGACACATCGTCTTGAGGACGAGCCCTAAGCTCTTATTCTGGGTACGCCAATGAAATGTATATTGTATCTTAAATTATTGTAGGATCTTCAGTAATATTATGATTCATGTATCTTTCCGAAACCAGTTTGGTCAAGGAGACGATCCAAGAAGTCGCTGTACACAAAAAAAATTAAATGAGATATTCGTTAATTTCGATAATTCAACGAATTCTTGTAATATAAACATGTTGTTATTCTTCTCAACAGAATAATGATGGCGATTAGGAAGGCAAGCATTCGTTATTTTTTTCTGATAAAATTATATAAATACTTTCGTTCATATTTCCATTCAGGATGTATTCGCTCGGAGTATTGTACGGGATTTTTTGAAATAATCATCAATTTTTGAAGTTCAGAATGAAAAAATTGTCATTTACAGAAAACTGTAAAAAGGGTAAAAAGGAGTGAATGTTTTACAATCATGAGGAAGCATTTTCAACTGATAAAAAAGCTCAACATTTTCTTTCAATCACACGGTATATATGAAGATGAAATGCCTTAGCAACTTCAAGTTCAAATAGAAAATCGTCCAATGAAAATGTATCATTATTTATAATCCAGATAACTCAGAGAAGTGAATTTTCCATGTTCAAACTCCAGTAGATGGTAAACTATTGTAAGCATAATACTCCCTTAACATTGATTAATAACATGACACCATAAAGGAACATTTTATATGTGAAAAATCACCATAAATTAAAAAAAGTTAGTGAACGGAAAAAAATTAAGCTAGTTCAGAATTTGAGATTTGTAAAAATAAACAAGGTGATCCATTTGACAATCTAAAACTGAAACCATCCGGAAGTATCACAGAATTCGTTTTTATCTCAGAGAATGGCATTTCAGTTTTCCAATTACCCCCTGAATTTTCGTTCTTTGATGCGGATTATTATTATAGGGCCTATACGATATTCATCAGTATTTAAAAGACATTGCAGATACATATTCCTTTAATTTCTAATGACATTTCCTAACGTAAATCTACAATATTTGAATGTCTTTCTATCAGCAATTTCTGAGATGAATCCTACATGTTTCTATGAGGTTATCCAGTTTGAAAATGAATGAGAACATGAGATTTTATAGCAGTCACATGATTATTTAAAAAAATAAATAATATTCCTTATGAAGATAATAAATCCAATGGATTATTATATGCAAGATTGCACATACATAAATGAAGTATTTTTCAACTTCAACTGCTAATTTACACGTTTTATATTTTTTAAATATGTAAATTATACATTTATTTCTAACAGAAACGAAAATGGAGGTAAAGTGATCTGTGTAGATAGTATTAATGACATCTGTTCCTCGTCCGTATTTTCACAACTCGCATCAAACTATGGCTGGCTATTTGCCCATTCTGCGTTATAAAATGTGGTCTAGGCAGCTCCATCTTTCGAGTAGAGGTAGAATCACTCCGGTAGAAGCGTTGTATATGGATTCGGATATTTAGAGCTTTGTGCTCTCGACTGTAAGTTCATTTTAAAAGAAACGAAAACTGTTTATCAGCGATAATGTAAGAAATTTTACATACGAGGGAAATAATAAGTAAATAAATTCATTATCGGTGTTCCGATTACGATAAATAAATTTTTCGTTCGTAGTTGAAGTCATTTTGAAATATAAAGGTTTTCCTGGTGTGATAGTGATCTTTCTGAAATATTTTTGAAATAATCTGGCTTAATATGATAATAATAATCTATTCGATGGCTAATTACCATAGCAGTCGATGCCAAAACACAAAAGAAAAAAAAGTAATCTTTTCAAATATTTTTTTAATTTTCTTAGGCATATTTAGTTTATAATATTCCATTTGGTTTCGTAATGCTCTTACTGTTGGATCTCAAGAAATATCATAGGATTCCCATAAGATTGGATACAGAATTCCAAATACAAATTGGATCATCGAATCCTGAACCCAATTTTTGATACGATTCCGAATAAGATTATGAATTGTGTCATTTATCTTCATTCAAAACATTGTTGTGATTGATATTGGAATACCTCATCGAATCGTGTATAGTCTCTTTGCACCACCACTGCCTAAAACAAACTCTTATACTTTGTATCTTTCTTTTCTTATCGAAACTTTTGAATTCTCAGTTATTTTGAATTATAAGAAAACTTATAGGAATCGCATGAATTCAGATAAGGAATTCCTGATCCAAATCATCACATCCTGATCTCACTGTTTTCACAAGATACCCAATAAAATTGAATACGGAATTCCTGATACAGACCATCAAATCCTGAATCTTTCTTCATACGATACCCAATATGATTATAAATTGTGAATTTCCATACATTTCTCATACGTTGACAAGCTTGTGAATGGGCATATAATATCGTTGTGATCGAAAGTGGAATACCTCATCGAATCTTATAACAACCACTGCCTGATACAAACTCGTATGACATGTATTACATCTTATTATAAATCCTCATAGAACCTTCCAAAAAGTGTATGTGCCAGCGTTACGTACCTACTCGTAGGTTACAGACTTTCACGTAGATCGCTATAAATTCTCATAATCAGTCTATATTTTTTTATGAGATTTCAAGTGACATTTTTGACAGAGCTATTTCTTAGTCTCACACGGTATACTGATTTTTATTCTACAACTCGCTAATCTTGCAATGTCGAAATACCAAAATCCTCACCGAATAAAATGCATAATTATGAATTTTTTTTAAGAACTGTGCTCGCCGTTGTACTCCACACCTACAACCACTCTGAAATGTAAAGATTCAACTGGAAACGAAATTAGCTGCAGCGAAGCCACCGACGGAACTTATTTAACCTACCAATGTATTCCATATTACGAAGCCTTAGGTCGCAAGCAAAGCCTTTATTGTAGTGGAGGTGCATGGGACTTTCCTAAACCAGTGTGTCAACCAGGTGAGTAGGTATTGTTCATGAAAAAAAAAGTCCCTGTAACACAACTGAACAATGGTGGAAACTTGTCTTTGAAATTTTACTTCTGCATGTTATTCATCGAAGTGACAAATCACTGTTATGTGCCTGCAGGGCAGGATAATCATTAGGGAGTTTTTAGGCCACTTAAAATAACATTGGAACATAACAGCTTTTGTAGTTATTCTCAATAACAATAAGGATAACAACTGGTTGATTTTAAGGAGTTTTTGGAACGTAAAGGAAGATAACGTTAAAATCCGTTAAGAAACTAAACTTAACCTATGAGTTTTGACGTTAGCAAAAGGTCATTTTGTTGATATACTTAAAAGAGATAAAAATATCGAAATTATTAAAGGAAGGGGGCAGGAATATTACAAATAATGCAAGATTTGTATAAATACAAATGTAGGTAAGAAAAATAGTGGTAACGTTGCGTTTCGTGAACCAAAATTACCGTTCTGTGATAATGATAACCACAAACCTCGTTATTCTAATCCGTCGTTAATAACGTTGGACGTTATCACTATTTGTTTTGCCTCCCCTCATTTCCCTTATTGCGCAGTAGCACAAATAACGATAACGACAAAACTAGTTATTTTAAGTGACCTAAAAACTCCCTATTAATGCACTAAGGGCATTACGAATACGATTACGCTCGGAGAGTGATGCTATCCAACACGAAGGCATTTGGCCCAATGGATGTCGCTTAATTTACGTAATTATTCAAATTCCATTCTACACAAAATAAAAATCGAATGGGGACAGACAATTTTTATTTTCGTTTCACTTTGTGAATAAATACATATAAACATAGTTGTTTAGTGATTTTTGTTCGAAAATATGAATAGGATATTCATAAAATCTGTTGTGGCATCATCTGCGGTTGAAAGACAAACTTTAGTCGCTATTTTCCATCAAGATTTTTTTAAATAGCATGTGGTTCGAGTGATGCCTCATTCAAATTGTTTTTTGATTTTCCATACGACTGCAAAATTTCAGACAAAAATATTCATCCAAAACAAAATGGTGACACATTATGTTAGAACTTTTATACGCGATTTCTTCGAATAAATGGCTTTAAACGAGCTCAATTGAAGTGAAAAAATATTTTTTGATATCTACAAATGTTCTCTGTCCTTCAGAATCTCATATGGGACATGATTTCTGAGATTTGCTGCGAGATTCAATAAAACAAGGTATTACACTACTTATCTACTTATTTGAATTTTTCCCTAATATGGCACCCATTTGCCATTTTGAGTGACAAGAAGCTCTTGCAGAAACGAAAAAAATGTATCATTGCACTAAAGTTTTAATAGCTATTTATTCGATAGGATTCTTTTGTGAGAGTTCTAAAATAATGTACCGCCATTTTGTTTTGGACCAATTTTTTTTTTTTGGAATTCTGCTGTCGAATAGAGAATTGAAAGACGAATTGAATAAGATATCACTCGACCCCCCATGCCATTTAAAAAAATATTTCAAAATGGCTTATGAAATACCATATAACCAGAAAAAAAATTCAAAAAAATTCCACCCCATTCAAAAGTTAACAGAGGGGGGGGTTACTTTATGGACAGACTGTATAACTAACATAATACTAGACACTTTTTAACTCAGTCTACTTCAGTTTTTTTCAGGAACTTATTTTTCATGGGTTACTTTAATCCTAAGGGGCTATTGTGATATAGTACTTTATTGTGTTTTTTATATTTTTATTTGTCTGTCTGCGTACCATCATTTCAACAGTGCATTCAATATGAATGAAGTATTTTTTAATTCTATAATCTCGTATGGAATATAACTCTTACTTGTGCATCAAAACCTAGCAGTTCAATAATATTTGCGTAATATGCTCATTTTGGAAGAAAATTATTGAGTATCACAGTAGTCTTCTTAGTTGCTCTTCATATACAAACTTCAAGTCGGGTTCGATAAAAGTAATAGAATAAGATCCCAGGGTCCCTAGACGTAACTTATTCTTTCGGCAACCGTCCGGGAAGTACGTACTTTCCGGACTAGTCCAGGAAATGTTCGATTTCAATATAAATATTTATATAAATAAGAATTAGAATGTTTCTGTTGGTACCTATATTCTGTTCGCATTTCGATATTTAATACAAATAAGAATTAAAATATTCGAAATTTTTTTCTACAAATAAATATAAAAAATAAATGTTATTCTACACGGTTGCCGAAAAAATTGTGTACGCAACACGTCCGAAAACAGTTTTTTTAGACTCGCAGACTTCTAGGACTCGCTACGCTCGTCCTAGAATCTTGTCCATTCGTCCAAAAAACAGTGTTTTCCGGACTTGTTAAGTAAATTACTATTCTAAAGAACAAAATGTTCCTGTTCCAATGAATACTGCGTACCTATTCAGTAGGGCAGACGTCCAATTAACAGGTACCAGGTGAAAAAGATAAATAATAATAGAAGTCGCTTCGTCTAAATTCTAATGGCTGATCTTTATATAAGTATATTTTGTAGAATATTATAATAAATATAATATCCAGCACTGCCAGACACTTTACGCTGACCATAACAAAAAATTTTGTACTTATATTCTAAAGCTTGATTTTCATATATGTTTTATAGGTATGCCTATTTCGAAACTATATGTGACAGATCTTAGGGTCCCAACATCCTCTAGACTCAAAACATATTCTACCGTTAGTGCTATCTCGCTCGCTCTGAAACGCATGCATAGTACCCTCGCGCTCATACTGACGGTAGATTTTTTTGTTTCTGGGGGATGTTTGGCCCCTACGATTTGACTTGCTGATCATACATATTTTCGAAATAGACCCCAAAATAACATAAGCATATAAAAATCAAGCGTTAGAATATAAGTAAAGCTAAATATGTTTTTTGTTCTTTGAAGCGTCTTTCGGAAGTTATAATCGGCGGGAAGTGCCTGGCATTTTGTAATAATTTTGTAATAATATTCTACAGAACTTATATGAAAATCAGCCATTGGAATTGAACTGAAAAGGTAGTCCCATTTTTACTCACCTCTCTCATCTGGTACCTGTGGATTGGGCGTCTACCCAATTTCGCAGGTATGTATACTTTTGAATTACATATAGGATACTACTTTATTCCTCATATTTTATCCTTTAGAAAATAAGTTACTTCTGGGGGCCCTGGGATATTGGACTAGAAGTTTTTGTCGGGTAGATTATGCTTCTTTCAGTTCATCAGTATTTGGGATAATTAATTATAATATAAACATTTCGAGAACATAAAAATATTTCATGAAATGGACCAGTCGAATTAGAATTACTTATGGCACAACGTAAAAAAGTATCGATGAATATTGAGATGAAAATTTTAGTCCTTCCAAAACATAATGAATGGTTCGGAAATTCCACGTTACAACATTCCTCATGCTGAACGTTGGGCAATTATAATTATTTATAAATAACTGTATACCTGTATAACTGTGTTGGCAATCGTCATCGCTGAGAATGTAAGTTTAAAATTTAGTAACAGGGTATTATAAGGTCAAGATCAGCACATATTCTTCATTGTTTTTTTGATTTTGCTAGAAGGTGAAAAAAGGTATTAACATATTGGACTAGAAGTTTTTAATGGGTAGAATATGCTTCTTTCAGTTTATCAGAGTTTGGGATAATTTATTATAATATAAACATTTCAAGAACATAATAATATTTCATGAAATGGATTCACCAGTCGAATTGGTATTATTTATGGCACAACGTAAAATATATCGATGAATATTAAGAGGGGGTTCAGTGGCTATTGGTGAAACATGGAAATCAAAATACTCGGAGCTCACTCAGTAAATTCGAGATTTTTTTCCATCATCTGAATTCAAAAGGAGAACTTTTTCAATTTTTTTTATTGACCTTGAAAGAATTGCAGAAAGACCAGATTCACTATTTTTCAACTCACTAGGTTACTTTTTATTTGTTTTTCCGAAAAAGTACTCTGAGAGATGCCTGTCTCATACATACACAATAGCATTTAGAATACAACAAGAGTACCAGCTGTATAAACATAAATAAACCTATATATATATATATATATATATATATATATATATATGGAACTAGTAAATAGTGGGGCTTTGCAGCAAAATCAAAGAGTACTACTTTAAAGTTTGTCCAAGCTTTCGGAAATTTAATAAATCATTTCCATCATCAGGGATAATCTTTGTTGAGATTGTGAGACGCGATGTTATTCAACAATAAGTGGCACATTGTGCAAGATGAAAGTTGATATAAAACATGTAAAATTGGTAGGATGTCTTAAAATTTTTTCATAAAATACGTTACATTTAAAATTGTTAAAATTTTTTTTTATTTTTGACCACACCAGGCCAAAGCAATGCTCTAGGTTAGGAGAAGACAGACAGTTAACATGTCATACGACTCAGTCAGGGTACCACTGACTGAGTCGTATGACATGTTAACTGTCTGTCTTCTCCTAACCTAGAGCATTGCTTTGGCCTGGTGTGGTCAAAAATAAAAAAAAAATTTAACAATTTTAAATGTAACGTATTTTATGAAAAAATTTTAAGACATCCTACCAATTTTACATGTTTTATATCAACTTTCATCTTGCACAATGTGCCACTTATTGTTGAATAACATCGCGTCTCACAATCTCAACAAAGATTATCCCTGATGATGGAAATGATTTATTAAATTTCCGAAAGCTTGGACAAACTTTAAAGTAGTACTCTTTGATTTTGCTGCAAAGCCCCACTATTTACTAGTTCCATACCTAACTAGTCAGCAACGACTACCCTTCCTCTATATATATATATATACATATAAAAAAACATATAGACACATATATGAAAAGTCATAATTATGTCGAGATCAATGAAATATTCCTAATCACATAATAAAAATTTGTATATGACATATACAACGTCATAATATAAATAGATACATTTACAATTAACATTACAAATCGATATCAAAATTTACTTACTTAAAATACATTGTCATAGAATTCTTTCAAATTATAATATGGTCTATCTAGCAGCAACTCTTTGACAGCCTTCCTGAATCTATTATGTGCCACCAAAGATCTAATATGTGAAGGCAGGTGGTTGAACATTTTTTTAGCATTATAAATTATTGACCCCTTTATCAAGGAGCTTCTGGGAATTGGTAGCGACACTGTGAAGTTATAACTTCTCGTCTTGCAAGTTGAAAGAGATTGGATATTATTGTAATATTTTTTGTGGATCAAACATACACTTTCCAGAATAAAGATACATGTCAATGTCAGTATTTTTTAAGCAACAAACAAAAGTTTGCATGAATCTCTAGGTTTCGCCTTACAAAGGTATCTCACAGCCCTCTTTTGTAATACGAACACCGAGTTCAATAGAAATTGAGAGCTATTTCCCCAAAAACGAATTCCATATCTTAATAGTGAGTCAATCAGAGCAAAATATGCTGCTCTTGCCACAGATGTATTTAATCTAATGAGATGACCCTTACTGAAAAGCACCCTGATGACAATTTTTTGCATAAAGTACTGATATGAGTATTGAAAGACAGACTATTATCCACATGGGGTCCCAAAAACTTGGCTGATGGTTCAGTACTTATTATCGAGTTCCCTAAGACTATCCCTTTCAGAGTGCACCTGAAGGTTACAATGCATGTTTTTGAGACATTGAATGATAACTTATTGGCATCACACCCGTTTTTCACCAAGGATATGTCGTAGCTATGTGTTTATTCAGTTCATCACTGTTGTTGCCGTGCCACAGTATTGTTGTATCATATGCGAACATAGTGAATTTACCCTTGATATTAATGCTTGCCAGATCATTGATGTACACCAAGGACAAAATGTGGCCAAGCACTGATCCTTGTGGTACCCCACAACTCACCCGTTGAGATTTCGAACTTTCTCCGTTAAGCGAGACCATTTGTATGCGTTCCGTTAGGTATCATTGAAACCATCTAAATGCTACATCTCTGAAACCATAAATTTCTCTTTCTTGTCGAAAAAAAATTTCAAGAATTAATCCAAACTCGCACACACCGTCAAAGTGATTTTTTGCTGAACCCCTGCACACTCAATATTGGATCACTTTTCTTCACTGATTCGAGTGCCCTCACAATTTCGACTTTTTTTTTCATCGACAATTATCCAAAGTTCTCGTCAAACGGTGGGGCTTGAGCAGAAGAACAAATTATTATGGGATTATTGGAGTTCTGCAATAGCCAACTAACCGTATTTATATTCTCTCCCATGTTTTGTTCATCGTATAACGCAAATGCAAAATAAAATTTTGAAAACCTCACTAAATGATAAAAACACAAGTTTTACACAATTAGATAATCAAAATATACAACATTCCTTTAACAAACATCAAACATGAAACGTATTCGTTAACTTGAAGAATGCCAATGGCTGTTCAGACATTCCATGAACATCTTTCATTTAAATCCTTTAATATAACCCAATAAATATTTTGACTTCTGTTTCAGTTTGCGGAAAGAAAGTTAATCATGAAGTAAAGGCATTAGTAATTGGTGGTGAAGATACGAACAAATTTGAATATCCATGGATTACTGCCATCTACAGAAAAGTTGAGGGTAAATTGATGAATAATTGCGGTGGAACACTGCTAAACCCTAGGATTGTTCTCACTGGTGAGTAGTTTTCAATAATGTCAAATTTAGGTACTCCAACAACGGCCACAACCAACTGCTCCTGGGATCCCATAATCCCACTATTGTCTCGTTATGAATCTTTATCGTTATCTTCTTTGTACTGTCCGCTGATGACTTGAAATTGTTCAGAACGATTGAATACATTCCTCATACTATGCTCTCACTGTGTTTCACTGCAACGAAAGATATTTAAGAATTTTTTTAATAAAATGTTGCATTTATTTTTCAAAACAAATGTCTAGTTTCAATTAGGCGAAATAGTTATATTTAAAACAATCTGAATGATAGGAAAATCTTGTGCTCATAACATAACGGGCTTTTATTTAAATCTGCTAAGGTACCATCTGTTGAAATTATAATATACTTCAGCACATTCGAGTTACAATATAATTTTATAATATGGTCACCATGCAACAAAACTGACTTTCTTTCCTTGGAAGATTTCAAAATGCATTTTTTAGATACTATGCGTATCACATAGGATTTATTATCAAAAACCGACAATGGATAAATACGAAAGCGTAGAAGGGCCACTATAAATTTTATTTTTCGTCGACCGTTCATTTATGATGTATTTTAACGCACTTAAAATCGTTGATTAATGGCCCCTGTTAATGAATGATTTTCTATTAATCAACGATTTGATTATATGCAACCCAACATACAAGTCTCAAATACATTTTATATTGGTTAGTACTATCTGTCATTACTTAGTTTCATTCAGTACTCCAGTTGTCATTTGAAATCATAGAAAGTAACGTTTGCCTGACAGACGAGAGAGGTGACACTGAGATCGACAGTTCAAATCCACATGAGAGCAATTTCTTTATATTTGAAAAAATTAAATTAAACTACCACTAACTGAAAACTACGGTCGACGGAAAAGTGTTGTAACAAACTCGTGAATTAAAATGGCTATTAAAAATCTCGAACATTAACGCGCTCGCTCCGCTTACGCGTTAAATTATCTCGATTGTCAATCGCCCCTATCAATACACTCGTTGAATAACCATTTCATTTAGAAATAAATTTCGACTTGCAACTCGGAATTCCAATTTGGAACTCGGAATTTTGATTCATATACAAAAAGTTTTAACTTATTTCTTAATAAAACTTAATAAAAATTATTCGACAAAATGAATAGGTATGTTTCAAGAAATATAAGTAAAAGCATTTGTTCAATGTTTAATCATTTGACCCATCATTTGTAATAAACAAATAAAAGTGGTTATTCTGTAAACTGTATGTCAATTTTTAACGGATGTTAATAATCACTCGTATTTAAATATCTAGTTATACTGTAAAAACTATATAAATAGTGTAGTGCATTGCCTGTATGTTCATGTTCACACATCTTAACACACTTCTTTAATATGTAAAAATTATATAAACGTGTAACCAGAATATGTTAAATGGGTGGAAATTAACATAAATCTTACAGAATTACCACTAAAATAATTCTCAGGGGTAATATAATAAGTGGTATGATTATTACCGATAATTTTTTGGAATATTAATAAATTGCAATCCCAAAGCTGAAAAAGTATTTTCTTGCATTGGGATTGCCAATGAATTGATATTCCAAAAAATTTAGGTTTATAATCATACCACGAATTATATTTAGGATGAAAATATATCGATTTGAAAATCGTGTCACCTGGTAATTGATGCTTTACTTCTAGCCGTATTCAACGGAATACTCTTTTCCACGGCCTCATCTATGATACCAACGATCGCTCATATTGATAAATAAAGATAACTATTCAAAACACATATATTTGACCTTTATAATTTAAATCATTATTTTAACTTGGCAGATAGTAAAACAAAAACTAAGCAGGTTTATCACCGTGAAAATACAACGATAAGCTATATTTTAACTGTAGTTCCGATTCTATTGGCTGAATTTCAAAATTTGAAATCCACTGATTGGTTGTTAAGCAAGGAAATACATTGTCTATGAAATATAATTATATCTAAATAAAATTATTAATAGTAGTACCCACACTCTTAATGACAAAAGATGTTTGGATAAAAGACCATCATTTTTCAACACAGGTAACATCGGCTAACTGTGGAACCCAAAACATTGTTTAGTAAATTTGATGTAATGGTTGTAATTGCTTTTATAACCAGTTGTATAAGTCTTCTTCCGTTTGATGTACCACCAAAGATAAAAATAATGAGGTGTCAGATCTAGCGATTCTGGTGGCCAGGCAACTTCTGAATGCGTACCTATCCATGCAATTGATAGTATCAATAATATATAAGTTTTATAAATCTGGAAATGATGATAAACACAGGTGGTACCTACTGACTTTCAATTATGACTTTCTCAAATGAAAAGTTTTCGAAAAGATACCCCACTGTTGCAAACTTCATTACGCCAACAGCTGGAGGACTGGAAATGGGTCTTGTGTTCCTTTGAAAAACCCAAAGGCAACATTGACTTTTCTGGAATTATTGGACTCAGTACACTTTTAGTCTCGTTTTTGGAATTTTTTAAAAAAAATTAAAAAGTTTTATTTGCAAGATACAATTTTGAAAAACAGAATGAGTCCACCAATGAAGTAATTAAAACTACAAATACATCTGTAAAGTCCAATTAGTCATTACTCTCCATATAAAAACTGATATGCATTTATAACATTTCTCGTAGTTTTCCATAACCTTTCATTTTCTATACCACATTTACACAATCTATATTACTTGTTCCTCTCAAATAAGTGGTATGAGCATTTGGATTTTCCGTTATCTATTTGGATATTACCACCAACAAACAAATTGATTCGGAGATTGGAAAAGCTGCACAAAAAATAAATAAAATATGTTTCAGCTGCTCATTGTGTTTCCGATACATACGGAAATGCTCTATCAGAAGATAATGTACATATTGGTGCGGGAAAATATTTCAACGAATATGGTGATCCCAGAGACGTTAATGCTCAATATTCAGAGGTGAGTGAAAATTTGGACAGATATTGCTCTCGATACAAATGTAACACACAGTATGAACTGGTACAAACTCGAGGTTCATCAATTCATGAAGAATTGGCCTTATGTGTATACCGTGTGACACAGACTGATGGTACACGCCTTTTTCTCCTTTGTTCCTGTAGCTATATTTATAAAATTTGAAACATAGAATATGCTCACTATATTTGACATATTTGAAAAAAAAGTTCTGGTTTTTCTGGAAATGAAATCAACTTTCGATTTTCGAATGGGAAACCCTGTTTAAAAATTGTTTAAAAAAAAATTGTTTAAAAAAATTTGATTTTCCTATCTAGAGAGCCATGAACTCCCTAAAATTATTCGAAATAATCAAAATAGTTCTACACTATCGTAATTTCGATTTAAAAAGTATCGTGGTTATAAATACGTACCAAAAAAGTAAACCAAAACCTTTTTTTACTCGAAACTCCGTTTTTTCATAATGGTACTCTGACGTCATTCGAAAATACCATCGATGGGGTATCCATCCATATTAACTTTTTTCCTGTATAACCAATACGAACACGATAATGGTGCTTAGACAAGTTTAAGTATCTTCTAGGTTCAATAACAATAATTTATTAAGGTGGCTATGGAACACAAATAACAATTTGACGTTTCGATAATCAGTAATTGTCAGTTATTCACTGAATACAGTATTGAATTAATCGGATTACGAATGCCACCAGTTGATAACAGAAACGAAAAAGTGAATATGCTGTTAGTGCAGAGCCGGAACTAGAATTCTAGCGCCTGTGGCGAAATTTCAAAATGCGCCCTTAAAGAAATTAGTTTTTCAGTAAATACGTGTTTTTTATAATAGACATTTATTGATTTTATCTCCCCTATTTTCCATAAAGTAATGAACAGAAACTCAATAAACAAAATGAATGGATAACAATAAAAAACAGTTATTTATTATATAAATTATTAAATAATATATTCTGTTCTATATACCGCGTGTTCACGGAAAGTGGCTCGCTCCTATAACTGTTTTGTTTTGAAGATATTGAAATGAAATTTGGAGAATCTGTATGAGACATAAAACTGTATTTTTTGACAAGTGACTCAGATTCGTGCAACTTCCGGTCACACCGGAAGTGATATAAACTTTCGATTTTGAAATGAGACACCCGGTATATTTTCACCTTTTTTGTTTCCATACGACATTATGAATACAACTATGTATCACTTGTTACTTGTTTGACCATATTTTTTTTTAATTCGATATTTAATTTTCAATCTAGAGGGCTATGGATACGTACAAATTATTAATTTTAGTCCTAAAGTAGGTATTGAGGAAAATGGGGTTTTCGGTTCAAATGCACCTGCTGTGTAAGATTTAAGTTTTAATTTATTCCTACTATTTTATTTTCAAATGAAAATATAGTGCCTGGTTTGGTCATACAAATAATTTGGAGGATTTGCATACGACTTAAAACTGCATTTTTCGACAAGTGACTCAGCTTCAGCAAGTTCTAAAATATTTGTGGAATATTGTTTTCGGTCGAAATATTTCTGCTATGTATGTACAATTCAATTTGAGAATTTGTAATACTAATTTTTTTAAATAGAATTTTTGTGAATGACATTACGATTATGTTGATACCGCTTCACTGTTATATGTTTGAAACAAACTTTCGTTAAAACAACTTGAAGAGATTACTTAAGATATTTCTTAAAACGAAACAACATTTCAGTTTGAAATGAGATCCAAATACATTGGGTTACCTGAAAACTACATAACTGATAGAACAAAGTAATTAAAGAGTATTGGAAAAAAACATTACTTGTCGATATCTTATCTTACCTCACTTTTCCAAATCTAAATGAGGAAACACTGTGTACGCCATTGATTGAAAAACATGTTGATAATATCATTTATGCAAGGAGGTATTAGTTTTTGGATTGATGGTTTTGTTATATCACTTGTGTTGGTCACAGGCTACTCGATGAATTTTAATATTATTTTAATCTCAAAAAGAAATATCTACTGTAATATTTTTAAGTTTGTTGACGAAAGTTTCTTGGAGAATCGTAATGAAATGCTTTTTTTTTCTGACCCAACGAGCGCCACTATGTTGCCATTTAAAAAAAATAGTAATAATAATTTAAAAATTAAATTTTACCCAGCAGATGCATTTTAACCGAAAACCGTAAAGTTGTATTTTTCCAAATACTTTCGGACTAAAATTAATAATTTGAACGTATTCAAGCCCTCTAGATTCAAAAATAAATTACAAAATTTAAAAAAATATATGTTACAGAAAGTAACTAATGATACTTTCTGTAACAAATGATACATTGTTGTATTCAGAATGTCATATGGAGACAAAAAAAGTGAAAATACACTGGGTGTCACATTTGAAAATCGAAACTTCCGGTGAGACCGGAAGTTGCATGAAACTGAGTCACTTGTCAAAAAATGCAGTTTTATGTATTATATAGATCCTCTAAATTTCATTCCAATATTTTCAAAAACAAAAAAGTTATAAGGGCAAGCCACCTTCCGTGAAATATAATTTAGATCACGGCGCATAGCAACCGAATAAGATGAAATTATCGCACAAGTGTTAAGAGAGTTTATAAGTCGCGTCACGTATGAGATTCTGGGATTTTTGTTATCGTTGGTATCGTCTACTTGTCACCCAACTTTGTACAACTGGTACATACGCCACTCTGAAATATAGAGCTTGTAGTCAAGAAAGTCTGCATTTAAAATTGAAAATTTCACATTTCTCGCCCCTAGGTCATTTGCGCCCGTGGCAAATGCCTTCTTCGCCACGCCCTCAGTCCGGCTCTGTGTTAGTGTATGGGGAATTTCGGCAAAATCCAGTTGTTGCTCAACAGCTGTACTCGGCAAGATACCCCGAACGACAAAGTCCAGCTCGAAATTATTTCATCTTGAAGATCTGTTTAGAAGAGAGCCTGATGTTGGTAATGACCATAATATTGTTTCTGAAGATAAATGTTCTCATGAGAGTGAAAATCGACAAAACAGTATCTCTTAGGGTGATCGATTCCGAGTTGGATACCAGTCGTGAAAGTGTCAGAAGGATTCTGAAAAAACATAAGTATCTTATAAATATCAAATACATCAACGTTTGTACAAAGACGATAGTATAAGAAGGATTGAATATTGCAGTTGGGTACTACGCAATAATGTACAGCAAAATAACGAGTTCCTGAAAACAATTGTATTCTCCGATGAATCACGATTCACCAATCTTAGTTTATTTGACAAAAAAAAAAATTGTCGATATTGGACGCAAGAGAATCAGCATTTATTTAGGCAGGGGAATTTCCAAGAACGTTTTGGATTCGATGTATGGCTAGGAGTATTTGGAGATCGAATCATTGGTCCCATAATATTTGATAGACCTTTGAATGATGGTAGATACCTAAATTTTCTCAGAAATGAAATCGACTGTTCAGCAGGATGGTGCACTTCCGCACAATAGTAGGATCGTGACGGATTACCTTCGTGTCCAATTTGGGGAAAAGTAGATCGGAACACATGGTTCTGTTAGGTGGCCTGCAAGATCACCTGACTCAACCCCTTTAGATTTTTATTTGGGGTCACTTCAACATCGTTTACAAAACGTACCCAACGACCTGCGATGACCTAGAATTACGAGTTAGACAAGCCATTCAAAGAATACGGCCTCAACAATTGAACAATGCTATTCGAAATACCGCCAAACGAGCTCGAAAATGTTTGGATGTTGGTGGTGGACATTTTGAACTTCTATTATAAGATTTCTCTTTTTTATTTTGTTGCGTTATTAATTAAATTGTGAGAGAAAACCTAATTGTTATTACTTACTTACATTTGAACCAAGGCTTTGAGCCTTGGGGATTTCGGATCTCTATCGATTGGATAAAATATTGACTAGATCTCCGTGAAATTCGAAACGTAAAATTGTTGTTTGTGTTCCATAGCCACCTTGATAAAATTATTGTTATTGAACCAAGAAGATACTTAAACTTGTCTAAACTCCATTATCGTGTTCGTATTGGTTATACAGACAAAAAGTCAATATGAATGGATACTCCATCGATGGTACTTTCAAATGACGTCAGAGTACCATTATGGTACCATTTGAAAAAACGGAATTTCGATTTAAAAAAGGCTTTGGTTTACTTTTTTGGAGCGTATTTCGAACCACGATACTTTTTAAATCGAAATTACGGTAGTGTAGCATTATTTTGGTTATTTGGAATAATTTTAGGGAGTTCATGGCTTTCTAGATCGAAAAATAAAATTGGTTTTCTGATGAATAAAATATCAACTATGAGGTATCATTGGATTCTGAAAATTATGCAGATTTCAAAAATGTAATAATATACAGGGTGTCCCATTTGAAAATGGAAATTTGATGTCATTTCCGAAAAAACCAGAAGTTGGATTTTTTTCCAAACATGTCAAAAAGTGCCCTAGAGTAAGCATATACAATGTTCCAAATTTCAGAAATATAGCCACAGAAACAAAGAAGAAAAGGGCGCGTACCATGAGTCTGTGTCACACGGTATACATCAGAACATCCACTGCTAACAAATAGACAAGTTACCAAGATCCAAATATTTCTGTTTGCCAATACATCATATTTTTATGTTATATTTTTCCTCAGGTGGCTCGTGTGATAGTCCACGAAGAATTTAGAGGGGACACTCGACGATTTCAGTACGACATCGCATTGCTTGTTACCAAAAGAGTACTCACTCTGGGTCCAGTTGTGCAACCTGTATGTTACAGTAACATTGATAGCATTTACCCCCATGTTGGAAGTGTAGGAGAGGTATCTTATTTTTTTATTCAACTTGCATTGTTCCTAAACAGTAGAAACCAGGCGAGTGCGAACATGGGCCTAACGTAGCGGAATTGACTCTTGCCCGCCCTTGAAGTGATTTCTGAATGCTGGGAACGTGGCGTGAATCAAACAAAAGACGTGGTGAAATGGGCTAATTCTGGGTGCTCCACTTATTTCAGTTATTGAAAATCATTAAAATATTTGTTCGAACCGTTCAAACCGTATGATATCAGTAACTTTGTTTTAGGCATGCCTTGTTTGGAATACGATGCGCAAATCGACAGCATATGCGCATATGCATAAGGACTTTTTTTCTAAAAAAAAAAAAAACAGATTGGATGAAACACACAACATGCTGAGCAGGCGCATACGCATTGACTTTCGCCTGAAAGTTCCGCCTCAAAAAAAAAATTCTTTTATAAATAGAGGCTGTTTCGATACGTCTTTGGGTTTCATGATGACGCAAAATGCAAAAACATTTTTATTTCAAAAAATAAATATGACAAAGCAAACGTAGGTAACTCAATGAAAAATAGAGAACTGTGTATTCTATTCTTTCAACGTAGATGTCCAAATAAATTCCCTTCCTAATAACATTAATTATCATAAAAACGACTCCTGACGTTTCTAAGCACATTTGGGGTAATATTTCTGAAACAATTTTCAATGTTCTTCAACAGATCTTATAAGTTATCAGCCCTACCCTCTTGAAAACCATAGATTAGAGATTTCATGTGCCCCTAAAGGAAAAACTCATTTGGGGATAAATCGGGCGATCGAGCTGGCCATAAGATTGTCCCTCTTCCTTTGATTAGCCGATTTGGAAAAGTGGTATTTAAATATTGTTGAACCCCTTGAGAATTATGAGCTGAACATCCATCTTGCTGAAACCAAATCCTATAGAAATTTTGACCTGATATTCTTCTTATTTCTGGCACGATTTGCAGTTGCAGAAGATCGAGATATTTGGTCCATTCAATGCACCTTCTATGACGAATGGGCCAATCATATTTCCATATACCACCCCAAATATTCAACTTCTGTGGATACTGAGTTGGTAATTCGTAAAACCGATGTAAATTTTTTCTGGACCAATATCGCACACGAGAAGGATTATAACGTCCTTGTAAATGAAAGGTTGACTCATCCGTGAAAATAATATTTTCAATGAAATTTTCATCAACATTTGCCATTTCCATCATCGGTTCACACAATTGCATCCGCTTGAAATAATCATTCGGATAAAGAGTATGAGTTTTCTTAACTTTGTATGATTTGTATCCATGTTTTTTTAGAATTCATCTCACTGAAGTTGCACTCAAGTTCACTTCATTCGCAATAGCTTCGGCTGTTTTATCGGGATTCTCGTTGATTGTTGCCAACACTACTATTTCTTTCATTTCCCTTGCATCGCCATCAACTGGAACTTGATGTTTTCTAGGGAAAACGCAACCAAATTTGTGAAAGTTGTTTATTACACGATGAATTGTCGAAATAGTCGGAGTAGGTCTGTTGATGATGAATCGGTTTCTTATTTTACGAATTGAGTTACCTCCATAACACCAGTCAACAATCTTAACTTTTTCTGACACATTATAAATATCCATTTCGAGAGCAATGAATTTCTATTTCATAATTAATGACCCAAAACAACAAAGTATTTGGAATGAAAACGTTTGAATATGTCAAAATCTTATGACATTTTGACGTGTGCATTTGTTTAAATGGGCATGAGTAAATTCGCCTACGTTGGGTCTATGTTCGCACTTGCCTGGTTTCTACTGTATATGTATATTTGTCGTTTTGTTTACTGGTCTGACTGCCTGTCTGTCCAGTTCAAAATTTGCAATCCATTTTTCAAGCATTAGCTATTTCGTCAAGTTATTTAGTCAATGAAATATTATTAATGCGTTTAGAAGCATTTTCGATCGAAACATACCATACTGAAGTTTCTATTTCGTCAAAAGTTTAGTATGCTATCTTTCGATCAAGAATGCTACTAAACGCAACAATAATATTTCATTGAATAAACACATATTACGGTATCATAAGTAAAGACCAAAATTATACAGGGTATACCATCAATACGTAACAATGTCAATTGCAGTGCAGAACTGTTTTTTCCCAATTATTGAATAGTATGGAGATTAATGAAAGCTCGAAGAAAATAACTAGGCTATTCAAAGTACTAATATTACGCATACAGAGTCGCGGATGAAAGCTAGTAACATACTATTAAAGGACTGGTTTCCTTGCGACCGTCACGATGGCGTTCGACGGAAGCCATTTGTACACATTTCGAAAATGGATGTTTGGAACCTTTGATGTGAATACAATTCAAGAAACAGAAGCTACCCAAAACAACGTCACTTTCACTCGACGCGCGTTTCTCTAACAAAGTTAGCATTCTCAAGAGCTATAAGCTAAAACAAAATTCTAATCCTATTTATACCTACTACTTATCTGAGTGGTTAATTACACTCATTATCCATTTTAACTGACCCTCTATTCTACCTACTTCAATTATCTACCCGAATTGTTTACTTTAAATCGGAAACTACCTGCTCTAACCTACTTGTTTCGTATTTGATGACACTTGTATTAATGACTATATTGATATAATAATATTTAGTTTACCACCATATTTGAAAACAAGAAAAAATTATTAGTAGTAAAATAATGAATATAATAAATTAAGTAATGATAACGAATGAAGACTAATGAATTGTGAAGGAAAGAAACGTTCATTGTACTATAAACTTGAACAGAGGGCTGTATGGAATGGGGCCGTTATCGGCATTCATACTATTTTTACACTTCGCAATTCCTAGACTCCCCAATGCATCGAGAAGTCTGCGGTCATGAACCTGTCTCGATTTTTCTGGTCTCGAAAAACGGATATGAGCAATGTGCTCTCAGAACCGTACTTTCATGGCCCTACGCGTCTGGCCCACATACTTTTTCTCGCAGCCCTTACAGCTAATCTCATAAATCCTCGACTTTTCTTTTTCTTCCGTCTTATCTTTGGGAGTACCCAAGATTTGTTGTAGCTGTCTACGTTGACCTGTTTTGTATCAAAAATAGCGAACACGTCGTCCACATATCTAACCCAAATCCTAGGAATATAGCTAAAGCTTTTTTTTGCTTCCATCTCAAAGGAAGAAAGGAAGACTGTAGAATTAAGAAATTGGGCCCAATATAGCCGGAATATTGAATAAATGGGGAAGTATTTGTGACAGCTTTTTATTGACTTTTTTCAATCAATCATTAACATATGAAACCAAGGAAATAATACAAGGTGTGAGTTTTAAGTCCCAACAATTGCCCATGGCTGTACCTTCGAGTTGTTCATAAAAGCAGTTATTGAACAGCAATTCTGTCTCATGCAAAGTCTGACGAGGCTTGAATACTCACTTGCCATTTCATTCATCATTTGTACACAAACTAATTAAAACAGTATAGAGCATTTGTCGGCGATCGTCAAACGCCACCGTCGACGGTCCCTAGGAAACCAGTCCTTAAAAAACTGCACAGTATTGTTACGGAACGATAATTTTTGGCATGTTATGAATTGGATATGTTTCCCCATTTTTCTATCAATCCGGAATCTCACTGGTAGAGATAGACAGAAAGATCAAAAATATCAACGATATAAATAAAATATTGACACATTATTGTTATTCCAGTTAGCAGGCTGGGGAGTCACGGAAGATGGAAAAGCATCAGACACCTTGAGGACAATAAGGATACCTTACAAAGAAAAGATAACTTGCACACAGGAGCTCCCTGCCGAATGGTCTGACAAATACAATTTTGACGACAAAATGTGCGCTGGATTTCACAAACAGAACAAAAGCGTCTGCCCAGGAGATAGTGGAAGCGGTTTGGTGTTTCGTAATCCTGAGGATAACAGATTTTATGTCCATGGCGTCGTTAGCATTTCTCCCAAGATTGTTAATGGTTTTTGCAACAACCAAGACAACGCGCTTTTTACCAAAGTGGCACATTATTATGAGTGGTTGGATAAAAAAAGTACAACGAATTATGTAGAAAATTGTGTACTTCCCCCTTTCCCAATAAATGGAAAGTGGGAAATAGAAATTGGCAATGAGAGACTTCCCGGGGACATGGTTTTCTCTACAAGCATACTAATATATTCTTGTAGAGAAGGATACAAACTGTCAACCGTAAATTCCAAATTTTTTTGTGGGCCGAATCTGGTAGCACCTTCCTGTGAATGTGAGTATAAGACTCGAATAAACCTAACGATTTGTCTACTTATTTTGTTTTTGTAATATTAAATGATTAGTTCTTCATCAATTTCGATTATATTTATAATTTTCTCTTCTATTGACTGTATATTTGGGCCTGTTGAGAATATATGACAATATCACTTTGATTGTCTTAAAAGGAATGATGAAGTCTGTCAGAAATACCTTGTTAATATCGTCACTTATTTGATATCTCATTCGCAAAATTTCAGTTATTTATTCGGACAACAAATTGGAAGATATGATAACGCCACTCGAAATGTCAAATTTGTCATAAAAATTAACCTTATCTTGAGCTTTGCATCCTTCAATGTAGTAATGATAGAACTGTGTTTTCTATCATTGGACAAGAAGAAGTGAACATGATACCAACTTTTCATTAAGGAAAAGAACTAATTGACTGTATAACTCCCTTTTTGGTTTATGCAGTATCAACTGGGTATGACTTTAATTATCGCCCAAAAACTTGAAACCAATTGTCTTGATGAAACCATATATTTAGATTCCAGTTAGGTGTCTGTAACAACCCCTAACAATTAAGGAATGAATAATTATATGGTCACTACAAAAAATTGAGATTTTGTCCGAAATTTTCACATCCTTTCAATATTCTTACCGACCAACTGACTCACTGATCGACATGTATAGATGGTAGATGAAAACTCTTTCGTGTTGAGATTATTGATTTCTTTGACCGATGAATTTGACAAGTTTTCCTTTCCAGTGTTGTGTCCTTCATTAAACTTTCCTCCTTCAACTGTTTCAAAATGCACTAACAAGCAAAATCTGACCATTGATTGCGATGATGCTGTTGATGGCACCAGTATGACTTACACATGCCCTCAAGGATACGGTACTCAAAGAAGTAAATCAGGTACAGGTCTCTGTGCCAGCGGATCCTGGGGTAGGATTCCACCACAATGTATACGGGAACAAGAACCTGTAAATGTTAATATAGTTCATAAAATTGACACCCCCACAACCACCCCTATAGTGGAAACGACTGCATCCGCAAAACCAACTGTTGAATATACATCGGGTGTTAAAGTTATTTGTACATACGCCAGTTGGAGATCCTATCAAGGAATTAATCCGGAAGATTTTGATGCAAGTCTTTGTACCCACCTGGTCTACGCTTACATAGGAATCAATGACAAAGGAGATTTGCGAATTGGAGATCCTTGGCTCGATGGTAAAATAATGTGATATTTATAAATTTTATGAACATTTTTTATAATGGACCTCGCAAATTTCCTATGTAAAATTACTTTCTTCTAATTCTGCTGAAATTTTGATATTTTGTAAATCCTGGCTTCCTTATAATGTAGTCCAATTCACAGATCGATCCTATGAGTAGTTTTCGAGGTACCTACAGTGTGTCAAATATCCAATTTTTGCTATTTTGGGTATAACACATCGATTGCTCTTATTCGAATATCCGACAAAAACACACGACTCACAGCCTCAGTAAATAGCTCCTTACGCACGGTAAACAAATCGCACAGTTTTCGTAAATAAAACGCACAGTTTGATATATCTCGGAAACGGCTCAATTGATATGGGGGAAATTTTGTATGTAGATAGGGTTTCGCTTATTGAGTCTTTCTTGAAAAAACTCGATTTTACTGATAATAATAATAATTATGATAATTTTTATATCTCGAAAACGGCTTCAACGATTTGGATAAAATTTTGTATTTAGAAGGTATAACTACTTAAGTTCATCTTTATAGGCACTTTTCATGAAAAAATGTGATTTTACTCATAATATCAATATTAATAATATGAATTTTTGGCTCCAATGATTTGGATCAAATTTTGTATTTAGATAAAGTTTTGCGTTTCAAGTTCATCTATATAGACGTCTTTTTCAGAAAAAGGCGATTTTACAAATAATAATAATAATGTGAATTTTTGGATCTCGAAAACAGCTTCAATTTTTGGATCAAATTTATTATTCAGGTGAAGTATTGCTATTGAAGTTCATCTATATAGGCGTCATGTCTGAAAAAAGGTCATTTATCTAATAATAATTATGAATTTTTGGATCTCGGAAACGGCACACTGTATGTGGTCGTAGGGAAAGTATAGTACGTAATGCGTGTTGTAAAGCACTTGTTACGTAATATACCATTAACGGATTGTCCTTTTACTAGTTTCACTAGGACATGAGCGTAAAACTTGAATTATTTCAATAGAAATATCTACTTGTTATACCTCATTGAATTGCTGGTAAAAATTGGTCTTTTGTAGTATTAATTATACTTCGAACATGATGGACCAACAGAAGTGATTCATCAATATCATTCTGGTTGGGGTGTCTATATCTGTGAGAAATTTTTCATATTTCTTCATTCATGGAATGAAAGTCCTTCGAAATGATACCCCTCCCTTCGCTCTACCTTCTCATCAATCAAGTAATTCAATACTATTTGATACCATAGATGACAGGTGATATTAATCTTCATGAACAGTAAAAGCAGGTTATTTGAAGTATTTAATTTTGCATCTATGTTCAGTCGATCATATTTGTGAGAGAACACAATAAGTATAAAATTTTCTACTTTCAGGTTTTTTCTACGAAATAAAATATTTTTCTTTATCTTAAACACTACATTGAGTGAGTAATGTTCTTCTCGAATATGATTTTAGTTATTATCATCATGGGTTCGAACATCACTCAGTCAGCGGAGTGTTCGAAGTAAAAAAAAATAAGTATTTTAAATCACCTGCATTAAAATTTCCAACAACTATTCATTAAGACGGATATCACCCACCGTATATGGTATTGCAAAATTAATAATGAATTACTTACATTGGTAAGGAGGTGAAGTGACGGAGGGGTCAATAATCCCGCCTCTCAACCCTTCAATAATTAGTCGAATGCACAGTCACCCCAACAAAATGATATTGATGATTATTAGTCCACCATGTTCGAAATATAATTAATACCATAGGAGAGCATTTTTTATCAGGTATTCAATGAGGTATAACAAGTAGAGATTTCCATTGAAATTATTTGTGTGGGGGTGGCTGAAAATCATAGAAGTTGTTACGGGTGGATTATTTCATAAGTCATTTCAGTTTTATTTTCATATGCAAGTAACAGTTATGGACAATTCGAAATAATTATATAATTTTGTTTATGAGATATAGCATTCAAACTGTCTGTCACCTTCTATATGGACAGGCAATCATATGAATCCTCATGAAGTTGATGAAGACCTATAGTTTTTGAAAAAATTGACAAATCCAGGAACGACAGACAAACTCGGGCAAAAAATTAAGAATGAATTTGTAGCACTCTGCTCATGTGATTATCTGAGTACCTAAAATGTATTTTGTCCCACTTCACATAACCCTTCTACGGTATCTACGGAGAATCCGAAAGTTATAGATATTTTAGGAATTACTAGGAATAATTTTTGTGAAAAATTGAATTGTTTTTCACCTTGTTGAGTTGTTTTTCCGATAAATCATATACTTTCCAAGATTACAGCAAAAATCTATTCATTTATTTTTAAACAAAAAAAATATTTGTTTCACCCCTGGAATTTCGGTAAACATTTTTTTTCGTGCTTATCATGGTTCCAACTACTAGCATACCAAGTTTGGTGGTACTACAATCGATTCTTGTCTCAAAACCCAATCGTACTGGATTAAGTCGTTTGTTTTACAGTTTTAACGAATTGAGTGAGAATCATATGGTATTGATATTTATCAATTTCTATAAACATCGTCTTTCAAAATTTTTGAGATGTGATGAGTTCATTTCTAAGATATGTTAGGTTCTACTACATATGAAAATTTCAGCAAAATTAGCCGAACACCATTTTACATAGAAAATGTGCGGGGTCCTTTCGTGAATTCAGTGGATGAACACTTCAATATCAAATTAATTCAATTATAAATTCTGATGGTTTATGGCTTTTCAGTTAAATTATTCCCCAGAGCTACAGATCTGAAAAAGAAAAACAAAAAATTAAGGGTTTTATTATCAGTTGGTGGATCTGGAGCAACTAATACTAGCCTGTTCTCAGGATTGACTGCGGATGCAATCAAAACTGCAACATTCATAAAAAGCGCAGGCCATATCATAGATACCTATAATTTTGATGGATTGGATATTGACTGGTTTTATCCAGAGCAAGCAGATAAAGTGAGTATCAAAATCTTACTAAACCTGTGAAAACCCGAGGAAAACCCTCTAGATTGAGCACAGCGAAAAGAGTCATAATCTCTGAGAGGAGTCAGTACCATTTCTACATTTGCTTTTCTGACCTCACTGGTACGTTTTCAATAGTTTCCGATGATTCTCAAGAGTGATGCTGAATTTTTTTGAAATGATGAAAAATTGTGAGAAAAGATTCGTGGAGATTCATATTTATCTTTTGAAATGTTGGAACAATGCATTTTAATGATGATTTTTTTCAGGAAAATTATATCACTTTCCTTCGTAAAGTCAAGGAAGCATTCGACAAGGAAGGTTGGTTACTTAGTGCATCTGTACGGTCTGACCCAGAGGGTGCCGGTTATGACGCGCCAAAAATGAGCGAGTTAGTAGTTTAATTTATATACAATCGAATGATACCAATAATTGTTGCAACACTAGAATTTTCTGGTTTCACATTAGATGGGGCTCTGTGTGATCTTTGAACCAAGTTTTTAGAGCGTGTCCCCAGCGTGTTTGATCAGCATAATTCCTATTTTATATCCCCATTTTATATCCAACATTGATTTCATAGTCCCTGAATTCTCAGTTGCCTTATATTATATTTTTATGGGTAAATCAAAAGTGAATGACTATCGGCCGTTTGCAAGAATTATAGTTTAAGTTTTAGTTGAGATTTCTACCACAATATATCTTTGCGTGGTTCAATATATAACTAAGGATTCAAATGTATCTTGCTTTAATTATAAGTTAAGCCATTTTAGTTCGAAAATATGAATAGGATATTCATAAAATCTGTTGTGGAATCATCTGCGACTGAAAGACAAACTTTAGTCGCCATTTTCCATCGTTCAAGATAACCTCTTGGGAGGTATTCATGTTGAAAAGGGAAACATTCTCCATTTTCAATTTTCATGGAGAATGTTTCCCTTTTCAAGTTAAGCCATATTATAACTCAGATTGGTGCAATCGGCAGTAAATGTGATATAACCCACGGCAATATCAATGGTTTAACAAAATCACGATTTGTAGAATTTCTACCTATCAAACCTATAATTTACGAATGTACAGGGTATACTACGATGAACTGACTGGATCTGTATATGGGAAACTACTGGGAGTATTTTTCTGAGTTAAAATATTTTCATTTGTCTACGACTTCCGGTGATATCGGAGTTAGACCCAACTTTGTTTTTTCAAATGGACCAACCTGTTTTTTATTGCATTTTCAGAATCTACGATGAATTTTAATAAAATTTTATTCAAAACATAATTTGTCAAAAGGCTACAGTTTTCAGTTGTTTCAATTTTTAGAAAACTCCAACAGAAGCAGCCCTTGACTTTAGTTTTTCCAAGTTTATACAAAACCCGTTTAATTAACATATAGGGTTTTAAGCATAAGCTCCTATTTTCAAGCATTAGTTTCATGATAGCCAAACTCGGCGCCAATTTTTGAGCAGCCCATATAATTTTTTGAAAAGTTTTCGAAGATTTAGGAAGCTTCAGGTCTTATTCATGCATATTCTGACAATTTTTGACCTGACTATTTGTTTCCAAAATTTTTTTTTGTGAAGAGTTGCATCTGTCAAAATTTAAAAAATACATTGAAATAACTGAAAGCTGGAGCCTTATTCATGTCGATTCAGCTCATCGTGGTATACTCTGTATTTGGAAGAAAACAATAGTAACACATAATTGATAATGAACGAATGGCAAAAGCACTAAAGACACGAAACAAACTACAACAGACAACAATCATTCACATATGTTTCTAATACAAAATGGTTCAAAGGGTCACATACCCACTATTAGTCGTAAAAACACATTCTTCCAAATCGTTAATTATATTTTAAATTGAAATTTGCAGAATTTTGGATTGGATTACGGTGAAATCATATGATATGTATGGCTCTTGGAGTACCTACAGTGGAAATCATAATGGTCTCTATCCATCTTCGAAAGAATTTGAATGGGAAAAGGACCATCTCAACATAAATGCGGTTGCCAATCTTTGGATGAAAGCTGGTATCAGCAAAAGTAAACTTGTTATGAGTGTGGCTTTTTATGGTAGGACATTCACACTCAAAGACAGTAACCAGCATTCTGTATATTCGCCAGTTAGTGGTAATGGACCAGGACAGGATGGTTGGCTGAGGTATTTTGAGGTAAGAATTTATCAAATAAATTCTCTTCTAAACCGGATTTTTTATGTGCATGATGGGGTTCGCAATATCCACTTATCGCCTAGCTTATTTTCAGTCTGAAAATATGAAATAATTATTAATGAAAACGAGGGTGTCATTATAGCTAGATATTAATGATTTACACAATACATTGTGTATCAAATTGGTTGAAAAGTTATTAAATCGACTATTGTTATTAATGATCGAGATATTTTATTAATATTCGAGATCATTAATCATATATACGAGTTGACCACAATATTTTTCGATCGCCTAAAAAAAGAGGAAAAGGTAATGAAAAATAGAAAACTAATCTGATGGGACTCGAATACTTAATTAACGGAAAAAACTGAAGCAAAAAACCCGGTACACTTGCTTTTTAGCACTGCGCTATGAAATCGAACATTAATAGCTGTCAATAATGGTCGATTTCAATGTCGACCATTCGATGATGATGATTCGAAAATCGATGTATTAATAGAGAAATCGACTATTTAATTAATATTCGATTTCGTTTAAATTGAAGAAAATTAAAATAACTCGTTAAAATAAACAACTTTTTGTACAACTGTCATAAAATATTACGTTTTTAATTCATTGACATATGAACTAAAAACTGACGTTTTCACAATATCACTTTTAACACTAGTCTTAAAAAGTAAAATGACAGATGAGATGATGGATAGTCAGTAATATAGATCTCTCTAATAGAAACACTTCAATCAGATATTATAATCAGAACACCTACTCAAGAGGAATCATTTATGAAAGTTCGCTCATGTATTTGGCCGTTTGTGCAATTGGTAATACTAATTCTTTTTAAAGTTACAAACGAAGTAGTATTCAGTCCAACTATTGAAGGTCCTTCATGGCGTTGGGGTTCATTATAGTTAGTTAGTTAGTGTAAATACGTATGATTTTCCTCAGTGCGAGAGACCGGATATGGGCACGGCGATATATGCCGACGATACCGCCATATTTGCCCATTCCTTCTCGAGCGTCGCTGCCCAATATAGGATCCAAGTTCACTTGGATAGGAAGGTCATACCCTATTTGGCTGAGAACAAGATCGTGGTGAATCCGGCGAAGTCGGAGACCATCAACTTCACGAAAAAGTACACATACTCAAAACTTTATCGGAAGTTGGTGATCAACGGCGAAGCTGTTGAAAACGTGAACACTGCGCGATACCTGGGAGTACAGCTGGACAAGCGGCTCAATTTTGGCAGACATATAACCTTGGCTATTCAGAGGGCTGGAGCGGCACTAAAGCGCACCTACCCTCTGATAGCCAGAGGCTCTAAAATGAGTCTTGACAATAAATTGCTTGTTTACAAGCAGATCATAAGACCCGCAATGACGTACGCTTGTCCAGTGTTCTGCAGTCTGAAAACCACCCCACTCATGCGGCTGGATAGGATGCAGAACAAGGTGCTCCGTATTATCACTAATAGTAGGAGGTACCTTCGGTTGGAAACTTTAAGGGAGCTTGCTGGCGTCGACTCAGTTCCGACATACATTAAGAACTTGTCTTACAAGTTCTATAAGTACTTCCTCCATAACAGTCCTCTCACCAAGGACATTACCAAGCTTAGGGTATATGATAATGAGCCCCGCAAGCACGGCGGGCTCATATATCAGGCGCTGGATATCTTCCAGGAACGACGTGATGAACCGGTTCCGTAGGGAACCAAGACGAGAGGTGTAACCTGAAACGCGAAGTACCTTGACCCGGTTTTTTGCCTCAGCCTTTTCCGGGGTTTATCATCGAAATAACCAACTTTATAAACGCAGTACAAGGCCTATCTACATTGAATAAAATTAGACCACACGCATAAGCGATGCAGGAGGCGTGTTTCTTATCAGTCGCCGCCGCAATTTTATGAAATGTCCGGTCATTCCGTTAACATCAGCGGGGCCGGGCATCAGCGCCCCCCTCTTGGGGGTTTCTGTGCCCGACTTGGCAGGGCGCCCTTCTAGCTCCCCTGAAAAGGAGCGGAAGGGTCGCTACTTCTGCGCCTTTTTTCCCATCCTCCCCTGACCCCCCTGGGTTAAGAAGTATGGGGCATAAAAAAAAATGTGGCATGTCATAAGTTGTGTATTGTTAATTGCAAACTTTGAAAAAAAAACCCTATTTATTTATTTATTTATTTATTTAGTTAGTTAGTGTAATCCAAAGATCGTGTGTTCGAATCCTCGTGGATCTTATATTTTTTTTTGTTTTTTGCTTACTAGCAGTAACTATTGTACAAAAAAAATGTGTATGATACATTTGTTAAAAGTGATTTTATTTTTCTCGTTATGACGCTCGTTTCGCAATATTCCCCACTCAAAAAAACTTTTACCACTTGTATCATAAATAACAATTTTCAAATTACTTTTTTAAGAAAACTGAAAAATGAACGAGAAAAAAAACTAAATCTGGGCATGTGCATCAAGACGTACCTAGTCTGTTTATGTTTACTTATTTCCTCGGAGAGAGCAGATCTTTGTGTTGAAGTTAATGGCAACAACTTTGAACACCTCATTTGAGTCAGACAGGATCGTATTGGACACGTTTTGTAATAATGTAACTTTTGTATTTTTCAGTTTTTTCGAAAAAGTTATTTGAAAAAGTTGTTTATTTCAACAGATACACAGTTAAAAATAGTGTCAACTTAGGAATCACCCTGCATGTATAAGTTGAAGGAGTTAAAATAGATATACAGTGCGGCCCTAAATTATGGAATAAATTCATTATTTCTGAATAAAAAGTTTTTTCGGAAAAATCCTCGGACAGGTCGGTTTTCTTTTCCGATTGGCCAATTTTTGAACTCCAACCAAAATATGTAGGGTTATCCGCATTTGAGTGAAAATGACTTTTGTGATATTTTTAAATGGGACACCCATTTCCATATTTGGTTAGGGATCGTCATTACAAATCCAGTGATACCAGGTTTGATGGGATTATGTCAAACGGCTGCGGAGATATGGGCAAAAAACTTCTCCATATGCCTAATGAGTGCGACTGCGAGTCTCCACACGATTCAGAAGGAAAAAGTCTCTGAATGACATACTTACCCAATCGTTGATAACCATCGTCTAGCGGAAAAATTGAATGTTATAATTATAAGGAAGTTTGTTTGTTGTTGATATTAGGTGTACCTTATAAGTCCAATACAATACAAATCAGAGTTAGGATTCCGTGTATCGTGGAATTTTTAATCGACAGTTTTGCCTCTGTCTCCCCATAAATTGAATCATAATGTCATCTCACTTATTCAATGATGGAGAATTCTGCTGTACACTGAATCCCACCCCAGGAGACAGTCTCATTTTTTCACCCCCCCATAAACAATAAAGCAACTATAATAATTTTGCCAACGTTTGACAATTGAATTAAGTAATAAAGTTAAACTTTTATTTCTTTTTCAGATTTGTTCCAAATATGGGAATTATACTGAAGTATGGGATGATGACCAGAAATCACCCTACAGATATAAAGATAACTATTGGTTTGCATACAACTCCAAGGAAGCTGTTTCCATCAAGGTAAGTAATCATTATTTTGATATTTCACAAAATATCTTTCAGTTTCTTGGGAACATTGATGAAATATGAAATGAATTATTGACTAGGGTCATATGAATATTCTGCAAAAAATATATATCACAATGTACGTTGGCAC
Organism: Chrysolina haemoptera; assembly: GCA_958298965.1. Classification (NCBI taxonomy): domain Eukaryota; kingdom Metazoa; phylum Arthropoda; class Insecta; order Coleoptera; family Chrysomelidae; genus Chrysolina; species Chrysolina haemoptera. The sequence goes on from OY282589.1 coordinate 26,677,404, forward strand.
AAACATTTAAAGAAAGATAAACTCACTGAAGTTTAATCGAGACCTAATGTCCCTTTTCGTCAGCAGTATATCGAAACAATAATTTTTGAAATCTTCATCAAGGATGATTCAATATTCAATCTAATTTAAAAATTTGCAGCTCGTAGACTGAAGCGTCCTACCTCATCTTGATGCTGGGGAGACGTATACTCACTTAGGTGTGAAACAACACCGCTCACAAGAACCAAGCCCAGTTGAAAGCTCTATGTGGTCATCAGAACTGTCGCGCAAATAAAATGCCGCAACTAATATGCTTGCCGATCCGATTCAACTCTTCTCCTTGGGAGCGGTGAAATGGACTCAAGAGGAGCTGCGACAACTCGACGTAAAAACTCGCAAAATGATGCATCTTTGTATGTCTTGCATTCTAAATCATCCCTTCCACGGTTATACTTCCCCATACAACAGGTTTTGCTACCATCAAAAGAAGTGATCGGAGCATTTCTTCCTGTCCTGTTAGTTTTGTTTAGTGGGGTGTCGATACACTGTAACCTATAGAATCTCTTGTATCCCCTTCTGCTGCCCAGCCGTTTAGGATGTCTCAACGACTAGAGCAGTTCCTCCAGTATTATGGCTATGAAACAGTTCATCATATCGGATAGGTTCAGGTTAGGTAGATTTCCGCCTTCTACCTGATAGTCTCCGAGGTATCTTACCTTCGGGTTTTGCAGAGTAATGCATTCTGAGATAACGTGGACAGACGTTTCGTCATCTTCCTTGAAAAATCTATTTTTCCTCCACCAGTCCTAGTTTCTTAAGGTGCTCTCTCAACCAACAGTACCCTGTTAGGATTCGCGTTGGTATTCTGAGCTTGCTTCAACTCTTACTGGTGCAGTCATTTGATCTCTTCTGGTTATAGTTTTCCAGTAGTATCTTGGCCTGCCTCAATCCTTGTGATTCTATCCAGTATTGGGATCTTTTTTTATTTACTTCTTCTTCAAGTTCATAAAGTATTGTGTTAATACTTATTCCGTAGAAGGACCCGGGTTCCAGAAATGGTGCTTTAGTCCCTATTTTGCCAGTACGTATGCACTTTCATCATCGTCCATTCCAGCATGTCCTGTGATCCATAGGAGGGTAAGGGTGTTGTTCTTACATGATTGATTCGGTTTCTCTAGGCACATGTCTATCCGACATGATGTGGCAGAATAAGTAGCCGGACGAATACAGAAGGCATCCAGTAATCGCTCAACCCCCGGACATGAGGAGTAACTATCTGGGTTGATGGCACCAGCCGAATGTATCGGCGTTCCGGAGACAGGGTTAGACTGAGTTATTCCTGACGGGATTGAAGGAATGATAATAATAATAAAACGACTTTATTTTTTAGATATTCAATACTGCAAAAGAAGTAATAAGCAAACTTAAATGAGAAAATCTGATGAAATGGTTCAGAAAAACACAGATCTTTGTCTTACATATTTAGTCGCGGAGATACGAGAGAACAATCATCATGATCTTGTCAGCTGATCTTTGGTTCCAGTTATTTGGTCATTGCTCTTATTTAGCATTATATGAACATGAACTTTTGAAACCAATACAATAAGTTTGAAGAACACTTTATTGATAATAAATCACATTTGGCAATGTTCGAACTTTTCCATCCACCTTCTCACAAAATACCTTCGATTCAAATAACCAATGAATTTCACAAGAAATAGTCACATTGCTGAAAGGTTTCCATGTTTATTTCACAGAATGGTACTCTGAAATGCATTCAATCACATTTTTAGTAGTAATAACCCAAGGACATTCATAATTATAGCAGATTCCGAAATTCCGAAAGCTTGTTGCTATAAGCAACAAGCTTGAGGAAGTTGTTATAATCATCAATGTTCGAGGGTTATTCGGATAGAAAATTTGTTTGCTAACCGATACTGTTTTAACATTGCAATAGTCTGTAAATGCTTTCCATACAAATTTGTTATTGAAAACAGTATATTTTGATATATTTGATAAGAAAATTTCATTAATCTTCTCGTCAGTGTTACAATCAAATCATGACATCTCTGACATTTTGACGTTATTGAATATTTGAGACCTCAAAATCAAATAAATCAAATTATGTATATCCATAGCAACGTGCCTGAGAGTGAAAACAGACCGTATGGTCTGTTATCAGTAGTAATAACCCAAGGACATTGATAATTATAGTGGATTCCGAAAGCTTGTTGCTATAAGCAACAAGCTTGAGGAAGTTGTTATATTTATCAATATCCGAGGGTTATTCGAATAGAAAATTTTTTGCTAACCGATACTTTGTAACATTGCAATAGTCTATAAATGATTTCCATACAAATTTGTTATTGTAAATAGTTTATTTTGATATATTTGATAAGAAAATTTCATCAATCAAATCATGATATTACTGACATTTTGACGTTATTGAATATTTGAAACTTCAAAATCGAAATAAATCAAAATATGTATATCCATAGCAACGTGCCTGGGAGTGAAAACAGACTGTTCGGTCTGTTATCAGTATAATATTGTTCTTATTGGTTGTATTCAATCACATTACCTCAATTTAACTAATTTCATTGGATTTCCGCTTGAGCAAAAAATTTTCAGTATAATGTTGTTCTGATTGATTGTATTCAACCATATGACCTCGGTTTAACTAATTTTAATAGTAATACCACAAGTGATTGTACTGAAACTTTCTTGAAACTTTCTATCCTCAGTTATCATTGCTGAGTGATTTCACCCAAAACATCCAGTACACTACTGTTCTCTAAATTTCAACTATGTTTCCTATCACTTGATTATTTTGTATTTTGAAATATGTTTCAATGTCGAGTCTGCATTGAAAACAGATTTCTTGTTGATTTCATCTGACAGAACTTGGTTGTCATTATTTGGAATGAATGAATCTGAAATGATGAACCTTTAACAATTTTGCCGATGATTACATATATATTTGTTAAATATATATATATATATATATATATATATATATATATATATATATCAGATTGGTGTTTGGTCACTTTTTAGGTAAGTGATCAAAGGACTCATGAATCTGTACGATTTTGTCTCAAATTTGATGTTTCCTAACATCTGTCACTTTTTAGTTCATCTCAGGTCGAGATATTGATAAATAAATACTGTTCTTTGGAGTTCAAGAGTTTGGCTAACCCACATTATAACCCGTTTCTTTACATGATTGAATTTTCGCGATAAGTCTGTTGATTCATTTCTGAACGAAACTGAACTGAACTGAATTGTTTTCTCGAATCAATTCAGTTCAGATCACAAATGAAAGACAGACTTATGAGAAAAATTCAATCACGAGTGGAATTTTATTAGACTATTTCACAAACATTTTTGAATGCGTGCACAGCGTAATCACTTATATTTGACGTTTAACTGTCACATGCCCTATAAACAAATCTGAAAACATCGAACTTGATAGGCCAATCAGAGTCAAGACACAAGTTAGGTATTATCGGTAATCCGAACTTGACTAGAGCTTCTGATTGGTTCATTTCGCAAGTGAGTGAAATAGTTGTAGAAATAAACCTGAGTTTTTCTCTTTTAGGGTGACTACATAAAGTCTAAAGGTTTTTATGGAGTCAACGTATGGCCAGTAGATGCTGATGACGTCCATGGAGTATGTGGTACTAAACAAGTTTTGCTCAGGTACCTGCATGAGGGTTTAGGAAACAGGGTTAGTTTTGACAACTGAGAGGATACTTGCCTTCCATATCCTAGATGAACAATGTTTGGAAATATGATAGTAAAGACGAGATATGAAACCGAACATTCTCCATTGAATTGAGCAATTTGAATAATTCATGAAATAAAGTAATTTTTTATTTAACAATAATGGCTTTTGTTATTTCTCTATCCCTCCAGATCCCATATTCCAAATTTTTCAAATATACAGGGTGTTCCTAAACATCATGTACATCCGAAAGGAGGTAATTCCTCAGCTCATTTTAAGACTAAAAGTTCATATAAACTCAGGTCCGAAAACGCTTCGTTACCGATCTACGGGGTGTTGAAATTTCAATTTTTTTTTTGGTTTTTCTTTATAGATTCTGCAGTTTTTGAGATATGTGGCTCAAATTTGAAACATAAATTACGTTATGGGGCTTACATCGATGGACAACTCAAATGTTTGTGAGAATCTACAGGGTGATATTTTTTTATGGGTCATGCCCCCTTTTCTCCCCCTGAACTTTTTTGCGGTGCGCTGTTGGTAAATTCTAAGGTACAAATTGAATTTTTTGGTTTGTTTACAAACTTTTTTGTATCCTGTAGTTTTTTCGTATCTAAGACCGTTATCGAGAAAAAAAAAATTGAAATTTTTTTGTAATTCGCTAAAATTATTTTGTTCGCCGCTGTTTGCTAAAGGCTTTTTTTTGCAATAACGATTTATTATACAAAACATCCAAATAAAAGACATAACAAGGAAATAACGTTATAACAATTGTTGAAAGTGACCTCCTCCAATCCTTATACATGCGTCCGCTCTTCTTCTCATTGATGCCCGTACTCTGCCAAACACCCCCGGAGTATTTCTTACAGTTTCAAATGCATTTAATATTCGATTTCGTAAGTCATCGATGGTATTTATTGGTGTTGTATACACGAGAGATTTGAGATGCCCCCATAGAAAAAAATCTAGGCTATTTAAATCAGGGGACCTAGGGGGCCATAACTGAGGTCCACCCCGTCCTATCCACTTGTCCCCAAACACTTCATTTAAATATTGCCGAGCCAAAACAGAAAAATGTGCTGGTGCGCCATCGTGCATATACCACATTTGATGTCTGAGCAAAAGAGGTAAGCCTTCAAGTAATAAAGGTAATTCGTATTGCAAAAAATGCCTGTATGAGTTTCCAGTAAGCCGACCAGGCAAAAAGAAAGGACCAATCAAATGATCCCCAACTATACCACCCCATACATTCAATGAGAACTGCTCTTGAAAATGAGTTTCGACAATTCCATGTGGATTTTCTTCGGCCCATATGTGGTTGTTATGAAAATTTATAATTTGATTCCTGGAAAAATTGGCTTCGTCGGTAAAAAGGATTTTACAGTCAAAATTGGGGTTTACTGCTATCCTATTAAGGTACCACTGGCAGAAATTAACTCTTGAAGGGAAATCTCGAGGAAGGAGCGCTTGCACCCTTTGAATGTGATATGGATATAGTAGAGATTCACGCAATATACGCCAAACAACTTGGTGACTGATATTTAAATTTTTAGCGATTTTTCTGGTGCTAGTGTCTGGCTGTTCTTCTATTTCATGTAGAACAGCTTCTTCGATCTGTGGTGTTCTAACGGTACGTGGTTTACCTCCATCATTAGTGTTTTTATTAAATGTTCCAGTTTCTGCAAGACGCCTATGAATATCTGAGAATATTCGTTGATCAGGTATTATTCTATTGGGATAACGCTCCATGTATAGACGTCTGGCTTCTCTTGCATTTCCATTCGCAAGGCCATAAATAAAATGCATATCAGCCATATCGCCATTTGAATAATTTGGCATTGTTACGAGGCTATAACGAGTATTTATAACAAATTTACACCTTACAATTAACAATTTAAACACATGTAAAGACACCTAACGACTCCACATACGAACTGTCAAAAAACGCTCGCTCTCCACTGCATTTGTTTGAAAACAAATCTATTCTTTCATGATGGAAAGTATAGACAATACACTCATAGCCATCTGAGAATCTGCGTTGGAGCTAAGCTTATCGTTGGTCGGTTTAAATCCAGGTCCCGGGAACAGATCCCGGCATCGGATTTTTTTAAAGCAATGATTTCACTTTTTTCTTCTGTTTGAGATTTGAATTATTGGATACTTGGATAGCTTATACATTACGAATTTCTACTGAGTATTCATTTTCTCATACTATTATAATATTATGTGCCTATTTGAATGAAGTGTCGATCTTTTTTTGTCTGAAAGATGCGTTTGTAGAAAAAATAATGTGTGTATTTCAAGCACAAAGTGTCATTGTTGCTCTCCAAAGATTACCGCGCTCCGCTTCGCGTTGCACGGTAACTCTCTTTGTCGAGCGACAATCAATTACTTTGCGCTCGAAATACACAAATTGCTATTTCCATTTTTTCTCGACAACGGTTTTAGATACGGAAAAACTACAAGACACAAAAAAGTTTGTAAATGAATGAAAAAATTCATTTTGTATATTATAATTTATCAACGGCGCACCGCAAAAAAGTTCAGGGGGAGAAAAGGGGGCATGACCCATAAAAAAATATCACCCTGTAGATTCTCACAAACATTTGAGTTGTCCATCGATGTAAGCCCCATAACGTAATTTATGTTTCAAATTTGAGCCACATATCTCAAAAACTGCAGGATCTATAAAGAAAAAACAAAAAAAATCTTGAAATTTCAACACCCCGTAGATCGGTAACAAAGCGTTTGCGGACCAATGTTTATATGAACTTTTAGTCTTAAAATGAGCTGAGGAATTACCCCCTTTCGGATGTACATGATGTTTAGGAACACCCTGTATAGTGTGGGCCACAATGTTTGCAACGTATGGAAAACATTTTCGCTATCATAGTTACAGAAAATTCTTCATAGGAGAATGCTTCTGTAGATCGACACACCTAAAAATGACTTTTGACGTATGTCACGTGACTACCAATATGGCGGTAATTTGAAAAAATCATTTCTTCAAATTGGCGAGAAGTGAGTTATTTTTGAAGATAGCAAAAAACGTATGTGAAGAAGTTTTTTTACTATTCAATTTGAGAAATCTGAAATTATTGAAAATTGCAATTTTTCTAAATATTTTTTTTGTGATTAAAAACTTTGAATTATTTTGTCTCAATAGTTAGAGAGCTACGATGTACTGACAGGTAAAGAAACCGTCTGCTGAGCATGAAATATCATTCTTGGTGTAGCTTCAAGTCGCCTGGATGTAATTTTAGAATTTCTCCGGGTCAAAGTCAAGGAGGGGGGGCGTTTGAAAACCACTCAATTTGTGACTGATCAGAAACCATCTGCTGGTTTTATATTTTGGTAGATATGGTCCAGGATATACCTTCTACCAAGTTTGACCCGAAAACGACGTCAAGATCCAAAGTTATGCCCAAAAAACCGCGAGTGGCAGAACTTTGAGATGACTGAGAAATCGCTAAATTCTACGTATTTTGTTTGAATATAAAATAAGCTATCTAAATGTCTGCTGCATTTTTGCATTTACATAGCTATTTTTTTATTTATAACAAATAGAATTTAGCGATTTTTCGGTCATTCCAAAGTGCTACCAAATTGGACCTTGACCAGCTGCGCGTCTGCTGGAAGTATTTGCTCATACCTCTAGTAAGCCAAAAGGTTTGAGCGGTTTCCGGACCTGTCATAATGGGTGAAACTCAAAAATCACGGATTTTTAGGCATAACTCTGGATATTGACCTCGTTCGCGGATCAAACTGACTCGTTTCCTAACGCCTCCCCTCCTTGACCTTGACCTGAAGAAACTCGAAAACTACATCCTGGCGACTTGGGGCAAGACCAAGAATGATATTTTATGTCCAGCAGACGGTTTCTTTACCTCTCAGTAAATCATATAAACAGCTCCCTAAATACCAATAACTGTTAGGAATCATGCATTTATTCAGTCAGTAAAATATAATTTTTCAAGTTTGTTCCGAGATGCTACTGCAAAATTTAAAAGTCCATAAATTACAAATTCATGCAATTTTTTAATACGTTTCGAAATTTCTAGAGTTTCAAGAGTTCTCATAAATTAGTTTGTTTGTTTAAATTTTATTCGAGTTATATCTTCGAAACAAAGCAGGATTTAGATTTCTATCGAATGTTTATTAAACACCCTGTACGTTATAGTCTTCGGAACAGTAGGTTTCAGTCATCTACTGAGGGAAGGAGCGACATCTACTGAAGCTGGTGAATAAAAAAAATGCTACAGCATTGCAGACTCGCGGGAAATTTTGTGTTTTACCTTGAGCTGATTTTTGTTAAACCACTTATCAATTGCAGGTTTGCCACATTAATTTCCGAATATTGACTAATGGCAGTATATATTTAGGTAAGCTGTTTTCTCCCCTATAACCACCTCTGGCCGGCCCTGGGGATCAATACCAAGTAAAAAAACCTAAATACCTAAACTTTGCGACTTCGTAAATGTCCATTCTTCATTCTTCATGTGCAGGCGGATAACATAGTATTTGCTGAAATTCGTGGTAGGTGAGACAGGTTAATTGGGACCCCTACAAACTTTTGGCAATGTCAAAAAACGATAATTTCTTGAAAATTTCGTATGGCAATGTTACCACTTTTTCTATATTTTTAAAAAACTATTCTGCACAAATTAGATATGAGGGCCTATTGCTTTGCCCAATTATATGGAGTTTCAAGGTACAGTTGATCTTATTATGAGTATTGGCACAGAGAACTATCAGTTTACTTTCGCATTCGGAGCGAAGTGGTCGACGTGTTAGGTTAGGTTTAAATGTAAGTGAGCCCATATCAGGCACTCCACTGCGGCCAATGGCCTATTGTGGCTCACCCTATGGTTATATTTCTCCCAGTATATCGAATCTTTTAACGAAATTGAGTAACATATTGGGAGAACAGTTTACCAGATCTTCTGGCCTTACTTTTGTATTGTCAAATATTGAAAATCGGGTTCTGGCCGCTGCAGGGCATGTACACAGGATGTGTTTAGCCGTTTCATCATCCTCCATGCATAGACGGCACTCTGCATCCTGTGCAAGTCCGATTTTATGCATGTGGTGTTTGAGTTTGCAGTGGCCAGTGAGCAAACCTACTATAACTCTGAGATGTGCTCTACTGAGTTCTAGAAGTTTGTCAGAGTCCTGTTTTTTCCTTGTACAAGCAATAAATGCTTTGGAATGGGCTAGTCCTGGTAGACTGAGCCAATACTCAAGTATTTTATTGTCTGCCCAGGCGGTTGTAGCATTCTTGGCAGTGCTATATGCTAAACCGATGACCGGTTCTGACCCAGTGAACGTTGTTTCGGCCCCCCCTTTTGCTAGGGCGTCCGCTATTTCGTTTCCTTCTAGGCCCGTGTGACCTGGTATCCAAACTAGGGTAACGTTGTTGGCCTTGTGCTAGTCGGTTCAAGATGTCTCTGCAGTTCCATACTGCTCTGGATTTAAAGCAGTTGGATTCAAGCGCTTTCAATGCTGCTTGACTATCTGAAAATATTTTTATTGTTTTTCGTGTGAGGTGTCGGTTTTCCAGCTTCCTTGCACACATGGTCGACGTGTTAAGAGCGAGGGGGTTGTCGTGCACATCTGCTGTTCTTCCTCTCCATCCTTACCCATTTCCCAGGAGAAGCTGGGATGTGATGAAGAGATATGAGAAACTTTTAATTTAGCCTTATAACTATAAATGAAGTGTTATTATACCCAGGCGGCCTGGGTTCGATTCTCACCACCCCCACGAAGCTGAAGTAGTTCGTAATCCACTTTTACGTAAACCGTAGGTCCCGGCCCAGTTAACCAAAAAATATCTCTGCGATACAGCTGTTTTGCTTATAAATGGGCTTCAAAGAGAAATACATTTGTACGTCACTGTTACCAACTGAGGATGCTGTGACCACAGATCTCAATTATCTTCACAATAGTGTCGATCTGAGGACAAAAATATGTGAATTCGTGAAGCTCCTCGCTGGTTTGTTACTAGACCATTGTGAGTAACATTTGGCATCACATTGTGATATCTTTGCCCGGTCAGGAGGGCCCCAAATAGTAGTTCATGGGACTGTAATGTGAGTAACAATTCACTTCATTCATGTGATTCGAAATTTGAATGTGAAGCACTCCACTATCTTTGAGATCATTTTGTGTTATCTGGGAGGTCTCCCTTGCTAGCACAAGCTCTGCTTTTCACCGCTTTTCTCCGAAAACTTGGGTGATTCGTAAGAACAAATTTAACCAAAATTGGCTAAACCTTGAATCCCTTTTTAATATATTTTTTACCTGAACCTTATATAACTTTGGGGGAGGCTAACTCTTCCCAGAAATTCAATTTATGACTGAGAGAATGAAATATCGAATTAAAGTTGTCATTTTGACTCCATCTACAGAAATTCTGATAAATAGTTAATTAAACAATTAATCAATTTAGTGAGTATATAATTATTAATCTGGCAGAGCTTTAAACATGAAAAATGGAATATTATTGTAAAAAATGTTCCATGACACCAAGAAATTTTAAAAATTCATTGGAAAAAAACATTATGAATGATAAAAATATATATTCCAAAGAATTCTACTTTGAATTTTAAATAGATAGTTACCTATTAATAAAAGTTATCGGTAGACACTTATTGGATGATTATCAAAATAAAATTTCATCATCAGAGGAGTTCTTTCAGTAAAACCAATTATACTATCTCTCTCTGTTTGATGGTTATAAATTACACCTATAATAGGTAGTGTGATCCTAAACATGAACAACTATCGATATGAGAAATTTAGAAGAAGAAGAAGAGGTCACTTTGAAACTGACAGCCGTGGATTCAGAAGGGATGCCTGTCAATTTCAATTTTTATCGTTCCCTTACCAATTCTGTTTTGTTTAAAACTATTGAAAATAGCGTTTGTACAGGTTAGCTTGCTCAGATTAGGTTAGGTTTCAACTCAGTTAGCCTTTTTCCTGTTTTTCATTGAAACTTCCCGCCATCACAGTGGCCAATCACGCCTGAATGCTTAGCGCATGCGCAGTTTAGAGATGTGGCACTCAGGGTCTTGTCAGAAGGGATTTTCGAGCTGTGGAAGAGAAAGAAAACAAACTATTCAGAATGAACTCAGTTGATGTTTATTTCATATTGCCATGTTCAATGGCGAAAATAAAATTTTGGATAAATGCAAACGTTATAAACTATTAGTGGTTGTAGACTATACTATGATGAAATAAAAAGGTTACAGACATCATCCCCATTCGGTATGCCTAGAATCCTTGACAGGACAGAATTTGTAATTGCCCCAATCCGCAATTTATTTGTATTCGGACTACAGTGTCATTCTCGAGTGCATTCTTCTGGCTAAGATTTCTGCGTATCACGGTAAACCAGCGTGATTTTCAAATTAGAGAGCAGCATGTCCATCATTCATTCCACCAAGAACCCCTACACTCAGTATGACCATTTTAACAGAATAGTTTGGGTAGAGCCTGCGGAGTTCAAAAAGTAACTCTCGATATTTATTCCGAGTTTCCTCCCCTTTTCGTATAATGTTCATTTCGCCAGGAACCAAAAACTCTATGACGAAAGTCGTCCTACGTCGGTCATATTTGTCTAAGGGTGGAGAATAAATAGTTCCAATAGATTTAGCACGTCCCATCCTCCACAACGGACTCAATATCCCTGGAAGCATAAGGCACACTATTGTCTCGTCTATACCGAACGAGTGTCGTAGATGGTAGTACATCACTAGTAGCGCCGCGAGTATAAGCTTGACACGCAGACAGCAAATGCATTGGGGTCTCAGAAGCCCCACGACAGGCTCTGCATCTAGTGTCCGCGACCTCTATACCCATCACGTTACTACGGTAGACCAGGGTGTTAAAGACACTATCCTGGCAGGCCATTATTGTTATTTTCATTATTATTAGAATAGAATAGCATTTATTTCCAAATAAACAATAGTGTTGTAGGAAATTATTATCAAATGATGGAGATAGAGTAGAGTGGCAAAATATATATATATTAATGGATTCTGCTTGTCGTTATCCATTAAGGGATGGTTGGGACAAGTTATTCGAGAAAATGGCTATGGTGGATAAGTCGGGTGTATTCCGAAACGCACAGTACCCCGGACCGGTTTTTTGCAAGACGGTTTTTTTTTGTGTGTAATCGAAATAACAAGCACCAATATCTGCATGGAATAAAAATGAACACCAGCATAAGTCATACTGGAGTGGTGAATCCTACCAATTACCACCATGTTTATTTGTAATATTCGATCCCCCTCTAGTACCAGCGGGAGCGGATACCAGCGCCCTCTTACAGGGACCCTAGGTTTCCCCCGGCGTAGTGGAAATACTATAATAAAGGCTCTATATTTAATTTTGTCGATAAGAAAGTCAAACAATCATGACAGTTTGAAAGATGACTGACATACTTAAACGAGCAGTTTCAGTGGTAATTTCTCGGCCGTGCTTGGGATGGCAGTTCAGCAGATTAGGACCTCGTCATTCCCAGCTCGCACAAGTCTCCTGATGGTTGGTCAGCCGGATGACGGACAGAAAAAAAATTTGAATATTTTTATTCTCTCATGTGTTTCAGTCATCTAGAGAGTAGGTATCTTTACTGAAGTGTGTGTACAGCTTGACATATCTAGCAAGGCATGTCGACAAACATATGAAATGCGCGAATTAGAATTAGAAAGTATTCGGACGATAAAGAGGTAGTATGTGTGTATATATACACACATCGGAAGAATCTAGAGATATTCGAACAGTCATACAAGTCACAAAATAAATTTTTAAATTGTTTAAACTGTACTTCTAACGTACTTATTAGTGCATGTGCCCAGTGCAGAAAAGCGTACTTTAAAATCAAAAATGATGGAAAAATAGAAGTCACATATGCTGTATTTTCGATTTCATTCATGTTATAGTGGTGGTATTCAGTAGTTGCACTGAAAATCATGTTAACAATGGAACGACAATATACAGACGCGATGAATCAAGCAGACTTTCTTCAAGATAGCCAAGACAAGTTGAATAGCGGAGCGGATGAGTGTGTCCCAAAATATTATCAGTCGGTTATGGAGACGTTTCAGGAAAAAACGGAAGTCCGGCCGAACAACGTCCAAAGCATGAACCTTTTTAACGATATGTCAGGACTTTTGCCAAGTGCTATAGAAGACCCCCGATAATGACGGCACCTGAATCAGTTACGGAGTTGCAAACAGGGCATTACAAAATCGTTGGCCGTGATACTGTGAGAATTCGTCTCCACCAAGCCAATCTTTGTAATCGAAGAGCATTCAGATGTCCATCCCTCTCTACAGGCAATCGCGCAGCCAGATTACACTGGTAACAGGAATATTACAATTGGGATGCAAATGCTTGGCCAATATTTTGTTCACTAATGAATCCAGGTTTGGTTTTCATCCAGATTCTCGTCGGACATGTGTGTCGAGACGATACGGAAATATGGAACGTGTAAGACACGTTTAGGAAGTTCACACTTACCGAAGCGGTAATGACATGGAGAGGAATAATTATGGGTGGCAGAAGCGATCATGTTTTTCCTAATGGTTTCCTAACAGGTCAGCAGTATCTGGATAGTATTCTTCAACCCATTGTGCCGCTATTCGCTCTTCTGTTTAAGGCAATATAATGCTCATCTCATACCGCAGAGATTGTGACGAACTTGTTGGATAACAAGATAATTGAATTTTTGTCATGACCCGCACAATACCTGGACCTTAATCTGATTGAGCATGTGTGGAACATTCTTCAACGTAGACTTACTTTACTTATGGGCAATGTTCACAATGTTTTTCAATTTCAGTAGCTCCTGACGAGAGAATGGGCTCGTTTATTTTAAGAGGACATTAACAACGTAATTTTTTTATGAACAACAGATATGAAGCTATGTTAAACTATGTCATGCTATATTTCAATAATAATTTTTTGCATACTCAATAATTTTCTTCAAAACTCAAAAAGTCTATAATTTTAATTTTGTGATATATTACATTTACTAATTGTTATACTACCATCATAACCATTTTTTGAGCCTTATACGATACGAAGGTTGTCAAAAACTATGGAAATTTCCCATGAGTATAAGAACCCTTATTTTCGACTAAATCAAACATTGTTAGAAAGAAAAGTTGATTAGATTTGAAAACTACCTTCAGATATCCAATTACATGATAGAAACATGCTTAACATATAATTTATTTTAGAAAAATGTAATTCTTATATCAAACATGACATTCAAATAATAAAAAAAAATAATGTATTAACTTTTCCCTCTCATCGTACGTTTGCCTCGAGATATTCTCCTTCGTTTTATATACATTCAGTTCGTTCATAAATAAAAATGTAAAACATTTCTGATCATGGCAGGTGTTAGGTTTTTCAGTTGTTTCTCTAATTGTCCTCTCTGAATGGTCCATATTTTTGAAAGTCTGTCATCCTTTGTATGTGGCATGGTATACAATTTTGTTGGTACCATATCCATAGCCATCACCTATGGGTAATTTACACATAAAATAAAACAAATGGTTATAAAAAAAAATAATAAGTAACGTTCACTATTCATTGTTTCCCTAAAAAAAAAAGTTACGTATTCTTCAGTTATTTTGCTCTAACATAAAACTTCATGGTACTTTTCTCTAAGGTCAATTTCTTGATAGAAAATTTCTCGTGTGCAACGAACTGAAAAAAATATGAGAAATAACAAAACCTGGCTTTCCATTGTAAATAGGTGTAATTGAACATCTGAACGTAGTTTTCAACTCTCATAAACATTTCTTAAAAACAATTTTCGATTTAAAGGTATTTTACTCTTAGGAAAATTTCATATTTTTCAACATCCCTCGTATACGGCTTACAAAATATTGTATCTGATGGACGTATTTTAGGTTTCAGACCTTGCAGAACTTTCAATAAAATATAATTTTTTTTCTTAAATTCAGTAATAAAAAAGTTTCCCATGTGTAGATAACTTAAACGGACACACTGTATATTTTTTTATTTTTCATCTGCGAAGTAGAATATCCCTGTTGGAGTACAAAAGAAATAATTATTTCACATCTCTATAATGATACTTGTTGATACATAAACAATTGTTAGGTTACTCTAAGTAGAATTGATAGTTAGGACAAAGTCAGTATGAAAATAATATGCCTTGTTTATTTTTTCTTGCCAAAAAATGATTTATTTGCGTACGCTACTGCATGCTTTAACCAGTCGAACTATAAGTGAGACTTTCGATTTCATAGTTCATCAATTTCCCACATTATTGATGGCAATACCCAATACCATTCCTGGAATGACAGTTGTAAACTTTCGATCTGGCTTGTTTACAAATGGGAAGAAATAACGTTTTTTTTTGGTTTATTATTAGATGAAATTATTATTTACTATTACGTATAGTGTGTTCCGTTCAATAATGATAATCTGTTTAACATAATAATATACAATAAAACAATTATTTAATATGGAATAATGTAGTTTAGTGTTAAGGACAATCAATAATTATATTTATTCGCGATGTGAATTTAAAACATATTTGCAGATAAATATCACGTAATTTTGAAGGCAAATTCTTCCATTTGAACGTTGTCACGCTACTGGATATTAACTCTCAACCAGTTCTACCAGAGGTGCAAGGAATACGAACAAGTAATTGGCCAGAAGACGATTTTGTATCCAGTGATATTTCATTTGTTTGTTGTTTGTTTAAATGATCGTTTTTGAACAAGACGCATTCGCATTCGTTTTTCATACGTTGAATGATGAATAGAACTTTCAGATGTAGTTTGTTGATAGTGCTGACCTTTGCGGGTGAGTGCTGTTTAAGTTTAAGTTGCAGTTTTCTTTTCTTAGATTACGATTTAATAGGGCTAGAGTTAGGTTTTACTTCCACGTTCCTTACCAGAAATGCTTTCTAACACAAACCTCAAGATCACTTTGGTAGAGAGTAGTCTGAAAATAAAATTTCGCATTCAGAATTTTATACCTAACCTATACCGTCGGTGTTATACATGAATCATGCAGCTGAACTTAAACCGACATATTCTTTAACACTAGTGTCTCAAAATTGGTGGTTCAAATATTTCATTTGAAAAATAAGTCTTTTAAATATGTTGTTGGGTAAAAAAATGGTCCCAAATAATTTTTTAATTTTTATTCCCGCTTTCAATTACATTGTTTTCAAATGTGCATGGGACACATGAGTTCAAAAACTCTCAATGATAGGTGAAAAATCATATGTAGGGTGTACAATCCTGTTAGTGTATAACATATACATATAGCTCAAATTATGTCGGACCTTACAACATACACCTATTTCAAGTATGAAAACGACTGTTTAGTAGATCTCAACAGTTGAAACGTAGTGGATAAAAATTGCAGAGAATTGAATTTTTTCATTTTTTTGTCCGTATAGACAATGGAAGTCCAGAATAACCCTACTAAAAGTAAAACATTTTCAACCACCTTCAAACGTATTTGTTGTAAACTGGAAAACTGCAATACTGAATTTGAATAATGTATTTTCGATTCTGAGTGAACAAAAATTAAAAACCTAGCATATGAAAACTAAATAATCGAAATAAAATGCCATAACATTTTCCATAAGATTCTTCTTAATATTGAGTAGATTTAAATTCATTACCAAGACCAAGACCAAGACTCCTAAGAGAAAGTCTTCAATCTCGAAAGTCAAGACCTGGTCTTGGTCTTGAGAAGGTTTATTAAGTCTTGGTCTTATATTAAGACCAAGACTAGTCTCTTGGTCTCGGAAAGCCCTAGTACGCATGATTAAGTAACTAAGTATAAGTTTTTCAAATAATTGTAATCAGTGACTCTAAATGTGTGCACTACTTCCAGATGCTGTTGATGGAGAAGATCCCTTGATTATACATGACTGGTTTGCAGGATATAGTCTCTGCTACAACGAGATTTACATCTCGTAGGTACTTCAACGATGTTAAAAAATTGCCATCTAAAATATAACCCTCTTCATATTTGAAATTTATTTCTGTTATCATATCCAGGAAAGGAATAGTCCTGGAAATACTATAGGTGCTTTCTTTGCCTTGAAAGCAGTGTTCTAGGGTTTACAATAGCTACCGCTATCAGTTGCATATGGATATTATCAAATTTTCTACTTTTCTTTTGCCCAATTTCGTCAATCGTTTATTTCAATTGAAATGTATCCTATTTTTGTTTTGATTGAGGTTGATGGTTCAAATTTAAATCTGGTATAGTTTTTGCATTGCATTTGCAATACTGTGAATGTGAATCATGATAAATATTTCAAAATTCAATCAATGTGCACACATGGTTGCGTGTTTATGATATTAACATTTTTGTCCAGTCTTCCTTTTTGATTACCGCAATCAATAAAACAACAACCACCAGTTCAAATAAGTGAATCAAGTTAAAGCAAATGCACCAGGCTATCAAGTAACAATCTGTAATCGTAAAATGAAGATGGCAATTCATATATTGTGTACTGCAAATTACTTGATTCTTATATTTACAGTAAATATAGTAATCAGTAATCTACGCTTGATACTTAATTACTTTCATAACATTTTCGGAAATTACTCATACTCGTTACTTATCAACTAGGAGATAGACCAAGCTATAGAAGTTTTTTCACCGACAATATAAAAGACGCAAATGGCCTATTCTAATTTTTATAAGATAGTTCGTTAATGAAAACGTTCTAGAGAATTATTAAACCTACAAAATGGTTTTTTGTACGACCAGATCGGTGCATTTTCGTCTAAGAAAATCCGGGAAAACTTCAAAAAAGGGACACAATTTATAAATCTGAAACTGGACAAACAATATTTAGGAAACTGGTAGATAATAACATGTGGTTCAACTCTGAGCAAGATGTTTTCTGTCCGATGTGTAGTTTTTGCACAATTGCGTTATAAACAATTCAAGGGCTTATCTTGCAAATTGCGTAGATTCAAGGGAAATTATCACATTTAAATTCTGTGAAGGGCATCTGAAAGTACAGATCAAACACTACAATTTGTATATTTTGAATTTTCATCTGAGAGGTGGGAAATGTGTTGAAAATACCACTGAAAGTTGCTCTAAACGCTTGAAAGTGGTTTCATGGCATGGTCGAGTAGTAGTGGTGGGGGAACTATCGAGGAGAGGAGAGTATAACCGCACGGCGATTCGAACAATACGTTTCCCACCTCTTAGGTGAAAATCCAAAATATAAAAATTATAGATATTGATATCTTCTTCCACATACCTTCAACACAATTTGAATATGAAGATTTCCCCTTAATCGGCACATCCTGCAATATTATGCCCTTACATTTTTTATAACGCGATTGTACAAAAACTAAACATCTTCTGATGTATGAACTCTATTAGCCTATCAAGCAATACTGACTTCTTAATATGAATCCAACCATAGCAACATATAATTTTGTTGTGATTGTTTTTTAAAACGTTTCTCTTGGAAAAGTTGGCAAACAAGAAATTTAGGTGGTGACTTTGATATTCTCTCGACCATCCTTCAGTACCATTTGTCGACTTTTTTTATAGAAAGGCGAGTGTTTTTGAGAGAACACGAGTTTAGAGCATCAATGATATGAAGAACTCGAGATAAACTGTTCTTTTCTCTTTCTATGAAGAATGGCATGGTAAGATTGTTCAAGACAAAGAAGATTTTGACCTGTCGAACGATAACAAACTCACATGATCCGTTAGTTTTTCAATTGCCTATAGGACTGCCACGATGAGAGTTTAGGCAAAAGTTATTAGGTGTATTTTTGTACAATTTGGTTTTACGAATCTCCCAGGTTTTCGAAAAATACCCCTCAAAGGCAGAGCGTGTGCGAGCGAAGAATACCCGGCACCTACATTTTACGAAAAATTGGATTCCGAACCACTTTAGTTCCGTGACGGTGGTGGGCATCGAACCCGTGCCGCATGGGTGGAAGCAAACGCTTTTAACACCTCGACCACTTCGATTATCGCTTCAACATTGTTAGAATATTTTACTATCTCCAGAGATTTAATACAATTAGACTGCATGCGAACAGAAGTGTTGTCAAATTTGATATCAGAACTGGCATCAGCAGTTTGAAATGATAGAATAATAACAATCCATTCTTTTCAGGATTTACTGTTTCCGACTCCATTTCTACAATCATTTCAACGGAATACTATAGCCAGGTAACAATTCTGAATCAGCAGGAGGACAGGTAAGACTCGCCACCAATACGTTTGATATGTAAATAAACAAGAAACCTGAATTTGAACGGTATTGTTGATATTTGAGGAACGAAAATATCAGTACAAGTTTATGTATTCCCTACACTGAAAAAAGCATATTATTTTCCATCGGCTTCTAAGAGAAACGTGAAGTTTAACTAACATGTCTAGAAACCCTGCTGAAATCAACAATAGGTCAGGTGCAAACATCACTAAATCACTTAAATTTTTATTTGCAACATCTTTGACTAAATAAGTATAAGTTGTTTCATTGAAGGTAGATCGTGGAAGTTTAAAATATCTGATATTTTAAAATGCTAAAAAATTGAATTAGTTAGCGCACCTAAATATGATGTCAAAGTTCGAGTAAACAAATTGTATTTCCATGGCCCTGTCTTGTTGTTTGTCGGTCTATCTGAAGCAAGTTTTTGACTATTATTTTTATTATTAAAAGACTGCGTAAAACTCCCAGAACTATGTTTCTTCGAATAATCATTGTTGCTTTGTACCTTGACGTCACATTCTCCGGCCAAAGGACGATCGTTCGAATTTCCACTATTATTCAATAATTTTCATTCTTTATATTATTTCAGTATTTGAATAGATGTTATAAACAATTGAAACAATGAGGAAAAAAAACATGCATCAGACCTATTCGATTTTTTCTTGATTTTCACAGAAGGTAATATCTGTCGTACTATGGCTTGGTTCCATATTCTCAGAATGGCGCTCAAATCTCTATGATAGGAAATAGGCAACGAACAAATCACACCGTTTTGCTTCATGACTTCTATTTTGATTTAATTTCGTTTAATTTTCATTAAAATGTAGCAAAACAAAACATAAATGAACCTCATGAACACGACCGTTCAGAGTTACATGTACGGACGAATAGTTAGTATGTATATATGTAAATACGAGCACGTTGTATTTAAATATAACGTTTGCTGAGACTGCCCTCAAGCAATGAATCCAGAATCAAGATATCAAGAATGCAGGTATCTTTAGTTTGATTCCACAGTTTTGCAGATATAAGTAGCAACACCAGGGGTTTTATGTACCTCGGGTATATCTTTTTGAGGTTCTCCTTCTTTTTTTCGGGTACAGATGGGTCATGCTTTGAGCATCTATCTACTCCTATGCCTTTCAGTTTAGACCCTTTGGGAACCCACTTGTTTTACTTCACTTGTAGGCACTTGATACCTACCTCTAGTGCCTCCGCACCTAGGAGTAGCACCATTGGAGGTTTCTCTGGTCAGTGCCTTCGAAACGGATTGCTTGGCTCCCTCTCAAATGGGTTTCAAACTTTTCTGCGATGTATTGTACTGTGAAAATAAACGAAAATTGTGTTCTATCAAATATACACTAAAAGTTCTCAGAGAGGCCAAGAAAGCCAAAATTTGGCAAAGCAACCATTAAATATTGTCAATACATGAATATGTTCACTGCAGTGAACAAATTCAAATTATTTTTTAAATAATAATACGTAAATAATAACACAGAGCAAATATTTCGTATTCTTGAAGTAATTTGCTTTGCTCGATAATGTTTGACCAACGAAGAAATTTTGAATAAATTTTATTCAAGAAAGTTACACGACCTACAGAGCCGATAGAGGACTGGGACCATTCACAATTCGTGATGATATTCAGAGGAGCTGTTTACGATCCAACCAAGATTACACCGACTAAGTAGTGTTATCTTTGAAAGGAAATCTCGATTTTTATTGTTGGGCCAGAGTAGAGGTTTGATGAGTTATTCAGGAGTTGAGGTTGCAGTTTAAGTTGATATACTAATTAGTGTCAAGTAAAAATCCCAGGGTACAGTGATTACGAATTGTGTAGCTAAATTATTGAAATATACAGGGTGTCCTAGAATAAAGGGGACAAACTCCGAGGGTAGAATCCTCACTTCATTTTAAGGCTGAAAGTTCCAATAAACATATTCCCTAAAATGAGTATCAACCGAGTTACAGGGTGTTGAAAGTGACACAAAAAAAATACATTTTCCAGAATAACTCCATAACGGCTTGAATTTTCTTAATGAAATTTGGGTATGTCACTTGACAGCATTTAGTTTCATATTTCAAGGCAAATCATGTGTTTGTAACTCTATACAGGGGCGTACGGCAGATGGGTACCCCTATTCGCCCCTCCCCAACTTTCACCCCACTGGATTAATATCGATTTCGTCTTCTTTTTCTTAATCCCCAATATTTCCTATACAAAAAAGGAAAACGTTTCGTTTTACAAATATCAACGGTTTTAGAGATATTTGAAGTTGAATAAGTGGGTGCGTATGTGATACGGATACTCATTAGATGATTGTTGGTGGCTATGTAAGTAATGTTATAAATAGTTACCTTCACATTCCTTTCGAAAATAGTAAAGATTTTGATACGAACGCACTCATTCAACTTCAAATATCTCGAAAACCGTTGATATTTGTGAAACAAAACTTCCTTTTTTGTATAGGAAATATTGGGAATCAAGAAAAAGAAGACGATATTACAAATAAATCACATTTTTCACTTTTCAATTTTCATGGAGAATGTTTCCCTTTTCAACGAAATCGATATTAATCCAGTGGCGTGAAAGTTAGGGAGGGGCGATTAGGGGTACCCACCTGCCGTACGCCCCTGTTTAGAGTTACAAACACATGAGTTGCCTTGAAATATGAAACTGAATGCTCTTAAGCGACATACCAAATTTCTGTTATTCTGGAAAAAATATTTTTTTTGTGTTACTTTCAACACCCTGTAACTCGGTTAATACTACTCATTTTATATGTTTTTTGGAACTTTCAGTCTTAAAATGAAGTGACGATTCTACCCTCGGAGTTTGTCCCGTTTTATTCTGCGACACCCTGTATAGGCCCGTAGAGATAGACATGAAAAATCGAAAATTTAACAATTATTCCAAAAGTTTTCAATTTGTTGGTGAAGTGAATGGTATATTGAGAAATCATTTAATCTCAGTTTGCTGTAGGTATACTCGTTGAGAAAATTCCAAAAGTTCTATAAACTTGACAGATACATCGGAAAAATATTCCGAATAGTTGCAGAATTGTGGATATTTTTTGATTAAGGAGGTCTCGAAATAATTGAAACTTTGTTGCAATTTTGAAAACATCTATTCTGATGCATTCACAAATTCGCAACCTTGTATAGTTGAAGTAAACGATATAGTGCAACCCATCTTCAAGCAGTTCTCCTTTAAGAAATAGCTCGGGAGCTAAGTAATTATAACTTGGGACCTATGCAATAATTAATAGCCCCAGTTTCATATTAAAATACTCAAATCGGGCGTACTGCCTGAACTAATTAATAGTAATATATAATAATAATTATCTTGTTGGTCCTGCCCACAAATACTTCGAATAAAATTTTATGACTTTTCAGCGAATCATAAAATAATGCTGTTAAAACTGTCCAATACAAAACGCACAATGTCGACAGGTTCTTGTCAAGTCCACGTGGACTGGAAGACGGTTGATTTTGGGGGAAAATGTTTGACCTTTTTAAGTGCCTCCAACTTTAACTTGGCACAATATCGTTACTCGAACTATACACGATCCGGAACTTTTGAAAAATCTAATTAATTCACAAATTAGATTTTTGCAATTTGCATAAAGTTCCGGATCGTGTACAACGTTGCAAATTTGTGAATGAATCAGAATAGGTGTTTTCAAAATTTTAGTAATTATTTCCAGACCACCTTGATCAAAAAATTTACCACGAATTGAAAAAATATATTTGTTCCTGCCAAGTTTGCAGAACTTTTGGAATTTTCTCAACGAGTATACAGCAAAATTCAAGTTAATTGCTTTTTTGACAATTTTGCGGACTTCGGAAGAGGTTGCAAACTGAGACTCATTGCTTTCTCGATGTGCGATTCACTTGACGAAATTTTGAAAACTTTTGGAATTATTATGAATTGATTGTCTATTTCTACTGGCCTAATATTGTTGGTTATTAGGGTGTGAACGCATGAATAATAACCCTCCATTATTTTTTGTCTCCATGAACCTCAACATGTTTTTTCAAGGTTCACTTGTACACTTCCACCTTTCCCAGAAAACGGAAACTGGACTGTATTACATGGAGATGGTAGACCAGGAGATGAAGTGGAAATCGATACAGGTTTGAAATTCCGGTGTCAGCCCAGATATAAATTAACACCTGAACACCCATACATATTATGTGGTACAAACTGGAGCCTCAAGAGTATGCCGAAATGTTTGAGTAAGTTTTTCCAATCAATTGATTTTATATGTTTCCAAATTTCCGAGATTGGGAGATGTTATTTCAATTGGATTTGATTGTACGCAGGACAACCTAGTAATTTTAATAATAATGACAAATGGGTAATACACAATAAACCACAATAAACTGCCAGTAAGTGTACAACAGAAAACAACTACTTCTCCCAGTGATACAAAAATTATATCTCTCAGATACTTGGCAAAAGTTTGTACAATAACTCTCTCGCAGTGCTCTGTGAATGTTGTAAGCAAAATTATGCATCCCGTCAACTTTTTGTTAAGGTATTAGCGATAGTCTGGATCGATGATTTTATAACGAATCAAACAGGTCCATGCCCAGCCAGCCTAGTAGTATTATCTCCCCACATATCTGTGAAATAATAAAATCAATGAATTAATATTCAAGAAGATGAAATGAAATACGCTAATCTCCTCATTGTAACTCTCTGATATAAACAAGTTTTTCAAATAAAAAGTTTGAATGTAAAATAAAAAAACATTGGAGAGCTGCTTGTACTATTTTATTGAAAAATTTTCAGTTTAAAGAATTTTTAGAGACCTCTGCCTATGATTTGTATGATTTTCATACGGTTCTTACTGAGAATGTTGTGTGATATGAGTTGAGTTGTTGATTTTCTTTTTTTTACTGTACTTTCTGAAAAAGAAAATATGGTGATTGCTCGACAGGAGGGGGGCGGGAGAGACATCAACTCAAAAATTAAAAAAGGCATGGTGGGTCAAGTGTCATATCGTTGAAAAGGGAATTCCAATCTCTTTACAACCATCTGAATTTTTTTAAATTTCGATAATATTATAGGAATGTAGGATTTCACGGCTGGCGTCAATGTTTCGGTTGGTTTACGGGTTTTACCGTGAAACCTGAAAATTCTTAATCTGAGATTGGCCGAGTGCCGTTCACTAATGAGTTAGGATCCACGGTGTCTGAATTCATCTTCATTCTGCAACTAATAATCAATATGTAAGCAATGTAGAATACAATAGTCGTAGAGAACAATTAGTTCAGGCCATTTGCGCCTTTTATTTTGTGGGGAAAAAACCTCTATTACCTAGTCTATAGATCGAGCGAGTACCAACAAAAAATCAGAAACGGGTCCTTAGTTCCCTGCTTTTATTTTTCCTGTTGTTCTTGAGAGTGTTTCAAGGCCCAGTGCCCATTTTTGTAGTATATGTTTTATTCTCTGTCTTCGTTACTCATCTTCTTTTCTTTATCATAATAATGTTATCATTTTTCCTCTTGTTTTGCATTAAATTTCTTCGTTTTCGTGTCATTCTTTTTCTTTCAGCTATGGTTTTCAATTTCCTCACAAAGACAACCAACAGTTATATTTGAGTCCACTACTTTGTAATAACATTTCTCCAGATATCACCACCACTCCAATCTGAACAAATCTCCTAGTTCCAGCAAGCACTCTATATTCAGTATGTGGTGGTTCATGGCCACTCATATATTGTTAATGTGTTAAGCAGAATACACTTGCGTAGAATAAATGAAGGGGAATTTTTATATAAAAGTGTATAATTTCTAAAATTGCAAGGCGCTTTCGACTTTCGTCATCTTCAGTGCTCCAAGTCAGGTAACAGGAAGTTTTACAATTTAAGATGTCTTCATACAGAGTGTCTCAAAAAAGCGCAGCAAACAATTTTATTTTTTTTTAATAAGACACCCTGTATATCATCGCATGATCGGTTAGGGAAGGAATCCTTCAGTACCAAATTTGATGCTGTTATCTCCGAAGACTACGGAGATATCACCTATTATTTTATTCATGAGCTCAATGAGTGTGAGAAAGAACTTATTGACCAACCAGAAATGTTTCTCTCTCACACTCATTGCGCTTATGAATAAAATAATAGGCGATATCTCCGGAGTCTTTAGAGATAACAGCGTATACTTGGTATTGTTGGATTCCTTATGATCATCCCTAACCGATCATGTAATGGTCCTATTTTAAAAAATTAACTTCCAAATCGCTGCGTTTTTTAAGACACTCTGTATAAATGAAACTCAATCCATTGAAGAGGTCGAATGAAACCCTACAACTTAAAAGTATTCAATATTTTTTGTTAACTGTAAAATAAAGAAGTTACGGACGGGGCAACTGTATATAACCAAATACAGCATTCAAATCATCGATAACGCCAAAATGTCAAGAATCGTCTAGATCTTTTATCATCGGTGTGTATCAAAGTATTTTTTTTATATATAGCGTCGAAACTTGTTTAAGATTTTCGGAAATTTCAAAGGCTACTCTTATTATTGGCAAACAGGTTTTGCAGTATGGTCCCCAATTCGATGAAGTGGGAAGCAGATTTACTATTATCTATCATTACAACCTGAATATCGATATCCATATCATTATTGTAGTTATATCCCGGTAATTTGAACTTTATTGTTACTTTTATTGTTAATATATTTTAGTAAGATAGATAGATAGATAGATTTATTTAAAGCTTTCAATTTAAACAGTTGAAAACTCAAGTCGTACAAAAAATCATCAATAATTTACATCACACTAAGGATAATACAAAAAGACTTGGAATATTAGTATAAGTCATTAAATAACTGGGCAAGAATTTCAGTATTATGTCTGGTAATAATATGAATATAAATGAAAAAATATTATATATTAATTTTGCTTTCCTCTAGGATTTTTTTCAAAATTTTGATTTTGTCAAAGGAGAGATCACCTAAAATCATTTGGTAATTTGACGGAGGAGACTTCTTTCAATCTCTTTTTAACATATGGAATCAGGCCCACATTAAATATTTTATTTATTTAATATAGGATCGTCGCATTTTTTCCGTTAGATCTGCCTTATCATTACCTATTATGTTACTATGTCCAGGATTCCATCCTAAGACGATATTGAAATTATTTGTTTGACGCTCCTACCACAGATCTGATATTTTTAAAAACATACAATTTGAAGAATCATTAAAAAAATTTGAGACCCTCAATAGAACTTTTGGAGTCTGTAACAATCAGATAATTATCTGGGTAATTACTAATTAACATCAGAGCAAAATAAATAGCCATCAATTCCGCTGTCAGAATGGATGGAATGTATGAATTCTACCTCCCTTAGAAGTATTATTATGAGGAATATATACACCGAATGCCGTTTTATCTTTTGTTTTGGAACCGTCTGTGAAGATTAATTTATATATTTTCCATTCATCGTTTATAATGTCACAAAATCTAACGTTGTTATTTTGAACATAATCCTAAGCTCTCCTTAATTTTAAAGTCAAAGTTTTACATTTCCCAAAGGAATTTTATAAATATAGTGCTCATCTAGTGGTTCAATTTGGTTGAAAGGTTGACTCAGAGTTTCTTGAATGGAGGAATAAAAAGTGCCTAATCTAAATCTATTAGATTAGGCCTTGTTGGCATATTGTTTAAATTCTCATTTTGAGGGTTCTGTTAATGTCTGGATTCTCAATCTATAAATTGAGAACCCTATAGGTAATTATAATTTTTTTCTAGAACTATGCCCGCCCTTGTACTCTACACCGACCACCACTCTAAAATGTAAAGATGTAACTGAAAATGCAATTAGCTGCAATGAAGCAACAGAGGGAACTTATTTAACTTACCAATGTATTCCATATTACGAAGCGTTGGGTCGCAAGCAAAGCCTTTATTGCAGAGGAGGTAAATGGGACTTCCCAAAACCAGTATGTCAACCAGGTGAGTGGGCAGTGTTCATAATCCATGGAGATTGAAAATAAATATATATAATAGTTATTCATGGTACTAGTGTGTTACGTTGAAAATAAGTCACGCGAGAAAGATTTATAAATTCTCAAGTGACTTAGGAAACATAACACACGAGTGACATGCAATGTTTTATCCAAAAAATGGAAGAAATCGTTTTTTTATGAGATGATAATTAATAAGTTTTGAATATGAACGTGAGTATCTATAACACACTAGTGTGTTATTTGATAGTGTACTTGTCTAAAATGAGATTAATAATGACAGTCATAACTGTCATGTATTGTATAAATATAATTAGCTTCATCTAATATTTCATTATTTTCATGGGCGGTCCTACTTATTTTAATTTCAGTTTGTGGAAGAAAAGTCAATAATGAAGTAAGGCCGTTAGTATTCGGTGGTGAAGACACAAAAAAATTTGAGTATCCTTGGGTTACTGCGATCTACATAAAAAATGGTGACGAATTATTAAACAATTGTGGTGGAACACTGATAAACCCTAGGATAGTTCTCACTGGTGAGTAGTTATATTTTCCATATATTAACACTGGAATACAAAAAATTATATGTCAAAGTAACATTTGTCGGGCACCAGTGAGGAAATACCATTGAAGGCCAATGTTCACATTTCAATTGGCTACGGAATATGCCGTAACAGTCATATGAACTTTTCCCATGTTTTAATTCTTTGAAATTTTAGCAATTTGACGACGATTTTTAAATTTTTTCAATTTTGAGCAATGGGAAAATGTATCATAAATGTATCACATTCCACATTCTACCTTTTGGTGTATATGGACTTTTCGTCGAAGCAAACGCAAAGAAATGTGTGAAATTGCCCAGTTAACACAAACGTCTAGGAGATGTTGCTTTCTTGGTTATTGTGGTAACAAAATGAGTTGCATTAGACATCACTGTCACCACTAAGTGATGCCAAATGTCAAGGAAATTGCGAAGAGCATTAACATGAATTTTGGTTTCATCGTGATTTTGTTGGTATAGAAGAAATTAGGTTGGTACCAAAATTGAGCATGCCATCACCGATTCCATATAACCGTAGGTGATTTATTAGTGATATAATAATATTGACGTATAATTTCTATTTATGTTGAAATATGGTGAGCTTTGTTTCATTCTGGAATATTCTATATTTCATATTCGCTCAAGTTGAGAATTCATTATTGTTCCAGCAGTGAATTCGCTTATAAGAGAATTTGAGATACACACTGTCAGTAGGTAAGTCTAGTGACTACATTAAATTAAATTATAACCTACACAATCATTCATACATGTGAAAGCATCATCGACTTCTAAATTTGGGACATATAGGAGAATCAGAAAGTGAGTCGCATTTTAAAATAAGTATCAGTCAATTCAATTTCACATTGTTACATCGAAAAGGTCTTAATGTGCATTCGATTCCGAAGTATAAATGGAATGTCACCTTGGGCAGATTTCGAGTCACATTTTGCATCACATTTCGACCAACGGGGCACCGAATATAGACGTTTATGCGATGATAATGGAAGTCACATTGCGATTCACTGATGTGATTTGAAACATTCTGTGTTGACTGCGTGTTGATCACGTGTATTGAGAATCGACATATTGATGATATTTGACCAATTTATGCTGTAGTAAATATTTATCAAGATCATATATCTGAATATTGTTATGTACGATAAACTACCAGGCCTAACATTTAATTATTGTTCCAAAGCATTATTCCATTTTTTGAAAAGCGCTTTTTACAGGTGGTAGAATTACAAGTAAATATTTATAACTCAACCATTTGCAAATTCAAAACTGCCCAATTGTGCTAGTGGAGAGAATTTTTTTCTGCTGGGTCCATCCAACTCTCTCTTCCACTCCTTGGGCTTATGGATAAAATAAATGGCGATATCTCCGTAGTCATTGGAGATAACACCATCAGAACTATTAACGTAAGATTCCTCATGATTACCCCTAACCGATCATGTTATGATATTCAGGGTAACCCATTTGAAATTCGAAAGTTGATGTCATTTCCGGAAAAAATAGAAGTTGATTTTTTTTCAAATATGTCGAAAAGGCCCGTCTAGTGAGCATATTCAATGTTTCAAATTTCAGAAATATAGCTAGAGAAACAACGAAGAAAACGGGGGCGTACCTCACCTCGTGGTCACCCGGTATACAGGGTGTTTCCTAACTACGGTGCCTAACTGCAGGTGGTGTCAGGTTAGGTCATTTTAGGAAGGAACATTCCTATTAACATATGTCCGGAGTTGCTTCGTTTCTGAGATACAGGGCGTTGAAATTAAAGAAAAAAAACGGTAATTATAAAATATCATGAATATCCTGACACCAATTTGGTTGAAATTTGGTACTCTTATTGGAACTGATAAGGCGCTTATTTAGCCCTATTTAGATTGAAATTATAGGGGCCAGTGGCGTCTCAGTGGGCACCACAGCCAACAATATTGAAAAAAAAAAGTATATTTTTATTTATTTTGGATTGAACAACTGAAAATACAACTTTTTGGTCTCTTGTATTTTCTTCATATCCAGCTTCGTTTTCGAGAAAAAAAATTAAAGCCACTCTATTGCAGATCATGAACACCTGCATTGGAGACCAGCTGACATTGATAGTAGAGTTTTCCTTACACAGATTTCATTTTAAATTGAAAAAGTTAATTTTTGTTTTGTTCACCATCCGTAATAATTTAATAGCGATAGGCGTACCTGCATACGATAATGAATAATGGCCCTTAAATGCAGGTAAGGTCGCTTTGACAACATTATTGTCATAGCAGGAAAATTCAATTGTCAATTAGCAGCGATTCCATCATGAATAATTATACTAACACTGAAATGGCTGACATGCACCTTATTTATGGATTAGCAAATGGAAATTCGGAAGAAGCACGAAGAATTTACCAGGACAGATATCCTAACAGAGTAATTCCTTGTGCTCAAACATTTAGAACGCTACATGCAAGATTATGTGAAAATGGGAGTTTCAATAAAAATGCAGGTGGTGGAAGACCAGAAACGGTAACAACGCCTGAACTAGAAGAATCACTACTTGATGCGATAGAAGAAGATTCTTCAAATAGTACCAGGAAGATTGCACTGCAGCTTGAAGTCAGCCCAAAAACCGTTTGGAAAGTTCTAAAAAGAAACCTCCTATACCCATACCACATACAGCGGGTCCAAGCTCTACTGCCTCGGGATTTTCATCCAAGATTAGTGTTTTGCAGGTGGTTAATTCATATGATGGAACACAATAATAATTTTGTACCAAATATTTTATTTACGGGCAAGGCAAATTTTTCACGAAATGCTATTATGAACTTTCACAATAACCATTTTTGGGCCGACAAAAATCCCCACGCTATTAGAGAAAATCATTTTCAGCATCAAGTTTCACTGAACGTTTGGATAGGAATTATTGGTGACTACCTAATTGGCCCATTTTTTTTAACAGAACTATTAACAGATGAATCCTACACGGACTTTTTGCGAGATCATTTACCCATTTTGTTAGAAGAAGTACCCATACTTGTAGGAGGCAACATGTGGTTTATGCACGACGGGGCTCCCGCTCATTTTAGTATTCTTGCTCGTCAGCATCTTGACATCACCTACCCTAATCGCTGGATTGGACGTGCTGGACCTCAACATTGGCCAGCTCGCAGTCCTGATATGAATCCTCTAGATTTCTATTTATGGGGTCATCTGAAGGCTCTTGTTTATAAAACTCCTGTACTAGATGTGAATGACTTGAGGAACCGAATAATTGACAATTGCAATGTAATAAGGACTACTCCAGGAATTTTTAAACGTGTCAGACAATCAATGGCAAATCGAATGCGGTCGTGTATTTTATCAGAAGGTGGACATTCTGCTCATTTACTGTAATATCGCAATTGTTAATATTTTTATTTTTGGTCTTTATTTTATGTTTTTGTTTTTTCTCGAAAACGAAGCTAGATATGATGAAAATACAAAAGACCAAAAAGTTGTATTTTGAGTTGTTCAATCTAACAATAAGTAAATCTACGAAGAGAAAGTCAGTGGCGTACTTTTTTTTACAATATTGTTGGCTGTGGTGGCCACTGAGACGCCACTGGCCATAACAATTTCAATCTAGTTAGGGCTAAATGAGCGCCTTATTAGTTCAAATGAATTTACCAAATCGGTTCTGGGAAATTTATGATATTTTATAATCACCGTTTTTTTTTAAAGTTCAACGCCCTGTATCTCAGAGAAGAAACAACTCCGGACATATGTTCATAGGAACTTTTCTTCTTGAAATGACCTAACAAATCACCCTCTGCAGTTAAGAACCGTAGTTAGGAAACACCCTGTATATATCGTAAAAATTCGATTTATTTGTGTTTCCTGTTAAACTATTTTTCAGAGTTTCTTATCTAACTAATCTTATGTTTGAGGTATTCTCTTCATTATATTCACAGATTTCTTGGTAAGCATATTGACCAACATATTGTTTTTTGAGTGAATTATGTGTTATAAATTTTTCGAATATTCCAAAACATGGGCTCACATTGATTTGAACCTGTTTCAGCTGCTCATTGCGTTACGAACAGATACGGAGATACAATATCACCAGATACTGTAGAGGTTGGTGCAGGCAAATATTTCAACAAATATAAAGATACTAGAGATGGTTATGCCCAATATTTGAAGGTGAGTAGAAAACAATGAGATATATTATAGTCTAGCTCGAATTTTTTTTACGACAGTGTGTAAACTAAGTTTTTACGCAGTGTTCATAGTCCGTAATAGAGTACTTTTTAGCACAAGTGCGTACAAACATCAACTGAGGGTGAATAAATTATCTACATACTGTTCGTATAATATTTACAATCAATACCCGTCTAAAAAAACTTTGTATAATATATTTTCAATAAAGTTTCATTCAGCCTACTAACAGAAAGTAATAAGTCCCCTGGAAGAGGTTATAAGCAATATTTTGTTACTCTTTGAACCTCTACATATAGTGATCTGGAGGGCGAGGCGCTGTGGCATAATTGAACGATCAAACGAACTCACCTGTGAAGTTCGATCGTAATTATGCTAAGCGCCTCGCCCGAACAGATCACACCAGTTTATCGATGTACTCGACGCTCGACTCGCGCGTCGCGGTCGAATCGGACGACTGAGTCGAGTCGTCCGAACCGAGACTCGCGAGTTCGTCGCTGTGCTGTTTGGGAGACGACGTCGGCCGAGACTCAGTCGAACCGGAAGACGCCGCGGCGCACAAGATGGCGGTGACGTTCTCGCATTCCGGACTTGGAGTGATCTCATAATTTCTACAAGAGCAACAAAGGTCACGCTATATAAAAAAGACCTACTTTACAAACTTGTATCATAACTGCTATTTATGATATAAGTTTGTACATTAGAACTTTTTTATATGAACGTGAAGCATGAGCATTGGCGATTACAAAAAACCCCTCTACGAAAGTCATAAAAACATTTTTTTGCTGATTTTATATTGCCAAATTGAAGAAATTTTATTATCAATTTGAATGTTTTATATTATGAATTGTCGTCGTATTATCAAATGATGATGTCCGAGTTATATTTGAGGCAAAACACTGTGTTTTTCAAGGATGTATGAATATTGTTTAAAAAAACTTATTCACGCACAGTTGATGATTTTACACACAGGTGATTTTTTTACGCACTTGTGCGAAAAAGTATCACCTAATTCACGCATTATCGTAGGAAAATAACTGTTTGTCAACTATTTTTACTCGCATGTGATGCCTACACAGTACAGGCTGATATGAACTCAAGGTTTAAGTGAGAAAAAGTGAGTTGGTTCGATGTAGGTAGGTATTTCAAAGTTTTTCAAATTCATTTCATGAAATGAAATTGACCGCATCTTGTTATCCAAAATGTTTCGAAACATTTTCTTTAATTTCAAGTTTTTGATGGGCCTTGAGTTTGCAGCAGCCTAAATATTAGATAAATAATGGTCCAAATGCAAATCTTTTACTTAGGTAGCTCTTGTGATAGTCCATGAAGAATTCAAGGGAGATACTCGAAGATTTCAATACGACATCGCATTGATTGTTACCAAAACACTATTTACTCTGGGCCCAGTTGTGCAACCTGCATGTTACAGTAATATCGATAACATTCATCCTCATGTTGGAAGCATTGGAGAGGTCTGTAATTTGTTATAACCAAGGAAACAAGAAATTTTTTTATTTATTTATGTATTTATTTTCATTTTGTTAGGATATTTGAACATAGCAAGAACTTTTTGAAGAATTACAACCAGTATCACTCTGAAATTAATTTATCATGAGAACTATAATATACCTACAGTATCGGAAACTTTTCATCTGGGGTATAGACAGAAATCTACGCACGCAACAAGGAACGCAATGATATGATAATACCATATAAATAAGAGAGACGTACTACTGCGCACCTCTCCTGTTGCCTCGCCCGACGAATTAACAACTCAGTTGATATCCCTTCCTCGAGCGAGTAGAGGAGAAATTGTAATGCTCTCTCAACATTATAGCACGCTATTCTTCATGCTCTCATCATAAAACCACCATACCAAAGATGAAAACTTTCCGATACTGTATAATAATTCAAGTACATTGACATTTAGGTGAATTCTCCTGTTATTATTGATTCAAAACTAATTTCTAAAACTCACGAATAATTGTTACTTAAATTTTTTTAGATTGAATATTTTTTATTCTATTGATTGGAACCATACAAATTTCAACAAAATCATCGGTTGAAATATCGCCTTCCATATTTTCAATTCAAATGTTGTTTTAAAAGGCAATGAAAATTCTTCACCAGTTTTGGACTGGAAATCAATATGGGTCATGGAAGGATTCCTCATACGTTGGAAGGAAAATAAATATCATGATTGATTTGAGACCACACAAAACTTCTATTTGGCATTTGGCCTTAATTTCCAAAATGCAGATACCGAAATGTAAACTTTTAGATTTTTCAAAACAATTTTAAAACGGCAGAGGAGATTTCGAATGTTTCACCTCTCTTCTAGAGGAACGTGAACAGAGACAGAATTGTCATGACACAAGAAAAGGAACGGCCTATTGATATAAATACATGTCCCAGACTGATAAGTTTTTCTTCAGTTATTCTTTAGTGTCGTCGTAATATCCAACTAAGTGTTATACTTGTAAATATTGATACACTATTGCAATTCCAGTTGGCTGGCTGGGGAATCACAGAGAATGGCAACGCTTCTGATACCCTGAGAACCATAAAAATTCCTTACAAAGAAAAAATAACTTGCACGCAAGAGCTACCCACTGGATGGTCTGATCGATATAATTTTGACGACAAAATTTGCGCTGGATTTTACAGGCAGAACAAAAGCGTATGCTCAGGAGATAGTGGAAGCGGCTTGGTGTTTCTCAATCCTGAAGATAACAGATTTTATGTCCACGGCATCGTAAGCATTTCACCCAAAGTTGGTAATAGTGTTTGTAATAACCAAGACAACGCCCTGTTCACCAGAGTTGCTCATTACTATGAATGGTTGGATAAAAAAACTACAGTGAATTATGACGAAGACTGTACACTTCCCCCTTTTCCAAAACATGGAAAGTGGGAGCTAGAAACTGGTGGAGAAAGTGAGCCTGGGCATATTGTTTCTTCCACAAGCATCTTGGTATTTTCTTGTAGAGAAGGATACAAGCTGTCAACCATCAATTCGAAATTTTACTGTGGACCATCATTAGTGCCACCTTCCTGTGATTGTAAGTATACGATTCGAGTATGGAGAATGCATGTTTGTAATTTATTCACAGATTGACTGGGATGAAACCTTGTTTCGTATTGAGTTTTATCGAAAACATTTTTATAAATCAATCCTAAATCTCAAGCAAGGGTATACCACTTTTTTAACTTTTCAAAACTCAACAGTCGTGTCGATATACTGATTTTTCACGGTGAACTTCTTCGGCCGGTACCTTTGACAAAAAACCGGAATGACGAAAAGGGAAACATTCTTAGCTGAAAATCGAAATAATTCATTTTTACTGTAGGCTTATTCCATTTTCGAAAAAATCATATTTTCAATTGAGTATGTTGGCCTTTTCAACATGAACACTTTCCAATAGGTCAACTTGGACGATGGAAAATAGCGACTAAAGATAATTCCACCTCTCATTTTATGAACATTACATTCACATTTTCAAAAAAATCAACCTCAATGATATATTCTTGTAAAGTTCAATAAACATAGCTGAACATGTGATATTTCGCGTATGTTCATGTTGAGTGCTTATCACTGGATATATTACGGACTGTCCGTTGTCGATGTTTTCTTCTTTTTCGAGCTAGGTGAGTAGTAAGTGGGTAGGAACTTCATCAAAAATGCCGATGCGATGACCTATAAAAATAATACACCAAATTCCATAGTAGATGTTATTTATTGAGGTAGGTAGTACTTCCCTCAAACGATTTTTATACGGAAAATTGAAATCAAGGTATGATATAAATACATATTTTTCAATCACCCAAGGAAAGTCGATCATTTTTACATGACGATATAGGTATCAGTACAGAAAGGTGACTAAAATATATGTAAACAATGAACCGCTCTTATACGACCTATTAGAAAATTGAAATACTTACTTTTCATCCAAAAACGAAACTTCTATCAAAATTTCAGTCCATTTTTGCTTTTTGTTCTCGAATTATTCAGTACGAAAGTATATAAAGTTTTTACGTCTGAGCCGTACACTTGGAATATTTGACGATGTAAAACGAAGATAGAAAGAACTGATCCTCGTGCTGTCTTGACCTGATAGGTGAGGGACAGAAAGAGGAATTAATTTTTATGTATATCGACAATAAATACTCATACGAACAAAATAAGCTAGATTTGATTAGGTCTAAAAATAAATAAAAATATGTTTTGGGGAATTCATGATTATTAATAGTATATTACACACCGAGGTGGGAGATTCATTCCTGTAGTGAGATTAGTTAGTTAACCGAGACGCAAAGCGTCAAGGTTAGCTATGATCTCGACACAGGAATGAAACTTCCTACCGAGGTTTGTATACTATTTTATTTACAACCATCATATTTCGATCAAAATTAATAAATCACTGTTTCGTTCTGAACATACCTAAAATATTACTTTTAACGACAAATCACCAAGAACGCGGTTTTCTCAGAATAATCAAGTAGATATATTGATACCGTGATATTGTCACCAATATAAATAAATGTCAGATAAAGTCAATAAATGTCAGAAAAATATTCTAGAATAGATCTGTATTTTCTTCATATCTAGCTTCGTTTTCGAGAAAAAAAATTAAGGCCACTCTATTGCATAATATGAACACCTGCATTGAAGACCAGCTGACATTGATAGTAGGGTTTTTCCTACACATATTTCATATCAAATTGAAAAAGTTGATTTTAGTTTTGGATTATTGGTTGTTATTTGTTCACCATCCGTATTAATTTAATAGCGATAGGCGTACCTGCATACGATAATGAATAATGGCCCTTAAATGCAGGTAAGGTTGCTTTGACAACATTATTGTCATAGCAGTAAAATTCGAGTTGTTATTTAGCAGCGATTCCACATGAATAATCATACTAACACTGAAATGGCTGACAAGCACATTATTTATGGATTAGCAAATGGAAATTCGGGAGAAGCACGGAGAATTTACCAGGACAGATATCCTGACAGAGTAATTCCTTGCGCTAAAACATTTAGAACGCTACATGCAAGATTATGTGAAAATGCAGGTGGTGGAAAACCAGAAACGGTAACAACGCCTGAACTAGAAGAAGCTATACTTGATGCGATTGAAGAAGATCCCTCAAATAGTACCAGGAAGATTGCACTGCAGCTTGAAGTCAGCCCAAAAACCGTTTGGAAAGTTCTAAAAAGAAACCTCTCATACCCATACCACATATAAGATTAATGTTTTGCAGGTGGTTAATTCATATGATGGATTGATGGAACACAATAATAATTTTTTACCAAATATTTTATTTACGGACGAGGCAAATTTTTCACGAAATGCTATTATGAACTTTCACAAAAACGATTTTTGGGCAGACGAAAATCCCCACGCTATTATAGAAAATCATTTTCAGCATCAATTTTTGCTGAACGTTTGGGTAGGAATTATTGGTGACTACCTAATTGGCCCATTTTTTTTTTAACAGAAAGATTAACAGGTGAATCCTACACGGACTTTTTGCGAGATCATTTACCCATTTTGTTAGAAGAAGTACCCATACTTGTAAGAGGCAACATGTGGTTTATGCACGACGGGGCTCAAGCTCATTTTAGTGTTCTTGCTCGTCAGCATCTCGACATCACATACCCTAATCGCTGGATTGGATGTGCAGGACCTCAAAATTGACCAGCACGCAGTCCTGATATGAATCCTCTAGATTTCTATTTATGGGATCATCTGAAGGCTCTTGTTTATAAAACTCCTGTACTAGATGTGAATAACTTGAGGAACCGAATAATTGACAATTGCAATGTAATAAGGACTACTCCAGGAATTTTTGAACGTGTCAGACATCAATGGCAAATCGAATGCGGTCGTGTATTTTATCAGAAGGTGGACATTCTGCTCATTTACTGTAATATCGCAATTGTTAATATTTTTATTTTTTGACTTTATTTTATGTTTTTGTTTTTTCTCGAAAACGAAGCTAGATATGATGAAAATACAAGAGACCAAAAAGTTGTATTGTGAGTTGTTCAATCCAATGAAAAAAAGTCAGTGGCGTACTTTTTTTATAATATTTTTGGCTGTGGTGCTCACTGAGACGCCACTGATCATAATAATTTCAATCTAGTTAGGGCTAAATGAGCGCCTTAACAGTTCAAATAAATATACCAAATTTCAACGAAATCGGTTCTAGGATATTTATGATATTTTATAATTACCGTTTTTTTTTTCTTTAATTTCAACGCCCTGTATCTCAGAAACGAAGCAACTCCGGACATATGTTCATAGGAACTTTTCTTCTTAAAATGACCTAACAAATCACCCCCTGCAGTAAGGAACCGTAGTTAGGAAAGACCCTGTATATTACAGCCATTTAGCACTTCATCTGATATTTTCTTTTTCAGTGTTGTGTCCTTCACCAGAGTTCCCACCTTCAACTATATCAGAATGCAGAAACAAACAAAATATAACGGTGGATTGCGATGAAGCTGCTGATGGCACCAGTATGACTTATACGTGCCCTCTAGGTAACGGAACTCTCAAGAGTAAATCAGGCACGGCTTACTGTTCCGGAGGATCTTGGGGTAGGAATCGACCGCAATGTACCGAACCTCCAACGGTAGAATATACCTCTGGAATCAAAGTAGTCTGTACCTACGTCAGTTGGAGTTCATACCGCGAACTGAACCCAGAAGACTTCGATGCAAGTCTTTGTACTCACCTGGTCTACACTTACATAGGAATTACTGATAAGGGGACCCTAGGAATTGTCAAACCCAGGCTTGACAGTAAGAAAAGTTCTACAGTGACCGCCAAAAAGTATGCACCATTTGGGAAAAAGTCCTATTAGAGTATTGGAAAAACATTTCTGGAGAAAAGTTTGTGCATGGTAATTGCTATAAAACGGCAAAAAGTGAGGTAAACTGGCAAGATATTGAGAAAAGTCATTAAAAAAAGTTGCTTGGAATTCAATTTTATAAATATAAACAGAGTTTTTTATATTTTCCTATCTTTATAAAAATATTAAATGTTTTTCCTATGAATAGCTCGACTATACTTTTCCAAAATAAAAAATCTTCTCTACTCAATATACGATACGGTGTCCCTCAAGGGTTCTTTTCAGGACCACTGCTTTTTCTTGTGTTTATGAATGACCTGCCCTATTCATCTACACTGTCAAAGTTTATACTATTTGCTAATGCCAGTATTTTCATACATTCAAGAAAAAAATTAGGTACTTTGATTTTCACAGTCGAAACTGAAAAAGAACAAATAGAAGTATGGTTCTTATCAAATAAACTGAAAGTCAATGAATCGAAAACAGAACACATTTTCAGTATGAGAAATACTGACGAAATTAGATTCACATCCAAGTGCACGAGATTTTTAGGAGTGTACATTGACGAAAAACTGACATGGTAAGAACACAGTGAATTTCTATATGTGAAACTTAAGTCTTTCGGAAATCGTGAACCAGAGTACTTTACTTACAGCCTTTCACGGCCTCATTCAGTCCTCCATATCCTATGCTATATTAGTATGGGGACACTAAAGCCAATGCTCTCAAATCTTCAGTATACGGAGAAGAGCATTGAGAGTTGTTTCTGGTTTGAAATACGGAGGTGACTGTAGGGACAAATTCAAACAACA
The DNA here is from genome assembly GCA_958298965.1 of Chrysolina haemoptera. Taxonomy (NCBI): domain Eukaryota; kingdom Metazoa; phylum Arthropoda; class Insecta; order Coleoptera; family Chrysomelidae; genus Chrysolina; species Chrysolina haemoptera. The sequence goes on from OY282589.1 coordinate 26,716,754, forward strand.
CAAAGTATCAACGTTACCCTGTAAATACATATTACAATGTCTCTTATACATTAAAGAAAATTTACATGAATATTTATACCATTCCCAAATTCATGACTATCCTACACGAAATCGTCACGAACACACGATGGAATTTCCTATTGGGCACCCAAGCTATACAACGCCCTCCCTGCGGAAGTCAAGGAACTAGAATTCCATAATTTCAAAAAAACACTTAAAAATTTTCTTCTCGAACATGCCTTTCATGATGTCAATGAGTTTTTCAATGGTTCTCTCGTATTTCAGAACAGCACAATACTTAGTACAAACTTTGACCTAATTTTAAGGTCTGTCAGATTTTTAAAGTGTGATTGTATCTCTTTTTTGCACCTATATTTGTATTTGTTTTATGTACAATCATATTGACTCTTGTAAACACTCACGTGTAATAGCACCAATAAATAATTGATCGATTGATTGAATAAACATTTTCTTTACACAAAAGAGCACCAAGTTTAAATATTGGATTTTGTCAGAACCCTGTCTGTTACATTTGTTCGTATGTAACAGTTATATCAGAATTCCACGATTGTTGCGATGATAGAGCAATCCAATATATGTTTTTCTGATTATAATAAATTTTCGATGATGATCGTGCACGAGCGTTTCACTTCGCACATAATCTCAAAAATAGTGCGTCAAATTAAAAAGGCTCAGAGTGTTTCAGATTGTATACGAAGTGAAACGTTCTTGCACGATTATCATCGAAACCTAATCATAATTTGGAAAACACTATGTTTTGGGTTGTGTCATGTCATCACAATGGTCGTGGAATTTTGATATAACTGTTAGATACGAACCAGTGTAACAGCTAGGGTTCTGACAAAATATTTTTTTTATTTGGTGCTCTCTGGTGGTGGTTTTCGATAAAAATATTTCAGTGTAGTCAAGCTATTCATAAAAAAATATATAATCATAAAACTAGGAAAATATAAAAAAATAGGTATTTGAATTTCCTGGCATTATATCTTGTTTATGTGTACGAAATTAAATTCTAAGCAACTTTTTCAAATAAGTCTTTCCGATATATTGCCATCTTACCCCACTTTTTGTCTTTTCATGTCAATTTTTATTCAATTTGCCTCAACATATATTTTGAGGTTATCGGACATGCACAAACTTTTCCCCATCAATGTTTTTTCAATATTTTCATAACAAACTTTTTTCCATATGGTACATACTTTTTGGCGGTCACCGTAAACACGGTTACACTGAAATGGGTAAATATGTGTTTCACAGGCTCTACCGATTTTTGCAAATAATATTGTTCCCTCTCACGTAACATCCCTGTTTTTCTGTAGAAGATTTCTGCAAAAGCCTAAAGAGGTGATTATCAACAACAATTTGAATCATAGTCATCAATCAAAAAGTACGGATATTACATAATATCTATTAATATTATATTAATATCAGGCCCTCCGCAGTGGAGGGCCTGATATGGGCTCACTCACATTTAAACCTTTAAACCTAATATCTATTATATTTTCAGGGGTAATATAATAAGTGATATGATTATTACCGATAATTTTTAGGAATATTAATGAATTGCAATCCCAAAGCTGAAAATACAACGAGTCCGCACGTCTTTACATTCCTTATTACTTAAATAACTACTTATCAGACGTTAGAAGATAATGATTTTTCAACCCAAATTTTTTTAAAATCTGGAACTATATTTCCTGACGGTACTTTTTGCTCAAAAATTTTGAAAAAAAAAAAATTCGTGGATCAAAAATCCTTAAGAAGTTTGTATAACTAATTAAGAAGGCGTAGAAGGGCCAACAACAAAATATTTTTTAAAACATTTGGAATTGCCACTTTCAAGTGACAATTGACACTTTGAACTGACAATTGTCAATTTGAACTGGCAATTGCCACTTTGTACTGACAATTGTCACTTTGAACTGGCAATTGTCATGTTGAACTGGCAAGTGTCATGTTGAACTGGCAACTGTCACTTTGAACTGGCAATTGTAGCTTTGAATTTTAAATTGTTACTCAACGTAAAAATGAAAAATAAAGTATTATTTTGATATATATTCCATGTTTCGGCACTAAAGGGTTAATATAATTATAGAGTCATTATGCATGGCCCAGGTATACTACATTATTGTCACTGTTTATATGAGTGCCAACGAATGAAATGTAATACATATAAGTGGTATAATTTCCCACAATCATTAATGGAAAACAAGAGATTATCCAAATAAAGCAAAAGCGAATTGGGTACAGAAAATCGATTTTTATTTATTTCTCCATAACGGTCATAGATACTAACAAGCTGCAAAAAATCAAATGAAACATAACATAATCTACAAGTGGTGCACTACAAAAAAATTCAGAGGGAGAAAATGGAAATGACCCATTGAAATATATCTTTCCGTAGATTCTCAACAATTTAGAATGCCCAATGGTGTGAACCTTACAGCGGAATCTATATTACAAATTTTAGCTGAATATATGAAAAGTTGCAGGATTCGTGAGGGAAAAATTTAAAAAATCTTGATATTTCAATACACTATAGATCGGTAACGAAGCGTTTGCAGAGCTTTTATATGATATGTTAGTCATGAAATAAGCTGAAAGAGTTATCTTTTTCCGTATGTACAGTTGTGTGCATAAAAAGTCGTACAAGGCATTGCACTAATTGCATTGTATTGCACTAACTAATTGAGCTAAAAAAATGTTGAAAGCGCGTTACCTACAAAATTAGTTTTAATTTTGACTCCACTTGTCAAAGTCGATAATTTAGTTAAGATTGACAAGTCTGGCTCACAATATCCTTTAACTGCTGTATGACTTTTTTATGCACACAACTGTACATGACATTTAGGAACATCGTGTAAATGGATATTTCAGTATTCGGTATTTGGTTGGAAATTCCGATTTTGTTTCAGTGAGTGCGTTTACCAGAATTAGCAATCTGAAGATGAAAAACAAAAACCTGAGGATTTTATTGTCAGTTGGTGATTCTACTCCATTCTCAAGGATTGCTGCAGATCCGAGACAAACCGCAAAATTCATAGAAAGTGCAGGGCATATCATGAATGCCTATAATTTCGACGGTTTGGATATTGGTTGGTTTCATCCAGAGATAGCTGATAAGGTAAAACTACCAAAATCACTCTCAGCACGCACTGACCAGAAACTATTAAAAATGAAATTAAAAATACCACAATGAAGATTTGTTTTGCCAATAATAATCATAATACATATACGATGAGGACCAAAAGTTTGTTGCCCCCCCCCCACCGTAACTTCTTTATTCAACATATTACAATAAAGTTTTTAGTACATGAGTTGAAGGATTTCATTCGATCTCCTTTAAGCTTCAAGTTTCATTTATAAAGAGTGTCTCAAAAAAACACAGCGACTTAGAAGTTCATTATTTTAAATAGGACACTGTATACAAGGTGAAATCTAACATCTTGCACTCTTATGAAGGATGGGTGTATAAAGACATATTAAAACGAATGGCAGGTGTAAAAAATGCGAAAACATTTTTTTGAGAGTTTTAAAATTTTGTGATTGTGGGTCGACATTTTGGGAACCTCTCTCTGCCATCCTTCCAGACCAGAAAAGGGAATTGCCGGTGAAGGATAGACACTGAATGTTGAACCGAATTAAGATAACGTTTACAGAGGTCTAGAGAGTCTCTCACCCGTATTATGGGTTGCAAGCTGATCGAATAGGAACGTAATTATCACAGTAAAATGAAAACAAACAAACCTCATGGGTTACCGAATATCCCAACTGGAACATTGGTAGATTACACCCTGTATATCATCGCATAATCGGTTTGGGATGATCATAAAGAATCCAACAATACCAAGTTTGATGCTGTCACCTCCGAAGACTACGGAGGACTGGGAGAGAGAAACTTTTTCTGGTAGGTCAATAAATGTTATCTCTGACACATTGTGCTTATGAATAAAATAATAGGCGATATCTCCGTAGTCTTTGGAGATAACAACATCAAACTCGATATTGTTGGATTCCTTATAATCATTCCTAACAGGACATGCAATGATATATAGGGTGTCTTATTTAAAAAATAAACTTCTTAGTCGCTGCGCTTTTTTGGGACACTCTGTATAATTGAAACTGTAACTATTAAAGAGATCGAATGATACCCTATAACTTATGTATTCAACTTTTTTTTTTTGGAATATTTAAAATAAAGTAGTTATGGGGCGGTGGCGACGGATTTCTGGTACTCACTGTATATTTTAAGGAACTACAGGAAGAAAGATTATGATGTCACGCACTATTTTATCCTAAAATTTCATTGTTCCACTTATTTATATCATTGATGCCATCGTCAATTGTAAGTTTTTTTTTTTCGTTTTTTGCAGGTGAACCTAGTCAATTTCCTACGGATGGTCAAGGATGCATTTTCAAAGGAAGGTTGGTTGCTCAGTGCATCTGTTAGATCTGATCCAGAGGGTACCGGTTACGATCCACCAAAAATGAACCAGTTAGTGCACAAATCTGTATTATGTTGAATAGTACTAATATCTAATAGACGGTCAGCTAGTGACAGATTTAGGTGCCCCATTTTCGCATACAAGCCTCGAATAGGGTTGAAAAGTATATCGATTTGGAGTAAAATAAAGATATTTTAACGAGTGGCTCCTGGGGATAACATACCGAGAATTCGATTTTTCAGAACAGTGCTTATTTGTTTCCCTCGTGTTTCTATTTACGGTACGAAACTACAGAGGGTGATTCGTTAAGTCGTTTTGAGAAAAAAGTTTTTATGAACTAATGTTCGGAGTTGCTTCTTTTCTGAGATACAAGGCATTGATTTTTTTTTCAAACGCCTTTGTATCTCAGAAACGAAGCAACTCCGGACATATGTTCATAGGAACTTTTTTCCTTAAGGCGACTTAACGAATCACCCTCTGTAGTTTCGTACCGTAAATAGAAACACGAGGGAAACAAATAAGCACTGTTCTGAAAAATCGAATTCTCGGTATGTTATCCCCAGGAGCCACTCGTAAAAATATCTTCATTTTACTCCAAATCGATATACTTTTCAACTCCATTCGAGGCATGTATGCGAAAATGGGGCACCTAAATCTGTCACTAGCTGACGGTCTATAACGGAATTTTCATAATCATTGTCGGTACAGAGTGTGTTCTTTGAAACGTTTTTAATATGTCATCAAGAATGACTAACTCATCAATTTTTCAACAATCCAGTACAGACCAATACGGAAGTTGGGCGGTTAAAAAAAAAACATGCTACAGAAGACGAACTACAGATGACAGAAGACCAAGTGACAAATGGCAAAAGGCAATAAAACCAACTAATAACTTTTCAAAAAACAAGGCTTCGAAGAACACACAACCTCTTCGATTTGAAATGAAACATTCATAGGTTTGACTTCCATGGTCTAAAAATAAAGAAAATTTATCTCTGCAGTTTTATAGTCAAAACAGTGGCCGAAATCAGTGGCATGCCAGTTGTCCAATTCGTCAGTTTTGACGGCGAAAGTTTTTTCATCAATTTTCCGGTTGGAGAGGCCTTACAGGTTATCTGGAAATAACTGCAAGAGGAACAAGAACTAGAGAACAGGACGAACTCTGAACTTTGTGTTCAGATATCGGAACCTACCAGTGTTTGGTATTATGGAACTGCTAGAATATTGCCTATGGAATTCTATTGTCAGGGAAAACATCGTTTTTTCGCCGGAATGGTTAGGAGTTTTTGCTTTAGACAAAGCCCACAAGAAGCCTTGGATGTGGTTGTCATGTGGAACCACAGAGACGGATAACTTGATGAGTTTCTGCAATACCTGGACAACATGAGACAGTCCAAGGAAAGCCAGGACGGGTTAACCTTTCTAGACGTAAAAGTTTAAGAAACGGATAGTGAGTGCCCAACATCATTTCACAGAAAACCAACTCACACCGGACACCCTGAACTTCGAAACAAACCATCATGGAGCGATGAAGATAGGATTTGTCCGATCTCTAATTGACCGTGCCTACAGCCTCTGCAACACCAACAAGAATATCATCATCGAATTGAACAACATCAAGAAAATGAAACGAACTATTTCGACAAAGTCGAAATTCCCTTCTCTCCACACTTTCCCACGAAGTACAAAATTGAGGCAAATATGTGCGAGAAAACAAATACTTGTCTATACGAACATTGAATAACATCTAACATCCATTTGTGCATTGTTCCTCTAGGAGGACATAATTGCAAATGCTAATTATTCCAATCAAGCACTGAATATGATCCCCCGTTAGTTGGGAATGACCACCTGCAGATATGACATTTTTCAAGGGTTTTTTCCCACTCGTCAGTGCAAGAATAAGACAACATTGGATTTATTATTGATTGAAAGTTTGGTTTTGTGGAAGAAATTCGATTCTCGACATGATTTGTTTGGTTGGTTGAAAGCCTACATTTCTATATAAGATTGGTGTACCTGAGAGACTATATTCAAGTTACATCACCTACTGTAACATAACAGTAGGTGATTTATTCTCACGCCAATGGCATCAATTGGCTATATAAGATGTATACGTGATAGTTTGTCCCATTCACACTTGACGGCCATAGATGTTAATAGCCGAAACGTCGCCTCGTGACTCTGAAACTACAGATTCCTTTTTTTCAGACAACTCCAACTCCAACAATTTTATTCAAACTTAAACCACTTTTAAACATTCATACACTTCTTGAACTTGAACTTGAACTTGGACTTGAACTTGAACTTGAACTTGAACTTAAACTTCTTGTAACCATATTTTCAAATGAACTTTGCAGGATTCTCGATTGGATTACAGTGGAATACGATACATATGGATCTTGGACTTATACTGGTATTAATGATAGTCCATACCCATTTTCCAAAGTATTGGAGCGGGAAAAGGACTATCTCAACTCAAATCCTGTTGCTGATAACTGGATGAAGGCTGGAGTCAGCAAAAGCAAACTTGTTGTGACTGTTACGTTTTATGGCAGGTCTTTCACACTAGAAGAAAGTAACATAGGTTCCAAATATTCAGTAGTTCATGGTAATAATGGACCAGGAGAAGCTGGTTTGTTGGAGTATTCGAAGGTAAGATTTTGCACATTGGCTTGTATAATTTGGTAAATTATGTGAAATGCGCAAATGATGAAATAAATACGCTTTAGGGGCGGAAGGTACCAATCACATTTGATTCTTAGGTTCAATCTGGGAGAGTTTTTGAGTTTTAACACGAGATATGTGAGAGTAACAGTACATTATTCCAATCTAAAATACACGCGATATAACAATATATTCGTGAAAATATAAGGAGGACAAATATGAATAAGCAGATACATAGAAAAGGAGAACATTCTCCATTGAAATAAAGAAACGTGATTTTTTTTATAATATCTAACAGAAAACAACTACTTCCCCAGCTGCTTCTTCCGCATGAGATCCCTTTTTTTATGCTAACACACACACAAAAACAATTTGAAAGTTATTTATTGACATGGGTATTGCATTTTGATTTTTGTTCGAAAATACGAACAAGATGTTCATAAAATCAGTTATGAAAGATAAACTTCAGTCCCTATATTCCATCGTTCAAGATGGGAGGTATTCATGTTGAAAATAATAGATTCCTTTATCTGTTATTGTGTTCTTTGCAAACAAAAGTGGGTATTGTTAGTTGGGCTGAGGTTGAGATGGCACTCCTGGTTTACACCGATCTGCGGGCGGTGTCTCAAGCTTTTGCCTTGTCATGGGAAGATAATTGAACCAGACATCAGTAGTTATTGCCTACAGAGACCTACCCTATACTAACTGATGAAGGCAAGAACCCAGAAATCGTTCTGTAAGGTGGTCCAAATGTTTCTATTAACATTTCCATCCAATCTAGCAATTGCGGAGATAGCCTTGTAGGAACTCACGGAAATTCATTGGATGTAATTCAACGTTCGTCGTAGTTATTAGCCAGATAATTAGTTGTGTTCTGATGGATTTTTGACCCAAATATTTTTTTTGTATAGTATTATTGCAGTGAGTACTTGTTATTGCAGATGACATCTGGTTTCTAACTTGATAAGCTCATTGTTGAATAATAGATTCCTTTATCTGATATTTGTTTTTGGTTATTCATTCCTTCAAAACCTGAAGCTAAAACAGAAGTACTGATTTCAATAGGTACGGAAAATATTTCTAATTTTGTTAAAGCTGCCGAAGATAAGGTAATTTTGAATGTATTACAAAAAAAATCTGAAGTAGTGATTTCATATTCACACTAGTATCGATATAAATTCTCATATTCACATTTGTGCAAATATTATCGTCATTTTTACGATCAAAATTTTAACAAAAAGTCGCCCTATTGAAACGTAATTACAAAAGTAATATTTGGTGTATGAAAAAAAAAATACTGTTGAATATTCAAATATTTTCTTCGAAACTTAAGACCTGAAAAGTCAGTATGCTTGAAATATGGCCTCAAGTTGTTGAGAAAATATTGAAGTTTTCGAAAGTGTTTTTCATACACCAAATATTATTTCAAAGTGTTTACGGCAGTTGCTCATAAATAAAATATCCAATTTAAAAAAATATAATTTGCGTTTATTTTATTCTTTAGTTTAGTTTTTATTCAATTCTCTGTACCTACTTTGCAGTTTCCATACCATGTGACGTAATTTAATATTTTCTTTCTTTTTCAGATTTGTTCCAAATTCAATAATTCTACGAAAGTAAGGGGCTATGATCAGAAATCGGCTGGGAAAAATAAAGGACATTTGTTTGCATACAATTCAAAGGAGGCTGTTTTGATCAAGGTGAATTTTTTTGCTATTTTATATATTTCTTTTTCATTTGTTCTATTCAGTCATTTGGATTCATGAGATTTTGAAAGTATCGCTTCGGTCCAAAAAACATATTGTGCAAAAAAAAACGTGCGAAACGTTTTAACTCGACATGACGTCGCCTTCTACCACTGATTTGGAATGCGATAGGCATATGTATGATTAATTAGACAAGAATGTTTCAAGTTATCTAAATTTGATCTTGTTTCTTGTTGAGTTGACAAAAGAACAAATATATTTATGTTGTACTTGCAAATAGAAGGTGCATTTAAAAAAAATGTTAACTTCTGATCGTACAGTTGTAGTAAACTAGCTGAAACCGTGAAAACATGCTTGCCCATAATGAGCATTTGTCGTACAATGGACTATAGTCCGTAATATATTCAGTGATAAGGCATTCAACAATAACGTTCGTGCAATAAATGAGAATTGCACTTGTTCAGCTATGTTGGTAGAACTGTATCTTGGTTTTGATTGATTACTGATTTCCGGTGATTGGTTGCTATGACTTATAACTATATCTGTGAGAGTTTTTCCAATTATCTGAGTCCAATTTTGCTGTGACCTAGTTTTCCATTGGGTTGTTTTTCAACGAATACATCTAAAAAGATAATATGGTTATATGTGATTTATTTCAACGGTAAAATGAATAACGTATCTGAACTGAACAGAGTAATATTTATACAGGGTGTTTCCGAAATTGGAGCAATGAATGAAATGGGAAGTAGAAGATGACAAAAACAAAACGAAATGAGGGAATACATTTTTGTCGAAAAAAAAATATTTTTGGAGATATTGAATTTCAAAGTTTCCAAGACTTTTTTCGGTAATGACTGTTAAGAGGTCTACGCCTGCACAAACCACGCTGAAACACTGCCAGCGGGCAGACACGCTGTGGCCTGGAGAATCAAACCAGTGCCTCCCAAACAAAGGTAACTGAAAGCGATCTCATAAATTTCATAAAAAATTTCGGAAATTTTTATTACTTCAAAAATGAAAATTCTTGCCATTTATTGATACATTTTGTTCCATACAACAACCCATTTTTATTATTGCTCCAACTTCGGAAAAAACCTGTATACACCGCTAAAAATGCTCCTACGCCGACTCTATTTACTTCACTCGATTGTCAATATTCCCCGTCAGGCTATCGCTGCTTTCTTATTCAGCTGCTGATGTCTTCTCGGAATCTCTTGAATCTTATTTAACGGTTTGCCCTATTGATGGTTTTCGTCGCTTTTCGAAGAAAGTAGTCATTCGAGGTGATGACGTTACGCATTCCTAACGCGTTAGCGGTACAATGACTAATGCACTGTTCACGTGCTGAACAGGTACGGTTTTTAGGTCCGGCCGCAAATTACCAGATTTTTTTTTTTATTGCAATCCATGAATATACTGAAGTTTTAACACCGCGATACGTTTTTTGATCACCAAGTGATCATCTTCAAGAGGAAGATAAACTAAATTTACATACTGAGTTGTTACCTGTGTCTTGTTTGTCCTAAATCAATTTCACAATATTGCCTTATCTACTATTCAGGTAAATGTTGAATTGGATGGATGTACTCATTATTAACATCAAGTGATAACAAACAATGATTTTTTTTAATAACATTAAGTCGTCTGCGAGAATTTTAACAATCTATCCAGTGAACTATTAGGTATTGGTACACCATCGTATAATAATTTCATTATGTTTACTTTTTCATAAGCTTTCATAGGCATCTAGATGCCTATTGATGTAGCCATATAGGCAATCTAAAATTAATTTTAAAGTAGTTTTTCATCTCCACTCATTCTTCCTTCTTCATATTGTACGTTGAAATGAAAATTTCTAAAAGCCGAGATTACGTTCATTCTTAACCCAAACGTTTTCTTTCTTATAATATTATCTATAATGTCCCTCGAGAAACCGTTACTATCTGCTATTTCTTTTATTGCCGCATTTTCTTTGACAAACATCTCCTGTATAAAGGAAAAGTCAAAAGACGATGTACTAAAGAAACTCAAATCAGCACGTTTCTGTTGTCCACAGTGATGTGAACTCTAAGTACTAATTTCTTTATATTCTTCGTATATTCATTAGTACACCAAAAGTTCCACACAGTGCAATACCAATTTCAATCCATATTTCATACATTCATTCAAACCAATTCAAACACTTTATTGTCTATTTTTCAGGGTGACTATATCAAGTCACAAAGTTTCTTCGGAGTCAACGTCTGGGCAATGAATGCTGATGACGTTTATGGTGAATGTGGTACCAAACAGGTTCTGCTCAAGTACCTCCATAAAGGATTAGGAAACATAATTAATTCCGAGAACTGAGAAGATAACACAATTTCCACTTCCTAAATGAATGAGTGATTTCACAATGATTTTGTATTGAACTTATTGTCATAAAAATATAATATTTTTTTTTAATTCTTTAGTGTTGCACATTCCTGCATACAGTTACACCTACTGGTGATAACCAACGAAAACAAAACAGTTGTTTTTTTAGAAGAAAAATTAAACCATTTTCAGTAAAAGTTGTTTGGTTGAAAATATGTATCAAATCAACTGTTCAGCTTCTGCGCTTGAGTTTCATATCGAAATTGATAATTTCAACAATCTCTATAACTCAACATTGGAAGTGGCGATAATACCATGAGTACGCGGATCAATCTCTGTGAAACTGATGTTGTTGCAGGAACGTTTCTCAATTCATGCCTACATCTTAAATGTCGAGGTCCAATGAGAACACTGCTACAGCATATTCCCAAATTAAATCTAATATTGAAACATTGAATTCAAAGATAAACGATCTTGATCAAGCATCAAGACAACAATCTAGAGATTCATCGAATACATGAAAAAGAACACCTCAATGGAATAATGAGACAAATATGTACAAGTTCAAATGTAACAATATCGAAAAATGACATCGGGTACAGGTAACGCGAAATATTCCCAAAGGGACAAAGCAAAGAACATAAATAGTTGCTTGTTCGACTCGCAGTATTAGAGATAATCACTGCAAATAAACTTAAGCGATCACAAACCAACTCCACAGATGCTTCTCTGTCTGTAGATGGTATCTCAAACAAGATATACATTAATGAACACCTTATACTCTTATGAACAAAATCGCCCACAAAGAAGCCAGTGAAACCGCCAAAAAAAGGGGGTTCAAGTTCGTCTGGGTGAAGAATGACACTAAGGTAAAAAACGAATAAAATTTCCCCAATATTTATTGTCTTTGCGACACAGTATCGAAACATAAATCTGATATATGCATTTGAGGCCCCTGAAAATAACTGGTAAAAAAAAAGGTAAATCCATATATTATAAAAAAAAACGAAATGATTGCAATTCCGAAGAAAAATCTGCAGCCGTTGAAGAAAGGTATACAGCTGCTAATGAAAGATCTGCGGCTGTTAAAAAGAGATATGTTGATGCTGAAGAAAAATTTGCTGATGCCTTAGAAGAATTTTTTTTTTCTTTGATGTTTTGGCATCGACTGCTATGGTCATTACCCACTAGAAGAACTTGCTTTAGGAATTAGCCGTCGTACGTATAATATTCATTCTCCTGTTGCTATGTCAGGCCAAAATTGATACTTCATTTTTGTTTACTACAATATTTAAGGATATAAATAATGACTAACATACAGAGTCCTTCGAAGAGTTCGCATCCTATGGGAATAACTTTCTATAATGATTTATTTCAAAATTCGACTTGGGCGTTGAGTCATGCTTTGAAAAATAGAAGAAATTGCCTACTTGGACGGTGTCACGTGACGTTCGCCATGTGTCAAAAGTTAATTTTTCTCAAAATAATCGCTTGAAATACCGACGCTTATTTGATTGAGTTTCAAAAAAAAAATAAAAGAAAAGGAATGTTTTTTTTCCCATTTCCCACATTTTCGTTCTATTGCAACTTTTAGTTTCTGTCATTTTTTTATATTTACGAAATTTCTGATCAATTAAAAACATTTGAACCTAGACAAAACTGTTTGATACCACCCAAATAACACCATGACCATGTTGGGACCAATATGGGAGGTTTCAAAATTATCCGAGGGTTGTTCCTAGGTATCCCAAATAAGTCCCTGGGAGATGAAAATGTTACCAACTCCGCTTCGTTAGGATGTCCTCAGGATGTCCCATGCAAATCATAGGAATGAAACAGGGATACAACTAGGGCACAACTAGGATCAATTTCTGCATGATTGGGACGTTCCGGGAATGTTTATAGGTATCCCAAACTTGTCCCTATGAGATGGAAATGTTACCAAACCCTGCATTCTTATGTCCTCAGGATGCATGTCTTATGACAACCATGGTATATCCTATCTCTGATCAATGACGTCCTTAGGACATTCCACAATCATCTTTATTATTGAAAATGCTGTTTAGGGATAATCCGGAAATCACAATTTTTTTTGTTGCATGTAGTAGTTTAGTCCTTTGAAAGCATAAAAATGAAAAACCCGTGGCAGTCTCGATTCCTTTAAAAAATACAGCCTTCGTATTTGATCAAATTCTCACTCATCTAGCTATTTCGAGCACTAAAAAGACAAAATTATTTTTTCTTGAAACCATCCACGACACACATTCTCTAATACCAATGGTTTCAGCCATTTATTCCTTTTTCAATAAGAATTCCATTTTTTTCTTTTCCGAAAATTCGGACTTCTGTACAAATTTTATATTTATTTTCAAGCTTTCCCAGAACCAAACTACCACATGCAAAAAAAATGAGATCCGCGAATTCTCAATATGGCATTTGATCTTAGAGAACGGTCAGTGAGGACGAATAACGACTAAATAAATGAAAATATTTGTGAAAATATATATATATATCCTCAAATTTTTTCCATGAAACAAATAGATTAAATACAAACTTCTGCTTGAGTTAACAAAAAAAAATAAATAAATATTTGCATGGTCATTTTCTATTTTTAGAAAGGCAGTCTAGTGGAAGTTTGCCTCGGTTTCATTCTTTAACTAAATATTTGTCTTGATGCCTTCTGAAAGAAAAAAATATTTCAAATTCACTTTTATACATGTATGTATGTATGTATGGGTGTGTATGTGGGTGTATGTGGGTGTTTGTATGTATTTGTCTATCTACTTCATGCCAACAATTATGTCTGTTCCACTTTTGTTTCTCAACTCCTGATGTAAGATTGAGATGAATATATATTCAACTCACCTCAAAAATCAGTTCTAAACGAATAAACACTTGACACAAACTCACCCTCAACAGCTGCCAACTGCCTAACATGGCGTTCGGCGTAGTTTTTACATCGGAATATTTCGTTTTGTTTCGTGTTCATCACAAGTAACGCCATTTCGTGCAGTAGTGCCAACTAAAAATGACACATGTCGTCCCACGGACATTGATGGGTACTAATCGATTTGTCCTAAGTATATGATAAGAAGTCCTGAGAACATGCTTAGGATTGTGTTCCTGAGGACGTCCCAACATAATCAACCATGATAAATTGAGGATATTCTAGGGATGTCATCTGGACACAGTTTCAGAATGTCCAGGGGAACCAGTTGGGAGGTCCGCGGGTCCTGATTCTAACAATGATTTAGGATGTCCTACGGATCTAGTTGGGAGTATTCATAATGTCCCACGAGCATTGATGGGATGAATATTCGGGATGTCCTGTGGAAGAGACGGATGATCAAACAGGGAATTCCTGAGGACATTGTGTGCTATCTGGGCATTACCTTCATCGTTCCACTAAGTATGTATTGCTGAATGTCAATGAAAACATGTTTTACTTTAAAAGAAGTTGAGAAAGCTATGTAAAATTCGGTATGTTGTAGTGAACATTTTCAGAAGATTTTGGGGGCGTACTAGTACTATTATGGGCCTTGGTGGCACGTGGATAGTGTGCCCGCTTGCCAATCAAAAGTACGCACACATAAAAAAAATATCTTGAAACAAAGCAGCCTGCTTTATATATAATCAATAAAATAGGTTCTCAATAGAAAAGAATAAATTTTCGAATCGAGAAACTAACGTTTTGAGTGAAGGTGTTTGCTTTATTCGGTGAATTTTAATTTTTTAATGGTAAATTATCCTTTTCTTCTGAGAACATATTGGTTTGATTATATGTATATAAAGCAGGCTGCTTTGTTTCAAGATATTTTTTTATGTGTGCACGGATCCACGTTAAAAGGTAAGGGCAGCGTCTTCCATAGCTCGCACAAGTCTCTCGAGGGTTGCTCGTAAGGGTGTAGCTGGTTGACGGAAATGACAATAACTATAATGCATTATTGTAATTGGAACATATTGAAAAGTTGATGTCCACAACACAAGCAATCATCATGAAGATATATGGATTAGGTAGGTACAATCAATGTCAAAATACAATATCATTAATCCGAATTAACTTAATTATTAACCTACTAACTATGTTAGATATTAGTAGTAATTATGTAAGCTGTATGTTAATTTTTAACGCATGTTAATTTTCACACATATTTAATATCCGGTTATTCTGCAAAAAATATATAAATGTAGTGGTATCTCTGCGGGCTGTAGGGGTTGTATGTTCATGTTCACACATATTAACATATCTATTTATTCTGTAAAAATTATATAAACGTGGAACAAAAAATGTTGAATGGGCAAAAATTAACATAAAGCTTACAGAATCACCACAATTAAATGACAGTTTTACTTCAATACTGGAATTAAATTCAAAAGCAAAATTTAATGAATTGAATTATAAATCGATTCATGGCACACTTGTTATTTTCACAAGCATATTATAATAATCGGGGTACGCTACTGAGTTCTTCGGCTAATCGAAGTGGGAGTGGGATTTTTTTAATTCAAAATGTATTTTAGTTTTCCACATAGTTGCTTATCAATTCTTGACTCAAGTAGTAATGAAATTATGAACAATCGATCAAACTTGATTCGTCAGAATTTTAAATCATTGACCTTTAGTGATGTTACAGTGGACGGTTTCATTAATTATTGAGAGTTGAAATGTCTAGTATTTGTTATTGTTGTGTGTTATTGTTGTTTCTTCATTCGCTAATTGGTAAGTGGTATTTTGTATTCTTGTGACCGGTTAAACTTTCCCTTCATAAACTTGAATTTATGTTTATGCTATGGTCTCATGGTTAAACCACATCATAGGCATTCTATAGAAGTTCAAATCATAACAGAAGAAAGGACCACGCACCATTCTTATGGCTTTATGGGTCCCGGTGAAGTTTCTTAAAATTTTTCCATGGAACCTTTCTTCAGACAGGCTATTTTTCACAAAAGGTCTGCTGCTTCATCAATAGTGTACATTGGTCCAACATTAGTTTTCGAGATATTGGGTATTGAAGTTGAAAGTGGACAAGTTCATTAAATAATTTTTTACGCAATTAGAATATTCAATAGCTTTTTTTTCTGGCGGTCATCATTCATATCAGAAACAATGTTCTAATTCTTAAATAAGACCTGTTTCTCAATTATCTACAGGGTAATCTACAAACAAAAATAATCCTAACTGATAAACATCATTTATAAGGCACTTGATGATATTTTTCATATCAGAATATAATGAGCAAACCTTCATCGAAAATAATTCACGAGTTCCAAACTAATACTGTGTAATATTTTATTTTACCATAAATGGCTCAGTATTATTGAGCCATCCCATTTGGAATACGAATACGATGTACCTGAAAAACAATTCTGAATCTATATCAATTTAGAGAAATCTACCGGATGATTAAATGAAAATGAACCAAAAAAAAATCCGAAATATGGTTTTTATTGAAATCGCCCTATATCTTGTAGGGGACTATCCCACATATTGTTCCATACATTTCATTTATTGAATAGAACAATATTTTGAACATGTGAATTTCTACTATTATAATTATTTTTTCCTGTATATTCCAATAAGACATCTGGGGTCATCTACGGTTAGCTTGCTCAGGTTAGGTTTGTGTGTCAAAGGCGAGCAAAAAACTATTCATCTCGCAAGCTAGGTTAGCTTGCTCAGGTTAGGTTTGTCCCAATGGGCACAAGGACGTTGAAATAACGTTGTGAAATGGCTGAAAACCGAACGTATTTTCAACGAAAAAATGTCGCCTGTTACAACGGTATATTAACCAATTTCTTACTAATTATCGCCTTATTGCCGTTTTAAATCAGTTTTTTTTAACGTGAAAATTAACCACTTCCCCAAACTTTTTTTTTTTTTTTCAAATGACACCCTTTAAATTTTTTCCATTGTTAGGAAGAGCGTGCAATTTGTGATAACACTGTTCTTCAAAATTGAAAATCGGTTTAAAAATTCAAACTTCAATCATCACAACTGACAAACTACATCAGAAGTTACCAGAAGAAGCTTCAAAGTGCAACACACCTGAAAACTGAGGTTCTCATGTGATTGTAGCTCCCATATATTCCAACAATAACCAAAAATTACCTGAAAACGGAATAGTGCCCATAAGGAAATGCTCGCAACTGCCATTTCTCAAATGGCAACATGTACTTCTCACTTTGTCATGACTAAAAATTATAAGTTATCAGTTTACTCGTGTGAAAAGTTTTGGAGAGTTCCTGAAGGAAACGAAGATACAATCAGGTTATTATGAGTGTTCCTAAAATTGAATGTTCTTCAACGTAGGCGGCTTAGGACATAATTAAGAAAGCAATACACAAAAGCTCATTTTATTTCATCGAAATTACAGTTTTTTTTTTTTATTTAATTAATGCTGCTTTATTGTTTCGCATTTTTATCTTCATGGCCTCCTTCGTTGAAGATTATCTAATTTTGAGAACACTCATGATGAATTATCTTGTATTTTCGACTCCTTTCGGAATTTTCA
This sequence comes from Chrysolina haemoptera, assembly GCA_958298965.1. Classification (NCBI taxonomy): domain Eukaryota; kingdom Metazoa; phylum Arthropoda; class Insecta; order Coleoptera; family Chrysomelidae; genus Chrysolina; species Chrysolina haemoptera. The sequence continues at coordinate 26,734,460 of OY282589.1, forward strand.
AATATTTTCACACGAGTAATCTGATAATTAATCATTTTTCATCTTGACGAACTGAAAAGACCATGTTGTCATTTGAGAAATGGCAGTTGTGAGCATTTCTTTATGTGTACTATTCCATTTTTAGGGAATTTTTGATAATTGTTTGAAAATATGGCTGCTGAAATTACATGAGAACCTCAGTTTTCTACTGTATCGCACTTCGAAGCTTCCTCTGATAACTTCTGATGTCTTTGCCAGTTGTGATGATTTAAGTTTGAGTTTCATGGCCAACTTTGTTCGATTGAACAATCAACTGTATCTCCGCCATTTTTCAACCTATTTGAAATTTTGAAGAACAGTGCTAACACAAATTACATGTTCTTCTGGATAATAGAAAAAAAATTACAGGGTGTCATATGAAAAAAAAAGTTTGCGGTCACTTCCGGTTAAACCTGAAGTGGTTCATTTTCAGTAGTGGCGTCAAAATATGCGTATTCAAGTACTATAGTGACATACCAAATTTCAAATCTGTATGTTCAAATCTATAGAAAAGTTGGAGGGCATACCTCACCTCGTGGTCACCCGGTATATACAGGGTGGGTCACAGTCGATGGTACCTTAGACGTTTACGGAGAACGGGACATAGGATCATTCTGAAAATTTGGTTTCTCAAGTAGTTGCTCTTTGTCTATTGATCTAAAATATTTTCATCAATGCAGCGTTGCCGCTTATACCAGAAAGTAGCAGCATCTTTGTTATTTTAAATGGGTCACCCTGTATATTACCGCATTTTTGAACTTGTCATTCCTTTCTGATTATTTCTGCCTCATACTCCCCTGTACCTATCTCTAACGGTTTTTGAGATATTGGTTATTTTCCATATTTTTTATCCAAAATATAGCTCGAATTGAATGTTTATTTCTGCGGTATTTGGATTTTTAGGAAGTTGCAATTTTCTGTTTAGTTCATCAAGATCATGTACATTGATTCTGTATAGAGAAGTTTGTTTTGCGTTCAAAATTCATGATCTTACTGCTAGATGCGAAAAGGGTTGAAAGTATAGAGAAGTTTGTTTTGCGTTCAAAATTCATGATCTTACCGCTAGATACGAAAAGGGTTGAAAGTGCGTTTTTTTAAATGGAGCATCCTGTATATTATAAAATATCCTGAAAGATGACTAAATTCCCTTTGAATTGATATATCATGTTCCTATACCTAAATAGCCAGAATTCCGAGATAATAGCAATTTTCACTTGTAATCTCCCAAGTGCTTGAATTATTGCCGGACATTTTTCGAGATAAATTTACAGCATTAATTCAAGCACGAGGGGGGTTCGGTAAGAAAATTTCAAACCGAGAAATGAAAATCATCCAACAATTCATAAGAAATAACTAACGATGGTTTCACCTGAACTATTTATAACCACTGAAATATTGATATGTAAAATACTTAACAAAATTTTTATCAATAAATGAGTTTAAATTTGGATTGAACCATCGACATAGCGACTCATAGGCCGCAACACTACCGCTGATCTACGGGACTTGTGATAAAAAATTATGATAAATGGTGTATTGAACTTCTGAAATATGATTTCAGAATTGACAATTTCTGCAATAATCGTGGAGAAAATATTTTCAGACACATTCCAAATATCTAGTAAATACATAATTATCTCCTTTCATATGAAAACTAGACCTCCATTTGTACATTAAAGCAAAATATCAACTTGTCACATATCAAATATTTGACAGAAAAATTTCCACTTATTCATTTCGCTAAGGGTACCCAGGAGTATAAAAATTTCTGGCAGTTTTTAGGGTTGCCATCGTATCTAAACAAGAACGAATTTTTTGATTGGCTACAAAAGTAAAGTGTGAAATTTTCAAAGAAAATTCATGTACTCGAAAAATTTCCGGCAATAATTCAAGCATTAGGGAGATTACAAGTGAAAATTGCTATTATCTCGGAATTCTGGCTATTTAGGTATAGGAACATAGTATATCAATTCGAAGGGAATTTAGTCATCTTTCAGAATATTTCATAATATACAGGATGTTCCATTTAAAAAAACGCACTTTCAACCCTTTTCGTATCTAGCAGTAAGATCATGAATTTTGAACGACCCTGTATAACGCAGAACAAACTTCTCTATACATAATCAATATACATGATCTTGATGAACTAAACACAAAATTGCAACTTCCTAAGAATCCAAATACCGCAGAAGTAAACATTCAATTCGAGCTATGTTTTGGATAAAAAATATGGAAAATAACCAATATCTCAAAAACCGTTAGAGATAGGTATTGGGGAGTATGAGGCAGAAATGATCAGAAAGGAATGATAAGTTAAAAAATGCGGTAATATACAGGGTGACCCATTTGAAATAACAAAGATGCTGCTACTTTCTGATATAAGCGGCAACGCTGCATTGTTGAAAATATTTTAGATCGATAGACCAAGAACAACCACTTGAGAAACCAAATTTTCAGAATGATCCTATGTCCTGTTCTCAGTAAACGTCTAAGGTACCATCGACCGTGACCCACCCTGTATACAAAACGAATCAAGCGTGCAGTGCCAGCTTCAATTTCATGTAACGATTCGCCCGAATCCTGGCAGTGGTTCATCAGCAGTGAATGGTTTATCTGATCATATCGTGGTTCCAGATGTTCTACCTGCTGTTCATAGCCTTTTTCTTTGTCCTTGAACGATGAAGTTTGGTGAAATAGTCGTTGCTTCTCCACACAATACCAGTGTTAATGCTACAGCTTCATATGTTCAACTCATTTTGAAAACTTTTATCTCTTTTTGAACTTCATCCATGTTCAAACACTTGTCGAGTCATTATTTCCTTGTCTATTGTCTAATTTTGCCACACCACAAAGGTCTTCTTTCAAACCGTTTGTGTTTTAGAGAAGTTTATCTTTCAGGAACTTTCTGTTTCCTGAAAGATATTACAGAGTCTTCGCATTTTCTTGAAGTTATTCTTTAAAGCTCTTCGAATTTGATAAAAGTTCATGCCTTGAACACTCCGAGTTTTCTTGAAGCTTTTCTTTCAAGTGTTAGGTATCCTCATAGAGATTGATCATTATTAATCAGAAACTTTTGATATATCACAGGATCTTCTCTTTCTTGAATCAATCTAATCTGTAACTCATCTTTTCGGAAAGTCTTACGAACTAAAAAACTGTCGTACTGATTTTTTACGTCTCGGACCGGCAGAAAGTACGCATTATATGGTAAATTTTCTTATTAATAAATTTTTCAAACATCAATATGTGCAATCGCTTCTACATCAAAAGAAACCCCAAAAGACGTTGTACAGTGCCGTTCATCTTTTCCTGTTTGGCGGGAAATTTGAAAAGTTTTAAAATTATTTCTCAAAATACACTTGTTTGAGAAAATATCGAAAAATTTTATTGGGAAAAGATGTTCAAAATAACATTTTTTAGCTATGTACAAATTTTGAAAAAGATCTGAGATGAAAAAATTAAAAATTTTGTCATATGCTGCTTCATAAGAGGTCACTGAAATATCTTCAGGACATTATACTCTAGATACTGTTTAATAATAATGAAGAACTATGTATCTGCACAATTTCATTTAAAATTTTTCAAAAATAAAGTAATTTTTGGCAAATTGATGGACTCATACATACCTACGATATTTTGTTGTTTGTAGGTTTTTGTTATATAAAATTAAATTAAATTTGTGTAGTTACTTGGTCCTTTATCGATAATAAACAGTATCTTGATCACAATGTCGTAAATATATTCCAGAGACCTCTAATGAAGCAGCTGAAGACATGAAAAATTAACATAGTTCCAATTTTCTCGGAATAAAATAGGAATAGCTTGTGAATCTCTACAAAACCAAATTTGAAATATTAGTTGTTGGCTTCACTGATATGTTTCTTCGATGCGCATTAGTCGTACGACGGACTATCCGGTGATAAGGCACTAGACATCACATGATTGTTTGCGCTTGAAGTGGGAATTTCACACCGGCAGCTATGTTTGCCAAACTTTTATGAATAATCTAGTGAAATTTTTGTTGTAAAATTAACCAAACGGAGTCAGCTCCTACTTCAAATTTGGATCCAGAATATTTTTTTCAATATCTCCCTTTTCGATTACTAACAAGCGAAAGTTTTTTCGAAATCCAAAAAAAAAAAAGAATATCATTTCGAGTGCCAATTCTAACATACATAACCCTTTTGTTGCAGGAGTTGGTTATTCTCAACATGTAGCTCCAACGATTTTATCTCAAAAGAAACATACCAATACCACGAGGTTCAACGTACAGCTAGATGAGTAAGTAACATTTTCGAAAAATATTCTCACAAACAGAAAAATTTTGAGGTAGAATTCACTTTGGATTCCACGAAAATGAGTACCAAAGGAATGGAAGTATGAGCACGAAATTTTCTCTTCAATTTCTGAATGCTGTGTGTCCATTGGAACACCTCCATAGACAATGATACTAAAGATTTGCCTTTCTCTGAGAGAACGAAGAAAATAATGAAGATACCTCCAGCCAATTTCCAAAGTGAAGACAAAGGGGTGTAAAAACTAAACTCGTCGGGTCGATCTTAATAAAACTCTGGAACCATTTAATGAAAGCATTGGTAGTTACAACTCACTTCAAATCGTCAAACTTTCAAACTTATTGTTTTTATTTACAGTGTTATATACTTTTATTTTTAAATATATTTTGAATATTTTGTCACACAGTATAGTGAAATGTATGTTTCCACGTAAATAAGACCAATAAGTTTGGAAGTGTGACAGAGATTTTGTACCCCAATTTAAAGTTAGTTGCAACTACCGAAAAATTTATTTTTACGAAAAAAAGAATTAACAGAAATGCATAAATGCATTCTAAATAACAATACTTTTGGTGAGTGATGCTGTAGAATTGGAACGCCAAATATATATATTTTTTCTATGCTGGCTTAGCTTCAACTGTAAACTGCCTGGACAGCTAGAGAACGGTCAATGGAGCTTGATTAATGGATATGGAAAACCAGGAGATGAAATTGAAATCAACAGCTTGATGAAGTTTGAATGTTCACCAGGATACATGTTAACTCCTAATACTCCATATATTGTATGTGATAGGAACTGGAAAATTGAAAATGTACCAAAGTGTGGAAGTGGGTAAAACTGTGTTTTTTTATTGAAACATAATTTCAACATTTCAATTTCATAGCATATAGCCATTGAATAATTAAAATCAAGTCTGAAAGTACCTATACCCTAGTAAAGAATATTATTTTTTAGTTTTAATTATTGAAGATTCATACAGGGTGTCCCAGGGTTAAACCACCAAACATTCAGTATCGGTTTTTTAGGTGATAATAAGAGTTTTTCTTCAAACAAGCATGTGTCCCAACTTGCTTCGTTTTCAAGATACAGGGTGTCAAAATGTTTACAAGATATATATATATATATTTTTTCATTCTAAGTGCTTTCAAATAAGCCTTTATTACTGCAAATAAGCATACCAAGTTTTATCAAAATCATCCAAAAAAATTTTGAGTCATGTATAAAAAACTGATTTTTTCTAAAAATTTGACACCCTGTATCTCGAAAACGAGGCAAGTTGAGACACATGCCAATATGAAGAAAAAATCTCATTTTTACCTAAAAACCAATGGTGATCGTTTGGTGGTTCAACCCTGGGTCAGCCTGTATATTTTGGTAAAGTGTCCCATTCATTGCCTGAAATCGCTTTATATGTTATTCAAGAAGAAGCTAATGTCTCTGTTTAAAGCAGAAGATTCTGTTTTAAACTATGTCGGAGAAATCCTCTGAAACATCGACGCACAATCAGAAGGATTTTGGTAGATCTTATCATCAACAAATCTTCAGCTCTCCGGAAGATAAAACAATTTGTCATACAATTTGGTGATTTTCTTGCTTGCTTACCCATTTTCTTAAAAATATGACCAAAATTTTCCTGGTACTGGATATACAGTGTGACCCATTTAAGATAGAAGCACCCTTCTAAAACTTTTCAACCGATCGGAATGATATTTTTTTCGTCAGATCGACATTCAAAAAGTCCACCAGGACACCAAATTTCATGAATAAATCTCCATTTCCAGGACCAACTTATCTTATTTTTCAAGGTAAAAGATCTAAAAAAAGTACTAATGAATTTTTATAAAAAATCTGACTACACCACTGGATTCGCGACATTTTCAAATGATTCATATATAAATTACGTTGAAATGCGTCAATTTGAAAACTTTTTAAACGAATTGTTATGAAACAAACTGATAGGGGTTGTAGAGAGAATCAAAATAAGCAAGTTTGCCTCATAAACTTGAATCCAAAATGAACCTTTAGGGCACTATATTATATTTAAAAATTGAGAGGAGCAAAAAGTCCACCAGTTGCAAAAAAGTTAAAACACTTAACTGCGCCATTCCCCCGCGCTCACTGGCTTGCTCTGTCATAATAGTATGATCATTCGAGTTCGAATACGGAAAATCCGATTTTTGAAATAACTAATGCAACTGTGCCCAAATGAATTCTCCATATACCTATCACACGTCCGATCGCCGAATTTTCATTTTTGAACTTAACATTAACATCATTTTCAGTGGTTAAAATCCTAGAAAAAACAAAATTAGTCAGCAAAATCTATCATTATCTGACGGTCTATGAGTGATCTCGCGGAAAAAATGTTTGTCCAGTTTACAGATGACGGTGTAAATACCCATGGATAAAGAATTCGTTTGTGGCTTGTGGATTCAAAAACCTTTTTCAATATTTCAATAACTCTGTCCAAATGAAAATAACATCCATGGAATTTTCGCTGTTTTCTATAATCTCAAGTAGATTCGATAGAACTTGCTAGAATACTTCAGGGGCTGAACACAAATGAAATGGCATTCTTGTGGGAAATCCTGCCCACGATGTACTGCATGTTAAATATTTCTGTGACTTGGGCGCTATTTTGATCTGCCAAAATTCTTTCGTGCAATTCTAGAAGTGTAAGATATTCTGCACCTTTAACCCTTTTGGCAATTTTCTCTATCGTCTTCATTGGAAAATAATGCCATAGATTTGTGTGTTGGGATCAGTGGGATCAATGCAGATTCGTATTTTATTATTCTTCCTGACTTTGGCCATTGGCTAAATATGAGTGTTGGCTGGATATTGGCTGGATGTTGGGTGTGTACTGGACGTATAACTTCCAATTTCACTATGGAATCTAACCCACTCCTCACTTTCTCTTTAATGGCATGGGGTATACCTCTAGGTAGGCGAATTTCAAACTGTACATTGAGTATCTATCTTGTATTCAAAGTCCTTCAGACAACCCAGGCCTTCCAGAATTCTATGATTTCCATTGATTTTGTTTTAAAAAAATTGTCATTTTAGCCAAATGGCTAAATGATTTTTGCTGCATACCTATTTTCGTACGATCGATGATTCATCACTTCCAACAAAATGTCAATTATTACATTGTCAATTCGACATGGAAGAGATATATTACCCCACACTTCCGATCTGGAGTTATTGAAAGCACAAAGCGTGCTTATAGAGGATGGTTTCACATTGCTTCCTATTCTGTTTCAAAAGCTTGAGTGGAATAATACTGCACTCGGCCCCTGTATCTAATGTACATTTGACTCATTTGTTGCGACAGTATTTAATTTTACCTATGAATTCCTTCCGCTTCCCACCCTTTCTACTCTAATTTCTACTCTAATCTACCTAATTTTATGCTGACTCTAAATGTTTTTCACACATAACTTTCGTTTCAAACCCATTTTAGAGAAGTGCCATTCTCGAACACAATCTAGTGCCGCATCGTTTGCAATGAAATGAATCTAATGTTTATGTCAATGTTTGGCAACTATTGTTGATTTTATCAGAATATAATGTTCTTTTCCTTATATCACAAGGATGCTGTTTTGTTTAAATGAGGATTATCCTCTGAAATCAGTGTTTCCCTTACTTCTTCGTCTCTTGTGTCGATTATTATTTTGTTACTGACAATCCTATCTGCTGCATTTTGAAACACACTCTTTTTCTCATAAAAAAATCATCGAAGCCTTCATTCTCTTCCTGATTCATGATGTTGAAGATCAATGTTTCATAAGCTGCATTCGCTTTTGGTGTGAGGTATTCACTAAATGATTATTTGAGTTTTGCCAAAGTTGATTCCTTTTCTGAAAGTCAGTTATTATATAACTCAAACCAATCCGCACCAATTACCATAATGAAGGTAAATATATAGTTGTTGCTCATCGGAATTGGATGATGAATTAATAACATTTTCGAACCATTAAAAATTCTGAATCCAAATTTTCCCTTGTTGAATTATTTTCTATTCTTAGTAGTTTGGTTAGTTGTACAAATGGCTAGGTATTTTATGTTGAAGAGTGTGGTCTCGTTTGTTCATTAGACTCGAAAACGTCTAATCCTTCAACAAGAATTCTATGATTTTTTTGGTATCCTCTTCCATTCGTAGTTTCATGATGAGTTATGGTCAAAAATGGCAATTAAAAACTTTGTGTCTCGTACAAATGGAACTTCATCACTGTTCAGAACTGTCTAGACCTGAGTTCAAAATTCACAGCTCTTACTTATAATAATAATAATAATAAACGCTTTTATTGGTGGATAGTGAACCATACAGAAAAGATACAGTGTGTACTAGATAACTACCTACCAAATGGCAGAGTTAGCTCCGGTTCGCAACCAGTTAAGGTATGGAACAGGTGCTTTCTTCCACTCAACCATCGAATACAAATGGACTCATCTCGCACAACCGACCATAAAGGAAAGTGAACGTTGTAGACCGGGCAAAAATCTTCATTGAATGAAATATTCGGAAATATTACCTCCCACTCATTCGATCCATTTTTATAAAAACTTCCTCACGCCCAAATTATTTCGAATCAGCTACTCTGCTATGGTTATTTTTGATTTTATGTTTCATTGGTTAGCATATCAAAATTTCGTTTGAATGAATATTTCAACAGTTTTTTTCTCAAGGACTGTGTCAGCCCTTCTACCCCACACCTACAACTAATTTGAAATGCAAGGATCGCAATGGATATGCCATCGGATGTGACAAAGCCACTGATGGAACTTATTTGACTTACGAATGCATCCCATATTATGAAGTACCGCTGGGTCGTAAACAAAGCTTATTTTGTTTTGATGGAACTTGGGACTTTCCAAAACCCGTATGTCAACCAGGTGAGCATGGTGAAAATTTAATAATCAAAAAGATCACCAACAGATCATGTAATTGAAACTTTGAAATGCAGTGGTTGCTCAAGTCTTGGTAATATAATCCTTCCATAACATTTCCCATCGTTCAAGATAACCTCTTGGCAAGGACGGATGGGATGCACTTTACCGGCTCGGGAAATTACCAGCAACCAGCCCTGACTGCCCTCAGAACTCAGATTATTGTTTATAGCCCTTACCGGCCCAAGACCGACCGGCATTTCGGGAATTCTCCCGAACTCCCGATAGGCCCATCCGTCTCTGCCTCTTGGGAGGTATTCATGTTGAAAAAGGGAATATTCTCCATAAAAATTGAGAAATATATTTTTTTGTAATTTCAATGGAAAATGTTCCCCCTTTTTCAACGGGTATTTAGGTGTGTGGATTCCTTGAGCTTCATTTATAAGAATTCACATACTGGCTTTTGCAGTGTTGTCGAAAGAAAAATATTTTGATCAACTGAGTTGAATAGGGAAGGTCATAAATGCTAAATTCACGAGCAAAGTAAGTTTCGCGACAGGCCCAATTCTAGACAGTGAAGAAAGAAACAGATGTAGTAGCCGGTCGGAGAATAGGAGAAAAAATAAAGAAAATTCTTTGAGGTATGATTCTTATTTTTTGATAAGAAAGCCCAACGTTCAAATAAATCATTTTATCCAACACATGACAGTTATGACTGTCATTATTAATGTCATTTCAGACACACTAGTGTGTTATAATCCATAACTCACTAGTGAGTTGCAGCATAAAAAAGCCTTGTATATTAAGATCATGCTCTGTGGGGCAGGGGTGTGCGAAATGTCAATAGTCGTAAAAGACCAATAAATGTTTTTGCTGTTGTTTTTTCGTACCAATACACAGATATTACCATTTAGAACAGTTCAACACACCACTAAACTGTCATATCTTAGCCATCTCGTAGCCGATTTGAATATTGATTGAAATTACCCTTTTTAGAGAACATCCTGAGTTTTTGTTTCCTCAAATCTTTATAACAATTACACGTTTTGATCTAGTAAGACTTGACAGACTGAAAGAAACCAACACCAAGGCATTCGATTGGGATGATTTTATTTCATTATTTCTTTCTTTTCACTGAAACAGGCCAATTTTTTTGTTCTATTGTAGTTTGTGGAAAGAAACCGATCAATGATACTCTATTACTTGCATGGGGTGCAAACGACGCCAAGGAGTCTGAATATCCCTGGGTCACTTCAATATATAGAAAAATTGGGAACAGTTATATTAATATATGCGGTGGAACACTGATAAGTCGAAGGGTTGTTATAACAGGTGAGTTTTCTGAATCCCAGAGCACCTGAGATATTTGAATCTAAATGTGCAATTCTCGAATACTATTTTACATTCATTACATCCATTACATTCGTTACATTCATTACATTCATTACATTCATTACATTCATTGCATTCATTACATTCATTGCATTCATTACATTCATTACATTCATTACATTTCACCCAATCAATGGAAGATGGAAACAATCATTATTATCAATATCACTTATTTCAAATGATCATACAGACGTTTTAAATTCGCTCTAACGCTATATCAACTGAATTAACATAAACATATTAAATAAAAAGAATACAGACATATACAACTTCTTTATCATTTGATTGTTTCAAATATTATGAAAATATAATTATATCTGATTCTTGAGAGAAAAGCGTGAGAGTTCAAGTTGCAGCATATAATGTCAAATTACCTCAATTTTGGATGACCAAACCGGAAATGTGGTTCTACCAAGTAGAAGCACAATTCATTTTGGGAAAAATCACTCCAGATCGGACTAAATATGATTATATAGTCGCAAGTCTTCCTATTGAAATCATTTCTGCTGTTTATGATAACATAGAGAGCCCACCAACCACAAATCTATATAGTAATTTGAAAACTAAACTAATTCAGAGACTCACAGCTAGTGAAGAGAAAAGGTTGGATGTATTACTTTTCAATATTGAAATTAGCGATCGTAAACCATCTGAATTTTATCGAGATATATAGCAATCGTGGGTGGTTCTTCCATGGTTAGTCAAGAATTGCTCATGAAACTATGGAAGAGACACTTGTCGGAGACTATATGTGTAGCATTGACAACTTCTGGTAAATCTGATATAGATGAGATTCTAGATATTGCAGACAAAATATGGGAAACTTACAGGTGTAGTGAAACTGCTTCATTGAATGTCTTCCCAAAACAAGTAGTACGCTCCCCTTCTACACCACAAGAATCTAATGGTAATTTTTTCAACATTCAACAAAATATTTCGAAATCTATCAAGGACTTATCTTCGAAATATACTCAAACGTTCTAAATTATCACCTCCTTATGAAGGCCCATATAAAGTGGAACGTCGCTTCAATAAAACATTACAGTACTCTGAGTATTGATCAAACAAAACGGCCTGAATCTTTCAAGAATCTCCAGTACAACCAACAAAAGAAATATTTCCTAAGAACGTTAGATTCACAATCAATTAATTTTCGTTTTCGCATATATTTTTTTTCTTTAGGGGCAGTATTGTGGTGTATCTTCCCGGACTATAACAAATGATTATGTAATTGAAAATCATGTTAGTATAAAAAGATGAATTTGTCAATAAAAACTTCATAAAAATAAAAACGTCATCCATTGATTATAATATAAAAACATATTTACAAAAGAAGTATAATCACAAACAACATAACAGTTGTGATAGTATAATACTAGACAGTTTCTTAGCTAATGTTGAAATATGTGGCCCCCAGTTGAGTCTATCATCTAGATGCATGCCAAGTCGTTTAACACTGCTGCCTCTAGTGAGATTAGAATTGGAATGTGCATCATGATGGCGTGCATATTTTCACAGTTTCAGCTTTGTGAGTAGAACTGTAACTTGTACAACCAAATGGCTACGGTATTCATAACATCCGGCTGACGGAAAAAAAAGCTCTGGTAACTGATAAATTGTAAGTTCAGCCCCCCCTAAACTGAAATCCTGGCTGCACCACTGCACTAGAAGATTGATTGAACCTTGGGTTGGTCATAACAACAGAGTGGTTAGCTGCCTGTCAATGACTAAATAATCACCCAATTTTGGATTCCATAGTGTAAAATATTTTACTTATGGAATAATAATGCTTTAATTGTCTATGATATAATAAACAGTAACAACAATAACATCATTACATTTACATCTTTATATTTTCATATGTCAACTGTCCACTGTTATATATCCATTGTCACTCTTCATGATGTCCGGCATGTGGGTGTGCACATGTCACATGCCCCCCTTACTTGGCAGAACGAAGTCCTTGAACCTTGCTGGGAGTCTGGGAGATTGGACATCAGGCTGTATTGAAACCTCCTTCTGACTTTGATGCTGGTTTCCTTGGTCTGCCCCCTCTATTCCCTTCTCTTTGGAAATTTGTGGGTCCAGTTGTATCGAACTTTTTCTATTTCTCTCTTCCTTTCCGTTATCTTCATTAGTTTTGAAATTTTTTAAATGGAACTTATTCCTTCTGTACATAGCTCCATCATCAGTCTACACCGAATATGAATTTGGATTTTCATCGGATTTAACGACTTCCGCTGGAACCCAGCGTTTCTTCTCTTTCTGTATTGAAACTCTTCTGGCTAGTTCTGGTCGATACTCTTTAGTTCTATTATAGTAAAGGGCCTGTCTTTGCTGATAGTTTTTTTTCGGTAACTGGCAGGTTTGTTCTGATTGTTCTATTCAAGAATATTTTTGCAGGGGATGGACACTATGGTTTCGGTGTGCTGTTATATAATATTACCAGATTCTGTGGATCTTCTTTGGGAAATTTCATCATCATATTTTTGATAGTTTGAATATGTCTTTGTATCAGACCATTTGCCTGTGGATAGTATGGGCTACTTGTCCTATGGTCTATTTCTTGTTCTTCTAAATATCTTTAGATCCAAACGGCGGGCCATTGTCGGTTATTATTTGTGTCGGATTTTCCATTAAACAAAATGATGACTTCAATGTTTCAATAACCTTTGGTGCTGTAGTGCCTTTCATCATTGATTGGATTGCCACAAAAAAGTAGTCAGCTAATACAAGAAAATGTTGTTTGTTTACCTCCATAAAATCCATAGCTACTCTCTCCCAAGGATATTTTGCAATAGACATAGATTCTAATGGTTCTTTTGTATTGCTACGTGAACATTTTTGACAAGTTTTACAGAATGATACATATTATTTAATGTCCGTGACCATATGGGGCCAAAATAAAGCCTTTTGCGCTCTTCTTACGCTTGTATTGATTCCTTGGTGACCAACATGTATTTTTTCCATCATATCCCTCCTCAAATTCCTAGGAATAACATGCTTGTTCATAAATATTAACCCATTCTGTTCATAAAATTCATGTTTATTGCTTCTTTTTTACTTCTTTTGATACCGATCCTGATTTCCGGGGCCACCCGTTTCTTATATAAAACATAACTTGCTTCATCTCACTGTCATTGATTATTTCTTCTTTAATTTCATTAATTCTTTTCTTGCTAGCCACTACAACTGACTGAACTTTGAAGTCTTCAAGATTTGCACTTGCTTTCGACTAGATCTTGACAAACGAGAAAGTGCATCGGGCACATACATTGTTGACGATAAACCTGAATATTTGAGACGGGTAACAGATGTAAATTCATTTTTTGTGATTGAGTGGTGATAGATGAAATAAAATTGTGAGAGTATCACTGTCAGTTATTTGAATTTGAATCGACTATGGTATTTGGACAATGCAAAGTTGATGCAAAGTGATCGCCCATTTCATTGAACAACTCCCAAGCTAGTTCTCTGTTGAATCTTAAATCTGGCGTCTCGAAAGGTTTGCTGATATCTCTCAACTGCCTATTCAATCTTTGATTCCACTCTCTACTGATCCGATATACCTTGAAAAATTATCAGAATACCTTCTTCGCGGATCTTCCAAGATCACAACCAATATGTCCAGCTCAAATAATTTCATGTTTATTTGATAACTTTACTAATTTCGCCAATGACGAGGTGAAGATTTATTTTTTGGTGATCTTTTATTGTTCACAATAATAATTAAGACAGCAAAATAGGTGTCGCCTGCTCAACTATGTTTTGTCAACGATGTATCGTTGAATAACGATGATGGTACAAATAGTGAATACGAGTCTGTGATTTCATCGTTATTTACAGACTTATCTCTTGATAACGACGCTAACGATATCGTTAACAGATAGAAATAGACCTGTATATTTAGTTTTCCACTGAAATCGATTATGGCACAAAAAATGTATCAACCTTTATGTTCAGTTTATGCAACTACTTCGTATTTCAGCTGCTCATTGTATTGCTAATGGTTATGGGGAGGTTTTGCCAGAAGAAGAATTTGAGGTGACCGCTGGAAAATACTATAACGAGTATGGAGATTGTAGAGATAGACATGCTCAATATATGAAGGTGCGTGACTAATCTTATGATAATTCTTCATCAATATCGATAAATGAGCATATTATAGATGTAACTTTTTGATATCCTTGTGTCCACGGAAAGTGAAATCTTGTAATGTTTAGAGAATATCCCAGGCACCAAGGGAAAGGAGGTAAGAACTGACATTTTCTACAATTTTTGATTGCTGTACATTTCCGGGAGTACCTCCCTAGGCAAAGAGTTACTACAATTCGCCGCTGTTGAAAGAAGAAGCCCTGGTAAAGGGACAATTGACAAGTCTCCAAAGTGATGACAAAGCAGTGTAAAGACTGGCTCCGATTTAACAAACTCGATGGAATTACCTACGGTGAAATTACTGATGATAGAATTACAGAACGACACAACAACATTGGTTGTGAATATATTTTTTCAAATACTGCCATCCTATGAATTAATGTTTTGTTCACCCTCTATCACCTTATGATCGAATTTTTATCCACACTTATGAACTATATTGAGTACTACTTTATCCACTAGTGGAACAATGAAATCACTTTATTCCACTGGTGGAATTAACTTTTCACGTTGGAAAGGGGAACATTCTCCACGAAAATTGAAAAATGGAAAATGTGATTTATTTGAAATATCCAACAGAAAACAACTACTTCCCCGGCACAAGCCACGCTGGACGTTGAACTAAATCTGATAGATATTGTGAAAAGACTCTAACTTTTCACATTGGCACATAAAAGTGACGTTTTTCATGGTGAAACGACAACTGAAAAATAAGACATTCACAGGTATTATTTCCTCAGTCCAATTATTTCATTTCCAGATGGCTCGTATGTTGGTTCATCCCAAATACAGAGGAGAAAATCGACGTTTCCAGTATGACATTGCTGTAGTAGTTACTAAAAAACTATTCATTTTGGGTCCAATGGTACAACCTGCATGTATAAATGATGTAAATTTCATTCATCCACATATCGGAGATATAGGAGAGGTTGGTAAAATCGTGAACTATTACATTGAGTATTGAAATAAAATATTCATTCCAGGTTGCTGGGTGGGGTGTTACGGAAGATGGTAAGCCCTCAGATAATCTGAAATCACTCAAAATCCCTTATAAAAAAGAGTCGATCTGCGCCTCAGAGCTTCCTCCTGATTGGGAGGGAAGATACAATATGGACGACAAAATTTGCACCGGATTCTTTAGGCAAAACCAAAGTGTCTGCAAAGGAGACAGCGGAAGCGGTCTCATATTCCGAAACGCAGAAGACAACAGATTTTACCTTCACGGAGTGGTGAGCCTCTCACCCAAATCTTCTGATGGAGAATGCAATCACGAGCAAAATGCCTTGTTCACCAAAGTAGCCACCTATTACGAATGGGTAGATCGCGAAACTACGTCAAACTACATAGAGGAATGCAGACTTCCAGCTCATCCTAAAAATGGTAAATGGATATTAGAAAATGGAGCAGTCAGGGAGCCTGGAGAAATAGTTCCATCAACGACGGTTTTAATATTCTCCTGTGATAATGGGTACAAGCTATCAGCTGTTTCTCCCAAGTTCTACTGTGAGCCATCCTTCCTGCCACCATCTTGTTATCGTAAGTGTGATAAAAATTGGATGTTCGTTTCTCCACGATCGCTACATAATTTGCCAATTCTGAAATAAATTTTTATAACAGAATGGTAAAATTCTCGCACTTGATATTGAACAAATATTCTACAACACTTGCTGTCTTATGTATTTTGCGTGTATTTCATTCCATCACTTGTTAAGGAATGAATATTCCTGCATTCTAGCAATAATAAGGTTAGCCTTGACTTGTCATCGAAAATAGTTAATAGAGGTTTTGAGTAACTTATTCATCATGAATAATTTATTGGGTGATTCAGATATTAAATATGAAAATGGACCACTTGAAATATAATCATTTTATTGAATTATGACGCTAGCGCCGTATGGTTCTTGTGGAACAGAGAGAAACCCTTCAATTCACCACTCGCCACTCGCCACAAAATTATAATACCAAATGACAGCGTGTGAGGAAGGAGCGTATAATAATGATTTTCAAAAATTTGCACCATATCGGAAAATTTTATTCCAAATAAAAATAAGTGCATTGCAGAATACTTGCATAAGAGTTGTCAACATTTCAAATTTCCAAACGGTGGACAGTGGAAAACAAAAAATAGAATTTTGATCAAGAGTAAACTACGCTGGCTGTAATTCCAAATTTGAATATTGCTTTCAATTCTGAACAGCCCCCTTGAATGAACTTTTTGGTAATGTCAATAATAAGGGGTATTTTGCACTTGATAAAAATTTCTATTTTTTGTTCCCCCTGTACACCGTTTGACATCTCATATGCAAGTATTCTGCAATGCACTAATTTTTATGGAGAATAAATTTTTTTGACAAATCGATAATAAACAAGTTTTCCATATGGTGCACATTTTTGAAATTCACTGTATACAGTGTGGTCATTTAAGTGTGCAACATATGGGATTTTTTTTAATTAATTGCTCAACCAAAATACAGATAGTGCCGAAAGTTGGTGCATGTTCGGTAATCATTTTTGGTGCACTTAGAATGGTTGCAAGTCAAACAGGATACAGGGTAGGTCAGAAAATATAAAAATTGCTGAGTACAGTACCCTTATTTCAGAAACTTCAGCAAAATGTTATTGAAAAAAGTTGTTTACAATTGAAAGTTATGCCTATTTACCAAAACATGGCCTCCTGAGATATTTTTTAGTTATTCAATTTTTTTCGTTAGTAATTTTCGAGTTTGTAATTTTTTTTATAATCACCCTTAACACTTTCATAAGTTAATCATAACAAAATCAGTTGAGCCTAACTTTGTTCAAATTTAAGCCTACTTGTGCAATTAACTTGGATTTTAATTTTTTTAGGGAATCACAAACTTCATGTTTGTTGCAACGATATTCAGCTCAACTATAAAATTAAACTTCATTAATGATAATATGCATATTCAAAAACTTTCATTTAATGTGAACATTTTGTATTTGAGATGTTTATTAAAAAGCTGTAAATTAATCGACAACCATGAAATCCTTTTAAAATAATCGCGGATACCCAAGGAACAAAACAAATGAGGGTTGAAAGTAAACATTATGGCAGTTTGGTGACATTAACCTATCATTTTTGAATAATTATCAATTTCGATTATAGAGTTTATTTGATTCAAAATGCCTCCTCCAAGACAGTTAACGTTTGGCCGAGAAGGCAGAATTAGTTTTAATATGTGGAGATAACTATAAACCAGTGCGTGAAGCAGCAGACATATTCAATGAACGTCATCCAGACAAACAAGTGCACTATTCCACTGTGAGCAGAATTTTAAATAATTTCAAACAGACTGGGTGTTTAGACTATAAATATAAAAATGAACGTACCAAAACTGTATGTACTGAG
This sequence comes from Chrysolina haemoptera, assembly GCA_958298965.1. Taxonomy (NCBI): domain Eukaryota; kingdom Metazoa; phylum Arthropoda; class Insecta; order Coleoptera; family Chrysomelidae; genus Chrysolina; species Chrysolina haemoptera. The sequence continues at coordinate 26,752,581 of OY282589.1, forward strand.
GAAAATCAATTAGAAGTATTTCAGGCAGTTGTTGAAAACCCTAGAAGATCCACCCAAGAAATTTCTAGTTATACGGGTGTGAAACAATGCTCTGTTAAGAAGATTCTTAAAAAAATAAATATCATGTCTTTAAGCCTATGTTTATTTGCACGTTTCAAGAAAGAGACTATGACTTACGGTATGACTTCTGCATGTGGATTCAAGGACAAATAGAGGATCAACATGATTTCCATAAATACATTCTTTTTGGAGACGAATCCACGTTCACAACAAAATTATCAAAAAACAAATGTATGGTGCGGTATTGTTAACAACAAATTAATAGGGCCGTTTTTTTTTTTCGCCACAACCTAAATGGTTATACCTATTTACAGTTTTTGGAAAACGAACTAACGGATTTTTTGGACAATATTAGCTTACACGAACGACATAAATTATGGTTTGAACATGATGGATGTCCCGCTCATTCTACTAGAATTGTTTCAGAATGGTTAATTTGGTGATAAATGGTTAGGACGAAATACTGATCCACGGTGTCCTCCTCGGTCGCCAGATCTCACCCCATTAGATTTTTTTATGGGAATATTTGAAGCAAAAGGTTTACAAGGATCAACCGTTCAATAATGCTGAGGAGCTTGAAAATTCGATACGATTTCATTGCAGAAATATTCCTGAAATATTATAAGTGTATTGCAATCTACTCTTTGTGAATTTTATGATCGAACAATTAGATGCATTGAACGAGAAGGTGGACACACAGAGACACGTCGATAATTCTTTCTTCACTAATTTGATAATGGTTAAGTTATAATAAAAATAAGCCGATAAAAATGGTCAACGGACCCCTTTCAAATACAATTGAAAACATTGTATCATTCCTTTTTGATTATTCTGTTAATATTTATTAATGATAATAAAAATGTTTACTTTCAACCCTCATGTGTTTTGTTCCTTGGGTATCCGCGATTATTTTAAAAGGATTTCATGTTTGTCGATTAATTTGTATAGCTTTTTTATAAACATTTCAAATACAAAATGTTCACTTCAAATGAGAGTTTTTGAATATACATATTATCATTACTAATGTTTCACCTTGTTAAAAATTTGGTGTGCGAAATTTTAAAGTTGTGTTAAATATCGTTGCAACAAACATGAAGTTTGCGATTCCCTAAAAAAATTAAAATCCAAGTTAATTGCACAAATATGCTTGAATTTGAACAAAGTTATCCTCAACTGATTTTGTTATGATTACTTCATGAAAATGTTTGGGGTGATTATAAAAAAATTACAAATTGGGAAATTATTAACGAAAAAAATTTAAAAAACTAAAATATATCTCAGGAGGCATGTTTTGGTATTTAGGCATAACTATGGATTGAAAACAACTTTTCTCAATAAAATTTTGCTGAATTTTCTCAAATAAGGGTACTTTACTCTTGAGCAATTTTTATATTTTTTGACCTACCCTGTAGGTACGATGTTTACTTGCAACCATTCTAAGTGCACCTAAAATGATTATGGAACATGCACCAACTTTCGGCACTATCTGTATTTTGGTTGCGCAATTAATTAAAAAAATTCCCATGTTGCACACTTAAATGACCACACTGTATAGTCTGGACCACGTTTTGATAGACAACCCATTTAAGGCGTATTCGTCTATTTCATAAGAGGTATGTTTCATCCGTTAACCAGAATGGTGAAGGTCGACCTCTCTTTGCATCCTGTACTCGAAAACGTTTTTTTATTTTCAAACTCCGTATTCGGAAAGGACAATATAACGTCTTGGCGACATGTTAATAGAACACCTTGTATAGACTACTGTTAGTATAGTACATTATGTTTATCAACTATTTATTCGATTTCAGTATTGTGCCCAACTCCGATTTTTCCAAACGACTCCATAGTTTCTTGTAAAAATTACAAAAATGAAAACATCGATTGCGCTGAAACAATAGAAGGCTCCAGTATATCTTTCACGTGCCCCCATGGTTATGCTACTTCACAAGGAACTTCTGGCATCAGATTCTGTGTTAATGGATCTTGGGGTAAACCAAAACCAGAGTGCAAGCGAAAATATTCCATAGATACTGTTACGAGTTCCACAACTGCTAAGTCTACAATAAACCAAACTGTTGAAGATAGAACGGGCCTAAAAGTTATATGCACTTATGAGAGTTTGTCGTCCTACAAAGGCGTCAATCCCGAGGATTTTGATGCCAGTATGTGTACCCATTTGGTTTACGCCTATATAGGAGTTTGGGACAAAGGAGATGTACGTGTTCAAGATGATTCTCTTGATCTGGATCAAGAGCACAGAGGTAAGACTATTGGACATTTCAATTCAGTGGAAAAATGGTACATGATATACATGATAACATTAAATTCGAAAATCACTGTCAGAATCTCGGACTTTTTATGGATTTCAAACTGCGATTCAAACATCATATCACCCAAAAATAAAAAAATGCTTACTTTTCCTTGAAGCTCATTTATAGGCATAGACATTTTCTCAACACTAAACTGAAAACTCAACTTTGTGATAGTCCAGTACTTTCTCAATTCAATCACTGTGATGTTGTCTATGGCCCATGTATTGATAGCATTGACACAAGAAGAATCCAGAAAACACAAAACTCATGCTTGAGACTGATATTCGGGATAAGACGCCCACAGCGTATTTCTCAAAAACTGACAGACACTGGCTGGCTGAGCATGTTCAATGGTCATAAACATCATATGGCATGCTTCTTCTATAAAATCCTAAAAAGTAAAAAACTGGAATACTTATACCGGAGAATTATATTTAGAACGGATGTTCATAATCTGAACTTGAGGAATAGAAACATGCTCATGATTCCCAAGCACAACAAACAACTATTCAGATGATCTTTTTCTTATAATATCACACTTTTTGGCGATATAATGGATGTTCCAAATTTCTCCTTGTCACATGAGGCATTCAAAATTTGTTACAAACGATTTCTGTTTTCCCGACAATGACTTATATATTACAATCCTTGCATATAAATGTATATTTCTAAATTAGAAATGTTTTTTCTTTCTTTTTTTTACTATTTAGGTTATTTTCTGTATGTCTCTTTTTATATACCATTGTACACCCTCATTATTTGTGCTTCATGTAACATGTATTTATGGTAGGTAAATAATAAATGTATTATTATTATTATTATTATTACAAGGGTGATTCAGTACGTGTTTTTACACGATCGTCCATATTGACTTGATTTTACTGATCAAACTAATGTGACCAAAACTTATGTCTATCATCATCTGATTGGTACGGTTCACTTACCCACACGGCACATGACATCTAATGAATGTCCGTTTAGTGTCAAACTAAATCCAATTGTCCATGAAAGTTGAATGTACAGTTGTGTGCATAAGAAGTCGTACAGCAGTTATAGGCTAAAGTGAGTCTGGCTTGTCAATATTAATTAAACTTCTTTTTGACAAGTATTGTTAAAATTCAAACTATTTTGTGCTACACAACTGTACATCCATTGTGTACGTTCCATGGGTGTACAATGGATGTTCCAATTTTGTAAATCCAGTGTACGTACATATAATGCATGGTTAATAATACAGTCCAAGTCAATAGTCCCCTTCTCTCCTCGTACCTTTTGGACCGATTGAAATTTTTATTTGAAATTTATTTTAGTAAAATGGTCGTTCATAATCTACTTTTTGACAACAACAAGAATTACCTATATTTCAAAACGGCGTCGGTCAGACATTTTTGAAAGATTTTTTCAAATAGCAAAATTCAAAACGAAAATATTGATCCAAAACAAAATGGCGGTACATAATATTATAACTCTTTTAGAGTAACCCCACCCCTGTTAACTTTTGAACGGATGAGAATTTTCATTTAAAATCTTATTTTGTTGAATTATAGTTCATAGACCACTTTTTTACAAAAAAAAATGTATTTTTTTCAAAATGGCGTCAAGCTGCCATGTTGAAAAATTCTTTGAATCCGCATTGGGGGTCGAGTGATACCTCGTCTGAATCGTCTCTAAATTTTCCATTATATTCGATTTGATGTGGCTTTGTTGTTCCTCTCGTAGTAAAAATAGTTATTCCTGAAGATAGCTTTCATGCCGTATATATGTAATATATATATGAAATCATATTATATTTAAAATTCCTATTGGTCCAAGATATATTTAACTGTCCCACTGGTCTGGGAAAACACTGTATATTCCAAAAGGCACGTTTCTTGAAAGTCATGCATCTAATGGATGATATATTTTTTGAAAACCCAAAATCTTGATAAAAACTTGCATAGTTATTTAAAAAATTGCAGAATGTATATAGAAATGTGTAAATTCAACCAATTTCTGATAAGATATTTTTTTTCTTGCCAGGTTTGTATTACAGAGTTACCGATCTGAAAAAGAAGAATCCAGATCTCAAGGTTCTGTTGAGTGTGGGTGGTACAGCAACGAGCAATTCTTCTCTATTTTCGAGAGTTGCTGGTTATGCTTCAAAAATAGGAGCATTCATTGGAAGTTCTGGATATTTTATAGGAACTTACCACTTTGATGGATTGAACATCGACTGGGATTATCCGAAAGAAGCTGATAAGGTATGATTTGCAAAACCACCTGGTTATCATACAGGTTAGTTCTTTGAGTAGCTTATCGGCAAGCATCGATTGACAATAAAAACGGAAATCTCGAAATCAACAATACTCATCATACTCATAATACTTGGTACAAAATGAGACTATCCCCGCAATAATCTCCGAAGGGTTCTTTGACATACACCGATCCGATTCACTTAGTCTTTCATTTATACAGTATCTAAAACTTTTCATCTGGGGTATAGACAGAAATCTACGCGAGCCACAAAGAACGCAATGATATATATGATAATACCACTACTGTGCGCCTCTCCTGTTTCCTCACCCGACACATTAATGGACCACGTGGCAATGCGACAAACCACACACGTCGATATCCCTTCCTCGAGCGAGTAGATGAGAAATTGTAATGCTCTCTCAACATATAGCAAGCTATTCTTTACGCTCTCATGAAACCACCATACCCAAGATGAAAACTTTCCGATACTGTATAGTTTCTTGTCTCGTCGGTAGTTGTGTAGCGTTGTTCTTTCATATTTTTAACTTTTTAAACAGTCATACATACTGTAATAATAATATTTTCTTAATTATCTCTTATTTTCCTTCAAGACGAACATATTGTACAGGAATAGTCATATGATGCTAAAACCTAAAAACTATATTAAAAATGTTGAAACTATGACAGAAAATATCAAAGATAAAAGTACATGTATTCCTCTACGGAGTAAAAATAGTATCGAGATGTTTTCATCTTGGGTATGGTGGTTTCCGGCAGTAATTGGAGACTTGTAAGAAAAACCTTTCTTCTTAAGAGGACCAAAGAAGTCATTCTTAAAAAATTTGAAGGCACAATTCATTAATAAGATACGGAACAGTTGAAATATTGAAAATTTTTAAGTGAGGTCTACAGCTTGTCGTACTTGAGCTTCCAACTAACGTCCTCACAACACGCATTTGGGCTGAAAAAACTTATAGAGGTAATACCCAAAATGCTGCTGAACTATTGGACGTTATGCGCTTATTGCTCTTAAGATTTTTCAAATTATTTCAATTAATATTATAATTTTCCACTTATTATTCCTACTCAAGCAGGAAGCTGGGAAAGCGATTAATAAAGTATCCTGATACGATTCGGTTACCTCGTTTTAAATTTCTTAAAATAAATAGCAGAGAATCAGTGAGCATTTTCTTTTCATTTCAGGAAAATTATATAACATTCCTTCAAACGATTAGAGATGAATTCGACAAGAAAGGATGGCTACTGACCGCTTCTGTCCGTTCGGATCCTGCAGAAACTGGGTACGATCCACCAAAGATGAACAAGTGAGTATAACTCAGTTCAATTTCATTATTCTTCTTCAATCTTTTCATCCAATAGTTCAATGTCTCCTTTTCATTATTGGTGTCCCAGAGAAGGAATGGCTTGTATATTTTGATGGCTTCAGTAGCTTATATAGACATTATCTTCTGTATAAATCTCTATTCTGTGATATTATTTAATGAAAACGTTACAAACAATAACTCTGCCACTGTAATTCACATCTTGTCACTATGATGACAGTAAATGCAAAAGTTTTCATTGCTACAGTTTTAGAATATTTTTCGATCTCTAGAGATGAAATGGAATATACTTAGATTGCATAGGAAGAGAAGTATTCCTTCAATCTCAAGCCAGAAAATGTTACCATCCTGTTATCACATTTGATTTCAGAATTCACAAATTTTGTGATGATCGTGGAGAAATTAGTATTAGTATTTATTTATTTAAATTAAAGAAGGACAGAGGCATAGCCTATTGTGCCCAATAAAATATACATTCATGAGTTTACAAATTATATCTTTTTTATAAGATGAAAGAAGGAAAGCAAAATATTTGTATAAAAGTATCATGACGGTTCTGGAAAAACTGTTTGTATTTGGGGCTGTTACGACCGTAGAGTATTCCACTTCGTGAAGATTCCATTTGTAAGGTATTTTTGAAGTACAGTTGTTCGAAAGAATTTCAAATTACAATGATGTCCACGCAACATACTATCATCTTAACATCTTGTATTACCTAAAAATAAGCTCGCACGATCTATAGAAGAGTCATCGTGCAGTATTCAATGGGTTAAAATCGCATCTCCTCTGGTTCGTCTGTCACTGAGATAGGGTATATTGAGCTGAGATAGTCTTTGGTCGTGGGAGATGGGATGAATCCTCTTACCATCCTGGTGGTCAAGAAGTCGGATGTCTTTGACCAAGTAAGAGGACCAGATTTGGACAGCATTATCTAGGTGGGGGCGACTATTTGTTTTGTACAGTATACTGAAGCGTATTTCATCATGATGGACGACATTCGTTAAGTGGATGAGTACGACTATTAGCATTTTCAACAATGGCTGTCACTTGCTTAGCAGCAGTAAGCATGGTCTAAATGGGGTAATGTGGGCAGATCTGAGACGTTTGCCAAGAAGAGAGTAGGTCCCAAAACAGAAAATTGTGAAACTCCTGAGATGACTTGATTTAGACCAGGATGACTGAAACCAACCCTTACTTTGAAAACCCTGTCAGAAAGAAATGCTTCGATCCAGTTGAGCAGTCGACCTCTTATTCCGAAGTGTTCAAGTTTGTGAAGTAGCTTGATTCGTGGAACCTTTTCAAACGCCTTAGAAAAATCGAGATATGTTATGTTAACGGGGGACGAGGAGTCTAGTAATCTGGTCCATTTATCCAGGCAAAAGAGTGAGTTCATTGTTGTTGTTGATCTTCCAAGAATAAAACCATATTTTGTAGGGGGGATTTTCAAGCAAAAAGGATGAGAGGATATCTATTATAATAATTCTCCCCATAATTTTGGCACATATCCATACCAGGCTAATTGGTGTGCAGTTCTTAGGATCGAGTTTATCCCCTTTTTCATAAATGGTAGTGACAGAGTCTAACCGCCATTGGGTGAGAAGCCAGGAGTGAAAAAAAGAGTATTCAAAATTTTACAAAGGGGTTTTGCGAGAACGAATCCATGTCTTTTCAAAATGAACGCTGGTATATTGTCTGACCCAGGTGAGATACATGTTTTAACATGTCTTGGGATAGCACAATTTTTTTAACTGACGAGAAAGATTCATCGAAACTTTCAGCACATATTTCAGCAGCTGCAGCATTGTATCCACATATGTTTTCATTATCATCGCAAATCGTTGGTATAAAGACCTTCGGCGAGAATTTAGTTAGTAGAGAATTTAGATCAGTATTTATAAATGATCTGGGAACCTTTTCCCTCAAGAATTGGTTCAGAGTTCTGTTTGGCCATTTTTAGGTCTTGAAACAAATTGAAGGAGTAATAACGATGGGTCTTAAAATCTTCAGGAAACTTAGGTAATCGACGCTTCTTCCAGAGCGTTGAATCAATGTCTCATCAATCTACGGTTGTTTGCTGTTGGTCTTCCTAGAAATGACGTAGGAACGGTTATTCATGGCATCAAGAAGTGAATTGCACATGATCGGAGCAAACGACTGGAGGACCGGTTTTAATGAAGCATATAGGAGGTTGGGATCATTCGTTATAAGTAAGTTTATAAGTGAGGGGGTTTGATTGAATTTATATCGTGTGGGTTCATTGATTAATTGAGAGAGCTTCCGATCAACCCATAATTCGGCAAACAGGTTAATACTATCATGAGAGTCGGGAATTTCATTCAGTGGCCATTTTGAAATAGGAAAGTTGAAGTTTCCAAAGGAGACAAAGTTGTTTGATAAGTGAGAAATCCCATCGATAGTCTCGATAATTTCCTGATCTGAGTGTATGTAGATGTAAGGGGGCTTATTTACACATCTTTGAGTGAAGGAGACATTTCGTATGGACATATTGAGCCATATTCTCGATTTCTGAAATGTCGTAATGGGTCTCGACTATAGTGAATTTTGCCAATGCAAACTCCTTAAGTATAATAAAACTCGACCTCCTCTTCGGTGAACACGATATCCTTCCAGATTTATCAGAATGTCGGGAATGTTGCTGTTAGATCAAGTTTCTGACAGAGCAATACAGCAGGTTGAGTAGTTTCCAAATACAGGGTAAGGTCCCTGTATTTGGCAGTTAGTGAAACAATGTTTGTGTATTATTTCATCGGGGATTAGTTCCATGGTGGAAGTGAGGTTTGGGTTACACAACTTACATTCACAGTGTCCAATACCACAAAAAACTGCCAATTGCAAAGAACGCACTCTCACAGCATTTAGCAACGTATTTTCAGGAGAGTACATAACTTCAAACACTTGTCCAGACTCACAGCTAAGCAGCGATGTAAATACGTTTACATGTAAACAACAACCTATTATAGTGCTCTCCTCATAATCAATTTTTTGCAGACTTCTAGATTGGATCACTGTTAAAACCTACGACATGTACGGAGCTCCAGAAAGTAACTATACTGGAATACACAATGCACTGTATCACTCTCCGAAAGAAAATGACTGGGAAAAGAACCATCTCAACATGCATGCGGCTGCTAACAACTGGATTATTGCTGGTATTAGCAAGAAAAAACTTGTATTGAGTATAGCATTTCACGGAAGGTCATTCAAGCTAAACGATACGAAGCAACATGAGATTCATTCGTCGATTGTTGGTCCAGGGCCAGGAGATGACACAGGATTTTTGAATTATACGGAGGTAAGCTAGGAGTATCATACACTGAATTCCAGTCTCAATTATCTTCAAGAACATTAAGCTCCGGAGATACTAAATTTTCTTTATTCACCTTTGTGTGTCCTTCCCTTCTAAGTTTAATTAGATGTATGGGGTGATTTATTAAAATAAAGTCATATCAGACAATATTTATTTTAGGAATTGAGTATATACTTGGAACAAATGTTCGCAAAAATCAACATAAGAAGCAACACTTGTTGCGAAATAAACACCAGATTGGGTAACTATCAATAAGTAACGTTAACCATACCATATCCAAAACAATGTTCGTGTACTCATCTTCAAATTATGTAGAATTATGACTTTTGTTAACACTATTGGCAGAAGACCATCAAACTAATGATGAAAAATCTATTAAATAATCCAGTCCTTCCACTTCAACCTATACAATAGATATATTCGTTGGCAAGTCTCCAGCAGAAAACAAATACAGTCCCTACGACCATTGAAAATTATACCTATCTGTTTTTAAATTCAAGTCGGAAAACGTTTTGTGCAAAAGTTCTCGGTGGAAGGCGTTTTTTATTTGAGCCCCTGCAAACTTTTGAACTGTCTAACAACTAGAATTACCCAAGGAGGCATAATTGGTAGGTTTTCTAGTAAATTGAATCAATAATCCTGTATGATATTAGTACAGAAGCAGAAGAGAGGTCGACCTTCATCGATCCGTTTAACAGATGATACTTCTTAGACTATATACACTTGATCAAAATTCCTATTTTTTGTTCCCCCTGTACGCCGTATGGAAGTTTTGACAACTTATATACAAGTATTCTGCAATGCACTAATTTTCATGAAGAATAATTTTTGTTGAGAAATCGATAATAAAAAAGTTTTCTGGGCCACATTTTGATACGCAACCAATTTTAGGAGTATTCTATTCATGAAACATAATAAGTATTCATCCGTTAAACAGAACGGTGAAAGTCGACCTCTCTTCGGCTCTCAGCGTATATTGAAATTATATTTTTCAAATGAATTCACTTGTACAGGATTCCATAAAACGTGTAAAAAATAATTTTTATAATAATACATATTCTTTTCATTTGACTCGAAGTAGTTTCCCTCCTCTACCGGTTATTGGCTTTTTTGTTGACTTCTTTCTTTAAAGTTCTTCAATAATTTTTTCAGATCTGCTCAACGTACGAAAATTATACAGGCGTATGGGACGACGATCAAAAAACGCCATACCAATATCACGAAGACAAATGGTTTGGATTCAATAGTAAGGACGCCGTTTGGATCAAGGTAAGAGTAGCTACTTCTCAGTTCAACTAGAATGGTTTCCATCCAATGGCACAGACCCAAAGCCACTCCCCCCCAAGCCTCTAAATTACTACTGTTATTCATAACACTCGGAAGACGGAAAAAAATGTGAACTGTTGAATTGTATCTTCAGTCCCCCAAACTGATATCCTGGCTGCGCCACTGTTTCAATCAGACAATGCTGTGGTCCTGGTAAAATAAGATGATCTTTAATGAAAATATGTTGAAAGATATTTACTTTGAGAAGAGAATAACGTCATGTATGGTAATTTTGTATATCCGACATAACAACGTTAAAATTCCCAAAGAAATGCGTTCAATAGCGATGAAATTGAATTTCACTAATTCTCTTCTTAACGTTAATATCCTTCACCCTATTTTAATAGTTATATTAATAATAATACGTACATTTACACCATAACACAATAAAGTGTATGTAAAAATCGATAAAAGATTAGAAATTGTAAAATTGAGAAAAATCTCACCATTGAAGTAAACAAAACATCAGGTTTGTTTTGGTTCTGAAAATTACCAGTCCTGGGACGTCAGGATCATGCGCAGTTGACGAGAAGTGTGCTCTTTAGGTTCATATTCGCTCACTTTTTCTCAACTGCTCATAATCCTGACGTCCCAGGACGTATATAAGCAAAACGTACCACGTTTTTGTCAATGGAAGATATTCTAGCTCTCTGATTGGTTGTGACCAAACACAGGTGCACTTTGCCATCCAGATTAAAACGTGTTGCACTTTGTCGCCTGGAAATTTATTCAAAAAAATTCCCTGTGGTGAACAGGCAAGCTAGGCTAGCATGCTCAGGTTAGGTTTGTGTGTAAATCGCAAGCGAAAAACTAATTCACGCATTTTCGACTTGCAAGCTAGGTTAGCTTGCCCAGGTTAGGTTTGTGTGTAAATCGCAAGTGAAAAACTAATTCACGCATTTTCGACTCGCAAGCTAGATTAGCTTGCTCAGGTTAAGTTTGTGTGTCAATTGCGAGCAAAAAACTTATTCACGCTAGTGCAAAATGCACCACGTTTCAGTCTGGATGGGCAAAATGCACCTGTGTTTGGTGACAACCCATCAGAGAGCCAGAATATCTGCCGCTGACTGAAACGTGGTACGTTCTGCTTATATGCTGGAAACTAATGATTTTCGGAACCAGAACAACGCTATCAGTATTCTACCATATATGATTTAATGTATTAATTTGATAATTATCCATAAACTTAGTTTGTATTGTGTATAAATGTATTCCTGTAACCATATATACACTTTTCATGGTTGGATGGAAGAGCAAGGTATGATCATGGTACTCTAACATGGTCATACATTGAATCCTGCCATTTGATAGGATATTCTATTTTCTATATATGCTATATCTGCCTGTATTCCTATCAATAAAATCTATTATTATTATTATTATTAAATGTACTCATTAGGTTCATTCGTTTGCATCAAGGTGTAGTGTAGTTTAATGTAGTGTAATTCACACCACATTTTGAATCGAGTGTAGCTGAGTGCAGTTCAAACAAAAGGAATGTGTCAAATTAATTTGCAAACGAATGCTAAAATCGTGAGTAAATTACACCAGGTGTGGGAAAGTTCTAACCTCGATGCAAACGAGTAAACCTATCGTAATTGAATTTATAGGTGGCCATCTATCAGAGAATAGTCGAATTAATGAAAAGGTAGATATTTTTGTAGGGGATCGATATCTATATATCAAAGAGTAGATTGTACTGAAATACATAAAGATGAAGGCAGATGGAGTGGTAATTTGTTTTAATAGTGATTTGTTTAAATCAGATCGGAATCAAAATATATTATTCTTTTATGTGAGAGAGTCATGGAATGTTCGTTCAAGTGTCTTTATATTATGAATTGAAGAAATAGTTGGAACATAAAATTTTTCAATTTGTTCGATCATGAGCGAATGTATAATTGGGTGATTAGGCTCTATTGATTTCTTAAACTTCTAGAAGGTCAAGGTATTTCCTTATTTTAATGCGAGTTGAATTCATGTTTCGAGTTGAAATCGTGTATAACAGATCGGCTATTTTTATATTTTTGTATTTGTTTTAAATGTTCATGTTCATGTTAACTCCAGTTGTCATTTTTCGTCAACTTTGTCCGACAATTACAAACATCAACATTTACGGTGAAAATAAGTTATTCGGTATACTCCGAACTCCGGTATTTTGACAGTTGTTCGCTGGTTTCACACGGAAATATCGATGTTGACAGATTCATTATTCTTCAAGTGATTGTTCATGTGAATGTAGTGAAAGGTTCATAGATATAATTGCTGTGAAATAAATTTTCAAGCCCATTATACATATATTCATTTATTTATTTATTTATTGAGTATATAACTTCCAGACCGACCAAGTTCTGGTATGAGGAAGTTGTACATACAATAATAATGATAATGAAAAATAGATTAACAATTTCAAAGAAAAAATATATCATAAATCACTGAGAGACATACCATAATGATATAATCATAATAAATTCATAAATTAGTGAACAAAGTAAATTGTTAATATCAATTTTATCTATTCTGCAAGGAAATAATGTGCTTTCTCAAAGATATTTCTTATAGCATTAGGTAATTTATTAAATTCAGCTAGAGCAGCATGGGTGAATCTTTTTTGACCAACTGTAGAAGTAGCAGAATCGAGGTGAAACAAGTTACGTTGTCTAGTGCAATGACTACGAATTGCAGAGTGTCTAATGAAAATAAAATTTGATTTTAATTTTTTATTTATAATATTAAAAGAAATTTTTATGCTGTTTATTTTATACAATTCATCTGAAGAAAATTCGTCTATTATTGCACATAATTCATTAGTTGGCATATCAAATGGAAGACGATACAGTACTTTTAAAGATTTCCAGTATAACGCAGCTATTTTATTGAATTTTTTTTTGGAACATGATACCCAGATGTTTATCAAATAGGTAATGCGACCAAGTAGGTATGTGGGAATATATAATCATATTTATAATTTTTTCATCAAGTTTTGGACATCTCCTCAAAGCACCAATAATTTGATATATTTTTTTTCGGCAACCGTCCGGGAATTACCTACTTCCCGGACGATTTTTCTTTGAGAAAGTATCACTTCCCGAACTAGTCCGGGAAGTACGTACTTTCCGGACTAGTCTGCGAAATGCTCGAATTTCAATAAAAATATTTATATAAATAAGAATTAGAATGTTTCTGTTAGTATCTTCTGTTCGAATTTCGATATTTAATACAAATAAGAATTAAAATGTTCGAAATTTTCTTCTACAAAGAAATAAAATAAATAAATGTGTCTCGATTTGTTATTCTACACGGTTGCCGAAAAAATTGTGTACGCAACATGTCCGAAAACTGTTTTTTTGGACTCGCAGACTTCCAGGACTCGCTACGCTCGTCCTAGAATCTTGTCCACTCGTCCAAACAAACAGTGTTTTCCGGACTTGTTACGTAAATTACTATTTCGTTAAGATCTCAATATGTTTGTCCCATTTCATTTTTTCATCAATCCAAATACCAAGAAACTTTCTTTGTTCAGTTCGTTTCAATAATTGATTTTTTATTTTGAGGTTGACGGAAATATTTTATTTGTTTTTTTGCTGGAAAAATCATACCTATACTCAGTTTTATAAGTATTTATAGAGAAAAGGTTAGAATAAAGCCATTTTTCAAATTTTTGCTAGTCCTCATTAATACTATCCTCTAGAATGAGCGAGTTTTTATTTTCATATAGAAGTACTGCGTATATAACTACCTGCTAACCCAATTTTAGAGATATTTTGAAAGTATAATAATAATAACAAAATGTGCCCCAAAACAGATCCTTGTGGAACGCCCATATTTATTGGTAGCCTACTAGATTCAGAGTTGTTACTTTTGGTATTGATTGTCCTATTTCGTAGATAGGATTCGAAAAGATTTTTCACAGTACCTCTGAGACCCATTGATTCTAAGTATTCCAAAAGTATTATGTGATCAACTGTATCAAATACCTTCTAAAGGTGAATGAAAACTGCTACCACATAGTTTCCTGAATCAAGTCCTTTTCGAATTGCTCGTATAATTAACTATTCCACTAACACTCTTTTTGTATTTGTTAGAAACCTATTTATGTCGACCACTTGTCAACTAATTAATTTCTATTCAATTCCAGGGTGATTACGTTAGAAAGAAAGGCTTCTTCGGAGTGAATGTCTGGCCTCTAGATGCTGATGACGTCCATGGAAAATGTGGAACAAAACAAGTTTTACTCAAGCACGTTCATGGAGGTATTGGAAATAAAGTGAACTGGGATAATGACTGAAACAGATCAACTTCATTTTCATTCACTTATATTCCTCAAACATTGTGAAATATTGGAAATAATTAATCAAGCCGCCAGCTGCCTTTTGAAATGCAAAAAATGTCTAAAGAAATTTTTATATGCAAATATAAAATAATTTTTTATTATTCTTTTTATTTTCTGATATGGATTATTATAGAGAATCAACCTAAAATGATCCAACTTTATTTTTTAACTGTGGCTTCATTGGCTCTTCATCACCACATCATTCCTATTCAAATTGTATAGTTGATGTTTCATTCGTCAGAACACCAATTTTATTTTTCGATCTAGAGAGCCATGAACTCCTTAAAATTATTCCAAATAATCAAAATAATGCTACACTATCGTAATTTCGATTTAAAAAGTATCGTGCTTCGAAATATGTGCCAAAAAAGTTAACCAAAACCTTTTTTACTCGAAATTCATGTATACAAATAATAAAGAATTTCTGCATTTTTACATTCTAAAATTCTGGATTTTGCAGACACATTTTGACATTAGCAACTTAACTTATTATTTGCTGGAATGTTTAAAAATTGCCGTAAAAAATATTGAAATCGATAATTTTCATTTGAAAATTATGAAAAAAAAATATGGCCTTCGAATTGGTTTTTATCCGCTCTTATTCAGAGACATCTTCTCAAGCGATACCTTTTCAAATGTGGTATGACCCCCGAATCAGCGATTCTCTGAGCAGTAGAATGGATATGCTATATAAATTGACCCACGTCAGTTATAGAAATGGCGTAAAATAATTCTTTCAAATAGCCCCTGTAGGAAAAATCTAATGGATTTAAGTCCGGTGACCCGGACGACTACATGATTGGGCCACTGCTTTCTATCCCAAATAACACGATGACCATGTTGGGATCAATATGGGAGGTTCCAAAATTGTCCGAGGGATGTTCCTAGGTATCCCAAATAAGTCCCTGAAGGATGAAAATGTTACCAAACTCTGCTTCGTTAGAATATTCTAAGGATGTCCCATGCAAGTCATAGGGATGAAACAGGGATACAACTATGTCACAACTAGGATCAATTTCTGCATGATTGGGACGTCCCGGGGATGTTTATAGGTATCCCAAACTTTTCCCTGGGAGATGGAAATGTTACCAAATCCTGCATCCTTATGATGTCCTTAGGATGCATGTCTTATGACAACCATGGGATATCCTGTCTCACAGAACCAAACTACCACACGCAATAAAAAAAATTATACCGGCGAATTCTCCCTAAAATGCAATATGTCATTTGATCATAGAAAACGGTCAGTGAAAATGAATAAGGACTAAATAAATGATTATATTTGTAAAAATATATATAATTTTTTCGATGAAACAAATAGAATAAATACAAATTTCTGCTTGATTAACAAAAAAATAAATAAATATTTGCACGATCATTTTCTTTTTTTCTCTAATGGAGGTTTGCCTCGGGTTCATTCTTTAATTGAGCATATTTGTCTTGATGCCTGAAGAAAAAAATACTTCAAATTTACTTTTACACATGTATATGTATGTATGTATGGGTGTGTATGTGGGTGTTTGTATGTGTTTGTCTATCGACCTCATGCCAACCATTATGTCTGTTCCGCTTTCACTCACAACTGTCCACCAAAATGGCGTTCGGCGTAGTTCTTACATCGGAATATTTCATTTTGTTTGGTGTTCATTACGAGTGACGACATTTCGTGCAGTGGTGCCAACTAAAAATGACACATGTAGTCCCACGGACATTGATGGGTACTAATCGATTTGTCCTAAGTATATGATAAGAAGTCCTGAGGACATGCTTAGGATCGTGTTCCTGAGGACGTCCCACCATAATCAACCATGATGAATTTAGGATATTCTTAGGATGTCCTGCGGATCCAGTTGGGAGTATTTACATTGTCCCACGAGCATTGATGGGATAAATATTCGGGATGTCCTGTGGAAGGGACCGATGATCAAACGGTGAATTCCTGAGGACATTGTTTGCTATCTGGGATCCATCGCCTTGGGCATCCATCATTTTGAAGCCCCATTGTTTGTCTCAGTAATATATAGGTATATTATCTAAAAAAAGGGCAGTTCATTTTGCAACAAATCTGTCTGGATTTTCTTGTAATAACTGTCAACCTCCACGAGGTTATAGGTATTTTTTTCAAAGTTTTTTAACTTAAAATTCTCGCAAAATCAATTTCTGCAAAACTGTTTTATACATTTAAATGCTCCACCCGTCAGTAATCTTAATCAGAGAAGATTTGCAGATGTGTACCCTACAAGCCGAGGTGAATTTTCCCGATATTCTAAAAATGCCCATTATCTGAAAAACGGGGAGTTTTTACTAAAAAGGAATTCTGATATTCTAACAGTCATGACCTGACCTATCACCAGTTTCAAGTTTGTACACCCTGTATAATTTTGTTACGATTGCGTTATTTTTATCACTCTATGGCAATAAAATCGAAACAAGCAGGTTACATTCGCGCAATCTAAGTAAAAATCAATCTCATATTTTCGTACAGAAGATATTGTTTACATTTCTACTATGTACATTAAAGTAATGGAACACTCTAAAATGTCGGCCTAATATCTAACACATTCCTAATACTTATATTAGTTATAATACTTATATATATAACATTGATGTTGAATTCGGGTCACAAACCAAAATTACAGTGTAATTTACCTACTAATGATGATGACTCTGTTATCAAAATGAATATCATCTTGAGGGGCGAATTGAAAAGGGTGTTATTTATTATAACTGATCCAAAAATTGCTTCTTTAGAAATTTTGTTGGGGTTGGGATCAGTAGAATCGAAGAAAAAATATTGTTTTTTTGCCACTGTACGAAATGTCGTTGCCACTGTACGAAATGTCGTGGCAAAAAAACAATAGTTTTTCTTCGATTCTACTGATCCCAACCCCAACAAAATTTCTAAAGAAGTTATTTATTATATTCGAGGATATTTTTTTTAGAAACTGTCCAAAACAATAAGATATCTGAGATAAAATATTGAATTGTTTTGAAGTAGGTACCTATATGGCTTCAAGATTTATGTACTTTGGCATAAATTCGTCAATTCGCTCAGAAGTGGATATCTCAGACACACGTAATTTGAAAATCTCAAACTTTTTCAGGTTTTGAGAATCACTATCAACGTATTTTAATTTTGACATAGGGGAACAAAAATACCAAATTGGTTTTCTCGTCCGCCATCTTGGATCCACCATATTGAATTCATGAATTTTGACCAAAAATTCATAATCTCGACCTCTAAAAAAAATTTGAATCAAATCGGACCAAAATGACCAAACTCATCCGCCATATTGAAGCCGCCATATTGAATTTATGAATTTTGACAAGAAAATCATAATCTCCGCTCCCGAAAACCCACTCATACCAAGTTAGAATCGAATCGAACCATAATCACAAAACTTATCTTAACACCTGCCAAATTTCGAGTTAATCGGACAACTAGAAGTGGGTCAAAATTCACTTTCAAGATTTGACCCGAACAAACATAGTTACATACATCTACACATACATTGCAAGTTATATAAAAGCTTGTGAAAAGACCAAATGGTTCTTCGAGGATTTGTAGAGACCTAGTTCATTTGAATAAATATTTCCTAGGAGAAGAGTATACAATCCCCACTATAGAAGAATTATTTCCAAATTCAGCTCATAAACAATTTTTCACCTAGATCTCAAAGATAGATTTCATCAAATTGAATTGGATGATAAATCTAGTAAATATTGTTCTTTTTCCAGCGTTTTTCAACGTCTATATTCGGGTTGGAAAACGAAAACGTTGAGATTATTCAATAAGTCTTCAAAAGAGCTCCAAAATTCAATTTTGATTTCAACTTAAATAAATTTCATTACTGTTTCAACGATATAGAATTCTTGTGTTTTATAATTAACGGAAAAATTGTGCTTCCCAATCCTACCGACTGCGCCATGTTTTTGTCGAAGATTAATTAATAGTTTGAAACCTGATTTCTACCGAAACTGATAACTTATAACGTAAAATAATACTTAATAAAATAAATTAAATTAAAAAAAAATACACTAGTATGAATTTGAACTGTCGACCTCACTGTTACATATCTCGATTGCCAAGACAACGTTACCATTACGCCACGTGACTCTATGATTCCAACTGACAACTGGTGTATTGAAGATTTTCTAAACTTTTATTTCAGAATTGAGAAATAAATAATGACAAATAGTACTAACCAATATTAAATGTAATAGAGTATGTTGGGTTACATATAATAAAATCGTTGATTAATAAAAAAATCATTCATTAACAGGGTACATTAATCGACGATTTTGAGTGCGTTAAAATACATCATAAATGAACGGTCAACGGAAAAAATATATTACTTGTCGATATTTTATCTTACATCACTTCTGCCAAAGTAAATTATGAAACTATTGTGTAGGCTATTGATTGAAAACAATGTTAATAATATAATTTATGCAGGGAGTAGTTTTTGTATCGATGGTTTTGTTATATCATTTGTTTTGGTCACAGGTTACTCGATGAATGTTGATATCATTTTAATCTTAAAAGAAATATCTACCGCATAATTTTTAAGTTTGTTCGAGACCTAATAGTGTACCAAGTAGCTCAGTGGTTGAGACTGTCGCGTTCAAAATAATTGATTGCTGGTCGGCTAGGTTCGAATCATAGCGACTACAGATTTTTATCTGATGGCCCGAGGAAGTGCTAGGTAATCACATGTTAAAAGGTTAAGACCTCGTTAATCCTTAGCTCGCACAAGTTTCGACTTTTGAGGACTGTCGTTCGTAAGGGGACCACAGCTGGTTAACGGAAAAATCAATTTTAACAATTTTTTTTCCACAATTGAAATAATCTTAATGAAATGCTTTTCTTTCGTGACCCGACGAGCCACTATATTGCATTTGAAAAACAAATGGTAATAATTTCAAAATTAAATTTTACATATCAGATGCATTTGAAATGAAAAAAAAAATGGTTACAAAAAGTAACAAATGATACATGGTTGTATTTACAATGTCATATGAAGACAAAAAAGTGAAAATATACCGGGTGTCTCATCCAAAAATCGAAAGTCCGGAAAGACTGGAACTTGCATGAAGCTGTGTCACTTATCATAAAATGCAGTTTTATGTATTATACAGATCCCCCAAATTTCATTTCGATATCTTCGAAAACAAAAAAGTTATAGGGGTGAGCCACCGGTATTATAATTAATTCAGAACGCTAACCACTTTTGGAGACTTCTCTCGGAAGGTATTTCCACCCCTCTTTTCACTCGGTTATTGCTCGAAATATATTAGATGAAATGGAATAATCAATAACACCTTTTTTGGTAGAAAATTTCATGGGGAACATTTTTGATATGTACAACATTTTCAGTGAGACCAATGGTTTTTGAGAAAAACGAGATAAACCACCGCAGTGCGTATTAGGGGTGGTTTTTGGGGGTGAAACTCACCCTACTAACTTAAGGACTCTTTTGATTATGAAAGCTCTTCTTTTGTTGCCTATAATCTTCAAATGGCAAAACTTTATATTTTTTTTATTATTAGGCTATTTTAGGAGTTATATTTATTTTAAATGGACTATATGAATAATTAATTTTTCAGGAAGCATATACTTGTAATCTAATTTTAGGCCGTCATTTCCCTTATTCAGTGTTTGACCGCCTTATCAGACATCCATGCAAAAACAGAATCCCAATGACGTAAATAGGGGAAGCTGTAACTTCGGCACAAGTTTTGACCCGACAAATATTGGGTCGAGGTCAGGGCTGGTCTGGCCCGGTCGATGGAGCTATGCGCGCTCCCAAAATATTGCCAGAAACTAGTTGTTAGCTGATCTAAACAAAATAATTCCGTCACGATTTGTGCGGGTGGGTCAACAGTATCGATTTGAATATAAAAACCCTGATATGTTTATCGCATCACATAGGCTGCGTCAGGATGAAATTTCTGTTAATAGTTATTTATGAAACAAGTGTTTAAAGTGGCATTTTAAGTGGGGAATATTGCGAAACGAGCTTTAGCGGGTGGAGCAACCCCACAAAAAAAATAAAATCACTTTTAACAAATGTATTTTATCATGTATTTTTTTTACTCCTAGTAAGAAAAAACAAAAAAATATATAAGATCTATAAGGATTCGAACACACGATCTTTGGATTACAAGGTAGACAGGCAGATGCTCCAACTATAATAAACCCCAACGCACTTTATTTACGAATGTCATTATTTGTCAGTGATGAAGGAGCTTTTACAGTTGGACTGAAAACTACTTCGTTTGTAACTTCAAAAGGAATTAGCATTACCGATTGCACAAATGGCCAAATACATGTATGAACTTTTATAAATGATTCCTCTTGAGTAGGTGTTCTGATCATAATATCTGATTGAAGTGTTTCTCTTAGAGATATCTATATTACTGAGTATACATCATCTCATTTTACTTTTAATAGTGTTAAAAGTATTTTTAACACTAGTGTTAAAAGTAATTTTGTGAATTTGTAGCGCCCTCAGATTTGTCTTGGATGGAGACCGCATTGTTCAAACTCAACACCCCGTGCTAAATTATTTCTGCAAGTTTCAGAAAATGTAGTAGGAAAGTTTGGCATAGCAAATAGGTAATTCATTTGCAAAATCATCCAACTGTTTGTTGTACGTCCATTGGACATCCACGGCGGACGTACATAGGATGTTATATCCAGTGTATATCTGGACATTTGGTGGACCTTTACAGGATATTTATGGACGTAATTGGACGTCCATTGGATGTCCATAAGATGTTTTCTGTTCATCCATTTGACATACATGAGTCGCACTTATGCTTATTCCAGACATTAATGGACGTATTTAAATTCATTTTTGCATTCACTGACTGATATCGGAGCTTTGGAAGAGAAAGCGGTATGAAGGGTACTATCATCCGCAAAGCTATGCACTGGTCATGAGGTAGCTCCCAACAAATCACTGATGTGAAGAAGGAACCGTGTTGGTGCTAGAATGGAGCATTAATTTGTAGAATATCGGATGATACTCCATCAACCACCACGTGGAACACCTCGGAATCCTTATATTCATAGCTTCTTGTATTAAATAAAAATTACCTCTGACATTATTCCCCACAGTTTTTTCAAGATATCAATGAAATCATGAAGGTTTCATGAAAAATATTCTTCCGACACGAATGCCTGACATGAAAGAAATACTGAAACATCTCTTAGTTAATTATATTATGCTCTCCCGAACTCAATATAACGAGCTTCAGTATTTTCCTTGGTAATCTGAAATAATTTCAATTACCACTTCTTTGTTTTGAAAGTATGTAACTTTGAGATTCATGAAAATTGATGTACTTCAAATTCCCTCAGAGCTATTCTGCATCCGTTGATCTTGATTGTGAGAGAATCTGATGAAACAGAATTTGTCTCCAATCCCCTTTGTTGTCTACGAAATTCTTTTGGTTATCCCACCGAGATACACATTTATTTAATGAAAAAATATAAAACAGATTTAGCACTGAAATAACAGTATACTCTAAAATGTTGTTTTCTTGTTCTTCCCATTTCCGTTAGCTCAGACGAAAAATTATATGAAAGGCTTTTGTAATATTGAAGGCGTCGACCCCTTTATAATTTTGTTCCATCTCAAGTTTCGTGAAGATGGCCATTTACTCCAATCATTTAATACAATCCTTTTAGCTTGTGTATCAACAAAACAAAAATGCTTCTGGAAAATGTTCAGTGACCAACAACCATCATGAAGTAAATTTCGTATCAGTACAGTTGGTGTAGAAATTTCCTACACAATTATCTGGTATGGGAATGTTCATAAACTGTTAATGGAGGTCCCATATATCATAAACGACACATTAATCCGTTTTGAAGGGACACTGCTTCACCGCTAACAGACCACCCCTTTGGTCAAAAAAGCCGATTTTTTCTATCTTTGAGTAGAGTTAAATAGGAAATAGTGATTGTTTTTTATCGTATCGTCAAATAAATAAATATTGAATGTAAGATATCTCTATTTTTGAAAACTATTGTCGACGGAAAAGTTTTGTAACAAACTCGTGAATCAAAATGACGATTAACAATCTCGAACATTAACGCGCTCGCTCCGCTCACGCGTTAAATTATCTCGATTGTTAATCGCCCTTATTAATACACTTGTTCGTTAAATAACCATTAACGGTGTTTTAGCCAAGAAAATAATATAGAAGAATTGCAAATAACCTCAGAATTTTCTACATTTGTTAAGTTTTCTGCCAAATAGTAAAAAAAATCATGCACTTTTCGAAGTAGGTCATTCTATACGTACATGAAGTACAAGATTTCTACAAAAAAAATAGTCTAAATGGTTTTTGTTTGAAGGGTTTGGCCATAGAGCTTACCAGAAGAGGTCAAAATTAACTGATTTGTGGAAAACCCAGTTTTCTCGTTAGATTTTCGCTTGTAACTAAAAACTATGCCTATAATTACATTAAAGCTTAGAATCTGCTCAAACTACATTCATTCAGTAATTAATTATAAATCCAGTTATTTATTGAATGTACTTCAATTTAATCAAGTTGTTTAATCAAGATGTTGAAGACGTTGGTTTGTGGTTTTCAACGGGAAATCTTCTTTGAATTTGGTAGGTAGTTGAGACTTACCTCTGGACCGGGTAAGTCATCTACAGTTATCCCCCTGCTTACTGGTGTAAATATTCAAGACTTTGGTGAGATTTTTCCAGTAGTATGTACTGTTCCTTTTATACCAGATTTGCTATGGATTTATGGCGAACATAAAAACCTACCAAGCATTGAAGGTTGTGATACAAGTCAATTCTATATACCCAAGATAAAATGAACTGTGTAAAAACGTTGAAGAAGAACCTAGAATTTGAACCTCCCATCAACATATTCAAAGACCCTGGTCTAGAGGCAGTTCTAAGTGGAGTGCTCTATATGGGTTTGGCAAACATATGACCTTAAAGAAATTGCGACATAGATTCCGCGTTCAAGGTGACATCCTCTCCCCAATAGAGGCTGCAGCATGGCAGGACTCCTGCCCAGGCATTCGTACTAAAAACATGCAACTAATTTTTCTTTCATGAGTATTCCAGAAGAGCGACTAGGAGCATCGTAGACTGTAGCTGTCCACCCATTTTTTATTCACCCACCAAATTTTCTACTTTGTGGAATAGTGTGGAGAGAAGGGGAATTCGACTTTGTCCCAAGAATTTGACTGCGAAATTGATCATCGAGCAGGGATCAGTCATAGGAATGCAGATGCCTTGTCGCGAAGGCCATGTCCAGAACAACGGCGGTAGATGATAACTAGAATGAGAAGAATATCCAGAAAGACCAAGAGAAAGATCCAGATCGTGACTTGTTTATCAGATGGAAGAAGAGTAACCGAAGACCGACATGGCAGAAAGTAACAGGGTATTCGCCAGCCTACTGGGCCCAATGGAACTCTCTTACCCTAGACAACGGAGTTCTGAAGCGTGTGTTGGGTCCGAGGATGGTAGGAAAGAAAGACGTCAGACAGTTGTACCCAGAAGCAGAAGACCGGAAGTGCTTCGAAAAATTCATGATGAGGTCGCTGGAGGACATCTGGAAGTGACGAAGACTCTGAAGAAAGTGAGACAAAGGTTTTACTGGGCCAAATGTGAAGCAGACGTTTAAGATTGGTGCAGAAAGTGCGCTGTATGCGTCGCAAGAAATGAAACTCGAACGCGACCTAAGGCCCCAATGCGTCAGTGCAACGTTGGCAGTCCATTTGAAAGAATCGCCATTGATATCGCTGGACCGTTTCCATGATCTGACCACGGGAACAGATATATCCTCGTGGCAATGGACTACTTACTTCAGCAAGTGGGCTGAAACCTATGCCCTGAACAACTAGGAAGCCATCACCGTCGCTGACATCTTAGTAAAGGAACTGCAATCAGACCAAGGCAGAAATTTCGAGTCCAACTTAGTCCAGAAAATGTGTCGAATGCTAAACATCCGAAAGACGTAAACAACGGCTTTACATCCGCAAGCCGATGGAATGGTAGAGCGGATGAACAGAACGATGAACCACTTATCCAAGGAGGTCTCTGGCCACCAAAGAGACAGACCAGTATCTCCATTTGTTCCTGATGGCCTATCGTTCTGTCGTACACGAGTCGACCGACCATGTGACCTGAAGTTTGGGACGCCACCAGGACAAGACACTGCAGGATAAGACAACATCGGGAAACTTAGGCAGATAATGGAAGACATCCACGAAGGAGTCCGTTCGAACACACAGAGTGCCAGCGACCGAATGAAAGAGACTTATGACATCAAGGCTGATGCCGGAGGATCAGGTTGGTGATATGGTTTGGCTGTGCAACCCCACATGTCGTGGACTATCACAAAAGTTGCGTAACTGGTGGGAAGTTCCTTACAAGATCTTGAAGAGGATAAATGACGTGGTCTACCGAAATAAAAAGCCTCCTAGAGGAAAACCCAGAGTCGTCTATTTCAATATGTTGGTCCCTTACGCTGGAAACCACGATCACGTCTGCAACCTCAGACCATCGTAGGATGCGATAAACGTTCTAGAAATTCATGTCTTCGTACGAGACCTTTTCAAAGTTCCTGCCAATTACGCGCTAGCACACTGTGTGGCAGAAGATCTCCAAAGAAGTTCGGTCGACTCTATGAACTACGGCAACAAAAGTTCGAGGGGTGCTACAGTTGCTAAAAGGCCAGAGAAGCATCTTCTATCTAGTCACCAAGAAGCAATCTCGAGACAAACCGTCCTAAGAAGTATGGAACAGCCTTGAGAAATTAAGGAAGAGTTATAAGGAAAATGTTGGAGACGATATTCCAATCCACAGCGACAAGATTTTGGTATACTGTAATCATCATCCACGACCGAACCCGAAGACGGTGGAGTGCTACTTTTGTGTTTTCCGTTAACCAGCTGTCGTCCCCTTACGAACGGCAGCCCTCAAAAGTCGAAACTTGTGCGAGCCAAGGATTAACGAGGTCTTACCTTTTAACGTGCGATTCCTAGCACTTTCTCGGGCCATCAGATAAAAATCTGAAGTCGCTGATCAATCAACAAGGTGCAGATATGGAGAACCCTGCAAATATCGACACACTCCAAAGATGACATTACGGGACGAAATATCTCTAAGAAGGGGGCAATGTAACGATTCCTACTCAAGCCGGTCCTGAATCGGCTCTCATTGCCGCGAGCGCAGATACCGATCACGTGAGTCATCGGCTATCACCTACGATACCAACAGAGCAAATCGTTGCCCTTCTACCGCCATCTAGTCGCAACTAGAAATTCCAGAATGTTCCGGAAACCTGACACTACGCTATATGAAGAAATTTTTGTGGTCAGAGAGGAAGTTTTTCAAATCAGAGACGGAGCTTAGCTATTCGAACAATAATAGAGAGTGCAGTGAGTGGAACATTAATCATAACCGAACTGTTAACATAAATTAGAGTGTATGTGTCCAAATAAATCAGATTTTAAACGTTTAGACTGTTTTTTTCGTTACAATAGTAATAATATAGATCTCGACTGAATTTTGCTTGAAGGGCTATGGCGAGGGGGAAACCGCTGGGGAAATTTTGTGTGCATGCCTTGGGTATTAGTGGTATCAGTTGGGTATTAGTAGGCATTACTTGAAAATTATTGGGTATTAGTCGGAAAAACGAAAATTACTCGAGTGTTACATATTATTAAGTTACAGGACATTACTGTAAATTATAATCCTTGAAAGAATGGTCTATCTTTTTGGTAAAAAACTGAAAAAAGGTTGAAACATTTTGTGGTTTTTTGTGATTTTTGTCATGAAGTCATCCATATCTGTGCCTGGTGGGAAGAAGCACATATGAAATTCGGATTCAGCACCCCAAAAAACTCATCGAACGAGTAAGAAAATAACTACTATAGTTTTGATTAAAAGTTTGATTTTGTGGAGGAAATCCAGTTCTTGACATAATTTTTTGGGTTTATCACCTTCCACAATAGTTTTCTCCTGTGACAGGCACCCCCGGAGATATTTGACAGGATTAAACATTAATTATATTCTCAAGTTATATTTTTCATGATAATGTGTGTGCACTAATGATAATTAAAGACCAACTGATGACTAATCAATTTTCAATAGTTTTTCATCGTTGAAGTTGAAGGTAATAATAGACACTTAATAGACACTTAAATTAAAGTTAGAATTCCAACCCTATCCTTATCCGTATCTCCGTAACTCGATACGGTGACAGATATGTGTTACGGCTTACGTATCGATACGGACTCTTTCAGTATACGTATCCGGAGACGGATCTGTCAAAAATAATCAGTTGATATATGACATTTGAAGGTTCCGTATACGCTTCAAGGGCTTATTTCCCCATTAACGTAATTCGATGCGATGGGTATATGTATATGGATGCGTATGAGAATGCACAATTAGGGTCACTGGATCCAGAAGGCTTTGCTTCTACGGGTACGGCCAATGGGAGCAGTCTATTAGTTCAAATGTCAAAAATAACCCACAGAAAAAGTTAGGTTAGGTTAGAGCCCCGACTCATGTCAATTTTATGTACGAAATGTTCAAAAATAGTGGAATCCGGAATTCGGGAATGACATGTTCATAGATAAAAGTTTATCATGTTAATAAAATATTTTGAAGATTTATCTAATCGGTAAAACGGTAACGGACAATTCTTGGTTTATTGGTCCAGTTGTTACAGCAACAGCATATTGCCCCCAGATCTGATAGGAACATAGTGTTGTGTAGTACTGTTTACTTTCTACTGAAAAAAATTATATATCCTTTTCTCATGAAAATGAAGTATTGGTCAGTGACAACCTACAAAAATACCGACAATAAGATACTCATAGTGCCATATCAATTCAGTCCCTTGGCAAGAATACCTCGGAATTTTAACCTTGGTTCTATTGACCTAGTTAATAATTCATTCAACCAATTAAAGAATAGATTGAGATCTGTACTAGCAATATAAAATATATACTGCAAACTATTTGAGGTATTCTGTATAAATTCATTTAGTGAAACTTTCACGTAGCTTTGTATTATAATTGTAGTTTATATAAAAATGGTATAACCATATAAATAGATATATTGTCTCTGCTTGTTGACCTTTTTGGTTTTAGATTTATTATAGTACTGAGAACATCAGATTCGGTTACCAAAGGTAGGTTAAAGATGATGCATCCAAGGCAGCCTTGAAATTGCTATGATTTTCTGAGACCTGATAAATAGATTGGAAGAACTGTACGAAAGCATTTGCGAATATCACTACTGTTGACTGAGTTATCAAGCTGCATTTCTCTAGGCAATCCACTTCTGGATATGGATCTTATAAATAGCCAAAAAGGGTTGTAATCTTGTGCAGTATTTCTTTTATTATTGATTTGATGCTTTGTAAATTACTTTAGTGCACTAGCTTTTTACGTAGAGTCCGAACTTTTTTTTTTAATTAATTTGTGTAAATAATTTTTCTTTCTTATCTTATGCATCAAGTCGAGCATAAATATTTGAGTTTATCTGCAGTTGCTTTTTCTGGATACTTCGGTATGACTTGCTCCAACAATGTGAATTGTTTTATAGAGCAGATCGAGACAGTCATTAACATTCTCACATTTGAAAAGATCAAATCAATTTTATTTTTTATTAACTGATATACTAAAAAAAGTTACCTATTCGGTTGCCATATTCGGCTCAACAGATTGATGGGCTCTTCAATCTTGTGTTGTGACACTGAATGTATTTTGCAACCTGAAGTATAGAACTTTGGTTCAGAAGTAACAATGGCACATTATTCAAAATTAAAATAACACATGTTTTGATTGTTTTACTTAAATACCTCAGAAGTGGTGATAGGGTGGAACTTAGGTATCACACTAGATGATAAACTCAACTGGTCAAAATACTGGTAAGAAGTATTATTAAAAAACATAATGCTATCGAGCAAGAAAAAGACGTTTGCCAAGTATCTCACATTCATAATGGAAGGTGTACCCTACTAGATCGAAAGGCTTCCTAAATATATGGTCTCCGCAGTCTAATCATTTTTATTTTTTCAAATTTGTTTCTCACTTCACATTTTATTAATCGGGGACCTCGTCAGACTCACTTCCTCCATCAACTCACAGCAAAATCATGGATGCTTTCTCCTAGTCTAATCAAAATCTTGCAGAGTATTTGGCTATGATGACATCTGCACAATGTCCATCAGCCAATTTTAAAACTGTTCATTCCGTTGATTGAGGTATGAGGTAGTCCAACTTTTTGTGTTTATTGAACTTCAAAAAATCATCACATAGGTACTCAAGTTCCTTGTCGATGGCTCTATCTCTATATTCCATAATAGCTGCTAACCAGGTCACAAGATAGGGCAAGGGGCAAGAGGCAAGGCCCGGAAATCGACCAACGCTTCTTTGAAATTCGAGATTATTGTATACCTCTCAATTTCAATCAATAACAGAATTAGAATTAGAATTAGTAGCTGGTGTTTATCTATTCAAGAGTAAAATATGAAATATTATACTGAACCAAAACCAAAAAGAATAAAACTGTCAAAACGAGTGTCAAATCTTCTTTTTTTATACTATAACCCAACTTTTTCGTTGCTTTTTTATTGGTGCTTTTGTGGGTTATTTTTGACATTCGAACTACTACAAGCGATTTGAACTATTAGACTCCTCCCATTGGCCGTACCCGTAGAAGCAAAGCCTTCTGGATCCAGTGACCCTATAT
This sequence comes from Chrysolina haemoptera, assembly GCA_958298965.1. Taxonomy (NCBI): domain Eukaryota; kingdom Metazoa; phylum Arthropoda; class Insecta; order Coleoptera; family Chrysomelidae; genus Chrysolina; species Chrysolina haemoptera. The sequence goes on from OY282589.1 coordinate 26,782,271, forward strand.
GCACAATTGGCTTATAACGCTATTTCACAAACGGATCCAGATCTCTTAAATTTTCCCCAGTTCCATCGTTAGCTCACACCGTAAAATATGCCGCCATGAGCGTTATTGGGAATAAATAGGTCTATTGAGGCTTTGTGGGCCACTAACGGGATGAAACGAATTCCGCGGCTCCTGCAGGAGAGAATGCATTCTGGAACGCGGTTTGACGTCAGGCCGTTTCTCTCGCTAAAATGTCAAAGTTCGGTCCGCGAATCGATAAAGCGCCCAGAGTTATACCCGGGCCTCTTTGAGATAGCTCTCGGGTTCTACTCAATTATGATCACACAGTTAGTTATTTCTTCGTTCGATATGCAAAGAACACTTCACTTTTATGGAATTTGCCGACAACAAGTACGTTTTGTAACGACTTGATGATAGACCAGTCGCCACGTACTTTTCCCCTTAAATAAATGCCAAGTTAAAATTCAACTTAAAGTGGATTCATGCAACATCACTAAAACTAAAATGAATTTAAGATTTAAATGAATTTTAAATTTAGAATATGACGGTGTTCAGGCAGCATCAATTAACGAAAGTACTAGACATGCGCATATCGTTCCAACTGCCAATTTTTTAAACATCTTCGAAAACAGAAGATGGACCCTAACCTGAGATTATCGTCATCGTGGTTTGTTGTTTTTTGAATTATCTGCTGGTCTGGTCTTTACACCTCAGCATGAAAACTATCACCAAGAGAAAGAAGTGTGGCTTAGTACCGAGTACATTATTGCTTCTGGGAGCCTCTGGTGTTGTGAGGAATAAGAGAAATAGAAAATATGGCGTCAAACCTATGCTGAAATTGCGAAGCAAATTTGGACAATTTGAAAAGCTCCTTCAATATATGAAATCGAATGACGAAAAAGAGTTCTTTGCATATACTAGGATGACGCCCAAAACATTTCAGTTTCTGCTGAACATAGTATCTAATAATTTGATCAAGTGCCCCAGTAGAAAGAATGCCATCAAACCTGAGCTACGCTTGGCATTAACCCTACAGTAAGTTGATTTCTTATTATTTTGTCATTGTTCTGTATCAATTTTTTTCAGCTTTCTTGCTGAGGGTTTATCAATGAGAGAAATAGCAAGAAATTATTTAATTGGAAAATCAACAGCCCATTACATAATCCGGGAAACATGTGAGGCAATATGGAGAAGGTTGTCACCAATATTTTTACCACCTCCCAATAAAGAAGTTTTTGAAAAAATTTCGGAGAGGCACTTGGAAAAATGGAATATTCCAAATTGTATTGGTGCCTTGGATGGAAAACACTGTCTGATTCAGGCACCATACAAATCAGGCTCAAGGTATTTCTCATACAAGAAATCATTCAGGTAATTATTTTAGTCCACATTCAGCTTGCAGTGCTATTATCTAATTATTTTAGCCTCATACTGATGGCAACATGTGATGCCTTTTACAAATTTTCAATGGTTGATATTGGCTCGTTAGGATCTCTTCATGAGAGTCAGGTATTCAAGGATTCTTCCTTTGGGAGTTCATTAATAAAAAAGCAGCTTTCGATACCTGAACCAAAAGCGCTACCACACACATCAACCAGAGTACCATGTTTTCTGGTTGCAGATGAAGCATTTCCTCTCCATGAAAATATTATGAGGCCATATTCAGGAGCACAATTACCAATGTAAACAAGAACACGTGCGAGGAGGACAATAGAAAATATTGGAATATTGGTGTAGATATAGAGAATATTGAGAGGTCCTATTATAGCAGATATCGTATCAGCTGAACTCATTGTTCAAGCTACTGTTGTGTTGCATAATTTTTTTGCAAAGTGAAGAAGAACGTTTGCCAAATGATGAAAGAAGGTATTGCCCTACTGGCTATGTGGATGTGGAAGGACCTGGTGGTGACATTGTAATGGGACAGTGGCGATCTGATGTCAATCGTTTGCGATCTGTAGGGAGGGTTGGGGCTAATAACTCCGCAAGATGTGTGAGAACCAATAGAGACATCCTCAAAACATATTTTATGTCTCCAATTGGAAGTATTCCTTGGCAATTAGAACATGTTTCAAAAGGTTCTGTTCCATTGTGAATTCATTTTTAAAGACATCTATTTTTTCCATCAAATATTCAAATAAAGAAATGATGTGAATTGTAACTGAAAATAAATAAACACAATAAAAATTCTCAAAAACAAAAAAAAACACAACTTTCAAACTAGAAAACAACAAACTTCAAACCAGAAAACAACAATATATTTATTCTTAAAAACACGTATCTCCTACCAAAATGACGATCAAGAATATGACCATCAGTCTTCAATATATTTGCTAAGAACTTGTAAAATTTCTATTTTAGCTTCTGCTTTATTTCTCCTGCAAATAGTTCGTCTACGTCTTCTGTGGGTTCAGGTGAATCCAGGTATATACCTATTTGGTTGAATGCCTTTGTAATTGTTTCTTCAAATGACTTTTTGAAAGATCGACTTTTTTTATCTCTCCAATTAATTACATTTTCTTTATGTTCTTGGAGCGCTTCTTTTGAAACAGTTGCACCTATGCTGGGAACAGAGGATGGCCCTGCCATTTCAGTACTATCCAATTTCAGGATGTCAATACCTGTCTCAACGATGATTCCTTCATCCCAGTTTAGAGACTGTTGGGATGTTTCTTCTGAAATTTGGGAAGTTCCATGAGCTTAAGAAGTTGCAGCGACATTGCTCAGAGTCCTTAAAAAATATCATGAATCCCTTCCCAAATAAATACCTATTCAAAATTATTACCTCCTTGGATTATAAAATTCATCCAGAAAACTCATTTTTTTTGTAGAGGATGGTTTAGTTTTTTCTTTCCTCTTCTCAGTGGCTTATCTATTTCTAAATCACCCACCTGGCAGATACACTTTCAACTGAAAATATTATATTCCTTTCTCATCCCTGTACTGATTATGATATTCTTTATATAGGTAATTTCAATCCTACAGAATACCAAGACCTACCTGTACTATGCATGATCTCTGCAATTGTTCGCCAAGTATTTTCTTTTGCTAACTTATTTTTGAACTCTACATGTCTCTTGTCATATATGAACGAAAACTGTTCTATAAGTTCAATTAGCTGACCATCAGTATCCATTCTGCTTCGATTTGCAATTTATTATTTAAAAAAAAACAAATATTCAAGGACAAAACATAACCTCTTTCCTCTTTGAAATCAATCAGCTGTCAGCTGTGAGCAAAGACTGCAAAGAAACCACGCATGCGCTGTTTCTAATTTATGTAAGAAATTAAGTTATTAGTTGAAAGATGGCCATCTTTCTTAGTTTTAATATTAATTTTAATTGCTTAGTTTCTAGCGTGAACACCTCCATTTCATTACGTTGTTTTATATTCTTAGTTTAAATTTTAAATTCATTTAAGTTTAGATTTATGCTTGCATGAATCCACCTTTATGGTGGTGCTCTACCCCATTTATCCAACAAAATTTCAGCTGTCAGCTGTGAGCAAAGACTGCAAAGAAACCACGCATGCGCTGTTTCTAATTTATGTAAGAAATTAAGTTATTAGTTGAAAGATGGCCATCTTTCTTAGTTTTAATATTAATTTCAATTGCTTAGTTTCTAGCGTGAACACCTCCATTTCATTACGTTGTTTTCTATTCTTAGTTTAAATTTTAAATTCATTTAAGTTTAGATTTATGCTTGCATGAATCCACCTTTATGGTGGTGCTCTACCCCATTTATCCAACAAAATTTCTTTGTTGAATTCTGGAGGGGGCGAAAAAACGCGATTTTTTGCACTTTTTTTTAGGTTTTTCGTTTAACTTTTGTAGAGCGATAAATTTCCTAATTTAACTCTAAGACTGTCGTTCGAAAATACCCGAGTATTTGCGTTCCTTGTTGTCCGCGTAGATTTCTGTCTATACCCCAGATGAAAATTTTTCGATACTGTATATGTAAGAAAAATTATAAAATTTCTTACTACTTATCGGTACAAAAGTTCTGTACGAGGTGGTTGACGACTTCAGGGTGAGTGGTTTCATTTATTTTCAAAATGATTAGTATATTTTAAATTCCAGGAAATGAAAAAAAAATGGTTTGATGAATGATTTGAACTGACAGATTATTATTTCAATATGACGCCCCAATGAATATGAAATTAATAATTGTAAAGACATTATACATTATAAGATGTTTATACCATTTTTCTATTTTTAAGGAAATGAAACAATACCTCAACATAACAATATATTTTCGATGTCAACATAAACTAAACAAGCAGTGGTAAACAAGTCCGTTCGAATATTACCTGAATAGTAGTTAACTCCAGGGTAAATTTATGAATCCTTTCAAAACTTTTCTGCACTCTGGTGAATTTATATTCGAATGCACCCCTGAATATGTGTTTCGCTTTCGAGCATAGAAAAATAGGGTTGCCAAATGCGTTCAAATCAAAATCAACAAAATTTTGCAGAAAATCCGAAAAAGTGAATAATTAAATATTGCACGTAATCACCATCCAAAAATAAGCAAATCAAAGACCCCCCACCACCCTTTAGTGCTTACGTAATACTTGAATGGACCCTGGGACATAACGTATCAATGAATGGCAAGAATTTTCGTTTTTGAAAAAGTCAAAAATTTTCGAAAAATGTTATGAAATTTTATGTGATCGCTTTCAGTTACTTTAAATTCAATATCTGGACAAAAAAATAATTCTTTAATTTCCTTTTGCTTTGCCTGCTACTTTCCATTTCATTTATTGTTCCAATTTCGGAAACACCCTGTATTAGAGTAGCCAAATTTCATCTTTGAGGCTAACTAACTTAAAATACAAACAAACTACGCTGAGCAGACAAACATGATAAAATCAAGTCTCAAAGATCGAATCAAATTATTCAATTTAAAAGTCAGTGATGCTATAAATACATTCAGGCAGAAGATAAGCTTTGAGTTCTATTTTGAATCGATTCATGGGTGATTTTTTGATTATTTGGCAACATACTACGAAGACGAGGCCCTGCAAAGTTTGGCGACCCGTACGGTATGATTTGCTTAACTAGTGGAAAAGTTAATTATTATATTTTTATTTTCTGTCTAGTATTCACGTATTCACAAGATAATCGTCAACCTGCATGAAAAATGTAAA